>CM065807.1:105815733-106444672 GCA_033398695.1 Orobanche coerulescens | reverse complement strand
TGAACGTGAGTTGGCGTTCGGTGGAGTCGGCGGGTTCGTAGTCGGTTCGGGCCAACCTACTTCGGTCGATTCTCCGCGTTATTCTTATTCGAGGCAAGTACCTTGCCCATACTTTTCTCGTTTTATGGATATGATGATCGGTGGTCGTCTTGATGCGTTTGTTTGGTTATTTGAAATGAAGTTTCAAAAGATTTCGGTTTGGCCTCGTTAAAGGCTTTCTTTCAAATGCGTGTGTGTTTTGTGAACGGCGTGTTTTGGGAATTGATTATGATTTGATTATTTTGAACGTTGAAGGATTTGACGATGTTACTCCTATTGTTTAAAGTTATGGAATCGTGTATTCCGTATTTAATCTGGTTATTGTGTTTTGAAGAGTTTGATAATGTTGTCGAGTTAATGGCCATCTCTAGTGAGTATTCTTAATGAACTTACATTCTTAGCATGTTAGTTTTGCATGAGTAACGTGTGTGTGTATGCTCACTACGGGTTAGATCCGACGGGGTCTCGGTAGGGGTCCACAGAGACGTGGATCGACGGTTAATTGTGGTGCATTTTACAAATGTGATTTGATAATGGCATTTCCGGAAATGAGCGCTTTTGAACGGTTTTCATTTGCATGCATTGACTAAGTGTGTAAGAGGTAAGTTGTTCGTTTGGCCTACTTGGCTAGGATGGCTCTACAGTATTTTGTTGTTGTGTTAAATCCTTTATTTGTGGATTTTGATGATTGGAAGACGAACCTTGTGGTCGTTCTTGTGTATTGTGAGTTGATGAGATTTGGGGCTAAAATCCCAATGGTTTTGTAAAACTTATTTTACCGGTTTGGGGCTAAAATCCCAACGGGTTGGTAAATGTCATTTTTCGGAAAGTAAACCTTTGGGGCGGTGACCCCTTTTGTCTTTTGGATTTTGAAAAGTAAGATTTGATAATCCTAAACTGTTTTCTATTAAAACTCTCGATGGCATTCTAAACCGTTTTATAAATTACTTCCATTGATTTATGATATTTCGATTTTGAAATGTTTTCTCAAACCCTTGCCTCGGGAAGTACTTTTCGTTTCGTTTGGATCTTTGAGGATCCTCGGTTATTGTTATTCGTGGAATGTGAATTGTATGGCTCGTATTTGCACTTTGTTCTTGCACTAGCAAAACAGTGGAGTTTTGCTAACCCCCGAGTATTCGGGGGGTGGATGTCTGTTTTGCATTCGGGTTTTGGAGCATAACACGGGGTCGGCACGAAGGATGATGAAAGATGATCGATACTAATCACATGAGGAACCGTACATCGTGTGTTGGTTCGGTTGTACTTTATTTTCATTGCTATATTGTTCCGTTATGCAGGTGTGGTTGTATTTTGTCCCCTGCGTGGGCATGAGTTGTATTTGAGTTGTATGTAATTGTGGAAAGACCAAATCGGTCTACTGAGTCATTTTAGCCTGAAAGGCATGGTTGAGTTGTTATGTGTCGTTACCAGCCTGGTAGATCCTTGAGGAAAGGTTCTACGGCGTGTAATATCCCTGAGCGGATTGGGGGTGTTACAATGGATGACATCAGCACAGAGTTGAAATTCCGGTCCAATCAGGTGTTGACACGTGGCACAATATGGTCCGTCTATTTAATTGTCCTTCGAACGGTCATAACTTCTTGATACGAACTCGGATTCGGATGATTTTTTTTTAAAACGATCGTCTCGACGAGACGAATAAAGTGAGACCAGTCGTAACTATATTTGAATTTTGTAAAAATATCGCCCTTGAACCAATTGATCTGTCTTGTACCGGTTGGTTAACCTGCATATATAATTTAATTCCAATTAATTGTCCCAAAATGACATAAAATTATAGAAAATTCTAACAAAATGAACTAATATAAATATATTGTAAAACGAATAAATTATCACACAAAACACACAATTATATACATAAAATACTAATAAAAATATTACTCAAAATATACTAAACATTTATTATCCGATTAAATGTCTCAAAGGGTTCTCTTCGATTCTTGAACATGTTTTCTGTTGTTTTCAATTGTTATTCTCGTAGTAATCGTGTTTTCGTTGGATTTCACAGAGGATCGTAGGTGTTCGGGGTTTTCCGGGTTGTGCCGTATTCGTAGGAATATTTGGGTGCCGACGATCGAGGCAAGTATCTTACTTATACGATTTGTGTCTTGTAAATAGAAATCACGTGTTAGATCTATGATGATTGGTTTGCCTCCTTGATTTTTAATTAGTGTGAATTGACAATGAGATGAACATTATAAACCCTGACGGAATTATTGATATTCTTAATGGTTCAACGTGATGATATTCCGTTAAGTGATGATAAATGTATTGCGTTGGTTATTTTATATTTGATTGCTCATTGGGAAATGTTTGTACTCGATATGCTCATTGTGATGACTTGATTATACCCTTGGAGGTGTACTGTATGATGTGCTAATTGTGTAATGTCGATGATGTTGTTGATTGTCGAAATTGCCTTAAATACATTAGTCCCGTAAGACGTGGTAATCACTGTGATTGATTGACTCTGGATGTTGTTGATGAATTATGAATATGAATATTTGTGTGACGGCTAAGTTCACTCGTGATGGTTCGACGGAACCTACAAGGACTCGTGGCAGTGGACTACGGGGTCAGAAATTAGTGAGGTACTGAGGTCCAATCGTGCAAGTCTGACGAGGCCTACGATAACATATGGCAGTGGACCATGAGTTTAGGGCACAATGCGTCCAACCGGGTGAGCTCGACGGGGCTTACGGTGATATGTGGCAGTGGACTACGGTGTTGGGACTGTGTGTGTGATTGTTGTGATTCATATAGTCCGTGTGGGTCGTTGAACCTACGGAGACACGTGACAGTGGAACATAGTGTCAGAATTGGTTATGTTTGGTTATTTGTGTGTGGAATAGTCCATGTGGGTTGTTGAACCTTCGGAGACACGTGACAGTGGATCACAATGTCATGAATATGTTTTGACAATCAAATTTTTGAAAGGAAAAGTTTTATGGAGAACTGTTGAGTTATGAAACAAGATTTGGGTTAAGACCTTAAAGTTTTTCGAAATGATTTGTAACCTGGGACTTGAGGCCTTAAAGATTTTTGTTCCTAAAATTCCTGAGATGATAAGTTTAGTTTCAAATGCTTCATAGATTATTTTCCTTTGTTATAACCTCCCGGGAATATTTTGGTACTTGGTTATTATATCTGATTCATTATTAATGTTTGCTCGTTGCATTTCGTATTATTTGATACTTGCACTAGTAAAACAGTGGAGTTTTACTAACCCCCGAGTAATCGGGGGGTGGATGTCTGTTTTGCGTCCAGGTACATGCAGGTTCAGGGGAGTAGTCACATGATTGGCACAGGAGGATGACGAGCTGCGATACTAATCAAGAGTTGAGAGTTGTTTTGATTTTCGTTGTGTTGTCAGAGTTGATTTCAGTCTTCCATTGTATTGTGTTTCGACCCTTGTGTGGGTAATGTTGTTTTAGTCAGTTCTGTTGATTGAGTTGTGTGACCTCATCGACCTGTGTGTTCACGTGTAAGTGACCTTAACGGTCTGTATTATTTTATTGTTTGACCCTAGCCGGGCAAACATTTGGTCGTTTTCTAAGGTTTAGCCTGGTAGATCCTCGTGAAAAGGGGTCTACGATGTGTAATATTCCCATATTGTATTGGGGGTGTTACAGATAAGTCATCCCAACACAAGGAAGATCGAAAACGACAACCGTATAAGGCCTCGTAATGTGCCATCTGAATCAAAGCATGCCAACTATTATTGTACGTGAACTCGATCAACGGTAGTTGAGCTTTCCAATCATCTTTCCAATCGAGGACGCATGCCCTCAACATGTCCTCCAACGTCTCAATAGTTCTCTCTGATTGTCCATCGGACTGAGGGTGAAAACTGTGCTGAAATTGAGCTGAGTTCCCATGGCACGATGAATATATTTCCAAAAATGCAACACGAATCGCCCATCACGATCCGAAACGATACTCTTAGGGGTACCGTGCAATCTCACGATTTCTTTAATGAAGAACTGGGCAAGTCTCTCAGGACCCCACGTATCCTTAATCTCAAGGAAATGAGCTGACTTAATTAAATGGTCCACAATTACCCAAATTATATTCATGCCACGACGACTCGTCGACAAACTCATGATGAAGTTCATTGAGATATCCTCCCACTTCCATTCTGGAATAAGAAGCGGTTCAGCATACCCGCCGGTCGCTGATGTCTACCTTGACTTGCTGACAGTTCAGACATCTTGAAACAAATTGTGCGACTTCTCTCTTCATATTACTCCACCGGTAATTTTGTTTCAAATCCATGTACATCTTGCTAGACCCCGGATGAATAGAGTAAGGGTTAGCATGGGCCTCTTTCAAAATCGAGATTTTCAACTCGTCATTCGCCGGAACGCATAACCAGTTCTTAAATCGCAAAAGTCCATCCTCGTGGACCACAAATCCACGGGCTTTCCCCTGAGCCACATCATCTCGAATGCGCAACAAAAATGGGTCTGAACCCGAATTCACTCTGATCGCTTCCTCAAGTGGCGATGAAATCTCTAGCATGCAAAGTTGCTCTTGAACTCGCTGTAACCAAACCTCAATCTCATGCCTTTGGAACTCCTGTTGAAGCTCCTTCTGAACTGTTAAACAAGCAAGCATTTGCTCCTGAACGGACTTACGGCTCAAGGCATCGGTGACAACATTTGCCTTACCCGAGTGATATTGAATCTCAATATCATAATCTTTAATTAGTTCTAACCACCATCTCTGTCGCATATTTAACTACTTATGAGTAAATATATACTTCAAACTCTTATGATCAGTGAAAATCTAACAAGTGATGCCATAAAGATAATGATGACAAACCTTCAACGCGAATACCACGGCTGCCAGCTCCAGGTCGTAGGTCGGAAAATTGACCTCGTAAGGTCTCAGTTTCCGCGAGGTACATGCAATCATTTACCGTTATGCATTAATACACATCCGAGACCTTGTCCGGACGCGTCACTATAAACCACTAATCTTTCCATCCCTTGCGGTAAAGAAAGAACTGGTGCTGAAATTAAACGACTCTTGAGCTACTCAAAACTCTGCTGACACGCGTCAGACCACGTGTATTTCTTATCCTTCCGCAAAAGGTTCGTCATAGGTTGAGTAATTTTAGAAAATCCTTCCACAAATCACCGGTAATAGCCAGCTAATCCGAGAAAGCTTCGGATTTCCTTAGCATTCTTCGAAGGTTGCCAATCTCGGATAGCCTCTATCTTCTGACGGTCGACACATACTCCGTATGATGAAATTACATGTCCGAGAAACGTCACCTCAGACATCCAGAATTCATATTTTGAAAACATTCCATAGAGCTGCTCTCATCTCAACACGTCGAGAACCTGGTGAAGGTGAAATTCGTGCTCCTCTCGGTCACGAGAATAAATCAAAATGTCATCTATGAAAACAACCACGAACCGGTCTAAATAGTCGATGAAAACTCGGTTCATCAACTCCATGAATATAGCAGATGCATTAGTTAACCCAAACGTCATTACCACAAACTCATAGTGCCCATAGCGTGTTCGAAACGTCGTTCTAGCAATATCCGACTCTTGAATTCGCAACTGATGATACCCAGATCTCAAATCGATATTGTAAAATACCGAAGCTCCCCGAAGTTGATCCAAAAGATCATCGATGCGGGGTAGGGAATATTTATTCTTGAACATCACCCTGTTCAGCTCTCGATAATCAGTGCACAAGCGAAATGAACCATCCTTCTTCTTGACAAATAACACGGGTGCTCCCCACTGGGACGCACTCGGTCGGATATAACCCTTGTCGGTCAATTTCTCCATTTGATTCTTCAATTCCTGCATACGATACGGTGCTTTCGATATTGGAGATGTACCAGGCTCCAACTCTATCGTGAATTCTAGCTTAGGTTCAAGAAGATCATTCCATTCTTCTAATGTTTATCAAGGGTTTCTTAAAACATTTTATGGTAATTATTACAACAAGTTATTTTCATTATAAGGAAACAAGGACTATTATTATCCCAATGGTGTTATTAGTCCAGCAAGAAGAGTGTGGTTTAACTAAACATGATCATCACCATTTAAAACACCAAGAACACATCATTACAAATCCCTTAATCATCATATTCATCATTAAGTTTGTTGAAAGCTTAACTACAAACATGTTTAGCTTGATTAATTCATCACTAGGTGGAGTATAATTAATCACTAACATTATAATTACGAGATTATAGGGTTAAATCGTATAACATACCTTCAGAAATGAAGAATATACCAAAATTACAAGAACACACTATAAACTTCAAGAATGACTCCAAACGTCCAATCAACAAGCTCTAAACCAAGATGAATAGCTCAAACACCAGTGGAAAGGAGCTAGAAGTGATCTAGGGAGGCAGGGGGATGCTTATACCGGAGAAATCACGAATTTGAACGTGCAAAATGAAAGACACAAGTTGTCTTTTTATAACAGCACAGTTCGTTACGTACGTTATACACCAAAGGATAACGTACGTTAGCAGCTTTACGTATGCTACACCAAAAGTGTTACATACGTATGCTAATTCCAGAGGCTACTGTACTAAAATACGAACATCATTACGTACGTTATCGCTTGGAGCATTACGTACGTAATGTAGGTCAACTAGATTTCCTCCAAAAGATCATATATTCGAATCACGCCCGACCCCACACGCCGAAACTTGAGATCAGATACGACTACAAGTATTACGTATGTAAAAGGCACTTCCTTACGTACGTAAATCTCACAATATAACGTACGTTATGCTAAAGGGTTAGCGTACGTTAAGTACAGAATTACTAGCCTAAAAATGCACCTATCTATACAACGCTGAAAATTCAATCATAGTGCGAGTGATAGTTATTATTAAGTCTATTATGATATAATCCAACATCAATAAAAATTAAACAAATGCAACAAGACTACAACAATATTGAATTATCCGAATAATACAACAGTAAGCAAGGATTTCCGTCGGATATTACAACAATAGTCCTGGGATCAACATCCCCCAACGAACAACTAATACGAATCTCATTATGCGGAACCTCAACATACAACACATGCAACAATTCAACAGAATAATTATCCTCATAACTGAACAATACTTAAATTACCTCAAAGTTGAAGACAATATCCTTTCCAGGAACCAACATCCCTGAACTAATACACAGTTATACAAATAATCCCGAAATAAGTATAGTCCATGTATACCAACAAACCACCGTCCCGACATCAATGTCGACAAGATAAATCATCCTCGATATCCGACATTCCATATCACTGACCAAAGATAACTCACATCTCCGTCCTTACTAAACACATTTAAACCATATACACTGTGATTTAATCCAAACCAACGCATAATATACAAACCATCATCCCGACAATTTACATTCATGATATCATTGCTATATGAATTATAAATGCAATGAAATCAAAATCATCCATCAAATATTATAAACTGAACAAGTATAAACTTGCCTCGATACCGATACCACAAAGCTGTTACCGATTCCATTGCCTTCGTCTACGAGCTCCTCAGCCCCGACCAAAGCAATCTGCGGACTCTTCAATCTCAACCGAAATACAACAGTCATAATACACGATCAAACATCTCAAACTATTGAAGTAATCAATCAACAACAATCCGATAATAATGATTAACCGACATAGCCAACCAATCAAACTCAACGGCTCAACAATACCTCGATCATATACAAAACCGAACAATACAACTGAAACAATTACGAACTCATATCCACAATACAAGCCGCAACTCGATAATCAATATAACCGATCAATAAACCCAATGGTTCCACAATATTCCGATTAAATACAATCCAACAACCCAAATCAATCAATCATGAACTCAAAACCACAACACGATTCATAATCCGATAATCATATCAATAATCAAATTAAACCAATAACAAGGGTCTGAACGTTACCGATTCCAAATTCAATCTAAAATACGAGTACAAGTTTTCTCCTTGTGAATTCATGATTAGAACTAATTACCGATTATCATCATCAATTCGGACAATCCGATTAGTTCAACATATAGATGATCATATTCAAAGGGTGTCAAATAATTTAATCATTTAATTTGAACACTTGTTCAATACGTATGAACTTCCCAACTAAAAGATGCATAATAATCTCATCAAACTCGGAATCATATTCGTATTCCTATACGAATATTGTACCAAAACATATAACTTAGTTCTAGATATGAATATTCCATGTTTATATCCAAAACACCAACATCTCTTAAACATATTCATCAAATCATATAATCCAAGAGTTCCTTAGGAACACAAATTATTCCGAAGTTACATTCATAATCCTCAAAACGACACTTATTCATAATTCAAGATGTATATTATCATAATCTGCAATATACAATTCACATAACCTCAGAAATCACAATAACAACACTATAACCATTATCATACGAAGAAAAACATCAACAATCAAACCAACAAGGATTGTATCATACTTAATCTGGAATTATCCTCATATCATGATTCATACGAAATCAACATAATCCATAATTCCATCTCTTCATCGGTTTAAACGAATTACAATCCTTACAACAGGAAGAATCTTAATTAACATCCGAAATCTCTTATCACAATTCCATTAAATCTCCTATAACATCAAGAATCGCAACAATACTACCAAGAACATCAAGAACACTATGATTCCATAATCATAATCAACATAATCAAATACATATCATCATATCATCACCCTACTTAACAAAATTCTCGTAAATACCAAGAATCATCACAACAACTCCATAAACTATCATCATCATACGAACTAATCATCAACAACAACATCAAAAATCCGAATTTAAAGGGAGGATTATCCAACATACCTCTTAGAAGATGAAATACACAAGTAACCACCTCAAGAATCATCAATATCTTCATATCCAAGCCTCAAATCCAAGACCTCAAGCTCATAATCGACGTAGAAAAACTGAAACTCCATCTCTGAGTCTTTGAAGGCGAAGTGAAGTTCTGAAGAAAAATGAAGTGATGGGCATCCCACTTATAAAAACTTCCAGCTCGTTACGTACGTAACATGCCAAAGTTACGTATGTAACACACTTTACGTACGTTATCTATCCTTGATAGTGTACGTAATGCCGACCCAGAGGCAACTGTCTCAATTCGTATCTTGCATAACGTACGTAACACTTGATCCATAGTGTACGTAATATGTATGTTGACTTGCTACAGTGTAAGCTCATATTACGTACGTAATAAGCCCTGCATAACGTACGTAATACGTAGTTGACTTGTCTTTTGGCACGCCAGCCGATTCTTGGGCCCCACATGGCAGGTAATAATTCATCCCTCTTGTTACGTACGTAATGCCTTATGCATAACGTACGTAACACGTAGCAATTTTAGCGTACGTTATCCCATAAACTTAACATACGTTAAGGGCTCTGTACTTAGCCATTTACAATTGTTCCTGCCTGTCGTCTCGACATACTAAATATACATACTCATCCCGAAAATATTCTCATACGATACACCTGATATCCAAATCAGAACAATCTGATACACCATATCCTCAAATATAACTGTAAATCAATGACGTAAATTATACAAATACAACTGTCTCAATCTTCAAATTATTTTATCCATACTGTATAGACACCAAGCTATACAATTTATATCAGATAAAATAACGCGAAAAATTTATACTGAAAATCCGGGTATTACATACTCCGACCCTTAAAATAAGTTTTGTACGCGAAACTTGCAATCATGTCATAAACAACAGATCAATCCAAAATTTCCAAATTCATCAAAAAAGCAATCAATCATCGCCACAAGCGAATAACCAAACCAATATACTTACAGGTGCGTGAAGCCGATGATCTCCCGTGATACTAGCACACGACTCCCATACGAAGTCTCAACACAACCAATACACACCAATATCACAACTAGCAATTTGAAAAGATCTCAAAAATTTTGGAACCTCCAAAAATCGGTTTGACTCAAAAGTCAGGAAAATCATTTTCAAAAGTCACGCTACTACCGTACTGGTAGAGCCACATAACACACGTCCGGGTTTCACAAAACCCAAGCTCCGATACCATCTTCTGTAACACCCCAAACCATCCGGGATATTACGTCTTTGTGGTCCGCCGAACCCACCAGGCAAAAACTCATTTCAAAAACGTTTAAAAACGCCAAAAGGCCGATGACGGTAATATTTTAAATACCCAAAATATTTCCCAAACCATAGTTCCCAAATACCATCATCAAATACTATTTGAAAATACAAGGCGAAATGCCAAATCTCAACAGTTTCAAAATGTACGCTAAGCCACCACTTAACGTACCGACGAAATAGTTTAGGAAAAAGGGGTTAACGGAATAAACCAAGTTCGCAAAATACCAAAAAAACATTTTGAAATATACATGAGTTGGTAAAAATACCGGAAAGACATTTTAAAATACACACGCAGCGAATATAAACACAGTTCAAAAATACACAATTACAGTGGAATAAACAACCAGAAGGAATACTCGATACTCAAATACATGCCATAGCCAGTATCACCCGGGAAGCTCATCTCCGAGTACCTAAAAATAAAGCCCACAACGGGGTCAACCACAATACTCAATAATCATAATGACCACATCACATAAATAATTACATACCAATGTAATTACAAGTAAGAATACTACGGATTAAATCTTACCGCCATGACCTTACTAATCCATAGCAATCCATATCAAATCGATTCTTACCATAATCCATGTTTCGCATCCTCAAATGACGAAATGAACTCAACTACAACCATCTGTATTGTATTCAAACAATATCAAGAATCCTCAAAACATCATCATAACTCATAAGCATGAAATAATTCGTCCGTGCCAAATCCTGTCCGTCGGATTACACAATCAGATCTCAACCTGGATAAACCAATAACACACAACATATCTGTAGATCAAATACCACGAAACAATGATAACAAGTCCCGAAACATTAACGTACAGTCCGAATGCTCATACGATCAATAACTAGATCAACCAATAAATCAACCGAAAATATCATCGACCTGATAAGCTCCAATACGACGAACCAAAGGCCAACCACAACCAAGAATATCCTCAGCATAATAAACCCCAATACTACCAACGAAGAATCAACAATAATCGAGAATACCATCAACATGATAAACTCTAACACGATCAACAGTGGATCAACAACGACCAGGAATACCATCAACAAGGTAAACTCCAAACACGATCGACAAAGGATCAACAACGACCGAGAATACCATCAACAAGGTAAACTCCAAAAACGATCAACAAAGTATCAACAACGACGGAGAATACCATCAACAAGGTAAACTCTAAATGATCAACAAAGGATCAACAACTACTGAGAATACCATCAACAAGGTAAACTCTAAACACGATCAACAATAATGGATCTCAAAGAAATAATCCCGATTATCGAACATACCCCTCGGGCGTATGAACAACCAGTCGCAAACTGTCGAACATACCCAACCATAAATGGAGGATGAACAACCAAACAATATGGCTCAAAGATGGACGTCACAGTATGCCCAATCCGAAAATGTGTCCGTGCACATGTCCACCCCGTATATGGAATCCAGGATATACGTGGGACATGTACCTAATTAGTCTCACGAACTACGTCTCGTGTGCACGGTCCAATGTGGAAATATCAACACATGACCATAGTGTGCCCAACTAAAAATCCTACACAATAACCAATCGGCATGCAGATATGACTCCGATTATGTCACGATGCAACATGACAACAAAACTCAAAGAATCACATATCCAATAAGGATCAAGGGACTCACCAAGTGAACAAAGACACATGGATATTGAAAGATCGACACGACCGACAATATTCGAAACAACCCTCCTGGGATCACAATCCCCAAAGGATAATCCATACGATCAACAATCTCAGACAACAGTTCTAGGATCAACATCCCTCAATGAAACAATCAACATAACCATTAATACCAACAATAGTCCTGGGATCAACATCGCTCAACGAACAACCAATACGAATCATATTATACGAAACCTCAACATACAAAGACATACAATAATTCAATGTAATAATTATTCTCATAACTGAACAATAATTAAATTACCTCAAAGTCGAAGACAATATCCTTTCCACGAACCAACATCCCTGAACGAATACACAGTTATACGAATAATCCCGAAATAAGTATAGTCCATTTATACCAACAAACCACCATCCTGACATCAATGTCGACACGGTAAACCATCCTCGATATCCGACATTCCATATCACCGACCAAAGATAACTCACATCCCCGTCCTTACTAAACACATTTAAACCATATACACAGAGATTTAATCGAAACCAACACATAATATACAAACCATCATCCAGACAATTTACATTCATAATATCATTGCTATGTGAATTATAAATGCAATGAAATCAAAATCATCCATTAAATATTATAAAGTGAACAAGTATAAACTTGTCTTGATACCGATACCACGAAGCCACTATCGATTCTATTGCCTTCGTCTACGAGCTCCTCACCCAACCAAATCAATCTGCGAACTCTTGAATCTCAATCAAACACAACGGTCATAATCGGCGATCAAACATCTCAACCTATTGAAGTAATCAATCAACAACAATCCGATAACAATCAATAACCGATATAGCCAACCAATGAAACTCAACGGTTCAACAATACCTCGATCATACACAAAACCGAACAATACCACTCAAACAATTACGAACTCATATCCACAATAAAAGCCGCAACTTGATAATCAATATAACCGATCAATAAACCCAACGGTTCCACAATATCCCGATTAAATACAAATCCAACAACCCAAATCAATCAATCATGAACTCAAAACGACAACACGATCCATAATCCGATAATCATATCAATAATCAAATTAAACCAATAACAATGGTCTGAACGTTACCGATTCTAAATTCAATCTAAAATAGTTCAAGTTTCCTCCTTGTATATTCATGATTAGAACTAATTACCGATTATCATCATCAATCCATACAATCCAATTAGTTCAACAAATAGACGATCATATTCCAAGGGTGTCAAATAATTCAATCATTCGATTTGAACACTTGTTTAATACGTATGAACTTCCCAACTAAAAGATGCATAATAATCTCATCAAACTCAGAATCATATTCGTATTCCTATACGAATATTGTACCAAAACACATAACTTAGTTCTAGATATGAATATTCCATGTTTATATCCAAAACAACAACATCTCTTCAACATATTCATCAAATCATATAATCCAAGAGTTCCTTAGGAACACAAATTATTCCGAAATTTCATTCATAATCCTCAAAACGACATAATCCAATGTGTTCTAACATCTAAACAATCCTCATTCATAATTCATGATGTATATTATCATACTCTTCAATATACAATTCACATAACCTCCGGAATCACAATAACAGCACTATAACCATCATCATACGAAGAAAAACATCAACAATCAAATCAACAAGGATTGTATCATACTTAATCTGGAATTATCCTCATATCATGATTCATACGAAATCCACATAATCCAGAATTCCATCTCTTCATCGGTTTAAACGAATTACAATCCTTACAACACGAAGAATCTTAATTAACTTCCGAAATCTCTTATCACAATTCCATTAAATCTCCTATAACATCAAGAATCGCAACAATACTACCAAGAACATCAAGAACACTATGATTCCATAATCATAATCAACATAATCAAATACATATCATCATATCATCACCCTACTTAACAAAATTCTCGTAAATACCAAGAATCATCACAACAACTCCATAAACTATCATCATCATACGAACTAATCATCAACAACAACATCAAAAATCCGAATTTAAAGGGAGGATTATCCAACATACCTCTTAGAAGATGAAATACACAAGTAACCACCTCAAGAATCATCAATATCTTCATATCCAAGCCTCAAATCCAAGACCTCAAGCTCATAATCGACGTAGAAAAACTGAAACTCCATCTCTGAGTGCTGAAGGCGAAAAGCGAAGTGAAGTTCTGAAGAAAAATGAAGTGATGGGCATCCCACTTATAAAAACTTCCAGCTCGTTACGTACGTAACATGCCAAAGTTACGTATGTAACACACTTTACGTACGTTATCTATCCTTGATAGTGTACGTAATGCCGACCCAGAGGCAACTGTCTCAATTCGTATCTTGCATAACGTACGTAACACTTGATCCATAGTGTACGTAATATGTATGTTGACTTGCTACAGTGTAAGCTCATATTACGTACGTAATAAGCCCTGCATAACGTACGTAATACGTAGTTGACTTGTCTTTTGGCACGCCAGCCGATTCTTGGGCCCCACATGGCAGGTAATAATTCATCCCTCTTGTTACGTACGTAATGCCTTATGCATAACGTACGTAACACGTAGCAATTTTAGCGTACGTTATCCCATAAACTTAACATACGTTAAGGGCTCTGTACTTAGCCATTTACAATTGTTCCTGCCTGTCGTCTCGACATACTAAATATACATACTCATCCCGAAAATATTCTCATACGATACACCTGATATCCAAATCAGAACAATCTGATACACCATATCCTCAAATATAACTGTAAATCAATGACGTAAATTATACAAATACAACTGTCTCAATCTTCAAATTATTTTATCCATACTGTATAGACACCAAGCTATACAATTTATATCAGATAAAATAACGCGAAAAATTTATACTGAAAATCCGGGTATTACATACTCCGACCCTTAAAATAAGTTTTGTACGCGAAACTTGCAATCATGTCATAAACAACAGATCAATCCAAAATTTCCAAATTCATCAAAAAAGCAATCAATCATCGCCACAAGCGAATAACCAAACCAATATACTTACAGGTGCGTGAAGCCGATGATCTCCCGTGATACTAGCACACGACTCCCATACGAAGTCTCAACACAACCAATACACACCAATATCACAACTAGCAATTTGAAAAGATCTCAAAAATTTTGGAACCTCCAAAAATCGGTTTGACTCAAAAGTCAGGAAAATCATTTTCAAAAGTCACGCTACTACCGTACTGGTAGAGCCACATAACACACGTCCGGGTTTCACAAAACCCAAGCTCCGATACCATCTTCTGTAACACCCCCAAACCATCCGGGGATATTACAGTGCTGTGGGTCCCGCCGGAACCCACCAGGCAAAAACTCATTTCAAAAACGTTTAAAAACGCCAAAAGGCCGATGACGGTAATATTTTAAATACCCAAAATATTTCCCAAACCATAGTTCCCAAATACCATCATCAAATACTATTTGAAAATACAAGGCGAAATGCCAAATCTCAACAGTTTCAAAATGTACGCTAAGCCACCACTTAACGTACCGACGAAATAGTTTAGGAAAAAGGGGTTAACGGAATAAACCAAGTTCGCAAAATACCAAAAAAACATTTTGAAATATACATGAGTTGGTAAAAATACCGGAAAGACATTTTAAAATACACACGCAGCGAATATAAACACAGTTCAAAAATACACAATTACAGTGGAATAAACAACCAGAAGGAATACTCGATACTCAAATACATGCCATAGCCAGTATCACCCGGGAAGCTCATCTCCGAGTACCTAAAAATAAAGCCCACAACGGGGTCAACCACAATACTCAATAATCATAATGACCACATCACATAAATAATTACATACCAATGTAATTACAAGTAAGAATACTACGGATTAAATCTTACCGCCATGACCTTACTAATCCATAGCAATCCATATCAAATCGATTCTTACCATAATCCATGTTTCGCATCCTCAAATGACGAAATGAACTCAACTACAACCATCTGTATTGTATTCAAACAATATCAAGAATCCTCAAAACATCATCATAACTCATAAGCATGAAATAATTCGTCAAGCCAAATCACGTCCGTCGGATTACACAATCGATCTCAACCGATAAACCAATAACACACAACATATCGTAGATCAAATACCACGAAACAATGATAACAAGTCCCGAAACATTAACGTGATCCGAATGCTCATACGATCAATAACTAGATCAACCAATAAATCAACCGAAAATATCATCGACCTGATAAGCTCCAATACGACGAACCAAAGGCCAACCACAACCAAGAATATCCTCAGCATAATAAACCCCAATACTACCAACGAAGAATCAACAATAATCGAGAATACCATCAACATGATAAACTCTAACACGATCAACAGTGGATCAACAACGACCAGGAATACCATCAACAAGGTAAACTCCAAACACGATCGACAAAGGATCAACAACGACCGAGAATACCATCAACAAGGTAAACTCCAAAAACGATCAACAAAGTATCAACAACGACGGAGAATACCATCAACAAGGTAAACTCTAAATGATCAACAAAGGATCAACAACTACTGAGAATACCATCAACAAGGTAAACTCTAAACACGATCAACAATAATGGATCTCAAAGAAATAATCCCGACTGTCGAACATACCCCTCGGGCGTATGAACAACCAGTCGCAAACTGTCGAACATACCCAACCATAAATGGAGGATGAACAACCAAACAATATGGCTCAAAGATGGACGTCACAGTATGCCCAATCCGAAAATGTGTCCGTGCACATGTCCACCCCGTATATGGAATCCAGGATATACGTGGGACATGTACCTAATTAGTCTCACGAACTACGTCTCGTGTGCACGGTCCAATGTGGAAATATCAACACATGACCATAGTGTGCCCAACTAAAAATCCTACACAATAACCAATCGGCATGCAGATATGACTCCAGTTATGTCACGATGCAACATGACAACAAAACTCAAAGAATCACATATCCAATAAGGATCAAGGGACTCACTGAAGTGAACAAAGACACATGGATATTGAAAGATCGACACGACCGACAATATTCGAAACAACCCTCCTGGGATCACAATCCCCAAAGGATAATCCATACGATCAACAATCTCAGACAACAGTTCTAGGATCAACATCCCTCAATGAAACAATCAACATAACCATTAATACCAACAATAGTCCTGGGATCAACATCGCTCAACGAACAACCAATACGAATCATATTATACGAAACCTCAACATACAGCACATACAATAATTCAACAGAATAATTATTCTCATAACTGAACAATAATTAAATTACCTCAAAGTCGAAGACAATATCCTTTCCACGAACCAACATCCCTGAACGAATACACAGTTATACGAATAATCCCGAAATAAGTATAGTCCATTTATACCAACAAACCACCATCCTGACATCAATGTCGACACGGTAAACCATCCTCGATATCCGACATTCCATATCACTGACCAAAGATAACTCACATCCCCGTCCTTACTAAACACATTTAAACCATATACACTGTGATTTAATCGAAACCAACACATAATATACAAACCATCATCCAGACAATTTACATTCATAATATCATTGCTATGTGAATTATAAATGCAATGAAATCAAAATCATCCATTAAATATTATAAAGTGAACAAGTATAAACTTGTCTTGATACCGATACCACGAAGCCACTATCGATTCTATTGCCTTCGTCTACGAGCTCCTCAGCCCCAACCAAATCAATCTGCGAACTCTTGAATCTCAACCGAAACACAACGGTCATAATCGACGATCAAACATCTCAACCTATTGAAGTAATCAATCAACAACAATCCGATAACAATCAATAACCGATATAGCCAACCAATGAAACTCAACAGTTCAACAATACCTCGATCATACACAAAACCGAACAATACCACTCAAACAATTACGAACTCATATCCACAATAAAAGCCGCAACTTGATAATCAATATAACCGATCAATAAACCCAACGGTTCCACAATATCCCGATTAAATACAAATCCAACAACCCAAATCAATCAATCATGAACTCAAAACGACAACACGATCCATAATCCGATAATCATATCAATAATCAAATTAAACCAATAACAATGGTCTGAACGTTACCGATTCTAAATTCAATCTAAAATAGTTCAAGTTTCCTCCTTGTATATTCATGATTAGAACTAATTACCGATTATCATCATCAATCCATACAATCCAATTAGTTCAACAAATAGACGATCATATTCCAAGGGTGTCAAATAATTCAATCATTCGATTTGAACACTTGTTTAATACGTATGAACTTCCCAACTAAAAGATGCATAATAATCTCATCAAACTCAGAATCATATTCGTATTCCTATACGAATATTGTACCAAAACACATAACTTAGTTCTAGATATGAATATTCCATGTTTATATCCAAAACAACAACATCTCTTCAACATATTCATCAAATCATATAATCCAAGAGTTCCTTAGGAACACAAATTATTCCGAAATTTCATTCATAATCCTCAAAACGACATAATCCAATGTGTTCTAACATCTAAACAATCCTCATTCATAATTCATGATGTATATTATCATACTCTTCAATATACAATTCACATAACCTCCGGAATCACAATAACAGCACTATAACCATCATCATACGAAGAAAAACATCAACAATCAAATCAACAAGGATTGTATCATACTTAATCTGGAATTATCCTCATATCATGATTCATACGAAATCCACATAATCCAGAATTCCATCTCTTCATCGGTTTAAACGAATTACAATCCTTACAACACGAAGAATCTTAATTAACTTCCGAAATCTCTTATCACAATTCCATTAAATCTCCTATAACATCAAGAATCGCAACAATACTACCAAGAACATCAAGAACACTATGATTCCATAATCATAACCAACGTAATCAAAGAGATATCATCATATCATTATCCTCCTTAACAAAATTCCCGTAAATACCAAGAATCATCACAACAACTCCATAAACTATCATCATACGAACTAATCATCAAAAACAACATCAAAAATCAGAATTTAAAGAGAGGATTATCCAACTGTAACACCCCAAAAAGGCGGTCATTATAGTGCCGTGGACCCAATACTGGGATCCACCAGGCAATACCAAAAACAGATTAAAAACGCAATGCTTGTGATACCGAACCACAATAAATAGTCTTTACTCAAATTAGGAGTTTACAATAACATGGCCAACGGCCTTATTATACACAGGATCCAGAAACACAAGTATAAACCATATGGAGATGCAATATACCTCAAATAATAATACATTCGGTAAACAATTTAAATAAAGCGGAAAGATAAAATTACACGGTTTTGAACATAATCGGACAACAGAAAGACCTGGGGGCCTTGAACTAGTATCCTTCGAACCCCTCGCCGTCACCATGATCTTCCCATGCCTTGCCTTTTCCTCGACCTAAAATACAACACAAGTATTTCGCCCAACACAGGGTCATATATACATGATAAATGATTTCTCAAGACATTATACAATTCACATATATATTAGATCTCTGTTGTGGGAAAATCCCTCACAATATGCCGCAAGTGCACGGTGTCAACAAGTAATAAAGTGATAAGTAAAGTATCGTTCCCTCGAGGACTGATTTCACTAAGTACCAAAATATAGTCAACTCACAATTTTATTTGAAGAACAATTATATGGAATTTATACCTAAACTAATAAATAATAATACTAATAATAATAATAATACTAATAAGGACGTAGGATTATGATTTTCACCTCAAACAATAGGGAATGATATTTATTCAATTCAATTCACTTTTATTCAATTGATTGTAAGCCAGGAATTCCTAAATTATTCTAAAGCCTTTCCCAAGGTCGATAGAAAATACTACGAATTATTAACTCGATATATCCCTATTCGAATTAAATAATTAATAGCTAAAACAGTTCAAGAATTCCCACAATAATAGGCTTCACAATTCGCATGAGTATATCCCTATCTCACGAAAATTATGATTCGTCTCACAGGAACTATGCCTAAATTTCATCTCCCGAATCCATAAAGACATTCAAAACAAATTAACTGTTGGCCAGACAATTAAAAAGCATTAAGAACAGTAAGAAGAATCCAATTCAATAGGATAACGAGTAAATCGAAATAATAATAAATAATCAAACCGTCATGAAATTGGCTACAATCAAAATCCTACTCGAATAGATCTAGGAACTAAGATGCAGAAAAACCGTAGGGATCCGTGGTCTTGTCGTCGCCCACAAATCTCCTCCTTGTGTTCTTCGCCCTAGCTCTAATCCACCTCCAGATTCCTTCTGATCGATCCTCCCCTTTTCTTCAGCCCTACCATGCTTATTTATATCAGTCCTAATGTAATACCCGGTTGTAATTCAGTAATTATCATTCAGTATTTATCATCCAGTAATTGATACTCAATAATTTCACTCATTATTGATCATTTGTCACTCATATTCAATCATGGTATTCATCATTCAGAGTAATTGTATCGTGTATCAATCGTCATTCGTCACTAATCTAATTGGAGTTTCGTGCCGTGTTTATCATCGTTGTCATTTTCGTTGTGGGCTGTGCGTGAGGAGTAGCGCACGCTACGTATTCTTTTTAGCGTATGCTAATTGAGTACAGGTAGCGCACGCTACCACTCAGCATTAGCGCACGCTAATGTTACCCTGGTTGCAGTCCAGAAGGTACTGGACTGCAGGTGAGTTATATGTAGCGCACGCTACGAGAGGTAAGTAGCGCGCGCTAGTGGGTTGTAGTAGCGCACGCTAAATTTGTGGAGTAGCGCGCGCTAGGGACGGATCAGGTTAAGTCCAGTGGCTACTGGACTGCACTGGATTAATTCATAGCGCACGCTATGTGTTGTTTTTAGCGTACGCAATCGATATTATAGCGCACGCTAAATGATGGTTGTAGCGCACGCTATCGAGGTCGGAGTCGAGGTCGCGCTCGGATTCCGATCTTGGGCATCAAATTATTCGTTAGCGCACGCTAACTATGAGCATTAACACACGCTAATGATATGGCTGTAGCGCACGCTACAAAAAGGTACGTAGCGCGCGCTACCGTGTTCGGACAGTGGGTACTGGACTACCCAAATTACTCGTTAGCGCACGCTACGCACTAGGGCTAGCGCACGCTAACCTGGACTGGCTATAAATTGGACAGTTTAGTCAGACTTCGTCATTTGTCATCTTTTTCTCTTCCTCCCGTCGGTTCTTGGCGATTTGGGCGCTTTAGAGAGTGTTCTTCAAGGTGTAATCATCAATCATCACCTTCAAGCTCATCTTTTGGATTAATCATCATTTCATCATCTTCATCACATCGAATCAAAGGTATTAATCTCTTGGATCTAGAATTTTGGATTTTTTGGTTTTTCCTCCCGATTTCTTCGTGTAAGCTTGGATTATCATTAGAATATGTTAGATATGGATTATCTACCTTGGATAAGTATATTCTTACGGATTTAATGGTTATTTTCGGAATTATTTCAAGAACCCTTGGGGTTGACTTCGGTTATTTTGGGGATTTCCGATTGTCGTTATTATAAACTTGAATTGTGGATTTCTATGAGATTATTGATGTCATTGATAATGTTTTGCTGGTTTGAATCAATCATGTTGGAGTTGGTTCGATAATTTGGGTTTGGTTTTAACCAACGGGAAGGATATTCTCAACGTTTTCGTTAGAGTACATCTACGAGTTCGGATATTGTTGTATCGACGTTTGGGTCGGTTATGATCGTATTTGATTCGTGTATTGATCGGTTGTTGGTAATTATTGTTATTCAAGGTTGTTCGAGCGACCGACATTTCATTTAGGACGTTGTTCGTGGAAGGACATTATCATCGGTATTGTGTAAGTTAATTCTTACTCGGTTAAAAGGATATTCATTTCCTTTTGTTGTTGTTCATTCATAATCATAACTCATTCATCATTATATTAACCGTATCAAAACTTGTTGTTGTCAATTAATCACTTTAGTCATAAGGAACGACGGTTCCAATCTTTTCATTGAGCTGTCATTTATTTCAGTACCATTCCACCTCGGTGAGTCATTATTCATTTTCGATGTCACTTTTGTTATAACGTGGCATTCCGGGTCATACTGGCGTGCCGGTTGGTATGTGTAGGATTTTCATGTCGGGCACATTAATGTCGTGTGTTGGTTGTTGGCCTCACATTGGACTGTGCACACGAGTCATATTGTCTCGTGAGACTGATTAGGTACAAGACCACATGGGTATTCGATCGATACTCGTTGGTGGCTTGTGCACGGACACATTTCCATCCCGGGCATAGTGTGGCGCCACCCTTTGAGCCGTACTGTTAGTTGATTCATATAGCATGTTTGATTGCATATGTTTCGACAGGATATTTTATAACTTCAGATATAATCATGATTGTGTATTTTCAACCCTTGAGGATTGTTGTTCTTTATGCTCGACCCGTTTGGGGATTTTGTTTTCAGTCTTGGCAAGGCAAAGTACGGAGAACACGCCGCGTCGAGGAGTCCCAGTGATACTAGTAGGGGCCCCGATCTTTCGATTATTCATGTTAATGTCCTTTATTTTCCGCTGCAGACTTTCATTTGAATACTCCGTTTCATTCAGTGTTGTGTATTTTATCTTCATATAAAATACACTAGTATTCGGTATTGTCCTAGTGTGTTGTAACTAAACTCCTCATCGGAGTAATTATTGTTGTAATGTAGTTCGGTACTACATTTATCTTGTGTAATTCATTCATTTTCATTTACCTGGTGGGTCCCAGTTGGGGATCTACGGCACTGTAATATCCGCCTAGTTTGGGGTGTTACAGAGTTGGTATCGGAGCGTGGTTTTGAATACTACCTTCCGAGTCATGTCTCATTTGAAATCATCGTCATCGGACTAGTATCATTGGACTTTCGCGTCATGTGTGACCTGTGCAAATGCCGAGCCAATCAGACCGAAAGAACTGTAAGATTTCTAATGCCATGGTTTAATTTCTGGCAATAGTCATTCATTCATCATTCATCAATTAACAATCCTCAAACATCATCATTCATTGTGATTAGGACGATCACGTTAACTCATTAATCACTTAATTTCTCAGTTAATGATCAGGACGATCATATTAACTCATTAATCACTTAATTCATTTCATTACTCAGTTGTCGATCTGGATGATCATATTATTAATCTTGTTAAGTTATTCAAGATAATCATTTCAAGAATTTCATCAGATAATCATGTCACTTCAGTAAATCATTCATATAATCACTAAGTAGAGCATGTATACTCATTTTCATCATCTCATGACATAATCATAACGTGCTAATCATGCGGGAGATATAATCATTGTGCGACCTTCCTACTTCAGTATGGGGAGAGCTGTCAGGGGATGCACGGGGAGAGGCCGCGGTGCGGGCCGAAACCCGGGAAATAATCACTCGCTGTCGGGAAATCGTGCCTAGGACTCGGCTCGATCAGAAGATGTTCGGGTTGATCCACTCACTTTTATGCAGGCCATGATGACCCATGTGCAATTGCTCAATCTTCATTGCGCCACTCTGGCCGGATTAATCGAGAGAACCCTCCCGTATGAGCCAGCTGCTAAGGAAAGTGCTGAACAACAACTTCCATCTGTCAGCAAGAAATCAGCGAAGCGTAATCAATCCGAAGGCGGTCGGTCAACCTTCAAGAAGCCTCGTGTGAGTCCTATCGTTTCTGAGCGACCTCCTACGGCGCATAATCGTGCGGGATCTCGATCCGGCCCGTTCGGCCATCACTGTTTCAATTGTGGGCAAGGTCATTTCAGCACTGAGTGTCTGAAACCGTCTATCACGTGCTATAATTGTGGGAATTTTGGGCATAAGGCCCGTTTTTGCCGAAAGGACTCCAAGTCGGATCCGGCGGCATCTCAGGCCCCGAAGCAACCAGCGTTTCAGAATCAAACTGCTTTGTCATCGTCGTTTAAGGCAATGGAAGCAAATAGAGTTGGAGCTCGTATTTATCAGACGGGAGCGTCCGGTTCGGGGGCCGGCAAGTCCCAGATTCATGTGATGAGGAGGATCGACGATCCGGTGGCCCGAATGATTTCAGGTATACTCGTAATTTTATTTCAACCTGTGTGTACCTTTTGATGCTAGCACACCGCATACATTCATTTTCGAATCATGCTTGAATAGACTTATTTCGGGATAGTCCTATTGCTTGTGGACCTCATACCATCGGTCTACCTGACGATGGAAGAATTTTCGGAAATCATACCGAAGTAAGCTTAGTGACCGCGATTGGTTGATAGACCTAATCGTGGTGAATTTTATCTTAGGACGATGTAATTTTCGGTATTAGTTGGTTTGATCGTTTTGATACTATCCTTAGTGTTTGTTAGCGTTTGGTCGCTATCTTTCCGTCATTGGTTGTCGAATGTGTGCTTCAGGGAAGTAATCCCCGTTGTTCCAGTAGAATTATTATTATGGCGGAGGCAGAGAGATTCCGCAATCGATCTATTCAATCATTCATTGCACCATCTTCATCGGTTTGCCTTTCTAAGGCAATCGAGTCCTTCAATCATTCATTGTATCATTTTCATCGATTGACCTTTCTAAGGCAATCGAGTTATTCAATCATTCATTGCATCATTTTCATCGATTGGCCTTTCTAAGGCAATCGAGTCCTTCAATCATTCATTGTATCATTTTCATCGATTGACCTTTCTAAGGCAATCGAGTTATTCAATCATTCATTGCATCATTTTCATCGATTGGCTTTTTGTAAGGCAATCGAGCTATTCAATCATTCACTGTATCATTTTCATCGATTGGCCTTTCTAAAGAAATCAAGATGTTCAGTCATTCATTGTGTCATTTTTATCGATTGACCATTCTAGGGCAATCGAAATGTTCAATCATTCGTGGTATCATTGTCATCGATTGACGATGTATTTCCAGACGAGTTATCTGATTGCCTTCACATAGAGTAGTGGAATTCAGGAGTGAGTTGGAGCCGGTATTTCCCCATTATCGAAGACACCGTATCGGATGGCCCCGACCAGAATGCAGGAGTTGAAGATTTAACTTGAGGAATAGTTCGAGAAAGGTTATCTCCGACCGAGTGCGTCCCCGTGAGGAGCACCAGTGTGATCTGCCAAGGAGTAGGATGGATCGTCTCGTGTGTGTATTAATTATCAGGAGTTGAACATGGTGATGATCAATATTAGTATCCTCTACCCCGTATTGATGATCTCTTAGATCAACTTCAGGGAGCTTCAATATTTTCCTAGGTCGACTGAAGATCTGGATATCATCAGCTGCAAATTCAAGAGTCGGGTATCGCAAGGACGGCATTCCGTACACGCTATGGTCATTATGAGTTCGTAGTTATGCCGTTCGGGCTAACTAATGCACATGTGGTATTCATGGAGTTAATGAATTGGGTTTTCATCGACTTTCTTTTTGATCAGTTTGTTGTTGTCTTCATCGATGACATTTTGATTTATTCTCGTGATCGAGAGGAACACGAGGTACATCTTCATCAGGTTCTCGACGTGTTGAGACGCGAGCAACTTTATGGAAAGTTTTCTTAATGTGAGTTCTGGATGTCCGAGGTGATTTTTTCTCAGGCATGTAATTTCATCAGACAGAGTTCGTGTCGACCCTCAAAGGATGGAGGCTATTCGAGTTTGGCAACCTCCGAGAGATGTTAAGGAAATCCGAGGTTTCCTCGGATTAGCTGATTAATTATCCGACCCACAACCTGGAGCTAGCAGCCGTGGTTTTCGCGCTGGAAATTTGGCGTAGTTACCTGTATGGCGTCACCTATTAGATCTTCACTGATCACAAGAGTTGAAGTATATATTTACTCAGAAGGAGTTAAATATGCGACAAAGACGGTGGTTGGAACTAATCAAAGATTATGATATCGAGATCCTTTACCACCCAGGCAAGGCGAACATTGTTGCCGATGCCTGGAGTCATAAGTCCGTTCAGGAGCAGATGCTTGCTCGTTTATCAGTTCAGAAGGAGCTTCAACAGGAATTCCTTAGACCCGAGATCGAGTCGCATCGGCGATCGGGTATCTTTGAAACCGCTCCCTATTCCAGAATGGAAGTGGGAAGACATTTCTATGGATTTCATCACGAGAGTGCCGACGAGTCGTCGGGGCATGAATACGATCTGGGTGATCGTGGACCGCTTAACTAAGTCAGCTCATTTCCTTGAGATTAAAGATACGTGGGGTCCCGAGAGACTTGTCCAGCTGTTCATCAAGAGATAGTGAGATTGCACGGTACTCCTAAGAGTATCGTTTCTGATCGTGACGGGCGATTTGTGTCTCATTTTGGAAATCAATTCATCGTGCTTTGGGAACTCAGCCTAGTCTCATTACCGTTTTCATCCTCAGTCCGACGGACAATCAGAGAGGACTTTTCAGACACTGGAGGACATGTTGAGGGCATGCGTCCTCGATTAGTAGACGATTGGGAAGCCCAATTATTGTTGTTTGAGTTCACGTACAGTTTAGTTGGCATGCTGCGATGAAGATAGCACCTTACGAGGCCTGGTACGGTCGTCGTTGTCGATCTCCTTTGTGTTGGGATGACTTTTCAGAATCAATCGGCACCGAGCCCGATATACTTATAGCCGCCCGGGAGAAGGTAGCTTTGATCAAGAGTCGTTTGTTGACGGCTCAGAGTCGACAGAGATCATATGCAGATAACCGTCGTCGACCATTAGAGTCCGAGACTGGTGACCATGTGTTGGTCAAGGTATCCCCGAGTCGTGGTATCTTCCGTTTTGGGAAGAGGGGAAAGTTGAGTCCGAGATTCATTGGACCGTTCGAGATTTTGGATCGAGTAGGCGAGTTAGCTTATCGATTGGCTTTACCTCCGGCGTTAAGCCGAATTCATATTGTGTTTCACGTCTCTCAGTTGCGGAAGTATGTTGCCGACCCGAGTCACATACTTCAGTTCGATGAAATCGAGATCGCCGACGATCATTCATATGAGGAGCGTCCTATACGAGTTTTAGAGCGGCGAATCAAGCAGTTGAGGAATAAGAAGATTCCTTTGGTTAAAAAATTCAGTGGTCTAGACACGGAGTCGAAGAGGCTACGTGGGAAACCGAGGATAGTATGTGGGAGAGTTATCCCGAGTTGTTTGACCCTTAGTTTTGGGGACGAAACTCTTTTAAGGGGGGGTGTATGTAATACCCGGTTGTAATTCAGTAATTATCATTCAGTATTTATCATCCAGTAATTGATACTCAGTAATTTCACTCATTATTGATCATTTGTCACTCATATTCAATCATGGTATTCATCATTCAGAGTAATTGTATCGTGTATCAATCGTCATTCGTCACTAATCTAATTGGAGTTTCGTGCCGTGTTTATCATCGTTGTCATTTTCGTTGTGGGCTGTGCGTGAGGAGTAGCGCATGCTACGTATTCTTTTTAGCGTACGCTAATTGAGTACAGGTAGCGCACGCTACCACTCAGCATTAGCGCACGCTAATGTTACCCTGGTTGCAGTCCAGAAGGTACTGGACTGCAGGTGAGTTATATGTAGCGCACGCTACGAGAGTTAAGTAGCGCGCGCTAGTGGGTTGTAGTAGCGCACGCTAAATTTGTGGAGTAGCGCGCGCTAGGGACGGATCAGGTTAAGTCCAGTGGCTACTGGACTGCACTGGATTAATTCATAGCGCACGCTATGTGTTGTTTTTAGCGTACGCAATCGATATTATAGCGCACGCTAAATTATGGTTGTAGCGCACGCTATCGAGGTCAGGTCAGAGGTCAGGCAGTTTCTGGATTCCAGTACTGGGCATCAAATTATTCGTTAGCGCACGCTAACTATGAGCATTAACACACACTAATGATATGGCTGTAGCGCACGCTACAAAAAGGTACGTAGCGCGCGCTACCGTGTTCGGACAGTGGGTACTGGACTACCCAAATTACTCGTTAGCGCACGCTAACCTGGACTGGCTATAAATTGGACAGTTTAGTCAGACTTCGTCATTTGTCATCTTTTTCTCTTCCTCCCGTCGGTTCTTGGCGATTTGGGCGATTTAGAGAGTGTTCTTCAAGGTGTAATCATCAATCATCACCTTCAAGCTCATCTTTGGGATTAATCATCATTTCATCATCTTCATCACATCGAATCAAAGGTATTAATCTCTTGGATCTAGAATTTCGGATTTTTGGGTTTTTCCTCCCGATTTCTTCGTGTAAGCTTGGATTATCATTAGAATATGTTAGATGTGGATTATCTACCTTGGATAAGTATATTCTTACGGATTTAATGGTTATTTTCGGAATTATTTCAAGAACCCTTGGGGTTGACTTAGGTTATTTTGGGGATTTCCGATTGTCGTTATTATAAACTTGAATTGTGGATTTCTATGAGATTATTGATGTCATTGATAATGTTTTGCTGGTTTGAATCAATCATGTTGGAGTTGGTTCGATAATTTGGGTTTGGTTTTAACCAACGGGAAGGATATTCTCAACGTTTTCGTTAGAGTACATCTACGAGTTCGGATATTGTTGTATCGACGTTTGGGTCGGTTATGATCGTATTTGATTCGTGTATTGATCGGTTGTTGGTAATTATTGTTATTCAAGGTTGTTCGAGCGACCGACATTTCATTTAGGACGTTGTTCGTGGAAGGACATTATCATCGGTATTGTGTAAGTTAATTCTTACTCGGTTAAAAGGATATTCATTTCCTTTTGTTGTTGTTCATTCATAATCATAACTCATTCATCATTATATTAACCGTATCAAAACTTGTTGTTGTCAATTAATCACTTCAGTCATAAGGAACGACGGTTCCAATCTTTTCATTGAGCTGTCATTTATTTCATTACCATTCCACCTCGGTGAGTCATTATTCATTTTCGATGTCACTTTTGTTATAACGTGGCATTCCGGGTCATACTGGCGTGCCGGTTGGTATGTGTAGGATTTTCATGTCGGGCACATTAATGTCGTGTGTTGGTTGTTGGCCTCACATTGGACTGTGCACACGAGTCATATTGTCTCGTGAGACTGATTAGGTACAAGACCACACGGGTATTCGATCGATACTCGTTGGTGGCTTGTGCACGGACACATTTCCATCCCGGGCGTAGTGTGGCGCCACCCTTTGAGCCGTACTGTTAGTTGATTCATATAGCATGTTTGATTGCGTATGTTTCGACAGGATATTTCATAACTTCAGATATAATCATGATTGTGTATTTTCAACCCTTGAGGATTGTTGTTCTTTGTAACTGACCCGTTTGGGGATTTTGTTTTTCAGGTCTTGGCAAGGCAAAAGTACGGGGAGAACACGCTGACGTCGAGGAGTCCTGTGATCCTAGTAGGGGCCCCGATCTTCAGATTATTCATGTTATTGTCCTTTATTTTCCGCTGCAGACTTTCATTTGAATACTCCGTTTCATTCAGTGTTGTGTATTTTATCTTCATATAAAATACACTAGTATTCGGTATTGTCCTGGTGTGTTGTAACTAAACTCCTCATCGGAGTAATTATTGTTGTAATGTAGTTCGGTACTACATTTATCTTGTGTAATTCATTCATTTTCATTTGCCTGGTGGGTCCCAGTTGGGGATCTACGGCACTGTAATATCCGCCTAGTTTGGGGTGTTACACCTAAGCCTCCAAAACGCGTCCGTGTGATTAGGTCGAGAACAGGCTCCAAAACGGCCCAGAACCGCGGCACTTTCTGTCAAAACCGCCCCGTGTGCCGCGGCTCACTTAATCTGTGCTGCGGCTCACGGGGCACTGGGATGCCCAAGGCGCTGTTTATTTCTCGTGCCGCGGCTCACTATATTCAGGTGCGCACACAGTACGCTTTACTCGGCACTCTGCTAGTCTTCTGTGTGTGCCGCGGCTCAGCACATGGGTGCCGCGGCTCATGACCAAAAACTGCTGTTTTAGCCCGTTTTTCGTCATTTCGGCTTCCGGACTCCGATTTCCTGCAAAACATATAAAAATAATGCATTAAAAGCTCATTTATGCTGATTTAGGCTCAAGATGGATATAAATTAATGATATAAAAGCGCATAAAAATACGCCTAACAAATACCCCCAAACTTGAGCCTTTGCTTGTCCTCAAGCAAAAATTATCAATTTTAAACTAAATGTAATGTGAATAATCATGCAAGTCCATAATGCTCAACTTAATCAATACTACCCTGAAAATCTCAACGAATAGTACAAGTATCGTAATGGTGAGTCACATCCAGGATACTGATTCCACTAAGTAACCAATTTCAGTCCTAATCAATCGTTCATGAAGAAAATTAAGCTCAAAGATTAACAAGCGTGAATTTAACCAACCGTCAATATGAAGGGTTAGATTAAACAAGCTAATCCGCCCAGTCCCATAGTCTAATGACAAAATTTTCACGAGTTTCATCAAAAATAACCATCGGACAGTATTCCCTTATATATATGCTCAAGAAATTGATTCGAGTTGACCACTAGGTTCGGATCTCGGGATGTTTCACCGGGACAATCCTAGGGTGGAAATTCCATTCTCATGTATTGGGAAACCATTTGACGTAAAAGACACTCATGGGGCACATGGATGCTTCTAGTTACTAAGTTCCCCTCCACAGCGGAGAAACAACTCGAATAGCTATTCCCGCATGTCCGAATCAAGGTCGCTGTTTTACGCGAGTGTAAACAACGGGTCACGCGAATACTCCCAGTTACTAGGCTCCCTATCATTGGCACATGCGAAATTTCTAAATTACTAGTCTAATCGTGTCGCTGCTTTACGCGAGAGTAAACAACGGGTCACGTGAATACCCCCGGTTACTAGACTTCCCATCATAGAACAACTAATATCTCGACTTTTTGGAAAAACTGTCCGACACTAAACTCAAATTAAGTGCCCACACGACTTATGTTACTGGACGACTAGCTAACCGAAAAGTTTAACCAAACGTATAAACAGTGATTTGAAAACACGTATGTCTCCTTTCTTATCTGCTAAAATTTCTACAAAAACGATAAAATTTCAGACCTAAATGAATACTCAACAGAAGCAGATATCGCTAACTGCAACTCGACCAAAAATCAACCATTTCTTCCAAGAGAAATCAGTATCGTAACATCAGTTTTACACATGGAAGCACAAAAAATTCACGAAAAATTCACGTTTTTGAACAAAACCATCAACAGCATGCAAGGACAATAAAGCACTCGCAATTTATACCCAAGAAAAATTAAGAAAATGATCGCATGCTTCAATTTCTTCCACTACACATAACATCATCAATAATAAAGCTCATGTAAAAATAAAAGAGATAAGGAAAAGTGAAACTTATTCCAAATGTCTTCTTGAAAGCCAGCACATGTCTGAGTGGAATCGACTGTCAATCCATACTTCAAATAATGCTCAACATCACGAGGGACCCCTAAACTTAGTCTCTAGTCATGAAATAACAGTAGACATTAAATCAAGAAAGACTAGAATATGAAAAATAATAACTCATTGGGTTTAAAAAATTATATTAGAGAAATGAGGGCCAACAAGAATACACGAATCCAAACGAAATACAAAACAAAGGAAAATAATTAATAACGAAAAATCAAATAAAAACAACTAACTAGAAAGCAAGTAAAAATGATGGGTTGCCTCCCATTCAGCGCTCTATTTTACGTCTTGAGCACGACGTGGCGAAAAAAATCTAACGTGGTTTCTTTCTAGGGAGATTGCCAAATGCCCCCTTCTTGCAATCAATAAGCCTCTTATTCCACAAGGGAGGCTTTGGCTCATGCCCGGTTGCCAAAAATAATGAATAAGAATAATTATGCGGACAACCAAAAAATGATGGAAGAATATAATAGTGATAAGGCATGAAAAAATAAGCAGAGTTTGAATGGGCAAATAATAAAGAATTATCATGCACAACCTCATTAGAACTCGAAGAATCAGCCTCAACAAAATCATGAGTAATGGGGTCAATCTCTCCCATTATGGATTTAGGAAAAATTATGCGTGGCACCGTTAATAAAATTTTTGGCACAAAAGTATTCACCTTATTAGTCGAAGTTTGATGACAATTTAATGGAATTTCTTTGGAAACATCATCAATGGTAACTTATTCTACAGGCTCATCACACTTTATGTAATTATCAGGTGCTGGTGGATCGACCCTAAAACTCAACATGTCATTCTTCTCAACCTCCCCCTCAACTTCACTACTAAATATATGAGCTGGAAAATAACCGTAGTGAACTTCAAGACCACGACGTGCACATTCTAGCTCAAAAAGGGTACTATCAGGATTTTTAAGAGTGTCTACACATTGTTCAAGCATGGTCTTTTATTTCGGGGGAGGGGGCTGACTGACCATATTTGGCAAATTATTAAGAACATAGAAATTTATGAAATGCCAAGGGCCACGATACTCAAAGGAAAACATAATGAAGAAATAAAAATATAGAGACTGAAAAAAGAAAAACTTCAAATTAAAATTAGAGTCGCTTGGTATTGATATTAGCGAAAAATCAGTCCCCGGCAACGGCGCCAAAAACTTGTTGTGGGAAAATCCCTCACAATATACCGCAAGTGCACGGTGTCAACAAGTAATAAAGTGATAAGTAAATTATCATTCCCTCGAGGACTGATTTCACTAAGTACCAAAATATAGTCAACTCACAATTTTATTTGAAGAACAATTATATGGAATTTATACCTAAACTAATAAATAATAATACTAATAATAATAATAATAATACTAATAAGGACATAGGATTATGATTTTCACCTCAAACAATTAGGAATGATATTTATTCAATTCAATTCACTTTTATTCAATTGATTGTAAGCCAGGAATTCCTAAATTATTCTAAAGCCTTTCCCAAGGTCGATAGAAAATACTACGAATTATTAACTCGATATATCCCTATTCGAATTAAATAATTAATAGCTAAAACAGTTCAAGAATTCCCACAATAACACGCTTCACAATTCGCATGAGTATATCCCTATCTCACGAAAATTATGATTCATCTCACAGGAACTATGCCTAAATTTCATCTCCCGAATCCATAAAGACATTCAAAACAAATTAACTGTTGGCCAGACAATTAAAAAGCATTAAGAACAGTAAGAAGAATCCAATTCAATAGGATAACGAGTAAATCGAAATAATAATAAATAATCAAACCGTCATGAAATTGGCTACAATCAAAATCCTACTCGAATAGATCTAGGAACTAAGATGCAAAAAAACCGTAGGGATCTGTGGTCTTGTCGTCGCAATCTCCTCCTTGTGTTCTTCGCCCTAGCTCTAATCCACCTCCAGATTCCCTCTGATCGATCCTCCCCTTTTCTTCAGCCCTACCATGCTTATTTATATCAGTCCTAAGCCTCCAAAACGCGTCCGTGTGATTAGGTCGAGAACAGGCTCCAAAACGGCCCAGAACCGCGGCACTTTCTGTCAAAACCGCCCCGTGTGCCGCGGCTCACTTAATCTGTGCCGCGGCTCATGGGGCATAGCGGGATTCCTGGGCACTGTTTATTTCTTCTGTGCCGCGGCTCACTATATCTGTGCCGCGCATGTAGTACAGCTTTACTCGGCACTCGCTAGTCTCTCGCGTGTGCCGCGGCTCAAGACATGGGTGCCGTGGCTCATGACCAAAATCATTGCTTTAGCCCGTTTTAAATGCTTTCGGCTTCCGGACTCCGATTTCCTGCAAAACATATAAAAATAATGCATTAAAAGCTCATTTATGCTGATTTAGGCTCAAGATGGATATAAATTAATGATATAAAAGCGCATAAAAATACGCCTAACAATCTCAAGGAAAACATCCCGACTAACGAATATACCCCTCGGGCATATGAACGGTTAGTCACAAAACGTCGAACACATCCAAATATACATGGACTATGAATGACCAAAATAGTACAGCTCAAGATGGACATTGTAATACCCGGTTGTAATTCATTCATTTTCATTCAGTAATTATCAGTCTGTAATTGTCACTCAGTATTTCTCACTCGTTAATAATCACTCATCATTCTTGATTCATTCATTTGTGTTCACTGTTGGCTTGTTGTAATCGTATATCAGTTACCGATCGGCATGTCATCTCCGTTTAGAGACCGACGGGAGTATTGTTGTTTTCATCGTGATTGGTAGTCGTATACTGGGGGCTTCATCGATGGCTTGTTTTAGACTTGTTCATTTTCACATTCGTATGTTATGTCGGATCATTCATCAGTCGTAGCGAGGAATCGGAGTTATCGGAATTTTCAACTTGGCCAGCATCGAGTTACGGCCGTAAGGACTTTGGGTTACGGCCGTAACAAGGGTTCGTGTTTTCAGGCCATTTGGACGAAAGGGACTTACGGACGTAAGGTCTTGTGGTACGGCCGTAAGTCGAAAGCAGTACGGCCGTAAGGTCGGGCTTCTGGCCGACGCTGGCCCAAAGCAGGCTACCGAGACATTTTTCGCCGAAGGTGAGTTACGGCCGTAAGGAAGGTGAGTTACGGCCGTAAGTGGTGTTCGTGAATTTTGGGTGTTGTCGACCAAGGGTGACTTACGGCCGTAAGGGTTGCGGCATACGGCCGTAAGTCGAGGAAGGTACGGCCGTAAGGCTTGGCCGGTTACGGCCGTACGGCAGGCAGGTACCTGGTCGTTTTCGACGAAGAGGGCTTACGCCCGTACATTTGGCCGGATACGGCCGTATCATCCGAGTTACGGCCGTAAGGTGTGCGGTTACGGCCGTAAGGGTGTCGACGGATGTTTTTGACGAAGGCGGGTTACGCCCGTAACTCAGGATCGGTTACGGCCGTAAGTCTGCTTGTGCTTTGGACGAAGCCGAGTTACGGCCGCATTTGAGTTGATTACGGCCGTAGGGCCGTTGACTTGGAAAGTTACGGCCGTAAGAGGGCCGAGTTACGGCCGTAACTTCCGGCAGTATTTAATGACTTGGCCGGGTCATTTCTCCTCACTTCTTCATTTTTCCTTCTTCATCCGAGAGAGAGGGTTGAGAGAGAGATTTTATCATCATCAATCACTTGAGTGTGTAATCTTCATCATCTTCATTCCTTTGAGAAGCTTGGATACTCGTTTTAACTCGTGTTCTTCGGATCGTAGTGGTTGGATCTTCAAGAGGTAATTTCTTCAACACCTTGGATTTCGATTTTGTGTTGAGTTATGATGTTTTGGACGTTATAATCATGTTATATGAAGGGATATGTATATGATTATGAGTTTGTATAAGGATTCATTGGATTATTGAGAGATTTATTCAAGAACACTTTGAATATCGAGTTGGATTTGGGGATTTCCGATTAATTGTTGTTATAATCACGTTTTTGGATATTCATATCGGATTATTGATCGTATTGGAGATGTTTTGTTGTTTTGAAACACTTCTTGGGGATTTGAAGTTGGTATTATTGAGGTTTAGTGGTAATCAATCAAAGTTGGCCTCAAAGTGTTCGATATAATGCCCCAATGAACTTGGTTTAATCGTATCGACGTATTGAGTTCGTTATATTCGTGTTTAATTCGTTATTGATCGGATTGTTGGCAATTGTATTGAATTAAGGTTGTTCGAGCGACCGGTATCTTTGTTAGGACGTTGTTCGTGGTCGGACATTCTTCATCGTTGTTGTGTAAGTTAATTCTTACTCGGTTAAAAGGATATTCATACCTTTTGTTGTTGATTATTCATAATCATAACTCATTCATCATTGTATTAATCATATTAAAACTTGTTATTGTCAATTAATCACTTCAGTCATAAGGAACGACGGTTCCAATCTTTTCGTTGAGCTATCATTCATTTCATTATTACTCTCATCTCGGTGAGTCATTCTTGACTTTGTCAGATTATTACTTATTCATTGATATTCATTACGGTCATTCTCGTTCATATGACCTTCTGGGTTCATATTGCGTGGCCGGGTGTGGCTGTGTGGAATTTTTAGTCGGGCACACGATGGTTATTGTATTGGGTTCACCGATACATTAGACCATGCACACGGGAAAGCGTTACACCGTGAGACTAATTAGGTACACGGACGGGTGTTGTACACTCACACGTAACATTACGCGTACTATGATACTCCTCTCCAGCGTAATTCATAGCTAAGAATATTTCATAACTTCGCTTAATCATAATTGTGTATTTTCAACCCTTGAGGATTGTTGTTCTCAGATAATCGACCCGTTTGGGGATATTGTTTTTCGTGTCATGGCAAGGCAAAGGCGCAGGAGAACACGTTGACGGCGGGAGTCCAGTGATACTAGAAGGGGGCCCCATCCTTTCGATCATTTATTCATCATTCATGTTTTCTTTATTTATTCCAGCTGAGACATTCCGTTCGAATACTCATTTCATTCAAGTGTCGTGTATTTTATCGTCACATAAGATACACATGTATTCTATTATCCAGGTGTGTTGTATGAAACTCCTACTCGGAGTAATTGATGTTATAATGTGGTTCGGTACTACATTTACCTGTCTAATTCATCCTTTTTCCATTCGCCTGGTGGGTCCTGGTCGGGGGTCCACAACCCGTAATATCCGCCTGGTTTGGGGTGTTACAGAGTTGGTATCGGAGCGTGGTTCTGAATACTACCCTCCAAGTCATGTCTCGTTTGAAATCATCGTCATCGGACTAGTATCATTGGACTTTCGCGTCACGTGTGACCTGTGCAAATGCCGAGCCAATCAGACCAAGAACTGTAAGATTTCTAATGCCATGGTATAATTTCTGGCATTAATCATTCATTCATAATTCATCAGTTAACAATCCTCAATCATCATTGTCACTTTGATCAGGACGGTCAAGTTAACTCATTAATCACTCAATTCATTTCATTATTCAGTTGTTGATTAGAAAGATCAAATCATTAATCTTGTTAACTCATTCAAGATAATCATTTCAGTAACTTCATCAGATAATCATGTCACGTCAATTAATCATTCATGTAATCGCTGTATTGGAGCGTGTATGCTCATTTTCATCATTTCATAATATAATCATAACGTGATATTCATGCGGGAAATATAATCATCATGTGACTTTCCTACTTCAGTATGGAAAGAGCTGGCAGAGGACGAGGAGGACGAGGCCGTGGAGCGGGCCGAATCCCGAGAACTCGTGCGAACACACGTGCAAATGCCAGGAATAATGCTAACTCATCGAGCAGTGTGGCTGCCACTCATTCACTGGGACGCGATCATTCACTATCGGGAGTCGTGCAGGACACGGCTCAGTCAGAGGGTGTCCGGGTTGACCCACTCGCATTTATGCAGGGCATGATGGCCCAAATGACCCAGATGGCTCAGTTGATGGAGACGATGCATAACTCCACTACTCAGAATCAACAGGATCCTCCGCCGCCACCTCAGAGGCAAGAGAGGAATGTGAGCAATATCATCGGCGACATCTCTCGCCAGAGGCCACCGACTTTCGAGGGCTCGTCTGAGCCTGCAGATATTACTCATTGGCTCGAACATTTCGAGAAGTTGTTTGCTATGGTGGAGTGTCCGGAAGGACACAAAGTTTTTGTTGCGGCTTACTACCTGGGTAAGAGCGCTCATTCTTGGTGGTTGTCGTTGAACCCTACCGAAGGATCTTGTACATGGGATCAGTTCAAAACTCTCATGATGGAGAGGTATTATCCGGCCCCACTCAGAGAGGCCAAGCTGTCAGAGATACTCACTCCCGACCCCTCATCAGACGAGGATGTTCTCGCCATTGCCGAGAAATTTCAGGAACTGCTTCCGTTCGCCTCATCTATTATTCATTCCGAGGCGGATAAGATTAAGTATTTCAGCAAGAGGCTGAAACCCCGTATGAGACTTCAGTTGCTCAATCATAATTGCACCACGTTGGCTGAATTCATTGAGAAAGCTCTCACCTATGAGCTTACTGCTAAAGAGATTGCTAAGCAGCAACCTTCGTGCCTAGCAAGAAATCGAAGAATCGTAACTTGATCGAAGGCGGTCAGACAACCTTCAAGAAACCCCGTGCGGGCTCTGCTTTTTCTGAGCGACCTCCTGTGTCGTCTAGACCCGCGGAGTCTCAGTCTCGAGCGGCCAGTTCGGCCATCACCTGTTTTAACTGTGGGGAGCTTGGTCACCTCAGTACCAAGTGTCCTCGGCAGACTATCACGTGTCATAATTGTGGGATTACTGGGCATAAGGCCCGTTTTGCCGTAGGGACTCCAAACCTACTCGGACGTCATCTCGTGCACCTAAGCGATCAGCCGTTGAGTCGAGCCGCTCAATCGGCGTCGTTTAAAACAACAGGAGCGACTAAAGGTGGAGCCTATAGCCAGACAGGAGCGTCGGTCTGCGGGACTAGCAAGCCCGGATTTATGAGATGAAGAAGACCGATGATCCCGAGGCCCGAATGATCTCGTGTACACTCGATATTCTATCTCAACCTGTGTGTACCCTTTTTGATACCGGTGCATCGCATTCATTCATTTCCGAGTCATGTTTGAGTAGACTACGTGCGGGTAGTGCTACTAGTTGTGAGCCTTATGTCATCGGCCTACGATGGTAGGCGAATTATCGTAATCGTGAGATTGAGAATTGTCGATTCGATTTCATGGTCGTGTATGGCGTGAGATCTAATCGTGGTAGATTTTCCGAGGGACGACGTCATCTTGGGTATTGATTGGATGGATCGTCATGATGCCATCATTAGTGTCCGTAGCGTATGGTCACTATCATTTGAACGATGGGGTTGAATGTGTGTTTCAGGAGGTAATCCTACTGCTCGTAAGGTCATTAATTTGATGAAAGCGTAAGGTTACTCAATCGGGGATGTGTCGGTTATTGGTGCTATATGGCCAAAACCGAGAAGTCATCAGTAATGTTAACGGATATTCCGGTGGTGAGGGAATATGCCGATGTTTTTCCAGACGAGTTACCTGGTTTGCCTCCACAGAGGGATGTGGAATTCACGATTGAGTTGGAGCCTGGTACGTCCCCGATATCGAAGGCACCGTACCGGATGGCCCCGACCGAAATGCAGGAATTAAAGAACCAACTTGAGGAATTGTTCGAGAAGGGTTATATCCGACCGAGTGCGTCTCCGTGGGGAGCACCCGTGTTGTTTGTCAAGAAGAAGGATGGTTCATTTCGTTTGTGTATCGATTATCGGGAGTTGAACAGAGTGACAATCAAGAATAAATATCCCTTACCCCGTATTGATGATCTTTTAGATCAACTTCAGGGAGCTTCAGTATTTTCCAAGATCGACTTAAGATCTGGATATCACCATGTTGTGTCAAGATTTAACACCTTCCGACCGGCGATCGCCTCCGAGGCCGAGCGACCGACTTACAGGCCGAGCGACCGAGTCACTGCCGAGCGACCAAGGCAAGCCTGCCGATCGGCGACCAGGCGACCGAGCCTTAGACCAGTGGACATGCTAGACTGGCCAACCGAAGGGCCCAGGGCGAATCCCGGTGCCGAGCGATCGACATCAAGGCGATCGCCTCTCAGTACTCGGCGACCGACCCTTGGCGATCGACCGTCTCTCGGCACCTGGCGACCTACCCTTGGCGACCGACCCTTGGCGATCTCCATCCACTGGCCGATGGCGACCTCCGTAGACCATCCAGGGACGACCGCCTCATGTCGATCACCACCGATGGCCACCCAGTCGGCGAAGGCCGAGCACTGGATCGCACCATGTGCAAAGGCCGGACAAGATCCGCGAATCCCGGGCCATTGACCACAATCGGCAGATTCCCTCCACCGGTACCGACAGCCGAAAAGCTTGTCGGTAGGGCCACATGTTGACCGACTCCGACACGTGATGGCTCCTTATCGACCGCCCAAGCCGTGCCACCTCTTCCTTGGACTTTAGCCCGACAACAAGATCTTCCTTGGACTTTAGCCTTTGACACCTGTGGATCGCCCCATTAAAGTATTGCCCGCAGCGATCGCGTAATATTAAAATGGCCGCGGCGATCGGCAGCTAAAGGACAGGACCCGGCTGTCCCTATATAAGCATGGCTCCCAGCACTTGTAAAAGGGATCGAACCTTTACCACAAAAAAGGCTTCAGTTTCCTTCTGCAACCTCACGATTCAAGCAATCAATACAGAAGCAAATTACTTATACTTGGCAAACATCCAACTCTTGGCAACAGCTTTCTTTCGGTCTTACTTCTCCCGGCCTTTTCTCCTCGAGCTGATTATCGGCGGGACGAAGAACACCTAGCTTCGCTCAAGAGCCGGATCAACAGAGTCTTTTTACACTCATTGTACTTAGATTTCTCTAATTAATACTTGTATCCACGAATATTTGTATTAATAACATCTCGCGAGAGCATTCAAGCCCGGGCCTAACAAACCCGGCAAATCTTGTTTTATTTACCATCTCTCGGAAGTGCTCCCGCATTTGTTTGTTGTCCGTCTTCCAGCAGTATTAATCTTCGGATAAATATTTTGGGCAACAACAATTGGCGCTAGAAGAAGGGCGGCATATATCCAACCCTCGATTTTTTACACCTACCGTCCCGAAGAACACTCACTGTTCTCGGGGCAGATATTTGAAGTGACACTCACTGCACTTCAAAAGAAATCCTTCAGAAAACATGTCTTCCGCCTCCGCGTCGAAGAAAGCCGACCAGCCGGCTGCACTGCCTGCCCCGTCCCGAGCCGCACCCGATGGTGGAAGGCACGCCATGATCGAGACGCCGACCACGCCCCGGGAAGGCGGCCCGAGCCTCTCGCTCGATCGGTTCCAACCAAGGAACAGATCGAAGGGGCCTTGGCCGTCCCACAGAGCGACGGATCGCTCGACGCGCCCAGCCTACCGCCCGGCCTCTCGCCGGAAGTTCAAGCGGAAGCTTAAGGCACTACCGCCGAACAAGTGCCAGGAGGCTCTCGCCGCAAGAAGAGGCGCCGGCGGGGCACGTCATCTTCGATCGCTGGCGCCGACCCGACTCAGCGGCCGGGCGCCCGGCCTCACTACGAGACGACGGAGTTGGTGTCCGTCACCAGAGCTCGCCTACCCGGCTCCCACAAGACGATCCAGCCGGCTCCCGCCGCCGCCAAATTCCCGAGGTCGGCGGTGGGGTCCGAGATCGGTATACGATCGCCTCGGCCCCGCTCCCAAAGCCGATCCGCAAGCGCCGAGCCGCGCGATCGCCGCAATGCAACGCCGATTGACGACATGAAGGTGCTCCCGCAATCCGGGGCAAGCGCCACCAGACGATCGCCCGCCGAGCGAGCCGCTCGCGATCGACATCGAGCTCGCCGGCAAGACACGATCGCCCCTCCTAAGACGCCCGTGTACCGGGCGATCGGACCCCAAACACACCTTCACAAGTTCAACATCTACATGACCGGGTGTGGGGCATCGGACGCGACCCGTTGCCGAATGTTCCTCTCGACACTAGACGACCTCGCCCACCGGTGGTACACCTCATTGCCACCTCGGTCCATAGGCTCCTTTAACGAGCCGCGCACGTCTTCACGGAATACTTCGCCACCAGGCCGCCGCCGTAAGGTCCCCATCGCATGTGGCGGATCGTGCAAGGAGAACAGAGTCCGACTCGGACTACATCGACCGGTTGACATGATCATCCTCAACGGCGAGCCCGTAAGCGATGAGACCGCCTCTACGCGGTCCTAAGAGGTTTTCGTGGCTTCGCCTATGTTCAGCATCTCACGAAGACCCTACCGACGACCTACGCAGCCTTCCGGCGAGCCGCAGATTTCCTGTCCAGGCAAAGGCTTCTCCTTGGCCTAGGAGTAGAACGATCGGCACCCGCGCGACGACCTCCGCCTCCCACCCGATCGCTACTACCCAAGCAGAGCCGAGGACTCGATCCCCGCCTACATCCATTCTAACATGAGTGACTAGCCGCCCCGATCGCCAAGTTCGACCTACGAATAAAGCGATCGGCCGCGAGCGACGATCGCCGCCTTCCGCCAGATCGCAACATCATCAAGAACCCGGTGGACACGATCGCCAACTACGATCAAAGATATAACATGACGGACTAAGGCATAAGATCGCTCCACCGCACATCATAAAGCCATGGCCCTGGCATCGATGGAACCGCCCGGCCATGCAAGGTCCTTTCGCCGAGATCGCCCGCCCTTCGTTTAAATACGAGGCCGGCGTAGTCGGAGGGCCCTCCAACATTAATCGTGGACTCATTCCACAACCCCGTCTCAACGTACACCGTCGAGGTCGGCCATCTCCATGGCCGGCCGAGGTGGAAGCAGAGCTAACAAGCCGCGGCGTGGAGTTGATTCATCCGACGCCGCCCGCGCAAGGACTCCTCTAGACCGAGACCGCACGCCTTTCGTTGAAAAACAAGGCGGCGCAGCCTAACAGAGGACCCTCATAATAAAGTGAGCCACGAGGCACTCATTGTCTTTGTGCACTAAGACACGGTCATGGGGTCGGTCCATCGATCTCCGCGACCGTGCACGATTCCTCAAGCAAGCGAAACCACCAAGTTTCCTGGGGATCGGCCAATGTTGTTTTTGCGGTACAAGACCGAAAGATAGCTAAGCCAATCGACTATGATAGCCCAAGTCCAAGTCCTCGGTCGGCTCGGATCGCCCGTCCTCATCCATACACGATCACCAAGAAGAACCACCTCGCCCCATGTCTTCAACATAGGAGCGAGCCGGGGCAATTGTTGTGTCAAGATTTAACACCTTCCGACCGCGATCGCCTCGAGGCCGAGCGACCGACTTACGTGCCGAGCGACCGAGTCACCGCGAGCGACCAAGGCAAGCTCGCCGACGGCGACTGTGCGACCGAGCCTTAGCCCAAATGGACATGCTAGATCGCAACCGAAGGGCCTGTGGCGAATCCGTGCCGAGCGATCGACATCAAGGCGATCGCCTCTCGGTACGGCGACCGACCCTTGGCGATCGACCGTCTCTCGGCACTGGCGACCTACCCTTGGCGACCGACCTTGGCGATCTCCATCCACCGGCCGATGGCGACCTCCGTAGACCATCCAGGACGACCGCCTCATGTCGATCACCACCGATGGCCACCCGATCGGCGAAGGCCGAGCACCGTGGATCGGCACCATGTGCAAAGGCCGGGACAAGATCCGCGAATCCCGGGCCATTGACCACAATCGGCTGCATTCCCTCCACCACCCGACAAAGCCGAAAGCTTGTCGGTAGGGCCACATGTTGACCGACTGACACGTGATGGCTCCTTATCGACCGCCCAAGCCGTGCGCCTCTTCCTTGGACTTTAGCCCGACAAACAAGATCTTCCTTGGACTTTAGCCTGATGCCTGTGGGATCGCCCCATTAAAGTATTGCCGTGAGCGATCGCGTAATATTAAAATGGCCGGCGGGCGATCGGCAGCTAAAGGACAGGACCCGGCTGTCCCTATATAAGCATGGCTCCCAGCACTTGTAAAAGGGATCGAACCTTTACCACAAAAAAGGCTTCAGTTTCCTTCTGCAACCTCACGATTCAAGCAATCAATACAGAAGCAAATTACTTATACTTGGCAAACATCCAACTCTTGGCAACAGCTTTCTTTCGGTCTTACTTCTCCCGGCCTTTTCTCCTCGAGCTGATTATCGGCGGGACGAAGAACACCTAGCTTCGCTCAAGAGCCGGATCAACAGAGTCTTTTTACACTCATTGTACTTAGATTTCTCTAATTAATACTTGTATCCACGAATATTTGTATTAATAACATCTCGCGAGAGCATTCAAGCCCGGGCCTAACAAACCCGGCAAATCTTGTTTTATTTACCATCTCTCGGAAGTGCTCCCGCATTTGTTTGTTGTCCGTCTTCCAGCAGTATTAATCTTCGGATAAATATTTTGGGCAACAACACACCAGTTGCGGATTCGAGAGTCGGATATCGCGAGGACGGCGTTTCGAACACGCTATGGTCATTATGAGTTCGTAGTTATGCCGTTCGGGCTAACTAATGCACCTGCAGTATTCATGGAATTGATGAATCGGGTTTTCATCGACTTTTTGGATCAGTTTGTTGTTGTCTTCATCGACGATATTTTGATTTATTCTCGTAGCCGAGAGGATCACGAGGTTCATCTTCATCAGGTTCTCGACGTGTTGAGACGAGAGCAACTTTTTGGAAAGTTTTCCAAGTGCGAGTTCTGGATGTCCGAAGTGACTTTTCTCGGACATGTAATTTCATCAGACGGAGTTCGTGTCGACCCTCAGAAGACGGAGGCTATTCGAGATTGGTTACCTCCGAAGAATGTTAAGGAAATCCGAAGTTTCCTCGGATTAGCGGGTTATTATCGGCGATTTGTGGAAGGATTTTCCAAAATTGCTCTACCTTTGACGAACCTTTTGCGAAAGTATAAGATATACACGTGGTCCGACGCGTGTAAGCAGAGTTTTGAGGAACTCAAGAGCCGGTTAATGACAAAGACTGTACTTTCCTTGCCGCAGGAACGGAGGGATTTGTGGTTTATAGTGATGCGTCCGGGTGGTCTCGGATGTGTGCTCATGCGAAACGGAAAGGTTATTGCTTATGCTTCACGGCATTGAGACCTTACGAGGTTAATTATCCGACCCACGACTGGAGCTAGCACGTGGTGTTCGCTTTGAAAATATGGCGTCATTATCTTTATGGCGTTACTCGCCGATATTCACCGATCATAAGAGTTTAAAGTATATATTTACTCGTAGGAGTTAAATATGCGGCAGAGACGGTGGTTAGAATTAATCAAAGATTACGATATCGAGATCCTTTACCACTCGGCAAGGCGAACGTTGTCGCCGAAACCTTGAGTCGCAAGTCCGCTCAGAGCAGATGCTTGCTCGTCTAACAGATTGTAAGGAACTTCAAGGGAATTCCTTAGACCCGAGATCGAGGTCCGGCTTCAGCGAGTTCAGGACACTTTGTATGTTAGAGATTTCATCGTCACTCGAGGAGGTAATCGGAGAGAATCGAGTTCGCACCTTCATTGTTGCGCATCCGTGAGGATGTGGCTCGGGAAAGCCCTCGATTCGTGGTCCACGAGGATGGACTTTTGAGATTTAAGAATCGGTTGTGCGTCTGCGAATGACGAGTTGAAAAACTCGATTTTGAGAGAAGCTCATGCTACCCTTATTCTGTTCATCCGGTCCAGAAGATGTACAAGGACTTGAAATGTAATTACCGGTGGAGTAATATGAAGCGAGAAGTCGCAGAATTTGTTTCGAGATGCTTAACTCACAAAAGTTAAGATTGAACATCGACGGCGGGTATGTCAAAACCTCTCCCTATTCCGAGTGGAAGTGGGAAGACATTTCTATGGACTTCATCACGAGTTTGCCGACGAGTCGCCGTGGCATGAATACGATCCGGTGATTGTGGACCGCTTGACTAAATCAGCTCATTTCCTTGAGATCAAGGATACGTGGGGTCCTGAGAGACTGGCTCGATTGTTCATCAAAGAGATAGTCGACTCCATGGTACTCCTAAGAGTATCGTTTCCGATCGTGACGGACGATTTGTGTCTCATTTTGGAAATCATTCATCGTGCTATGGGAACTCACCAATCTCGCACTGCTTTTCATCCTCGGTCCGACGGCAATCGTGAGAGGACTATTCAGACATTAGAGGACATGTTGAGGGCATGCGTCCTCGATTGGAAGGACGATTGGGAAGCCCAACTACCATTGATCGAGTTCACGTATAATAATAGCTGGCATGCTTCCATTAAGATGGCACCTTACGAGGCCTTGTACGGTCGTCATTGTCGGTCTCCTTTGTGTTGGGATGACTTGTCAGAATCAATCGGCACCGAGCCCGATATGCTTATAGCCGCCCGAGAGAAGGTAGCTTTAATCAGGAGTCGTATGTTGACGGCTCGAGTCGGCGTAATCCTATGCAGATAATCGTCGTCGACCACTAGAGTTCGAGACGGGTGACCACGTTTTGGTCAAGGTATCCCCGAGTCGAGGTATTTTCCGTTTTGGGAAGAGGGGAAAGTTGAGTCCGAGATTCATTGGACCGTTTGAGATTTTGGATCGAGTGGGTGAGTTAGCTTATCGATTGGCTTTACCTCCGGCGTTGAGCCGAATTCATAACGTGTTTCATGTCTCTCAGTTACGGAAGTATATTGCCGACCCGAGTCACATACTCCAGTTCGACGAAATCGAGATCGCCGACGATCATTCATATGAGGAACGTCCTATTCGAGTTTTAGAGCGGCGAATCAAACAGTTGAGGAATAAGACTATTCCTTTGGTTAAAATTCAGTGGTCTAGACACGGAGTCGAAGAAGCTACCTGGGAAACCGAGGATAGTATGCGGGGGAGTTATCCCGAGTTGTTTGACCCTTAGTTTCGGGGACGAAACTCTTTTTAAGGGGGGGAGTATGTAATACCCGGTTGTAATTCATTCATTTTCATTCAAGAATTATCGATCTGTAATTGTCACTCAAGATTTCTCACTCGTTAATAATCACTCATCATTCTTGATTCATTCATTTGTGTTCACCGCTTGTTGTAATCGTATATCGCCATCGATCGGCATGTCATCTCCGTTTAGAGACCGACGGGAGTATTGTTGTTTTCATCGTGATTGGTAGTCGATATCTTGGGGCTTCATCGATGGCTTGTTTTAGACTTGTTCATTTTCACATTCGTATGTTATGTCGGATCATTCATCGATCGTAGCGAGGAATCGGAGTTATCGGAATTTTCAACTTGGCGGCCTTCGAGTTACGGCCGTAAGGACTTTGGGTTACGGCCGTAACAAGGGTTCGTGTTTTCGTGCCATTTGGACGAAAGGGACTTACGGCCGTAAGGTGTTCTGTTACGGCCGTAAGTCGGCGTGCACGGCCGTAAGGCTGGCGATTACGGCCGTCGCGTCCAGCAGCTACCGAGACATTTTTCGCCGAAGGTGAGTTACGGCCGTAAGGAAGGTGAGTTACGGCCGTAAGTGGTGTTCATGAATTTTGGGTGTTGTCGACCAAGGGTGACTTACGGCCGTAAGGGTTGCGGCATACGGCCGTAAGTCGAGGAAGGTACGGCCGTAAGGCTTGGCGGATTCTGGCCGTCTGCGGCAGTGCACAGTCGTTTTCGACGAAGAGGGCTTACGCCCGTACGATAGGCCGGATACGGCCGTATCATCCGAGTTACGGCCGTAAGGTGTGCGGTTACGGCCGTAAGGGTGTCGACGGATGTTTTTGACGAAGGCGGGTTACGCCCGTAACTCAAGATCGATTCTGGCCGTAAGTCTGCTGCGAGCTTTGAAGCGAAAGTTCTGGCCGTCATTTGAGTTGGCGATTACGGCCGTAGGGCCGTTGACTTGGAAAGTTACGGCCGTAAGAGGGCCGAGTTACGGCCGTAACTTCCGGCAGATTTAATGACTTGGCCGGTCATTTCTCCTCACTTCTTCATTTTCCTTCTTCATCCGAGAGAGAGGGTTGAGAGAGAGATTTTATCATCATCAATCACTTGAGTGTGTAATCTTCATCATCTTCATTCCTTTGAGAAGCTTGGATACTCGTTTTAACTCGTGTTCTTCGGATCGTAGTGGTTGGATCTTCAAGAGGTAATTTCTTCAACACCTTGGATTTCGATTTTGTGTTGAGTTATGATGTTTTGGATGTTATAATCATGTTATATGAAGGGATATGTATATGATTATGAGTTTGTATAAGGATTCATTGGATTATTGAGAGATTTATTCAAGAACACTTTGAATATCGAGTTGGATTTGGGGATTTCCGATTAATTGTTGTTATAATCACGTTTTTGGATATTCATATCGGATTATTGATCGTATTGGAGATGTTTTGTTGTTTTGAAACACTTCTTGGGGATTTGAAGTTGGTATTATTGAGGTTTAGTGGTAATCAATCAAAGTTGGCCTCAAAGTGTTCGATATAATGCCCCAATGAACTTGGTTTAATCGTATCGACGTCTTGAGTTCGTTATATTCGTGTTTAATTCGTTATTGTTGGCAATTGTATTGAATTAAGGTTGTTCGAGCGACCGGTATCTTGGTTAGGACGTTGTTCGTGGTCGGACATTCTTCATCGTTGTTGTGTAAGTTAATTCTTACTCGGTTAAAAGGATATTCATACCTTTTGTTGTTGATTATTCATAATCATAACTCATTCATCATTGTATTAATCATATTAAAACTTGTTATTGTCAATTAATCACTTCAGTCATAAGGAACGACGGTTCCAATCTTTTCGTTGAGCTATCATTCATTTCATTATTACTCTCATCTCGGTGAGTCATTCTTGACTTTGTCAGATTATTACTTATTCATTGATATTCATTACGGTCATTCTCGTTCATATGACCTTCTGGGTTCATATTGCGTGGCCGGGTGTGGCTGTGTGGAATTTTTAGTCGGGCACACGATGGTTATTGTATTGGGTTCACCGATACATTAGACCGTGCACACGGGAAAGCGTTACACCATGAGACTAATTAGGTACACGGACGGGTGTTGTACACTCACACAGAACATTACGGGCGTACTATGATACTCCTCTCCAGCGTAATTCATAGCTAAGAATATTTCATAACTTCAGTTAATCATAATTGTGTATTTTCAACCCTTGAGGATTGTTGTTCTGTATAACTGACCCCGTTTGGGGATATTGTTTTTCAGGTCATGGCAAGGCAAAGGCGCAGGGAGAACACGTTGACGGCGGGGAGTCCCAATGATACTAGAAGGGGGGCCCAGTCCTTTCAGTCATTTATTCAGTCATTCATGTTTTCTTTATTTATTCCGCTGCAGACATTCCGTTCGAATACTCATTTCATTCAGTGTCGTGTATTTTATCGTCACATAAGATACACATGTATTCTATTATCCTGTGTAATTCATCCTTTTCCATTCGCCTGGTGGGTCCCAGTCGGGGGTCCACGGCACTGTAATATCCGCCTGGTTTGGGGTGTTACAGACATCACAGTACGTCCGATCCGGAAATGTGTCAGTGCACATGTCCACTGTGTATACGAAATCCGGGATATACGTGGGACAATGTACCTAATTAGCCTCACGAACTACGTCTCATGTGCACAGTGTTAGGAATATGCCCTCGAATGCCACTCAGGGGATGAGAGAGTAGGGGCATTGTACTTGTAATTATGGAATAAATAATAAAAAGGCAATTCGATTCATTCACTGTTTATTGTATTTCAATTGCATTCTTGACTTGGTAAACATTGAAGTGAAGTCCATGTAAATAAACTGAACATTCCATTCTCGTTATGGGATAAGGGAAAATGCACTGGAAGTGTTTAAAGTTTATTTACGAAAATCGTTCGCAAGTCAATAAACTTAAATGGGCATTAAGTTTTAATAAGACTTGTATAACTGATGCTAGGACGTGTGCACGTCTTGATAGCATAGTTATAAAGTATATTGGTGGGACCAGTATACTCGAACACGACTCATACTCGATTCAGTCACACGGTATTCACTCTCGAAGAGTCAATGACGAATCAAAAGGTTGTGATAGTGTATGTGGACCTTTGACTTGAGGATTCAGTAGAAGATGTGCCTGTGACGTTTAGTTTGTCATTAGAGTAGTTAGACTCATTTGCTTAATTCTTTGAGTCGACCTCGAAGTGCGGACTATACGGGCGGGTAGCGATCTTTCTTGTATGCCAAGAAAGGATTTTATCTCTGTTAGTGAGCGGCGTATGTCTATACGGTTAATGGCAAATAAGATCATGAGTCTTTGGCAAAGCATTTACGATATAGTCGTATTAGATACACTATTAATCGATTCGTCTTGATTTGCATTAACACATGTATTGAGTCTAGTCAATAGTAGGGTTTGACTTTTCGTGACCGAAGACTTGACCGGGACATCGATAAAGGGTCTATACGTATATAGTATTCACGACATAATGGTTCGGAATGATCCCTTCATTCGTTCTCGATCGGGGTTTATAGTGCGGCGCTAAGTGGCTAAGTCTTGCCCGCACTCATTGGTTCCTCCCAATGCCGGTGAGACGGACCTCTGAGTCGCGCATCGGGAGCGTTGACGGATAAATGTGAATTTATTATCTCTCTATAAATATTAGATATTGGATATCTAATTATGATTTATTAGATAAATCAAAATAGCGGTCTTATGAATTAAAATTAAGTTACCGGGTGATTAATTTAATTCATAAATTATATTTCTTAAAGAAATATATTTGTATTTGATATTATTAATTAATTAGATTAATTAATTAATATAAATACATTGGTGATTAAACGGAGTGTATTTAACGAGTCGTTTGTGACGTCCGGTACACGAGCCGAGTGACTCGGCTCATTTTCTAGGAAACTTCCACCATGGGCCGCCCTCCCTCTCCCCACATCACATGGAATCATTTCCATGCATGTGTATATGTTAGTTGTATTTTTGTTATTATGTGTTGACATTTTATCTCAATTATATGATTTGTATTATATGTTTGAGATAATATAAAAACAACATATTATAACAACTACTACACACACAATTGCAAAGTGAGTTCTTCTTGGCAAATGGTGAGCTGCCTGCCGTGAGATTAAGTGAGGAAGGGAGAGAATTTTTTTTTCAATTTTCATCTTAGAGGTGAAAGGAATTCAAGAAAAAATAGAGAGAAAATTCCTACGGTAACTTCCTAGCCGTGTTCTTGGAGAACGAAGTTACGTCGAATTTTCCGGGCAACTTCCGACGCGTGTGAAGTAGAGGCTTCGAATTTTCGGTGCTTGGAACGAAGGGATTTCGTGTTCGGGATGGGATCGTGATCATCGTCTACACTTTACGAAGATTTATTTCAAAGGCTTCAAGGGTATGAATCTTTACCTTTGTATTTTTTTTTCGTATTTACGTTACTTGATCAATCCTGTTTGGGATTCGTATTTATTTCCGCTGCGTATTTCGTTTTATTTTCGGAATCCCAACAGTGGTATAGGAGCGAGGTCAATGTTTCCGTATATACGATTATTTGTGCATTTTGAATGCTTTTGGATGATGATTATGATTTAGAATCATGTTTGGAATAATTGTAGATTTTAAATTGTTCGTTGTAGCATCACGTTTTTTGAAACGGGCCGAAAAACGAAGAAACGGGGCTGTCGGCAGGGTGCTGGCAGCACTGCCTGGGCTGCCTGCCCAGACTGCCGAGCATGATCGGTCATGATCGGCCATGTCTCGGCCACAACAGCCGAGAATGATCGGCCAGCCTGCCGAGCAGTGGCTCGGCCAGGCAGCCTCAGGTTTTTGGCCCGATTTTGAATCGGGCCGCGGGCTGGGCTTAAAATCGTATTGTCCGGGACTCCGTTTTAACTTTATATTACGTTTTAATTATTTCCCAAAATTTAAATTGGATTTTAATTTGACTAAATTAATATTTGGAATATTTTTTTAGTTAAAGGAAATAAATTAAACGAAAATATTATTTTGGCCGGATTACTTCGAATGAATTTAAATGACGATTATTAGTATTAATTGGATTAATACCATTAAAATTGAATAGATTAATTTTATATTGATTGGATTAATATCTTAATTGATTATTTAATTTTAATGCCACTTTATATTAATTGGAGTAATATAGTAGAAATTGAATAGATTAATTTATAGATTAATTTATATTAAGATTAATTGTTTAATTTCGTTGCCATTACATGTTGTATGGAATCCTTATGTGATGGTGATATAGCTCGTGGACTTAGTTTTTTGATTTGTTCGATTCGATTGGGTTGTAAAGGCCGTTTTGAGCCTATTTATATTTACTAGAAAAACTTGTATAGGATGCAATTTTTCTATGATGTAATTATTATTTTGGGTATGAAGAAGACCGAAGACAACCGACCGAGAAGACGAATAATCGAAGACTGTTTTTTTTTATTGGGTCATTCGCTTGGCCCAGTACTTAGGAATTAGGTCCATGAGCTATATGTTGGTAGTAACTAGGTTACTGTTTTCTGTTTTTCATTTTGAATGATTGACTAACCAACAAACGCGCGTATAATTGAATTAATGTGCAAAGTGTAACATTAATCGCGAAATTCTCCCGACTACAAACAGACTATGTTTGAAAAAGGTTACGATGTTTCCTACCCTCCATCAAACTCGTAGAAAATTGATACACGATCTGGTGTGATATGCTTCCTAGTTATCGGGGTAGTACATTTGGTAGAGGTTGAAAAATTCTTGAGTGCATTATATGCCTTCGGTTGGTGATAAATTTCGCCCCTAGAAACCTGATAGGTTGCCGGGTGAGATTCAATAGTCAAACTGATAGACGTTGATGGTCAACAACTTAGATAGTCTGGATTGCCAAGAAACCTGATAGGTTGAGGGCATGAAGACTAGGGGTAAAAGAAGATCAAATCATCCGTTAGACGGGTTGGTGTTAGACACCACTTCTGAGAAATTAATTGGCAAGAAACCTGATAGGTTGCGTCTGTTAAAATTTGTAAAGAACTTGATCACCACTAAGAAGTCGATCTAACCATGATTTCCGGATTATAACATGGGAGTGTATAATTCCGATAAAATTAGTGGGAGCCGGGACAAGAATTATACAAGCCCTTAAGTTCTATACTCGGTCATAATTAAACAAGTCACTAATTTAATCTTGTCTAAATCTTTGCAGAAAACGAAATTGAATCTCTCTAAAATGGCTAAAAACCCACTTGCAATACTACTTGAAAAGAATCTCTTAACTGGCCCTAACTTTGTTGACTGGTTGCGGAATCTGATGATTGTACTCAGTATGGAGTCTCTAGGATACGTCTTGGAGGCGGACATTCCACCGACTCCAATCCGGACTAGGGGTAATCAGGAAGACATTGACGTCCATGAAAAATGGGTCAAGGATGATGTGCTAGTCCGTGGTTTTATGATGGGATCAATGACTAATGAGCTGTAGAGAGCGCACGAGAAAATGACTTCTGCTAGGCAGATTCTCGCACACTTGACCGAACTTTATGGAGAGCACAGCAGGACTGCTAGATATGAGATATCAAAGCAGTTGTTCAGTGCTAGGATGAAAGAAGGGGAGAAAGTGGGAGACCACGTCCTCAAGATGATCTCTATGATTGAGAGGCTCGAGGTGCTCAACTTTAATATGGATTTATCCCTTCAAATTGATCTCATCCTTCAATCTCTACCTGACTCTTTCACGCAGTTTGTAATGAATTTCAACTATAATGAAATTACATGCACATTAGCTGGGCTAATGAATAAAGCGTGACGGCGCAGCCTAACATGAAGACTAAACCGAGAGAGGTGCTCTTGTGATTTCTTCTGGGCCTAAGAGGTCCAAGAACAAGAAGAAAAGACCTACGAGTAGTACAAACCCAAGAAAGGGGTGCAAAGGAAAGGGCAAGGCCCGAAAGGTTCAAAAGGTAGGCGGTCAAAACCTACGGACAAATGCCTTGAATGCGGTGAGTGGGCCATCTCGAAGGACTTGTCCCAAGATTAATGGCGCATCAGGTACGGAACTTTTTGTTTTTGAAACTAATTGTTCCGCTACTGTATATTCTGCTTCATGGATTCTGGATTCAGGTGCCACTTCTCACATTTGTACTATGAATCAGGATCTGGAACGAAGTAGAAAACTTGAAGCTTGGGAAATAATGATCACTGTTGGAAGCGGACAAAGTGTCGAGGCAACCGATATTGGATCAATCCTTCTGGGTTTAGAATCTGGTTTTATTTTGACAATAGATGAAGTACTTGTTTTGCCCAAGGGGCATAAAAACATTGTATCCATTCCAGTCTTGGACCGGAAAGAATTTTGTTTCTTGGAACAGCTACATTGTTGAATGGTTTATATCATCTGAACATGCAAAATAAAACAGCAGTGAACACTATAACTAGGAAACGTGGTAGGCAAGATACTAATCAAGCTCTTAAATGGCACCATAGACTTGGTCATGTTGGTCAGACCAAGGTTCAGAAAATGGAAAAAGATGGACATTTATGTCCATTGGGTGTAGAACCCTATCCAACTTGTGAATCTTGCCTTAGAGGCAAAATGACTAAGTTCCCCTTCACAGGGACTTTTGAAAGGGCTGCCGATAAACTTGGATTGGTGCATACCGATGTTTGTGGTGCTTTAGAAATAGCCCGAGACGGATATCAATATTTCATAACGTTCACAGATGATCATACTAGGTATGGAATTGTGTACTTAATGAAACATAAATCTGAAGCCTTTGCTAAATTCAAAGAATTTAAGGCCCTAGTTGAAAAACAAACTGGATGTCATATCAAAGCACTTCGGTCGGACCGAGGTGGCGAATATATGAGCACTGAGTTTGATGAGTTCCTTAAGGAACATGGAATAGTTTCACAATTCACGCCTCCAGGTGTAATACCCGGTTCTAATTCAGTCATTATCATTCAGTAATTTCATTCGGTGATTGTCAGTCAGTGGATTTTCACTCATTTATAATCATTCATCAATCATGTTCATTCACCCGTGTTCACCGTTCGTAGAAACTTCGAGTTGTGTATCGTTATTGTTCATTGTTTCAACTTTCCTCATATGAGTTCGACTTTGTTAGATCACCTTTAATTTTTGGTAACTCCAAAAATTCTAAATCTTTGCAATATTATAGAGCATCGAGTTAGCTTTCCAATGGTTCAAACGGTGAGTCAATCGGAGTCCGGACGAAAGAGTTATGGTCGTTTTAGCTCAACCGCTCATTTTTCAGTATTGGCCGATCACTGCCGTGCCGTACTCGTCCGGAAAATGCCGAGGTGTCTGCCTCAGGACCCGACCGTGTCGTCTGGCACGGCCGAGTCGAACCCTTCCGGATAAGCTGAATCGCTCGCCAAAGACGCCCGACCGTGTCGCCTCGGCACGGCCGAGTCATGCCGAAGTCGCCACGGACGGTCATCGCCGGAAGGCCCTTCGCGCCGCGACCGTGTCAAGCAGACACGGTCGAGTCCCTGCGGCCACTGTCGGCCGGTTGCCAGGTGACACGACCGTGCCGATCGGCACGGGCCGTGTCCGGCAGGGTAGTCAACCCCTATAAATTCATTTTTTCAGTATTTCAGCCCATTTTTCTTCCTTTTCTTCACCTTAAACCGAGAGAGAAGGCTTGAGGGAGGGTTTTTCCTTCACAAATCATTTGGGTGTTTGATTTTCTTCATCTCCTTTCGATCGTGAAGCCCGGATAATCAATCTAACGCGTGTTCTTCGGATTAAAGTACTTGTATCTTCAAGAGGTAATTCTTTCAACACTTTGGACTTCGATTTTGTGTTGAGATATGATGTTTTGGACAATCGAGTCATTCAATCATTCATTGTATCATTTTCATCGATTGGCCTTTCAAAGGCAATCGAGTTATTCAAACATTCCTTGTATCATCTTCATCGATTGGCCTTTCTAAGGCAATCGAGTTGTTCAATCATTATTGGTATCTCTTTTTATCGATTGACCATTCTAGATGCATCGAAATGTTCAATCATTCGTGGTATCATTGTCATCGATTGACGATGTATTTCCGCATTTGAGTTATCTGGTTGCCTTCACATAGAGTAAGGGAATTCAGAGTGAGTTGGAGCCAGACGTCCCCTTTATCGAAGGTACCGTGACGGATGGCCCCACTGTAATGCAGGAGTTGAAGATTCAACTTGAGGATTAGTTCGAGGAAGGTTATATCCAACCGAGTACGCCCCCGTGGGGAGCACCAAAGGTCGCTTGTCAAGAAGAATGATAGTTCTTTTCGCTTGTGTATCGATTACCAGGAGTTGAACAGGGTGATGATCAAGAGTAGTATCCTTTACCTCATATTGATGATCTTTTAGATCAACTTCAGGGAGCTTCAGTATTTTCCAAGATCGACTTAAGATATGGATATCACCAGTTGCGAATTCGAGAATTGGATATCGCGAGGACAGCGTTTCGTACACACTATGGTCATTATGAGTTCATAGTTATGCCGTTCGGACTAACTATTACACCTGCGGTATTCATTGAGTTAATGAATCGGGTTTTCATCGACTTTTTGGATCAGTTTGTTGTTGTGTCCATCGATGACATTTTGATTTAGTCTCGTGATCGAGAGGAACACGAGGTTCATCTTCATCAGGTTCTCGACGTGTTGAGACGAGAGCAACTTTATGGAAAGTTTTCCAAATGTGAGTTCTGGAGGTCCGAAGTGAATTTCTCGGGCATGTAATTTCATCTGACAGAGTTCGTGTCGACCCTCAGAAGATGGAGACTATCTGAGATTGGCAACCTCCGAAAGATATTAAGTAAATCCGATGTTTCCTCGAAATAGTTGGTCAATTATCCAACCCACGATCTAGAGCTAGCAGCCGTGGTGTTCGCTTTGAAGATTTGGCGTCATTATCTTTATGGCGATACCTGTCAGATATTCACCAATCATAAGAGTTTAAAGTATATATTTACTCGTAAGGAGTTAAATATGCGATGTAGATGGTGGTTGGAATTAATCAAAGATTATGATATCGAGATCCTTTACCACCGGGAAGGCGAATGTTGTCGCCGACGCCTTGAGTCGTAAGTCCTGCTCGGGAGCAGATGCTTGCTCGTTTAACAATTCGAAGGAGCTCCAACAGAATTCCTTAGACCCGAGATCGAGGTCCGGCCGGCAATTCGGGGACAACTTTGTATGTTAGAGATTTCACCATCTCTTGAGGATGCAATCAGGGAGAATCAGGGTTCAGACCCGGCATTGTTGCGCATTCGTGAGGATGTGGCTCAGGGGAAAACCCCTGGATTCGTGATCCACGAGGATGGACTTTTGAGATTTAAGAACCGGTTGTGCGTACCGGCGAATGACGAGTTGAAAAACTGGATTTTGAGAGAAGCTCATGCTACCCCTTATTCTGTTCATCCGGGGTCCAGCAAGATGTACAAGGACTTGAAACAAAATTACTGGTGGAGTAATATAAAGCGAGAAGTCGCAGAAATTGTTTCGAGATGCTTAACCTGTCAACAAGTTAAGATTGAACATCAGCGACCGGCGGGTATGCTGAAACCTCTCCTTATTCCGGAGTGGAAGTGGGAAGACATTTCTATTTATTTCATCACGAATTTCCGACGAGTTGTCGTGGCATGAATACGATCTGGGTGATTGTGGACCGCTTAACTAAATCAGCTCATTTTCTTGAGATTAAGGATACTTGGGGTCCCAAGAGACTTGCCCAGTTATTCATCAAGGAGATAGTGAAATTGCACGATACTCCTAAGAGTATCGTTTCCGATCGTGACGGTCGATTTGTGTCTCATTTTTGGAAATCGATTCATCGTATATGGGAACTCACTCAATCTCGCATCGCCTTTCATCCTCAGGTCGATGGACAATCGTGAGAGAACTATTCGACATTAGAGGACATGTTGAGGGCATGCGTCCTCGATTGGAAGGACGATTGGGAAGCCCAACTACCATTGATCGAGTTCACGTATAATAATAGTTGGCATGCTTCCATGAAGATAGCACCTTACGAGGCTGCACGGTCGCCGTTGTCGATCTCCTTTGTGTTGGGATGACTTGTCGTAATCAATCGCACCGAGCCCGATATGCTTATAGCCGCCGGGAGAAGGTAGCTTTGATCAAGAGTCGTATGTTGATGTACTCGAGTCGGCGTAAATCATATGCGATAATCGTCATCGACCACTAGAGTTCGAGACGGTGACCATGTTTTGGTCAAGGTATTCCGTAGTCGAGGTATTGTCCGTTTCGGAAAACGGGGGAAGTTGAGCCCAAAATTCATTGAACCGTTTGAAATTTTGGATCGAGTAGGCGTGTTAGCTTATCGATTGGCTTTACCTCCGGCTTTGAGCCGAATTCATAATGTGTTTCATGTCTCTCAGTTGCGGAAGTTTGTTGCCGACCCGAGTCACATACTTCAGTTCGACGAAATCGAGATCGCGGATGAGCATTCGTACGAGGAGCGTCCTGTACGAGTGTTGGAGCGGCGAATCAAACAGTTGAGAAATAAGTCGATTCCTTTAGTCAAGATTCAGTGGTCCAGACATTGAGTCGAAGAGGCTACTTGGGAAACCGAGGATAGTATGCGGGAGAGTTATCCCGAGTTGTTTGACCCTTAGTTTCGGGGACGAAACTCTTTTAAGGGGGGGTGTATGTAATACCCGGTTCTAATTCAGTCATTATCATTCAGTAATTTCATTCGGTGATTGTCACTCAGTGGATTTTCACTCATTTATAATCATTCATCAATCATGTTCATTCACCCGTGTTCACCGTTCGTAGAAACTTCGAGTTGTGTATCGTTATTGTTCATTGTTTCAACTTTCCTCATATGAGTTCGACTTTGTTAGATCACCTTTAATTTTTGGTAACTCCAAAAATTCTAAATCTTTGCAATATTATAGAGCATCGAGTTAGCTTTCCAATGGTTCAAACGGTGAGTCAATCGGAGTCCGGACGAGAGAGTTATGGTCGATTTAGCTCAATCGCTCATTTTTCAGTATTGGCCGATCACTGCCGAACGAACTTGACCGTGTCGTCCGACACGGCCCGTGCCGTACTCGTCCGGAAAATGCCGAGGTGTCTGCCTCAGGACCCGACCGTGTCGCTCGCACGGCCGAGTCGAACCCTTCCGGATAAGCGACTGCTCGCCAAAGACGCCCGACCGTGCCGCCCGCACGGCCGAAGTCATGCCGAGTCGCCGGACGGGTCATCGCCGGAAGGCCCTTCGCGCCGCGACCGTGTCAAGGCAGACACGGCCGAGTCCTCGCTGCCACTGCCGGTTACTGCAGCGACACGCGTGCCGATCGGCACGGCCGTGTCCTAGGTAGTCAACCCCTATAAATTCATTTTTTCAGATTTCAGCCCATTTTTCTTCCTTTTCTTCACCTTAAACCGAGAGAGAAGGCTTGAGGGAGGGTTTTTCCTTCACAAATCATTTGGGTGTTTGATTTTCTTCATCTCCTTTCGATCGTGAAGCCCGGATAATCAATCTAACGCGTGTTCTTCGGATTAAAGTACTTGTATCTTCAAGAGGTAATTCTTTCAACACTTTGGACTTCGATTTTGTGTTGAGATATGATGTTTCGACGTTATAATCATGCTATATGAAGGGATATGTATATGATTATGAGTTTGTATAAGGATTCATTGGATTATTGAGGGATTATTCAAGAACACCTTGAATATCGAGTTGGAATTGGGGATTTTCGACTAATTGTTGTTATAATCACATTTTTGGATATTCATAGCGGATTATTGATCGTATTGGAGATGTTTTGTTGGTTTGAAACACTTCTTGGGGGATTTGATATTGGTATATTGAAGTTTGATTGTAAACAATAGGAGTTTGGACGCAACGTGTTTGTTTTAATGCCTCAATGGACTTAGTTTTATCGTATCGACGTTTTGAGTTCGTTATATTCGTGTTTGATTCGTATATTGATCGGATTGTCGGTAATTGTATGGAATTAAGGTTGTTCGTGCGACCGACACTTCATTTAGGACATTTGTTCGTGGAAGGACTTTCTTCATCGGTATTTTGTAAGTTAATTCTTACTCGGTTAAAAGGATATTCATACCTTTTGTTGTTGATCATTCATAATCATAACTCATTCATCATTGTATTAATCATATTAAAACTTGTTATTGTCAATTAATCACTTCACCATAAGGAACGACGGTTCCAATCTTTTCGTTGAACTATCATTCATTTCATTATTACTCTCATCTCGGTGAGTCATTCTTGATTTTGTCGATTATTATTTATTCATTGATATTCATTACGGTCATTCTCGCTCATATGACCTTCTCGGGTTCATATTGCGTGGCGGGTGCGGATGTGTGGAATTTTTAGTCGGGCACGTTATGGCCATGTATTGGGAGTGATACATTGGGTACTGCACACGGTAATGCATTACCTCCGTGAGACTAATTAGGTACAAGGACGGGTGTGTCCGGTCATTCGTCTTGTACACTTGCACGTAACACTACGGGCGTACTATGATACCCCTCTTCAGCGTAATTCATAACTAAGGATAATTCATAACTTCATTAAATCATGTTTGTGTATTTTCAACCCTTGAGGATTGTTGTTCTGTTTAATCGACCCCGGCGGGATTTTGTTTTTCAGTCATGGCAAGGCAAACGCACGGGAATAGCATGTTGATGTCGAGGAGTCCTAGTGATACTAGTAGGGGGCCCCGATCTTTCAGTTATTCTTGTTATTGTCCTTTATTTTCCGCTGCAGACTTTCATTTGAATACTCCGTTTCATTCAGTGTTGTGTATTTTATCTTCATATAAAATACACTAGTATTCGGTATTGTCCTGGTGTGTTGTAACTAAACTCCTCGTCGGAGTAATTATTGCTGTAATGTAGTTCGGTACTACATTTATCTTGTGTAATTCATTCATTTTCATTTGCCTGGTGGGTCCCAGTTGGGGATCTACGGCACTGTAATATCCGCCTAGTTTGGGGTGTTACAGAGTTGGTATCGGAGCGTGGTTTTGAATACTACCTTCCGAGTCATGTCTCATTTGAAATCATCGTCATCGGACTAGTATCATTGGACTTTCGCGTCATGTGTGACCTGTGCAAATGCCGAGCCAATCAGACCGAAAGAACTGTAAGATTTCTAACGCCATGGTATAATTTCTGGCAATAGTCATTCATTCATCATTTATCCTTTAACAATCCTCAAACATCATCATTCATTATGATCAGGACGATCATATTAACTCATTAATCACTTAATTCATTTCAATACTCAGTTAATGATCAGGACGATCATATTAACTCATTAATTACTTAATTCATTTCATTACTCAGTTAATGATCAGGACGATCATGTTAACTCATTAATTACTCAATTCATTTCATTACTCAGTTGTCAACTGATGATCATATTATCAATCCTGTTAAGTTATTCAAGATAATAATTTCGAGAATTTCATCAGTAATCATGTCACTTGAGAAATCATTCATATAATCACTAAGTTAGAACATGTATACTCATTTTCATCATCTCATGACATAATCATAACGTGATAATCATGCGGGGAATATAATCATTATGCGACCTTCCTACTTCAGTATGGGGAGAGCTGTCAGGATGCACGGGGAGAGGCCGCGGTGCGGACCGAAACTCGAGAAATAATCACTCAGCCGGGAAATCGTGCCCAGACTCGGCTCGATCAAGATTTTCGGGTTGATCCACTCACTTTTATGCAGCCATGATGACCCATGTGCGCTTGCTCAATCATCATTGCGCCTCTCGCCGAATTAATCGAGAGGACTCTCACGTATAAGCCTGCTGCTAAGGAAATTGCGGAGCAACAACCTTCATCTGTCGACAAGAAATCAACGGCGTAATCGGTCCGAAGGCGGTTGGTCAACCTCCAAGAAACCTCGTGCGGGTCCTATCGCTTCGAGCGACCTCCTACGGCGCCTAATCCTGCGGGATCTCGATCCCGAGCAGCCGATTCGGCCATCATCTGCTTCAACCGTGGGGCGCCGGCCATTTCAAGATTAGGTGTACGACGCCGTCTATCACATGTCATAATTAGGGAATTCTGGGCATAAGGCCGTTTTGCCGAAAGGACTCTAAGTCAGCTCCGGTGTCATCTCAGCCCCAAGCAACCAAATGCTTAATCGATCGCTTTATCATCGCTGCTTAAGACAATGGAAGCAAATAGAGTTGGAGCTCGTATTTATCAGACGGGAGCGTCCGGTTCGGGGGCCGGCAAGTCCCAGATTCATATGGTGAGGAGGATCGACGATCCGGTGGCCCGAATGATTTCAGGTATACTCGTAATTTTATTTCAACTTGTGTGTACCTTTTGATGCTGGTACACCGCATTCATTCATTTTCGAATCATGCTTGAATAGACTTATTTCGGGATAGTCCTATTGCTTGTGGACATCATACCATCGGTCTACCTGACGATGGAAGAATTTTCGAAATCATACCGAATTAAGCTTAATGACCGCGATTGGTTGATGGATCTAATCGTGGTGAACTTATCTTAGGACGATGTAATTTTCGGTATTAGTTGGTTTAACCGTCTTGATACTATCCTCAGTGTTTGTTAGCATTCGGTCGCTATCTTTCCGTCGTTGGTTGTCGAATGTGTGCTTCAGGGAAGTAATCCCCGTTGTTCCAGTAGAATTTTATTATGGCGGAAGCAGAGAAATTCCGCAATCGAACTATCCAATCATTCATTGTATCATTTTCATCGATTGACCTTTCTAAGGCAATCGAGTTATTCAATCAATTCTTGTATCATTTCCATCGATTGGCTTTTCTAAGACAATCGAGTCATTCAATCATTCATTGTATCATTTTCATCGATTGACCTTTCTAAGGCAATCGAGTTATTCAATCATTCCTTGTATCATTTCCATCGATTGACTTTTCTAAGACAATCGAGTCATTCAATCATTTATTGTATCATTTTCATCGATTGGCCTTTCAAAGGCAATCGAGTTATTCAAACATTCCTTGTATCATCTTCATCGATTGGCCTTTCTAAGGCAATCGAGTTGTTCAATCATTATTGGTATCTCTTTTTATCGATTGACCATTCTAGGCATCGAAATGTTCAATCATTCGTGGTATCATTGTCATCGATTGACGATGTATTTCCGCATTTGTGTTATCCGTTGCCTTCACATAGAGTTAGGGAATTCAGAGTGAGTTGGAGCCAGACGCCCCTTTATCGAAGGTACCGTATCGGATGGCCCCGACTGTAATGCAGGAGTTGAAGATTCAACTTGAGGAGTAGTTCGAGGAAGGTTATATCCAACCGAGTACGCCCTCGTGGGGAGCACCGATCTGTTTGTCAAGAAGAATGATAGTTCTTTTCGCTTGTGTATCGATTACCAGGAGTTGAACAGGGTGATGATCAAGAGTAGTATCCTTTACCTCGTATTGATGATCTTTTAGATCAACTTCAGGGAGCTTCAGTATTTTCCAAGATCGACTTAAGATATGGATATCACCAGTTGCGAATTCGAGAATTGGATATCGCGAGGACAGCGTTTCGTACACACTATGGTCATTATGAGTTCATAGTTATGCCGTTCGGACTAACTATTACACCTGCGGTATTCATTGAGTTAATGAATCGGGTTTTCATCGACTTTTTGGATCAGTTTGTTGTTGTGTCCATCGATGACATTTTGATTTAGTCTCGTGATCGAGAGGAACACGAGGTTCATCTTCATCAGGTTCTCGACGTGTTGAGACGAGAGCAACTTTATGGAAAGTTTTCCAAATGTGAGTTCTGGAGGTCCGAAGTGAATTTCTCGGGCATGTAATTTCATCTGACAGAGTTCGTGTCGACCCTCAGAAGATGGAGACTATCTGATATTGGCAACCTCCGAAAGATATTAAGTAAATCCGATGTTTCCTCGAAATAGTTGGTCAATTATCCAACCCACGATCTAGAGCTAGCAGCCGTGGTGTTCGCTTTGAAGATTTGGCGTCATTATCTTTATGGCGATACCTGTCAGATATTCACCAATCATAAGAGTTTAAAGTATATATTTACTCAGAAGGAGTTAAATATGCGACAGAGATGGTGGTTGGAATTAATCAAAGATTATGATATCGAGATCCTTTACCACCCGGGGAAGGCGAATGTTGTCGCCGACGCCTTGAGTCGTAAGTCTGTTCAGGAGCAGATGCTTGCTCGTTTAACAATTCAGAAGGAGCTCCAACAGGAATTCCTTAGACCCGAGATCGAGGTCTGGCTTCAAATCTCAGTGGACAAACTTTGTATGTTAGAGATTTCACCATCTCTTGAGGATGCAATCGGGAGAATCGTGGTTCAGACCCGGCATTGTTGCGCATTCGTGAGGATGTGGCTCGTGGAAAACCCCTGGATTCGTGATCCACGAGGATGGACTTTTGAGATTTAAGAACCGGTTGTGCGTCTGCGAATGACGAGTTGAAAAACTGGATTTTGAGAGAAGCTCATGCTACCCCTTATTCTGTTCATCCGGGGTCCAGCAAGATGTACAAGGACTTGAAACAAAATTACTGGTGGAGTAATATAAAGCGAGAAGTCGCAGAAATTGTTTCGAGATGCTTAACTTGTCAACAAGTTAAGATTGAACATCAGCGACCGGCGGGTATGCTGAAACCTCTCCTTATTCCGGAGTGGAAGTGGGAAGACATTTCTATTTATTTCATCACGAATTTCCGACGAGTTGTCGTGGCATGAATACGATCTGGGTGATTGTGGACCGCTTAACTAAATCAGCTCATTTTCTTGAGATTAAGGATACTTGGGGTCCCAAGAGACTTGCCCAGTTATTCATCAAGGAGATAGTGAAATTGCACGATACTCCTAAGAGTATCGTTTCCGATCGTGACGGTCGATTTGTGTCTCATTTTTGGAAATCAGTTCATCGTGCTATGGGAACTCAGCTCAATCTCAGTACTGCCTTTCATCCTCAGTCCGATGGACAATCAGAGAGAACTATTCAGACATTAGAGGACATGTTGAGGGCATGCGTCCTCGATTGGAAGGACGATTGGGAAGCCCAACTACCATTGATCGAGTTCACGTATAATAATAGTTGGCATGCTTCCATGAAGATAGCACCTTACGAGGCCTGGTACGGTCGTCGTTGTCGATCTCCTTTGTGTTGGGATGACTTGTCAGAATCAATCGGCACCGAGCCCGATATGCTTATAGCCGCCCGGGAGAAGGTAGCTTTGATCAAGAGTCGTATGTTGATGCTCGAGTCGGCGTAAATCATATGCGATAATCGTCATCGACCACTAGAGTTCGAGACGGGTGACCATGTTTTGGTCAAGGTATTCCAGTCGAGGTATTGTCCGTTTCGGAAAACGGGAAGTTGAGCCCAAAATTCATTGAACCGTTTGAAATTTTGGATCGAGTAGGCGTGTTAGCTTATCGATTGGCTTTACCTCCGGCTTTGAGCCGAATTCATAATGTGTTTCATGTCTCTCGATTGCGGAAGTTTGTTGCCGACCCGAGTCACATACTTCAGTTCGACGAAATCGAGATCGCGGATGAGCATTCGTACGAGGAGCGTCCTGTACGAGTGTTGGAGCGGCGAATCAAACAGTTGAGAAATAAGTCGATTCCTTTAGTCAAGATTCAGTGGTCCAGACATTGAGTCGAAGAGGCTACTTGGGAAACCGAGGATAGTATGCGGGAGAGTTATCCCGAGTTGTTTGACCCTTAGTTTCGGGGACGAAACTCTTTTAAGGGGGGGTGTATGTAATACCCGGTTCTAATTCAGTCATTATCATTCAGTAATTTCATTCGGTGATTGTCACTCAGTGGATTTTCACTCATTTATAATCATTCATCAATCATGTTCATTCATCCGTGTTCACCGTTCGTAGAAACTTCGAGTTGTGCATCGTTATTGTTCATTGTTTCAACTTTCCTCATATGAGTTCGACTTTGTTAGATCACCTTTAATTTTTGGTAACTCCAAAAATTCTAAATCTTTGCAATATTATAGAGCATCGAGTTAGCTTTCCAATGGTTCAAACGGTGAGTCAATCGGAGTCCGGACGAGAGAGTTATGGTCGTTTTAGCTCAATCGCTCATTTTTCAGTATTGGCCGATCACTGCCGAACGAACTTGACCGTGTCGTCCGACACGGCCCGTGCCGTACTCGTCCGGAAAATGCCGAGGTGTCTGCCTCAGGACCCGACCGTGTCGTCTGGCACGGCCGAGTCGAACCCTTCCGGATAAGCTGTAATCGTCGCCAAAGACGCCCGACCGTGCCGCCCGGCACGGCCGAGTCATGCCGAAGTCAGCCGGACGGGTCATCGGAAGGCCCTCGCGCCGCGACCGTGTCAAGGTGACACGGTCGAGTCCTGTCGGCCACCGTCGGCCACTGGTGCGACACGACCGTGCCGATCGGCACGGCCGTGTCCGGCAGGTAGTCAACCCCTATAAATTCATTTTTTCAGATTTCAGCCCATTTTTCTTCCTTTTCTTCACCTTAAACCGAGAGAGAAGGCTTGAGGGAGGGTTTTTCCTTCACAAATCATTTGGGTGTTTGATTTTCTTCATCTCCTTTCGATCGTGAAGCCTGGATAATCAATCTAACGCGTGTTCTTCGGATTAAAGTACTTGTATCTTCAAGAGGTAATTCTTTCAACACTTTGGACTTCGATTTTGTGTTGAGATATGATGTTTTGGACGTTATAATCATGCTATATGAAGGGATATGTATATGATTATGAGTTTGTATAAGGATTCATTGGATTATTGAGGGATTATTCAAGAACACCTTGAATATCGAGTTGGAATTGGGGATTTTCGACTAATTGTTGTTATAATCACATTTTTGGATATTCATAGCGGATTATTGATCGTATTGGAGATGTTTTGTTGGTTTGAAACACTTCTTGGGGGATTTGATATTGGTATATTGAAGTTTGATTGTAAACAATAGGAGTTTGGACGCAACGTGTTTGTTTTAATGCCTCAATGGACTTAGTTTTATCGTATCGACGTTTTGAGTTCGTTATATTCGTGTTTGATTCGTATATTGATCGGATTGTCGGTAATTGTATGGAATTAAGGTTGTTCGTGCGACCGACACTTCATTTAGGACATTTGTTCGTGGAAGGACTTTCTTCATCGGTATTTTGTAAGTTAATTCTTACTCGGTTAAAAGGATATTCATACCTTTTGTTGTTGATCATTCATAATCATAACTCATTCATCATTGTATTAATCATATTAAAACTTGTTATTGTCAATTAATCACTTCAGTCATAAGGAACGACGGTTCCAATCTTTTCGTTGAACTATCATTCATTTCATTATTACTCTCATCTCGGTGAGTCATTCTTGATTTTGTCAGATTATTATTTATTCATTGATATTCATTACGGTCATTCTCGTTCATATGACCTTCTGGGTTCATATTGCGTGGCCGGGTGCGGATGTGTGGAATTTTTAGTCGGGCACGTTATGGCCATGTATTGGGAGTGATACATTGATCGTGCACACGGTAATGATTACCTCCGTGAGACTAATTAGGTACAAGGACGGGTGTGTCCGGTCATTCGTCTTGTACACTTGCACAGAACACTACGGGCGTACTATGATACCCCTCTTCAGCGTAATTCATAACTAAGGATAATTCATAACTTCAGTTAAATCATGTTTGTGTATTTTCAACCCTTGAGGATGGTTGTTCATAATCGACCCATTGGGATTTTGTTTTTCGTGTCATGGCAAGGCAAACGCACGGAATAGCATGTTGATGTCGAGGAGTCCTAGTGATACTAGTAGGGGCCCCGATCTTTCGATTATTCTTGTTATTGTCCTTTATTTTCCGCTGCAGACTTTCATTTGAATACTCCGTTTCATTCAGTGTTGTGTATTTTATCTTCATATAAAATACACTAGTATTCGGTATTGTCCTGGTGTGTTGTAACTAAACTCCTCGTCGGAGTAATTATTGCTGTAATGTAGTTCGGTACTACATTTATCTTGTGTAATTCATTCATTTTCATTTGCCCGGTGGGTCCCAGTTGGGGATCTACGGCACTGTAATATCCGCCTAGTTTGGGGTGTTACAGAGTTGGTATCGGAGCGTGGTTTTGAATACTACCTTCCGAGTCATGTCTCATTTGAAATCATCGTCATCAGACTAGTATCATTGGACTTTCGCGTCATGTGTGACCTGTGCAAATGCCGAGCCAATCAGACCGAAAGAACTGTAAGATTTCTAACGCCATGGTATAATTTCTGGCAATAGTCATTCATTCATCATTTATCCTTTAACAATCCTCAAACATCATCATTCATTATGATCAGGACGATCATATTAACTCATTAATCACTTAATTCATTTCAATACTCAGTTAATGATCAGGACGATCATATTAACTCATTAATTACTTAATTCATTTCATTACTCAGTTAATGATCAGGACGATCATGTTAACTCATTAATTACTCAATTCATTTCATTACTCAGTTGTCAATCTGGATGATCATATTATCAATCCTGTTAAGTTATTCAAGATAATAATTTCGAGAATTTCATCAGGTAATCATGTCACTTCAGTAAATCATTCATATAATCACTAAGTTAGAACATGTATACTCATTTTCATCATCTCATGACATAATCATAACGTGATAATCATGCGGGGAATATAATCATTATGCGACCTTCCTACTTCAGTATGGGGAGAGTCGCTGAGGATGCACGGGAGAGAGCGGTGCGGACCGAAACTCGAGAAATAATCACTCGCTGCCGGGAAATCGTGCCCAGGACTCGGCTCGATCAGAAGATTTTCGGGTTGATCCACTCACTTTTATGCAGGCCATGATGACCCATGTGCAGTTGCTCAATCATCATTGCGCCTCTCTGGCCGAATTAATCGAGAGGACTCTCACGTATAAGCCTGCTGCTAAGGAAATTGCGGAGCAACAACCTTCATCTGTCGACAAGAAATCAACGAAGCGTAATCGGTCCAAAGGCGGTTGGTCAACCTCCAAGAAACCTCGTGCGGGTCCTATCGTTTCTGAGCGACCTCCTACGGCGCCTAATCCTGCGGATCTCGGCCCCGAGCGGGCTTCGGCCATCATCTGTTTCAACCGTGGGGCGCCGGCCATTTCGAGACTAGGTGTACGACGCCATCTATCACATGTCATAATTATGGGAATTCGGGCATAAGGCCCGTTTTGCCGAAAGGACTCTAAGTCAGCTCCGTGTCATCTCGGCCCCAAGCAACCGGCGTTTGAATCGATCTCTTTATCATCGTCGTTTAAGACAATGGAAGCAAATAGAGTTGGAGCTCGTATTTATCAGACGGGAGCGTCCGGTTCGGGGGCCGGCAAGTCCCAGATTCATATGGTGAGGAGGATCGACGATCCGGTGGCCCGAATGATTTCAGGTATACTCGTAATTTTATTTCAACTTGTGTGTACCTTTTGATCTTTGGTACACCGCATTCATTCATTTTCGAATCATGCTTGAATAGACTTATTTCGGGATAGTCCTATTGCTTGTGGACATCATACCATCGGTCTACCTGACGATGGAAGAATTTTCGAAATCATACCGAATTAAGCTTAATGACCGCGATTGGTTGATGGATCTAATCGTGGTGAACTTATCTTAGGACGATGTAATTTTCGGTATTAGTTGGTTTAACCGTCTTGATACTATCCTCAGTGTTTGTTAGCATTCGGTCGCTATCTTTCCGTCGTTGGTTGTCGAATGTGTGCTTCGAGAAGTAATCCCGTTGTTCCAAAGAGAATTTTATTATGGCGGAAGCAGAGAAATTCCGCAATCGAACTATCCAATCATTCATTGTATCATTTTCATCGATTGACCTTTCTAAGGCAATCGAGTTATTCAATCAATTCTTGTATCATTTCCATCGATTGGCTTTTCTAAGACAATCGAGTCATTCAATCATTCATTGTATCATTTTCATCGATTGACCTTTCTAAGGCAATCGAGTTATTCAATCATTCCTTGTATCATTTCCATCGATTGACTTTTCTAAGACAATCGAGTCATTCAATCATTTATTGTATCATTTTCATCGATTGGCCTTTCAAAGGCAATCGAGTTATTCAAACATTCCTTGTATCATCTTCATCGATTGGCCTTTCTAAGGCAATCGAGTTGTTCAATCATTATTGGTATCTCTTTTTATCGATTGACCATTCTAGGGCGATCGAAATGTTCAATCATTCGTGGTATCATTGTCATCGATTGACGATGTATTTCCAGACGAGTTATCTGGTTGCCTTCACATAGAGTAAGGGAATTCAGGAGTGAGTTGGAGCCGGTACGTCCCCTTTATCGAAGGTACCGTATCGGATGGCCCCGACCAGAATGCAGGAGTTGAAGATTCAACTTGAGGAGTAGTTCGAGGAAGGTTATATCCAACCGAGTACGTCCCCGTGGGGAGCACCAGTGCTGTTTGTCAAGAAGAATGATCAGATTACCTCCGTGAGACTAATTAGGTACAAGGACGGGTGTGTCCGGTCATTCGTCTTGTACACTTGCACAGAACACTACGGGCGTACTATGATACCCCTCTTCAACGTAATTCATAACTAAGGATAATTCATAACTTCAGTTAAATCATGTTTGTGTATTTTCAACCCTTGAGGATTGTTGTTCTGTTTAACTGACCCCGGCTGGGGATTTTGTTTTTCAGGTCATGGCAAGGCAAACGCACGGGAATAGCATGTTGATGTCGAGGAGTCCTAGTGATACTAGTAGGGGGCCCCGATCTTTCAGTTATTCTTGTTATTGTCCTTTATTTTCCGCTGCAGACTTTCATTTGAATACTCCGTTTCATTCAGTGTTGTGTATTTTATCTTCATATAAAATACACTAGTATTCGGTATTGTCCTGGTGTGTTGTAACTAAACTCCTCGTCGGAGTAATTATTGCTGTAATGTAGTTCGGTACTACATTTATCTTGTGTAATTCATTCATTTTCATTTGTCTGGTGGGTCCCAGTTGGGGATCTACGGCACTGTAATATCCGCCTAGTTTGGGGTGTTTCACCAGGAACCCCACAGTTAAATGGTGTTTCAGAAAGGAGAAATCGGACTTTGTTGGACATGGTTCGCTCCATGTTAAATTACACTGATTTACCTATTTACCTGTGGGGGTATGCCTTACTAACCGCTGCCTATATCCTAAATAGATGTCCTTCCAAATCTGTTCCTATCACTCCGCATGAGATGTGGAAGGGTAAGAAACCAAGCCTTAATCACATAAGGATTTGGGGATGTCCAGCCTATGTCAAAAAGGCTAAGGTGGACAAACTGGAAGCGAGGTCCATAAAAGGACGTTTCATAGGATACCCAGAGGACTCGATGGGTTATCTATTCTACATGCCAGAAGACCATAGGGTCGTTGTGGCATTACAAGCGCACTTCCTTGAGGATGAATTCATTCAGGAAGGTGGCTCGGATAGAAATATCTCTTTGGAAGAGCATAATGAAACTCCTAAGGAGACATCTGATCAGGGATCAAGAACCGAACCTATTGTAACACAACCTCCACTTCGAAGGTCTGATAGGGTATCTCACTTACCTAAGAGATATGGCTATACACATGTCGAGGAACTGGGTCTCCACGACACACCTGATAGCAGTGAAAACGACCCTGTCACCTATGACCAAGCGATAGTGGATGTAGACTCTGATAAATGGCAAGAAGCAATGGAAGCTGAGATAGACTCGATGCATACCAATCAGGTCTGGACTCTAGTAGATCTTCCAACTGGCATGAGGACTATTGGAAATAAATGGATCTATAAGAGAAAGACTGATGGGGATGGCAAGGTTGATGCCTATAAGGCCAGGCTTGTGGCAAAGGGTTATACCCAAAGGGAAGGAATCGATTATCATGATACCTTCTCGCCCGTAGCTATGATAAACTCGATTCGCATGATGCTTGCCATTGCTGCCTATTATGATTATGAAATATGGCAAATAGATGTCAAAACGGCTTTTCTAAATGGATACCTCGAGGAGGAAATCTATATGGAACAACCTAAAGGTTTTGTGTCCAAAGCTAATATTCATAAAGTGTGTAAGCTGCAACGAGCCATTTATGGTCCAAGCAAGCTTCTCGGAGTTGGAACCTTCGATTTGTGACGGCGATTAAGGACTTTGACTTGAGCGAAATGAAGAGGAACCGTGTGTTTACAAAAAGATCGGTGGGAGCAACATTGCGTTCTTAGTACTATATGTAGATGATATTCTACTTATAGGAAATAACATAGTAATGCTCGACCGTGAAAGCTTGGCTTTCTAAAACGTTCTCCATGAAAGACTTGGGAGAAGCTTCCTATATTCTAGGGATCCGTCTTTACAGAGATAGACCGCGAAGAATGATAGGACTTTCCCAAGCCCTTTATATCGATAAAATCCTGAGAAGATTCAAGATGGATGAATCTAAAAGAGGGTTCCTTCCCATGCGACATGGAATTCATCTCACCACGAAAATGTGTCCTCAAAGTGAGGAAGACAAGAGAGAGATGAGTAAGGTACCCTATGCCTCGGCAGTGGGTAGCCTCATGTATGCTATGTTGTGTACGAGACCAGACTTAGCATACGCTGTGAGTATGGTAAGTCGATTTCAAGCAAACCCGGGAAGGGAACATTGGACTGCCGTAAAGAACATTCTTAAGTACTTAAGAAGAACTAGAGATTTAGTTCTTACTTATGGTGGTGGAGAACTGAAGGTGATTGGATTCACCGATTCTGATTTTCAAGGAGACAATGACGACTCTAAGTCGACATCTGGGTATTTATTTACTCTCAATGGAGGAGCAGTATCTTGGAGAAGCTCCAAGCAAACCGCTACTGCAGATTCCACCTGCCAAGCAGAGTATCAATCTGCCTTAGAGGCTAGCAAAGAAGCATTTTGGATGCAGAAGTTTATACAAGAACTTCAAGTGGTGCCTAACGCGGAGTTGCCTATATCACTATTCTGTGATAATGATGGAGCTGTCGCCCAAGCCAAGGAGCCGAGGGCTCACCACAACACCAAGCATATAGAAATAAAGTACCACATCGTTCGAGAGATGGTGGAAAAAGGATATGTTTCATTGGAAAGAGTAGACTCAGAAGACAATGTCTCTGACCCGCTGACTAAGCCATTATCTCAGGCCGTCTTGGAAAGACATCTGAAGAACATGGGTATTGGATGTCATGATGTGTGGCATTGAGTGGAAGTGGGAGATTGTTAGGAATATGCCCTCGAATGCCACTCAGGGGATGAGAGAGTAGGGGCATTGTACTTGTAATTATGGAATAAATAATAAAAAGGCAATTCGATTCATTCACTGTTTATTGTATTTCAATTGCATTCTTGACTTGGTAAACATTGAAGTGAAGTCCATGTAAATAAACTGAACATTCCATTCTCGTTATGGGATAAGAGAAAATGCATTGGAAGTGTTTAAAGTTTATTTACGAAAATCGTTCGCAAGTCAATAAACTTAAATGGGCATTAAGTTTTAATAAGACTTGTATAACTGATGCTAGGACGTGTGCACGTCTTGATAGCATAGTTATAAAGTATATTGGTGGGACCAGTATACTCGAACACGACTCATACTCGATTCAGTCACACGGTATTCACTCTCGAAGAGTCGATGACGAATCAAAAGGTTGTGATAGTGTATGTGGACCTTTGACTTGAGGATTCAGTAGAAGATGTGCCTGTGACGTTTAGTTTGTCATTAGAGTAGTTAGACTCATTTGCTTAATTGCTGAGTCGACCTCGAAGTGCGGACTATACGGGCAGGTAGCAGTCTTTACTGTATGCCAAGAAAGGATTTTATCTCCTGTTAGTGAGCAGGCGTATGTCCTATACGGTTAATGGCAAATAAGATCATGAGTCTTTGGCCAAAGCATTTCTGATATAGTCGTATTAGATACACTATTAATCAGTTCGTCTTGATTTGCATTAACACATGTATAGAGTCTAGTCAATAGTAGGGTTTGACTTTACCGTGACCCGAAGACTTGACCGGGACATCTGATAAAGGGTCTATACGTATTTAGTATTCACGACATAATGGTTGTGGAATGATCCCTTCATTCGTTCTCAGTCGGGGTTTACAGTGCGGCCCGCTAGGCTGGCTAAGTGCTGCCCGCACTCATTGGTTCCTCCCAATGCCGGCTGAGACGGACCTACGGAGTCGCGCATCAGGAGCGTTGACGGATAAATGTGAATTTATTATCTCTCTATAAATATTAGATATTGGATATCTAATTATGATTTATTATATAAATCAAAATAGCGGTCTTATGAATTAAAATTAAGTTACCGGGTGATTAATTTAATTCATAAATTATATTTCTTAGAGAAATATATTTGTATTTGATATTATTAATTAATTAGATTAATTAATTAATATAAATACATTGGTGATTAAACGGAGTGTATTTAACGGAGTCGTTTGACGAACGTCCGGTACACGAGCCGAGTGACTCGGCTCGTTTTCTAGGAAACTTCCACCATGGGCCGCCCTCCCTCTCCCCACATCACATGGAATCATTTCCATGCATGTGTATGTGTTAGTTGTATTTTTGTTATTATGTGTTGACATTTTATCTCAATTATATGATTTGTATTATATGTTTGAGATAATATAAAAACAACATATTATAACAACTACTACACACACACACTTGCAAAGTGAGTTCTTCTTGGCAAATGGTGAGCTGCCTGCCGTGAGATTAAGTGAGGAAGGGAGAGAATTTTTTTTTCAATTTTCATCTTAGAGGTGAAAGGAATTCAAGAAAAAATAGAGAGAAAATTCCTACGGTAACTTCCTAGCCGTGTTCTTGGAGAACGAAGTTACGTCGAATTTTCCGGGCAACTTCCAACGCGTGTGAAGTAGAGGCTTCGAATTTTCGGTGCTTGGAACGAAGGGATTTCGTGTTCGACGGATCGTGATCATCGTCTACACTTTACGAATATTTATTTCAAAGGCTTCAAGGGTATGAATCTTTACCTTTGTATTTTTTTTCGTATATACGTTACTTGATCGATCCTGTTTGAGATTCGTATTTATTTCCGCTGCGTATTTCGTTTTATTTTCGGAATCCCAACACACAGTCCAATACGGAAACATCCACGCATGACTATATATGTGCTTGGATAAAAATCCTACACAATAACCAATCGGAATACATATATGATTCCGGATATGTCACGATAACATGACAATGAATTCAATATATCACATATCCGATTAAGGATCAAGAAACTCACTGAAATGACAATAAGGATCAATGATATCAACGGTTCAAAGTGACAAACTTGGGAACACAATCCCACGATGAAAAACGGAACATCATCAAGAATAATATCAAATCACGGATCACAAATTCATAAGTGTTTCATATACACGAAACGCATAACCATCACAAGAACCCAAACATCATTAGATCCAAGCAAGATAACTTGCCTCAATACGGAGACGAGAATAATCCTTCCTTTTCGGACGAACGAACGGTCCTCGACTAATATCGGTTACTCGAACAATCAACCTTGAATGAAATATACTTCACTCAATAACACATTCATATAATCATTGGTATCGAATTTAGTGAGACGACATCCTAATAAAAAGGCAATTCGATTCATTCACTGTTTATTGTATTTCAATTGCATTCTTGACTTGGTAAACATTGAAGTGAAGTCCATGTAAATAAACTGAACATTCCATTCTCGTTATGGGATAAGAGAAAATGCACTGGAAGTGTTTAAAGTTTATTTACGAAAATCGTCATAAGTCAATAAACTTAAATGGGCATTAAGTTTTAATAAGACTTGTATAACTGATGCTAGGACGTGTGCACGTCTTGATAGCATAGTTATAAAGTATATTGGTGGGACCAGTATACTCGAACACGACTCATACTCGATTCAGTCACACGGTATTCACTCTCGAAGAGTCGATGACGAATCAAGAGGTTGTGATAGTGTATGTGGACCTTTGACTTGAGGATTCAGTAGAAGATGTGCCTGTGACGTTTAGTTTGTCATTAGAGTAGTTAGACTCATTTGCTTAATTGCTGAGTCGACCTCGAAGTGCGGACTATACGGCAGTGCAGCGCCTTTACTGTATGCCAAGAAAGGATTTTATCTCCTGTTAGTGAGCAGGCGTATGTCCTATACGGTTAATGGCAAATAAGATCATGAGTCTTTGGCCAAAGCATTTCTGATATAGTCGTATTAGATACACTATTAATCAGTTCGTCTTGATTTGCATTAACACATGTATTGAGTCTAGTCAATAGTAGGGTTTGACTTTACCGTGACCCGAAGACTTGACCGGGACATCTGATAAAGGGTCTATACGTATATAGTATTCACGACATAATGGTTCTGGAATGATCCCTTCATTCGTTCTCGATCGGGTTTACTGATGCCCGCTAGTGGCTAAGTGCCGCCCGCACTCATTAGTTCCTCCCAATGCCGGGCCGAGACGGACCTACGGAGTCGCGCATCAGGAGCGTTGACGGATAAATGTGAATTTATTATCTCTCTATAAATATTAGATATTGGATATCTAATTATGATTTATTATATAAATCAAAATAGCGGTCTTATGAATTAAAATTAAGTTACCGGGTGATTAATTTAATTCATAAATTATATTTCTTAGAGAAATATATTTGTATTTGATATTATTAATTAATTAGATTAATTAATTAATATAAATACATTGGTGATTAAACGGAGTGTATTTAACGGAGTCGTTTGACGAACGTCCGGTACACGAGCTGAGTGACTCGGCTCGTTTTCTAGGAAACTTCCACCATGGGCCGCCCTCCCTCTCCCCACATCACATGGAATCATTTCCATGCATGTGTATGTGTTAGTTGTATTTTTGTTATTATGTGTTGACATTTTATCTCAATTATATGATTTGTATTATATGTTTGAGATAATATAAAAACAACATATTATAACAACTACTACACACACACACTTGCAAAGTGAGTTCTTCTTGGCAAATGGTGAGCTGCCTGCCGTGAGATTAAGTGAGGAAGGGAGAGAATTTTTTTTTTCAATTTTCATCTTAGAGGTGAAAGGAATTCAAGAAAAAATAGAGAGAAAATTCCTACGGTAACTTCCTAGCCGTGTTCTTGGAGAACGAAGTTACGTCGAATTTTCCGGGCAACTTCCAACGCGTGTGAAGTAGAGGCTTCGAATTTTCGGTGCTTGGAACGAAGGGATTTCGTGTTCGGGACGGGATCGTGATCATCGTCTACACTTTACGAATATTTATTTCAAAGGCTTCAAGGGTATGAATCTTTACCTTTGTATTTTTTTTCGTATATACGTTACTTGATCGATCCTGTTTGAGATTCGTATTTATTTCCGCTGCGTATTTCGTTTTATTTTCGGAATCCCAACACACAGTCCAATACGGAAACATCCACGCATGACTATATATGTGCTTGGATAAAAATCCTACACAATAACCAATCGGAATACATATATGATTCCGGATATGTCACGATAACATGACAATGAATTCAATATATCACATATCCGATTAAGGATCAAGAAACTCACTGAAATGACAATAAGGATCAATGATATCAACGGTTCAAAGTGACAAACTTGGGAACACAATCCCACGATGAAAAACGGAACATCATCAAGAATAATATCAAATCACGGATCACAAATTCATAAGTGTTTCATATACACGAAACGCATAACCATCACAAGAACCCAAACATCATTAGATCCAAGCAAGATAACTTGCCTCAATACGGAGACGAGAATAATCCTTCCTTTTCGGACGAACGAACGGTCCTCGACTAATATCGGTTACTCGAACAATCAACCTTGAATGAAATATACTTCACTCAATAACACATTCATATAATCATTGGTATCGAATTTAGTGAGACGACATCCTAATTTCCATCTGAATAGTTCAACTTTCTCAAGACATCGAAGTTCTATTCCAAGAACTCTATTTACGTCATTCCACTCTTACAATTGGTTTACAAGACATTACCGAATATTTGCAAGAGTAGGAATTGATCAATAATATGTTAAACAATCATCTTGTATCATTTAAGCCTATCAAGAACATCACAATTGATCAAAGTAAAAATCTGCATAACCTTGTTCAATCACTATGTTAAGTTTATTTAGTTATAAATCCATATTGTGATCATGAAGATTAACTCATATTAACACCATCCTTATAATCTTCTTACCAACCTGGAGAATCAAATATCATACCTATGAATTCACTTAGCTTAGGTTCAAGAACATCATTCTAATCTTCCAATATTCATCAAGGTATTCTTAAAACATTATGACAACAATTCTAACAATCAACCTTAACTACAAGGAAAAAAAGATTATTACTATCCTAATGATGTTAATAGTCCAGCAAGAAGAGTGTGATTCTTGTAAACATGCTTACCACCATTTAAAACATTAAGAATACATCATTCCAAACCCTTAATTGTCATATTCATCACTAAGTTGTTAAAAGCTTAACTACAAACATGTTTTACTTGATTAATTCAACATTAGGTGTAGTATACTCTATCACTAACATTACAACTACGAAATTATAGAGTGAAGTCATACAACATACCTTAAGAAATGAAGAACAAAACACCAAAACCATAAGAACACACTCCAAGCTTCAAGAATGACTCTAAACTTCCAATCAACAAGCTCCAAATCAAGATGCAAAGCTCAAACACAAGTTGGAAGTAGGTAGAATTTGTCTAGGGAGGTAGGGTGATGATTATAGGGGAGAAAAATCGGAGTTTGGACATGCAAAATAAAAGACACAAGTTGTATTTTTATAACTGCACAGTTCATTACGTACATTATCCACATGTGTATAATGTACGTTAGCCTCTTTACGTACGCTACACCAGAAGTGTTACGTGCGTAATCTAGTACCAGAGGCTACTGACTCAAAACACGAAAATCATTACATACGTTATGGCTTGGAGCATTACGTACGTAATGTAGGTCAACTAGGCTGCCTCAAAAAGGTCAGATATTCGAATCACGCATGGCCCCATATGCCGAAAGTTGAGATCGGATTTTACTACAAGGATTACGTATTTAAATAGCACTTCATTACGTACGAAAGCCGACAAGATAGCGTACATTAGGCTAAAGTCTTAGCGTACGTTAAACACAGAATTACTAACCCAAAAATGTACCTATCTATACAACGTCAAGAAATCAATCACAGTGCGAATGATAGTTATATTCAAGTCTAGTATGATATATTCCAACATCAATAAACATTAAACAAATGCAAGAAGACTACAACAGTATTTGAATTATCTGAATAATACTACAGTAGGTAAGAATTTCCGTCGGATATTACATACTCCCCCCCTTAAAAGGAGTTTCGTCCCCGAAACTAAGGGGTAAACAATTCGGGATACCTCTCTTGCATGCTGCTCTCCATCTCCCACGTGGCCTCCTCGACTCCGTATTGTGACCACTGAACCTTCAGTAGGGGAATAGTCTTATTCCGCAACTATTTTACCCTCTTCTCAAGTATCCGTATGGGACGCTCTTCGTACGAATGATCCTCCGCTATCTCGATCTCAGCGAACCAAAGTATATGACTTGGATCAGCAACATATTTCCTCAACTGGGAGACATGGAACATGTTATGAATCCGACTCAGAGCTGGTGGCAACGCCAGACGATAGGATAGATTGCCTACTCATTCCAAAACCTCAAACGGCCCAATATATCTCGGACTCAGCTTGCCCCTCTTTCCAAAAACATGGTCGCCAACCTCGAACTCAAGTGGTCGTCGACGGTTGTCTGCGTAAGACTTCTGCCGGCTTTGAGCCATTAAAAAACCTCTCCTAATCAGAGCGATCTTCTCACGGGCTACTAAAAACATATCGGGTTCCGTACCCAAGGGTTCAGATGGATCGTCCCAACACAAAGGAGATATACAACGACGGCCATACAATGCTTCATAAGGTGCCATCTGAATCGAAGCATGCCAACTATTATTATAAGTAAATTCCACCAAAGGTAGTTGGGCTTCCCAACCATCCTTCCAATCAAGAACACACACCCTCAACATATCCTCTAGAGTCTGGATAGTCCTCTCAGTATGACCATCAGTCTGCGGATGAAATGTTGTGCTGAAGTTCAAATGCGTACCCATCGCACGATGAACTGCTTTCCAAAAATGTGACACGAATTGCCCGTCACGATCTGATACAATACTCTTGGGGATACCATGTAACCTTACAATCTCTTTGATAAACATCTGAGCCAATCTCTTGGGTCCCCATTAGTCTTTAATCTCCAAGAAGTGGGCTGATTTGGTCAGATGATCCACAATCACCCAAATCGTATTTATCCCTCGGCGACTTGTCGGCAAGCTAGTAATAAAATCCATTGAAATGTCTTCCCATTTCCACTCGGGAATCAGAAGAGGTTTCAGAATTTCTGCGGGTCGCTGATGCTCAATCTTAACCTGCTGATAGGTTAAACACCTCGAAATGAACTCTGCAACTTCACATTTCATATTCCCCCACCAATAATATTGCTTCAAATCCTTATACATTTTTCTAGACCCCGGGTGAATGGAGTACAGGGTAGCATGAGCTTTTCTCAGGATAGAGTTCCTCAACTCTTCGTCTGCGGGTACACAAGCTTGATTCCTGAATCGTATCAATCCATCCTCGTGGACCACAAATCCGGGGGCTTTCCCGCGAGTTACTTCATCCCGAACTCGAGTTAAGAATGGTCTGTAGCCTGCTTCGATCTAATTATATCGTCAAGGGAAGATGAAATCTCCAGGGTGAAAAGCTGTCCCTGGATAAGCTGTAACCAAACTTCGATTTCCGGCCTCATAAATTCTAACTGCAATTCCCTCTGAATTGTCAAGCGGGCCAGCATTTGCTCCTGAACTGTCTTACGACTCAAGGCATCAGCAACTACATTTGCTTTGCCCGGATGATAAAGGATTTCTATATCATAATCTTTGATTAGTTCTAGCCACCTTATCTGCCTCATATTTAATTCCTTCTGAGTAAAATGTACTTTAGGCTCTTGTGGTCCGTAAAAATCTGATAGGTAACTCCATACAGATAGTGACGCCAGATTTTTAAAACAAACACCACGGCTGCAAGCTCCAAATCATGGGTGGGGTAGTTAACCTCTTAAGGTCGTAGCTGTCTTGATGCATAGGAGATAACCTTCCCGTTCTGCATTAGCACACATCCAAGGCCCTGTTTTAATGCGTCACTATACACCACGAATCCTTCCGTTCCTTTTGATAGAACCAAAATAGGTGCTGAAATCAATCGACTCTTGAGTTGATCGAAACTCTGCTGACATGCCTCTGACCACAAATACTTTTTATCGTTTTTCAACAGATTAGTCATTGGTTGGGCAATCTTGAAAAAACCTTTCACGAACCATCGGTAATAACCAGCTAGTCCCAAGAAACTGCGTACTTCCTTCACGTTCTTTGGTGGTAGCTAGTCTCAGATAGCTTCTGTCTTCTGTGGGTCTACTCTCACCCCATCAGCTGATATCACATGGCCTAGAAAGATAACCTTGCGCATCCAGAACTCACATTTGGAAAATTTCTCATAAAGCTATTCCCGCTTCAACGCATCGAGAACCTGATGGAGATGACGCTCATGCTCTTCATGATCACGAGAGTATATCAAAATGTCATTAATAAAAATGACTACGAAGCAATCCAAATAATTAATAAAGACCCGATCCATCAACTCCATGAATACTGATGGTGCATTAGTCAGTCCAAAAGGCATCACTACGAACTCATAATGCCCATAGCGAGTACGAAAAGTGGTCTTCGAAATGTCAGACTCACGAATCCTTAGCTGATGATAACCGGACCTCAAGTCGATCTTGGAAAACACAGCAGTTCCCTGGAGTTGATCTAATAAATCATCAATACGAGGCAATGGATATTTGTTCTTAATGTTCACCCTGTTTAGCTCACGATAATCAATACACAAACGCAGTGATCTATCTTTCTTTCGTACAAATAGCACTGGTGCTCCCCAAGGGAATGCACTAGGTCGAATATAGCCCTGCTCTGTCAAGTCCTCAAGCTAGTTCTTCAATTCTTGCATCTCAGTCTGAGCCATACGATACAGTGCTTTCGAAAGCGGGGACGTACCTGGCTCTAAATCAATATTAAACTCTACCTCACGATGCGGAGGTAAACCCGGCAACTCATCTGGAAATACATCGGGGTAGTCTTGAACTACTGGAATATCGGCCAGTTCAACTCGTTGACCTGCTGTTTTAGTCATGTAATACCAATAACCAATACACTTTAGATTAAGTAGTTTCACTGCTTTCATAGCTCTGATGACTCTCCCGGAACAACTGGGATTATCACCCTGAAAAATGCACTCAACACCATCGTTAGCTGTGACGGTCACTATCCGTTTGCGGACACTAAGTATGGCATCATGATGATCCATCCAGTCAATACCCAAGATCACATCATCTTTAGGTAAATCGACCACCATCAGATTTGAAAACCACTCACGGTCGTTCATACGAATCGGACAGTTCTGCACTTCCCGATTCCCAATAATTATTCTACCATCGGGTAGACCAATTAAATAATGTTCATAATTGATAACATGATCTAATTGCAAACGACTCAAACAAGAAACAGATAAAAAGGAGTGTGAAGCACCAGTATCAAAAAGAACACAGACGGACTGAGATCGGATCTCAAGAGTACCTACAATCATGCTGGCTTCGGGATCGTCGACCTTCATCAGCTCATAGACTCTGGGTTTTGCAGCCCTGGTACCAGATGTACCAGCTTGGTTTCCACGACCCATCCCTATGTTTGCTCCGGTAGTCTGATAAGAAGCGGACGGAGGTACACAGTCCTGGACAGAAGACTAAACTGGAGCATGAGATGCCGCTGGAGTACGTCCTGGTCCATTCTTACAATAACGAGCACGATGTTCATTCTTCCCACAAGTATGGCATGCGACGGCCGGCCTCGGGCATTTGTAATTGATGTGACCCTGGTCTCCACAGTTATAGCACACAACAGATAGGCTGACTGCTCGAGGTTGCGATCTACCTGGCTTTGACGCCATGGGTGGCCGTTCAGAAGGATTTGGCACTGGTTGGAGCCTCTTGAACATTCCCCGGTTGCTGTCAGTCTGGTTCTGGTTCCTGAATTTCTTGTTGTTGGACTGCGGTTGCTTCTTGGAAATCTCCTTGGCGGTAAGTTCGTATTCCAAAGCTCTGTCTATGAACTCCGAAAGGGTCGTACAGTGATGATTCAATAGGTACATTCTCATTCGGGGTTTAAGCCTCTTGAGGAAATATTTGATCTTATCGGCCTTCGTTTGGACAATCGTCGGGGCAAAAGGAAGAAATGCCTGGAATTTCTCGGCAACAGATAGTACATCATCATCTTCAGACGGGTCTGGATTCAGCAATTCTGACAGTTTGGCCTCGCAGAGAGGACCTGGATAGTAACGGTCTAACATGAGGTTCTTGAATTCCTCCCAAGTGCACAAGCCATCCGCTGGCCTCACCGAAAGCCACCAGGTGTGGGCGCCCTTGCTAAGATAGTAAGCTGGTACATAGACGCGATTCTCTACTGGGCACTCCACCATCTCGAATAGTTTCTCAAAGTGTTCAATCCAATGCACGATATCAGCAGGCTCAGAGAAGCCTTCAAAAGTTAGGGGTCGTTGGCGGGAGATGTCGCTGATGATCCGACTCACGGGTCCTCCATGTACAGGAGGTGGTGGATGCGGCCCCTGCTGCTGGCCAGTAGTAGCTCTCTGCATTGTTTCCATCAACTGGCCCATCTGGGTCATCTGGGCCATCATGCCCTGCATAACAACATAAGGATCGACACGCGCATCCTCGTGTCCGGTGTGGTGCGATTGGTCCCTAAGAGGCGAATCACTGCCTGCGGAACTCTGCTCCAAATTCGCATGCGTGTTGGCTCGAGGTCTCGGGATTCGGCACCTTCCGCGGCCTCGTCCCCCTCTGCCACGACCTCTCAGATTTCTATCCATACTGAAAGATCCAACAATAATAATATTCATAAGTATAGTTCAAGTCCGTTGTGATGACCAAGTCAAAATCCATGCTAACTTAACAGTAACAAGGAACTACATTTTCAAGAAAATAGTTCACAATGATTTATTGACACTACGGATGCCACACAGAATATCATATCAACGTTGGGTCGAACAGTTTCAATCATATAATCAATCCAGAATTTACCTCGAAATTTCACTTAAATGAATCTTACCACAGATTCACGAAATATCAAGATCAATAAAGAGATCTATTCTGATATCAATATCACGTCAGTAATTAAAGCATGGCTCATAAAGTACATACCAAATTGGTTCGTCGGGTCAGGCGCTTGCATAGGTCACACATGACACGAAGGTCTCTTGATACTAGTTCTTTCCACAAAACGGCGGCTATTACAGTGCTGTGGACCCCACAGTGGGACCCAACAGGCGATACCAAAACAGATTAAAAACGCAATACTTGTGATACCGAACCACAATAAATAGTCTTTACTCCGATTAGGAGTTTACAATAACATGGCCAACGGCCTTATTATACACAGGATCCAGAAACGCAAGTATAAACCATATGGATATGGAATATACCTCAAATAATAATACATTCGGTAAACAATTTAAATAAAGCGAAAAGATAAAATTACACGGTTTTGAACATAACCAGACAACAGAAAGACTTGGGGCCCCTGAACTAGTATCCTTCGAACCCTGCCGTCACCATGATCTTCCCGTGCCTTGCCTTATCCTCGACCTAAAATACAACACAAGTATTGTAACACCCCCAATCCGCTCAGGGATATTACACGTCGTAGAACCTTTCCTCAAGGTTCTACCAGGCTGGTAACAAAATCGAACAACTCAACAATGCCTTTAAGGCTAAAAAGACTCAGTAGACCGATTTGGTCTTTCAATAAATACATACAACTCAACTACAATACATGCCCACACAGGGGTCGAATACAACACACTCCCGTACAATGGGGAAGAATACTGCAGCGGAAATAAAATACAACTAAACTAATATCACATCAAACGGGTCCTCATGTGATTAGTATCGTTCATCTTTCATCATCTTTCATGCCGACCCTATGTTATGCTCCCCAAAACCTGAATGCAATATAGACATACACCCCCCGATTTCTCGGGGGTTAGCAAAATTCCACTATTTTGCTAGTGCAAGTACAAAGTGCAAATACGAGCCATACAATTCAAGTTCCATGAACAATAGTAACCAGAAATCCTCAAAGATTCAAATACAACGAAACAAACGCTTCCCAAAGCAAGAGTTTGGGTAAAATGTTCCAAAACCAAAAGATCACAATCCAAGAGAAAACAATTTACAAAATGGTTTAATAAGCCATCGGGAGTTTTAGTAGAAAACAATTTAGGATTATCAAATCCTTCTCTTTCCAAAATCAACAGGGGTCACAGCCCAAAGGTTTTGTTTTCACAAATAAAACCAACAAATGTTCACAGGGTCAAAACCCACGTCACGTGTCCTCGACGGACATAAAATCACCACAACATAACCACCCAAGACACACAAATCTTGGTCACACAAATACAACACCAACTCATGAATCTAGAGTGAAGTCATAGATCACACTTGCCTAGGACCGGGACGAAGCCATAAATCCCACCCGAGGCCTTTAAGGGCCCTCCCGAGCTGGCCACAATCATAAAACAAATTACACACAGGCATCGCCTAGGACCGGAACGAAGCCACAAATCCCACCTGAGGCTTCTAAGGACCCTCCGGAGCTGGCTAGCGAAACACATTCACAAATCATAAACACACCAGCGTGACTTGTCACGGCATCTCACGGTTGGATCAATCACTTGTTGTCTCCTGACCATATGATCACATGCCATATGTCACCGTAGGTATTCTTTGGCGCTCACGGTTGGATCAATCACTTGTTGCATCCTGACCACATGATCGCATGCCATGTGTCACCATAGTTTTTATTAGGCTCTCACGGTTGGATCAATCTCTTGTTGCATCCTGGCCACATGATCGCATGCCATGTGCCACCGTAGGCCCCGCCCACATCCATACATTTACACACAGCACAATACAACACAGATATTCAAACAATTCACCCAGAGGCATCAAACACTTAGCAAAACACCACGTCAAACCACAACGCACCGAAATGAAACAATATACGTACCCACGCAATACCAAGTGCAACATCAACACCAAACATATCCATAGGATTCACATAGTCAATCACAAACCACACCATTCACAAAACACACGCGTTTTGAAAGCAAGCCTTTAACAAGGCTAAACCGAATCTTTTGAAAGTTCAATTCAAACGACCAAACAAACACATTTAGACGATCACTAATTATCATATCCACAAAACAAGAATTGTATGGACAAGGTACTTGCCTCGAATAACCACAACGCGTAGAATCGATCGAAGTAGTTTGGCACGAACCGACTACGAACCCGCCGACTCCACCGAACGCTAACTCGCGACAATAAACTACAAACAACAATAACAACAATGAAAACGAATTCCATAGCACGACCTAAAGTCATTGAATTGAAGGGACGAACGACACAAATTCAAGGGTTTCCCCCAAAATGGCCAAGAACACAAAGATACGATCACAATGAGAATCATGGTCAAAAACAACGGAAATCCCACCAAACTATAGAAGGGAAACTCATTGGGACATTTAATCGAACACTCAATGTTCGATAACTCCCAAGAACACTCGAATCACTAATCGAGTTGAACAAACTCGAAATATGGATATACAACCCATAGAACATGATTAATAACATCATACTACACCAATCGATGTATCAAAATCGGACTAGAATCGAAATCAAGAACAAATTCCCCAAAAAGTCAACTTGAAGGGAAATCAAGAAAATACGTCGATTCGACGAAGAACACGGATTGGATGATGATATAATCAACAAGAATCTTCAAAAACGCCTAGAAATTGAGTGGAATCGACCAAAAACTCCACTCCCCGAATTTTCCCGTCGCCACCCGCCACCCGGGTGAAGAAATGGTGTAAAATGCGGTCTGGACCGTCCCTGACCTATATATGGCCGACAGGGTTACGGCCGTAACCGGCATTCCTCAAAATCCGCCCAGCGCCTGCCGATCGCTTACGGCCGTAACCGACAGGGACTTGCGGACGTAACTCGGCACTTATGGCTGTACCCGGCAGGTCCTTACGGCCGTAACCTGCATTCGTCCAGCCATGTCTGCCGAGCATGTACGGCCATAACCGGCACCTTACGGCCGTAACTCGGCCAGGCCAGGCCCTGCTCCAAGAGGTGCGGTCGTGACTCGGCCGTGGCCACTCTGATGGCCTGGACCACCCCGAAACCCAAACCTGAATATGAATCGAAAATATGGTTACGAAGTACTCGCAAAGATGAATCCAAGCGCTAAGAGAACACACGATTCCGACCACCCGAAGGCTCGAAATTCGACAACGGAAAGTAATTACCCTAAACTTTGGGAAATTATGAAAACGGCCCAAAACGTCTGAAATACACGATACAAGATCGAAACACCAAACCAAAGCTCGCAACACGAATAATAACATTAAATGAACTCACGAGAAACTCGAAACAACAGTTTCGGACGAGATTCGCAAGAATCGAACTTAAGTGCGGAAAAGCCGCTTAAGAACGCGGAACTCAACAAAACGACACTGAGACGAACTCGGATGACAAAAAGTGCAGAAGTAATCATTCTCAGAATGACGAAACGGTCACAAGCGAGTCATAAAATCGGACTCCCGCAGAAAAAAAAAAGATACTACCGAAATCGAAATTGCGGATATTACATACTACCCTCCTTAAAAGAAGTTTCGTCCCGAAACTTAAAACAAGTAGGGAGTATCCCGCCAGGAAAACTTAACGAGATACACAAGAAACGCGTAACTTACGCCCAACGGCGAAACATTACAAGCAACGCAAAGGAATATACGGCGTGAAAACACGCTCCACGACGACCAACACAACGCCACCGGTAGAGACATAATAAAACCAACAAGTGACAAGCATCATCAAACAGATAATACAATCATGTCGATTATCCGAACTATCACAAAACATAAAGCACCTGTTACAAGGAACACACACAGTCGAGAAAACAGAAAATAAACACAAAACGATCCACAAGGACAATCACAAACAATTCGGACTACGCCGAAATCCTAAAAAAACATACTAGGCATCTTTGTGCCCTTTCGGAGCAGAAACGCAGCCTCGATCCCCCAAATCTCTCAGCTACCGTCTCGCAATGCACAGCTCAGTGACCCACCTGGCCACACTCGAAACAGCTGACTAACGATGAACGACAATTCTTCACAGTACGAGATCAGGCAACAACAGTCACACAACCCCGATCGACAACCCCGATCGAACAGCAACGACCGAACAACAACGATCAAATAACAATGATGGAATGACAACAGTCGAACAATGACTCTAAAGTTCACACTTCAACTCAAGACATCAAAAGAACTGGTAGAATCAGAAGATGTTACTTCCGAACAAGGTTCACAAGAATCGAACTGAACTCGGAAAAGTCACAACGATGATCAGATCAACCGAAAACAAGATCAAGGCTCGTTCGAACAATGAAACCAAAATACAGAACAAGTTCAAAAAGTATCAACGAACACGAGCGAGTCGATAGAACTGAGAAAGAGAAAATGCAGAAGTCCACAAACAATATGGGTATTACATTTGACCTCTTATAAAAGAAGGTCGTCCCCGCAACTCACAATAACGGAAACAAGGCAACAACACAAAAGCAGCTGACGGAAACATTACCCATGGGCCTCTTAGAACCGATCCTGATATTTGTACTGAAGTTCGTGCCCCAGAAGACTCGGAACCCAACTCGCAAAACTGGATCCTGTGTCTCTCGGATCCACACTTGAAATGCGTTACTGGCGAGAAGGACAATTGGTACGTGCATTCCCCCGGCACACCACGGTTGAAACACCTTGGCTCGGCATACCGAATATAGAAATACTAGATACAATGGAACGTAACATCATAAAGCAACAAACCAGAGATGCCAACTTGGCATAACATATCAACACATACTAAAATCACAACAACCACGGCATCGTTCGACGATTATAGCGGCCCAAATGATAACCAACACATAAATACAAAACATCATGAAACAATCACATATGTACACAATCATACAAACCCAAGCTCTAACAGCTCGCACAGGTGTGATAGCATGCAAATCACCACGAAACGACAACGTTGAAGATCAAAAACACACCTCTCACATAGGGCTAACGCCCTAACGACAATACCAACATCATACACACCTTCTCCGACCACAAGCAGGAAATGATGGGTTTTAAAAACGAAAACCACCTTTTGAAAACAATTTGGAAACACCAGTTGATCTTGAGTATCACATTTTCAAAAAGTTGTACAAACACCATTATCGAGACTTTGAAAACCATCTTGCATTTGAACAAAAATGAGGACACTTTTCTTTTAGTGAAAAACTTTCAAAAATATTCGACCCTCGGGTCTAAGCAAAGTATTTCTAAATGATTGAAAATATCTCAAAATACTTTGGTCCTCAACTGGAATAATTTTGAAACATATTGCGGCACTAGAAGGAAAGTACCGCGAGAAAATAATTCATTTTAGAAGTACGTCTCAAAATTTATTTTCTAAGATACTCAAGGTTTTCAAAAATCTACTAGGCTAGAATGCCTAAAAATTCACATGTAACAACATTCACTTACATACATCACAACACACGCATCAACTCGCTCAAAATCAAGACAACACATGTCTTTTACTGGAAAACAAACAGTCAAATATCACAGTCAAAGGGAGATAAATAACGACAACACTCCTCATATAAACGAAATATGGGAGTCACATAAACGCATCATGAAACCAAGAATCTGCATAAAGGTTCCATCACCTAACACATAATCATACCAATAACTCGCATCAGACGAGGCACAACACAAAGAAGGGAGACTTACATCCAGAGGTCGCACGAAGATGATGATCGCCCCGCGATACTAATCACGACCAACCAACTCAGATGACGCGTCGCGACACGACTCCGTTAGACAAAATCCGACGAGACAAAACTCAATAGACACAACTTGACCCAACAGCCTAGGTTTCCACAACCTAATCTCTGATACCAATTATGTAACACCCCCAATCCGCTCAGGGATATTACACGTCGTAGAACCTTTCCTCAAGGTTCTACCAGGTTGGTAACAAAATCGAACAACTCAACAATGCCTTTAAGGCTAAAAAGACTCAGTAGACCGATTTGGTCTTTCAATAAATACATACACAGGGGTCGAATACAACACACTCTCGTACAATGGGGAAGAATACTGCAGCGGAAATAAAATACAACTAAACCAATATCACATCAAACGGGTCCTCGTGTTATTAGTATCGTTCATCTTTCATCATCCTTCATGCCGACCCTGTGTTATGCTCCCCAAAACCTGAATGAAATACAGACATCCACCCCCCCCCCCCCGATTTCTCGGGGGTTAGCAAAATTCCACTATTTTGCTAGTGCAAGTACAAAGTGCAAATACGAGCCATACCATTCAAGTTCCAAGAACAATAATAACCAGAAATCCTTAAAGATTCAAATACAACGAAACAAACACTTCCCGAGGCAAGAGTTTGGGTAAAATGTTCCAAAACCAAAAGATCACAATCCAGGAGAAAACAATTTACAAAATGGTTTAATAAGCCATCAGGAGTTTTAGTAGAAAACAATTTAGGATTATCAAATCCTTCTCTTTCCAAAATCAACAGGGGTCACAGCCCAAAGGTTTTGTTTTCACAAATAAAACCAACAAATGTTCATAGGGTCAAAACCCACGTCACGTGTCCTCGACGGACATAAAATCAACACAACATAACCACCCAAGACACACAAATCTTGGTCACACAAATACAACACCAACTCATAAATCTAGAGTGAAGTCATAGATCACACTTGCCTAGGACCGGGACGAAGCCACAAATCCCACCCGAGGCCTCTAAGGACCCTCCCGAACTGGCCAAAATCATAAAACAAATCACGCACAGGCATCACCTAGGACCGGGACGAAGCCACAAATCCCACCCAAGGCCTCTAAGGACCCTCCCGAGCTGACTAGCGAAACATATTCTGATGTGAATCGAGATATTATGAAGAACCTGGATGAGGACTTGAGCATGCCGACTGGACCAATAACGAGGTCTCGATCAACGAAGTTCAAAAATAATTTATCGACACTTGTCATTGATATGTTTAAAAATAACTATGTTATCAAAGACCACAAATTCGTGAGTAGTGTCGAAGTTGTCGAACAATAAGTTTTTCATTTATTTTATCTTGGTGTATTTTAATTTGAATTGTATTTCTTGAGTTGTATTTTTATATTTTGAATTGTATATAATCGAGTCGAGTAATATTAAATTCGAAGACGATCGGAAAAGACGAACAAACAAACAAGGATGCAAATTCCCGCGCGTAAGACTGACACGCAGCAGTCTCGTATTTTGGTCATAACTTACTCGTCCGAAATCCGATTCAGGTAATTCACGTGTCTATGGAAAGCTAAGAAAGAGATATACAAATATTGTTCAGACCATAGGACCAAATTCGGACCCATTGGAGCTCAGAAATGACAAAATAGACAGCATCGGATTTATGGTGACTTGTTGTCCTTGTTTTCACACCTTAAAATCTTGGTCTTTGATATTTTGTCCCCTAAACATGTGTTGACTGACTTTGTATCAGATTTTAGGATCTTTGAATGTTGATTTTTCTATTTTGTAGGTTTCTTAGTTGTTTCTTTGTTCATACTAGAGTTAGGTGTAAGATTTTGGCTATAAATAGCCTTGAAGTTTCATTGTAAGAGGACACCAAAGATTTTATGAAATTTGAGAGTGTTTGTATTAACAAACCTTTGTGAGTGTTTCCTTGTTTTGTTGAGTGTGTCTCCAAAACATCCCTTGTGTGATTTATATACTTATCAAGTGTAATCTTGTTAGTATTTATATTCCACCCCTTCCGAGCTGCTACGGCGTGTCACATAGAGGTTTGGAAGTAAAGCCCCATTTTGCTTGTTTTGGAAACATCCTGGGAACGAATTCATCTAGCGGTGTCGGTTACCACGACGGGTCGTGTGGGGGTCGCATCAGTTGGCTTCGGAGCTCAGTTATTCCAAAACTAAGTGGTATAATCTATTTTCATTCATTACCATAATCTTCCTATCTTATCATCCTATTATTTCCTTTATCTTCGAAATCTTCCATCTTCTTCACACAAAAAAAACAAAAAAAAAAAAGAAAAATATATATATATATAAGTGGTGAAGGTTTTGATTGTTTTTTATAACTCTTCAAGCCGAGGCCAGGGGAAGAACTTGTTCTTTCGCCTTCGGGCGTCTTGGTGATTTTAAGCTTGCGAATCGAATATCAAATATCAATCCATTCATTTCATTACTAAAAAAAAAAATTATAAGTCGTGAAAGTTTTGATTGTTTTTGATAACTCTTCAAGCGAGGCCAGGGGAAGAACTTGTTCCTTAGCCTTCGGGCGTCTGGTGATTTTAAGCTTTCGGATCGAATATCAAATATCAATCCATTCATTTCATTACCAAAAAAAAAAAGTAAAAAAAAAAAAGAAAAAAAATATCAAGGAAGAAGAGAAGAACGAATTTTGATCGATCTTATCAAACAATTATCATACTTTTTGTTCTGTTCCATATTCTAAACTATTCCAAAATCTTTTGCTCCCATCTTTCCATTTTTTTTGTCTTATCGTCATTCGCAATCTTTGGGGGGATCGTGGGATTTGAGTTCTTTCAAGAAGAAACTTGATTTGAATCACCTAAAATCACCTTGTAAGTTGTGTGGAAAAAGGCAAAAAAAAATGTGAGGAATTAAGAAAAAGCCAAACGAGAGATACGCGAGTGTGAGCGATCGAGCGATACACGTGAGGATCTTGTGAGGAAATTTTCTGGTAGAAAAAAAAAAAGAAAAAAAAAACAAAAACAAACAAAAAGAAAAAAAAAAGAGAAAGACAAAAAAAAAATAAAAAAAAAAGAAAAAAAAAGAAAAAAAAAAGAAAAAAAAAGGAAAAAAAGGAAAAAAAGAAAAGAAGAAAAAATGTCAGGAACCGAAAGAAACGAGCAAAATCTTATCCTTCAAAATATTGTACAACAACTTGCTCAAATAGTCGGAAGACTAGATAAACAAGAGGAAACAATTGTTACTCTCACGAAGGGTAGAGAAGAGGAGCCCGTACGAAGGGGACCAGAACCCATTCGATTTGGAGGCTATGATGATGAAGATTCGATGAATTCCGAGGAGGAAACTCCGAGGTTTGTACATCGAGGAGGGCGAGAAGGGCGAGGAGGAAGGAGAGAGTATGAAGGAATGCGAGGAACATATGTCCGAAACGAGGAGGATCGGAATATGGGAAACATCAAAATGAAAATCCCATCTTTCGAAGGGAGAAGTGATCCGGACACATATCTCGATTGGGAAAGGAAGTTGGAGACCATTTACGATTACCACAACTATTCCGATGAGAAGAAAATGAGGTTAGCAATAACCGAATTTTCAGAATATGTAAGCATTTGGTGGGACCAACTTGTGACGAAGAGAAGGAGGAGTCGGGAGAGACCGGTTAGCGGTTGGGAAGAATTGAAGGTTGTTATGCGGAAAAGATTTGTTCCTAATTACTATCTTAAGGAACTATTTTCTCGCTTACAAACTTTAAAACAAGGCTCGAGAAACATTGAAGATTTTCGAAAGGAAATGGAGATGTTGATGATCCGGGCCAATGTTCGGGAATCGAGAGAGGCCACCATGGCGCGGTTTTTACGCGGGATGAGAGCCGATATAGCTAAAGAAGTTGACAAACAACACTTTGTTGAATTCGAGGACATGGTATATGCGGCGGTAAAAATCGAGCGGAGCTTACGAAGAGGGAGCAATAACAACTATTCCACGGGATACTCTACTCCTTGGAAACAACAATCTCAAGTAAGTTCAGACAAATTTAAGAATTTTGCTAAAAGAGAAGGGAGTGTCTTGAAAGGAAAGTTTGAAGTTGGGAGTACTAGCAAACCAAAATTTGATGGGAAACCTAAACCCGTCGAAAGCACCCAAAGGAGAAATCGGGACATCCAATGCTATAAGTGCCAGGGTCGTGGACATATAGCATCCGAATGCACCAACAAACGGGTGATGGTACTTCGGGATGGGGAGATTGAAACGGAAAGCGAAAAAGAAGAAGAAGAAGAGACAAGAGAGGTGGAGAGTGATGATGAGACGTATGAGTATGCACCCGCACTTGTTGTTCGGAGGGTGTTAAGTTCTCAAGCAAAAGAGGAGGAAGTTAACGAACAAAGAGAAAATCTATTTCACACACGTTGTTTTATTAAAAATAAAAATTGTAGTGTGATAATAGATAACGGGAGTTGCACTAATGTCATTAGCGCTATGCTAGTAGAAGAACTCGATCTTCCAACAAGAAGACACCCTAAACCGTATCGTTTACATTGGCTAAATGATTGTGGGGAAGTTCGAGTTAATAAACAGGTACTTGTGGCTCTCACCATCGGAAGGTATCAAGACGAAATCCTATGTGATGTCGTTCCGATGCATGCTTGCCATATCTTGTTGGGAAGACCATGGCATTTTGATCGAGATGCTACTTTGAGCGGAAGGAAAAATCGTTACTCATTCGAGAAGGACGGAAAGAAAATTACCTTAGCTCCCATGACTAAGGTACAAATGTAAGAAGATCAACTTCGTCTTGAAAAGGAAGTTTAAGGAAAATTGAGAAAAGAAAAGGAAAAGAAAAATAAAAAAAAATGAAAAAAGCAAGAAAAATGAAAAAAATGAAAAAAACGAGAAAAATGAAAAAAATGAAAAAATGAGAAAAATGAAAAAAAGAAAGAAAAATAAAATTTGAGAAAATGCATGCTTGTAAGTGCAAAGAAACTTGAAGAAGATATCAAGGAAAATACACCCATGTACTTGATTATTTTCCGAAAAGTTTGCGCTACTACTAACCCCGGGAACCGGATAATTCCGAGTTCTATTGAATCTTTATTGCAGGAATTTGTTGATGTTTTTCCTGAAGAACTACCTGCAGGGTTGCGACCAACCCGAGGGATTGAACATCAAATAGACTTTGTGCCCGGAGCGGTCATTCCAAATAGACCGGCATACCGACACAACCCCCAAGAGACCAATGAAATCCAAAGATAAGTCGAGGAGTTGTTAAGTCTTGGGTATATCCGGGAGAGTCTAAGTCCTTGTGCCGTTCCTGTGATCGTCGTGCCAAAGAAAGATGGAACATGGAGAATGTGCACCGATTGCCGAGCGGTAAACAATATCACGGTTAAGTATCGACACCCTATTCCAAGGTTAGATGATATGTTAGATGAATTACATGGTTCATGTGTTTTCACTAAAATTGACCTAATGAGAGGATATCACCAAATTCGTATGAAAGAAGGAGATGAATGGAAAACGGCTTTCAAAACTAAATACGGATTATACGAATGGTTGGTAATGCCCTTTGTACTAACGAACGCACCAAGTACTTTTATGAGATTAATGAATCATGTTTTACGTGCATACATCAGAAAATTCGTTGTTGTATACTTTGATGATATACTCATTTACAGCAAAAATGTTGAAGAACATGTTGAACATTTAAGATTAGCTTTAATTGCCTTGAGAAGGGAACAATTATATGCTAGTCTTAAGAAATGTACTTTTTGCATGAATGAAGTTATTTTTCTTGGATATGTCGTTAGTGCTGACGGCATAAAAGTTGATGAAGAAAAGGTTAAGGCTATTCGAGAATGGCCTAGACCGACGAACGCGTCCGAGTAAGAAGTTTTCATGGCCTAGCAGGGTTTTACCGACGCTTCGTAAAATATTTTAGCACAATTGCAGCCCCATTAAACGAACTTGTCAAGAAACATGCTAAGTTTAATTGGGGAAATGAACAAGAAAAAGCATTTAACACTCTGAAAGATAAACTGTGCACCGCATCTGTCTTAGCATTACCTGATTTTTCTAACACTTTTGAAATTGAGTGTGATGCTTCAGGAGTAGGAATAGGAGCAGTATTAATGCAGGGAAAAAGGCCGATAGCCTATTTTAGTGAGAAACTTGGAGGAGCTACATTGATTTACCCGATCTATGACAAGGAATTGTATGCCTTGGTTCGAGCCCTACGTACGTGGCAACACTACCTATGGCCTAAGGAGTTCGTGATTCATACCGATCATGAATCCTTAAAGCATCTCAAAGGACAGGGTAAATTGAGCAAGAGACATGCCAAGTGGTTAGAAGAAATTGAATCCTTTCCTTACATCATCAAATACAAACAAGGTAAGGAAAATATTGTCGTCGACGCTTTGTCAAGAAGGTATGTATTACTCAATACACTTTCTTGTAAACTTTTGGGATTTGATTTATTGAAAGAATCATATGAGGGGGATAAAGATTTCCATGATATTTATGTCGCTTGCGAGAAAAAAGGAGTAGAAAAATTTTATCGGGATAATGGATTCTTGTTCCGTGAAAATAAACTTTGCATTCCTTTTTGTTCAACACGGGAATTATTGGTAAGAGAAGCACATAGTGGAGGTCTAATGGGACATTTTGGGATTGCTAAAACTTACGAAATATTGCATGAACATTTCTTTTGGCCAAAAATGAAACATGATGTTTTTAAAGTTGTAAATTCATGCATTGTTTGTAGGAAAGCAAAATCACGAGTGTTACCGCATGGTTTGTATATGCCACTTCCGGTACCTTCCGAACCTTGGGTCGATCTTTCTATGGACTTTGTATTAGAATTACCCAGGGCGAAATTCGGTTGTGATTCCATTTTTGTTGTAGTTGATAGATTTAGCAAAATGGCACACTTCATTGCATGTCATAAAACGGACGATGCCACCCATATTGCTAATCTATTTTTCAAAGAAATTGTTCGTTTGCATGGTATGCCCAAAAGCATCATATCCGATAGAGATACCAAATTTTTGAGTCATTTTTGGAGGGTCTTATGGGCAAAATTGGGGACGAAATTGCTTTATTCTACAACATGTCATCCCCAAACTGATGGTCAAACCGAGGTTGTTAACCGAACGCTTGGTCAATTATTGCGAACTATTGTTAACAAAAATTTGAAAAATTGGGAAACATCTTTACCGTTTATCGAGTTTGCCTATAATCGAACCGTACATTCTACTACGACATTTTCTCCATTTGAAATCGTGTATGGTTTTAATCCAATAACTCCTTTAGACTTGTTGCCTATTCCAATAGATGACAAGAGTAACCTTGATGGCAAGAAAAAGGCGGAGATGGTGAAGCAATTACATGCCAAAGTTCGTGAATAAATTGAGAAGTGCAACGAACACAATGCAAGAATGAAGAACAAGGGACGCAAACAAGTACTCTTTGAACCAGGTGATTGGGTTTGGGTTCATTTGAGGAAAGAACGATTTCCCATTCAAAGAAAATCGAAGCTGATGCCAAGGGGAGATGGACCATTCCAGATCTTAGAGCGGATTAACGACAATGCCTATAAAGTAGATCTACCTGGTGAGTATAATGTTTCCACTACTTTCAATGTTGCTGACTTAAGTCCTTTTGAAATTTCAGATTCGAGGACGAATCCTTTTGAGGAACGGGGGAATGATGTGAATCGAGATATTATGAAGAACCTGGATGAAGACTTGAGCATGCCGACTGGACCAATAACGAGGTCTCGATCAAAGAAGTTCAAAAATAATTTATCGACACTTGTCATTGATATGTTTAAAAATAACTATGTTATCAAAGACCACAAATTCGTGAGTAGTGTCGAAGTTGTCGAACAATAAGTTTTTTGTTTATTTTATCTTGGTGTATTTTAATTTGAATTGTATTTCTTGAGTTGTATTTTTATATTTTGAATTGTATATAATCGAGTCGAGTAATATTAAATTCAAAGACGATCGGAAAAGACGAACAAACAAACAAGGATGCAAATTCCCGCGCGTAAGGCTGACACGCAGCAGTCTCGTATTTTGGTCATAACTTACGCGTCCGAAATTCGATTCAGGTGATTCAGGTGTCTATGGAAAGCTAAGAAAGAGAGATACAAATATTGTTCAGACCATAGGACCAAATTTGGAACCATTCTCAGAAATGACAAAACAGACAGCATCGGATTTATGGTGACTTGTTGTCCTTGTTTTCACACCTTAAAATCTTGGTCTTTGATATTTTGTCCCCTAAACATGTGTTGACTGACTTTGTATTAGATTTTAGGATCTTTGAACGTTGATTTTTCTATTTTGTAGGTTTCTTAGTTGTTTCTTTGTTCACACTAGAGTTAGGTGTAAGATTTTGGCTATAAATAGCCTTGAAGTTTCATTGTAAGAGGACACCAAAGATTTTATGAAATTTGAGAGTGTTTGTATTAACAAACCTTTGTGAGTGTTTCCTTGTTTTGTTGAGTGTGTCTCCAAAACATCCCTTGTGTGATTTATATACTTATCAAGTGTAATCTTGTTAGTATTTATATTCCACCCCTTCCGAGTTGCTACGGCGTGTCACATAGAGGTTTGGAAGTAAAGCCCCATTTTGCTTATTTTGGAAACATCATGGGAACGAATTCATCTAGCGGTGTCGGTTACCACGGCGGGTCGTGTGGGGGTCACATCACATTCACAAATCATAAACACACCAGCGTGAACACTTGTCATGGCATATCATGGTTGGATCAATCACTTATTGTCTCCTGACCATATGATCACATGCCATATGTCACCGTAGGTATTCTTTGGCGCTCACGGTTGGATCAATCACTTGTTGCATCCTCACCACATGATCGCATGCCATGTGTCACCGTAGTTTTTATTAGGCTCTCACGGTTGGATCAATCGCTTGTTGCATCCTGGCCGCATGATCACATGCCATGTGCCACCGTAGGCCCCGCCCACATCCATACATTCACACACAGCATAATACAACACAGATACTCAAACAATTCACCCAGAGGCATCAAACACTTAGCAAAACACCACGTCAAACCACAACGCACCGAAATGAAACAATATACGTATACACGCAATACCAAGTGCAACATCAACACCAAACATATCCATAGGATTCACATAGTCATTCATAAACCACACCATTCACAAAACACACGCATTTTGAAAGCAAGCCTTTAACAAGGCTAAACTGAATCTTTTGAAAGTTCAATTCAAACGACCAAACAAACACATTTAGACGATCGCTAATTATCATATCCACAAAACAAGAATTGTATGGACAAGGTACTTGCCTCGAATAACCACAATGCGTAGAATCGTCCGAAGTAGGTTGGCACGAACCGACTACGAACCTGCCGACTCCACCGAATGCTAATCCGCGACAATAAACTATGAACAACAATAACAACAATGAAAATGAATTCCATAGCACAACCTAAAGTCGTTGAATTGAAGGGACGAACGACACAAATTCAAGGGTTTCCCCCAAAATGGCCAAGAACACAAAGATACGATCACAATGAGAATCAAGGTCAAAAACAACGGAAATCCCACCAAACTATCGAAGGGAAACTCATTGGGACATTTAATCGGACACTCAATGTTCGATAACTCCCAAGAACACTCGAATTACTAATCGAGTTGAACACACTCGAAATATGGATATATAACCCATAGAACATGATTAATAACTTCATACTACACCAACCGATGTATCAAAATCGGACTAGAATCAAAATCAAGAACAAATTCCCCAAAAAGTCAACTTGAAGGGAAATCAAGAAAATACCTTGATTCGACGAAGAACACGGATTGGATGATGATATAATCAACAAGAATCTTCAAAAACGCCTAGAAATCGAGTGGAATCGACCAAAAACTCCACTCCCCGACTTTTCCTGTCGTCAACCGCCACCCGGGTGAAGAAATGGTGTAAAATGCGGTCTGGCCCGTCCCTGGCCTATATATGGCCGACAGGGTTACGGTCGTAACCGGTAGGGCCTTACGGCCGTAACCGGCATTCGTCAAAATCCGCCCAGCACCTGCCGATCGCTTACTGCCGTAACTGACAGGGACTTACGGCCGTACCTGCTCAGTCCTTACGGTCATAACCTGCATTCATCCAGCCATGTCTGCCGAGCACGTACGGCCGTAACCGGTACCTTACAGCCGTAACTCGGCCAGGCCAGGCCAGGCCCTGCTCCAAGAGGTGCGGCCGTGACTCGGCCGTGGCCACTCCGACGGCCCGGACGATCCTGAAACCCGAACCTGAATATGAATCGAAGATATGGTTACGAAGTACTCGCAAAGACGAATCCAAGCGCTAAGAGAACACACGATTCCGACCACCCGAAGGCTCGAAATTCGACAACAGAAAGTAATTACCCCAAACTTTGGGAAATTAGGAAAACGGCCCAAAATGTCCGGAATACACGATACACGATCGAAACACCAAACCAAAGCTCGCAACACGAATAATAACATTAAATGACCTCACGAGAAACTCTAAACAATAGTTTTGGACGAGATTCGCAAGAATCGAACTCAAGTGCGGAAAAACCGCTTAAGAACGCGGAACTCAACAAAACGACACCTAGACGAACTCGGATGACAAAAAGTTCAGAAGTAATCATTCTCAGAATGACGAAATGGTCACAAGCGAGTCGACAAAACGGACTCCCGCCGAAAAAAAAAGATATTACCGAAATCGAAATTGCGGATATTACAAGTATTTCGCCCAACACAGGGTCATATATACATGATAAATGATTTCTCAAGACATTATACAATTCACATATATATTAGATGTCAACGAAAACATCCCGACTAACGAACATACCCATCGGGCGTATGAACGGTTAGTCACAAAATGTTGAACACATCCAAATATACATGGACTATGAACGACCAAAATAGTACGGCTCAAGATGGACATCACAGTACGCCCAATCCGGAAATGTGTCAGTGCACATGTTGTAACACCCCCAATCCACTCAGGGATATTACACGCCGTAGACCCTCTCCTCGAGGATCTACCATGCTGATAACTAAAATCGAACATCTAAACATCGCCGTTAAGGCTAAAATGACTCAGTAGACCGACTTGGTCTTTCAATAATAACATACAACTCAATTCCAAACACATACCCACGCAGGGGTCAAAATACAATAAACTCCCGTACAACGGGGAAAAGATACTGCAGCGGAAAAGAAAATACAACTAGACCAATACGACATCAACGGATCCTCGTGTGATTAGTATCGTTCATCTTTCATCATCCTTCGTGCCGACCCTGTGCTATGCTCCAAAACCTGAATGCAAAAATAGACATCCACCCCCCGAATACTCAGGGGTTAGCAAAACTCCACTGTTTTGCTAGTGCAAGAACAAAGTGCAAATACGAGCCATACAATTCACATTCCACGAATAACTATAACCAAGAATCCTCAAAAATCCAAACGTAATGAAAAGCACTTCCCGAGGCAAGAGTTTGGTAAAATATTCTAAAACCGAAAGGTCACAAATCAAGGGAAAGCAATTTATAAAACCGTTTAAATACCATCGAGAGTTTTGATAGAAAACAACTTAGGATTATCAAATCCTTATCTTTCCAAAAATCAACAGGGTCACAGCCCAAAGGTTTTGTTTTCACAAATAGAAAACCGACAATAATTCACAGGGCCAGAGCCCAACATCACGTGTCCTCGACGGACATAAAAATCAACAAAACATAATCGCGCACGCGCATCGCCTTGGGAACAAGGTAATACCATTGATCCCGCCCGAGGCCTCGAAGGACCCTCCCGAGCTGGCTAGCGAAACAAATCACACACATCTCACGGTTGGATCAATCGCTTGTTGCATCCTGGCCACATGATCGCATGCCATGTGCCACCGTAGATTATCTCAGGCTCTCACGGTTGGATCAATCACTTGTTGCATCCTGACCACATGATCACGTGCCATGTGTCACCGTAGACCTTTAACCATATCCACACATTCACACAAATAACACAATGCAACAAAGATATCCAAACAATTCACTCAGAGGCATCAAACACTTAGCAAAACACCACGTCAAACCACAACGCACTGAAATGAAATAATATACGTCCACACGCAAATACCAAGTGCATCATCAACACCAAATATATCCATAGGATCCACATAGTCATTTACAAGACACACCATTCACAAAACACACGCGTTTTGAAAGCAAGCCTTTAACAAGGCTAAACCGAATCTTTTGAAAGTTCAATTCAAACGACCAAACAACCACATTTAGACGATCACTAATCATCATATCCATAAAACGAGAATAGTATGGGCAAGGTACTTGCCTCGAATAACCACAACGCGGAGAATTGGCCGAAGTAGGTTGGCACGAACCGACTACGAACTCGCCGACTCCACCGAACGACAATACACAACAATGAACTACGAACGAAAACAATAACAACTAAAATGAATTCCAAAGTACGACCCAAGGCCGCTAAATTCAAAGAACAAATGACGAAGGTTCAAGGATTTCCCCCAAAACGGCCAAGAACACGATTCGTTCCGTCAAATCACGAAAACGGAATTCCAAGTTGAAATATGGATATACAATCCATAGAATATGTTTAACAACATCATTTAACCATAATCGATCCATCAAAAACGGATGAAAAACGAGATCGAGGACAAATCCCCCAAAAAGTCAATTCGAAGGAAATCAAGAAATATACTTCGATTCGACGAAGAACAATGGATTAAATGATGTTAAACACAAGAATACTACCAATATTAATCATACCCATCGTGTATTAATCAACAACACGGAACGAATCGGATAAAAACGCAAAAACCCCAAATTTTCCCAAAATAGGGTTCTAGGAAATCTCACCTTGATTCGCTGGATCAAAGGAGGTTATGGAGGGATTAATCGATGATATGAACTCCCAATCTTCGTGGATTAGTTGCTTGACAACATGTCTCCTGGATCGCCAAGTCTCCAGCCGCGGAGAGGAAAAGATGGAAATGAAAAACCGGTGAAAATATGGCTACTCTGTCATATTTATACAGGCACGGCCTAGCGTGCGCTACACCTTCCGGACTAGCGCGCGCTAACGGGCAGCCTCGGCCTATAACCCTCGGCCGTGGCCCGCAAGGCCCTGTACTGAAAACTCAATCTGCCGGCCGGATCCTGCCTGCCCGACCGCGATAGCGCGCGCTGCGCGAACGCTAGCGTGCGCTAGCCGATCTGTCCAGAACCCTCTCAGACCGCCGCCGGCCAGTAACGTCGCTAGCCGGCCGACGGCATGCGCTACGCCTGCCGACTAGCGCGCGCTACGCTCGGCATAGCGTCGCTACCCGCCGATCCTTCCCGAGTCCAGAACCCCGAAACCCCACTGTCCGGTCCGATAGCGTCGTTGGTCGACCAAGCTAGCGTCGCTATACCTGCCGGTTAGCGCGCGCAGCTTTTCCACCAGAAGGCGCGCTACGCCGGTTCTCGCGCACTGTCGGCCGGTGCCCGCAATCGTCCGGGCAGTCCCGCAACCGTCCGGCCAGTACCCGACCACCAGGGCTCGACGACCCGATTTCCGAAAACGTACGGAACGAACACGACGAAAAGTTCGCAGACAACATCATCGACCCGGAATGAAAACATAATACCATAATTAGTCATACGCGACCAAGAAACGGGTCGAGACAACAATTACAGATACGGATACCCGTAACTTTCAAGAAATTACAAAATGGCCCAAAACGCCCGGAAATCACGATACGTGATCGAATAACCAAACCGAAGTTCACAACACGTCTAACAAAGTTAAACGAACTTACGGGAAACTCGAAATAGCAGTTTCAAATGAGATTCGCAAGAATCGAACTCAAGTGCGGAAAAGTCGCTAAAAAGCACGGAACTCAACAAAACGACACCGAAACGAACTTGGATGTCAAAAAGTGTAGAATTAATCATTCTCAGAATGACGAAACGGTCATGAGCGAGTCGTCAAAACGGACTTCTGCTGAAAAAAAGAAAAAAAAAAAGAAATTACCGGAAATCGAAAATTGCGGATATTACATTCTACCCTCCTTAAAAGAAGTTTCGTCCCGAAACTTAAAACAAGTAGGGAGAAGCAATATCCCACCAGGAAAACTCAACGAGATACGCAAGAAACGCGTAACTAACGCCCAACGGCGAAACGTTACAAACAACACAACGGAATATACGGTGTGAAAACACGCTCCACGGCGACCAACACAACATCGCCGTTAGGGATATAATAAAACCAACAAATGACAAGCGTCATCAAATGGATAATACAATCAAGTCAATTATCCGAACAATCGCAAAACACAACGAACAAAATCAATACGATTGACCAACCTAACGGTACATTGATCAAAACGCGAGCCAATCGCTGAACAAATACGGAATTCCACCGCCCAAGGGTTGGAAGATCGAAAACGAGACTAATTTCCCAAACTTAAGGGAATTAGGAAGGAGCCTGAATGCTCAACAATCAAGAAACGAGAACAAAAACCGAACAAGCAAACGATCGAGACAACAAAGATCGAACAATCATGTCCAAAACACGAAGGATAAGAAAATTCAAACAACAACTCCGAGGATGATCTGGTGAGAACAACAAGACGTGCATTCCCATAAGATCCACAGGAAAGGGAATAGCGATTGAAAAGTCACAACGACAAATGAGTTATTCCAAAACAATACCACACTCGTTCGATCAACAAAAGCAAGGGGCAGGACAAGCTCAGAAATGTCAACGAACATAATGAGTCGACAGAGTCGAAAACACAAGAGTTCCAAATCCGATCCACTTCGAATAAAAGAACTAATAGAACCAGATGATGTCACTCTCGAACAAGGTTCACAAGACTCGAACTGAACCCAAAAAGTCACATCGATAACCAGATCGACCCACAACAAGATCACAGCTCGTTCGGACGATGTAACCAAAATACAGAACAAGTTCATAAAGTATTAACGAACATGAGCGAATCGATAGACTGGAGAAAGAGAAAATACAGAAGCCAAAAATAATACGGGTATTATATCCGACCTCTTATAAAAGAAATGGTGTCCCCGCAGCTCACAACAACGGAAACAAGTTAACCACACAAAAAGCAACCGACAGAAAAATCTCCAATGGGCCTCTCAGAGCCGATCCTGATAACTGTGCTGAAGCGCGAACTCCGAAAGTTTCGGTAGCCAATTCGCAAAACTGAATTCGGTGTCCCTCGAGTCCGCACTTGAAATGTGTTACCGACGAGAGGGACAATTTACACGTGCATGCCCCAGCATATCACGGTTGAAACGTCTCGGCTCGACATACCGAAAATACAAAATGCTAGATATAATGGGGCATAACGTCGCAAAACAACATAGCAGAGATGCCAACTCAGCACAACAAAGAAACATAACACATATTATATACAACGATTTCCATCGTAAAGTAATACACACACAAACAATACAGCAACGACGGTATCGTTCGGCAACCTTAACGGCCCGAACAATAACCAGCACATAATTACAAACATCATGAAACAATCACACATGTACACAAACGTACAAACCCAAGCTTTAACAGCTCACACAGGTGCGATAACACACAAGTCACCACGAAATGACAACATTAAAGATCGTCATCACACCTCCCACAAAGGGACAACAAAAACATATGCGTGGCGAACGACTCAACGTTCACACCACCAATTCAATCACAATTCGGAGGGCTAACACCCTAACAACAATACCAACATCATACACACCTTCTCCGACAACAAGCAGGAAATGATGGGTTTTAAAACGAAAACCACCTTTTGAAGACACTTTGGAAACACGAGTTGATCTTGAGTATCGTTTTACAAAAAGTTGAACAAACATCATTTTCGAGACTTTGAAAATCATCTTGCGTTTGAACAAAAATGAGGACACCTTTCTTTTAGTGAAAAACTTTCAAAAATATTCGACCCTTGGGTCTAAGCAACTGCATTTGAGAATATCTCAAAATGTTTTTGGTCCTCAACTGGAAAATTTTTGAAATGTATTGCGGCATTAGAAAGCACCTTAAAAACACCGCAAGAAAATAATTCGTTTTAAAAGTACGTCTCGAATTTGAATTTTCTAAGATACTCAAGGTTTTCAAGGATAATTCAATGGGCTAAAATGCCCAAAAATTTCAGGTAATTACACGGAACATTATAGCGCCGTGGGTCCCGTGCCGGAACCCACCAGGATAAAAACCATTTACAAAAACACCAAAAAGGCCGATGACGGTAATATTTCAAAAACTCACAAAAGCCATTTACAAAATACTAAGTACCGTCACAAGAATTTTGCCAAGACGATCAAGGCCATAACGCCAAAAACTCGGTTAAAGGAATCGGTTTTCGAATTCAAACTCAGTTGGCAAAAGGCCGAAATCCATTTGAGAGAACTCACGCAGCGGAAAAAAATTACAGTCCAAGATACACAATCCAGCAACACTACTCCTCATATGAACGAAATATGAGAGTCAAATAACCACATATCAAGAAATCAAAATCCATAAGAGGATTCCGTCATTAATCAAATAATCATAAATATAGCTCGTGTCACATGAGGCACAATACAAAGAAGGGAGACTTACATCCACAGGTCGCACGAAGATGATGATCGCCCACGATACTAATCACGACCAACAAACTCAGACGACGCGTCGCGACACTACTCAGTCAGATAAAATCCGACGAAACAAGACTCAAACAACACGACTTGACCCGACAACCTAGGTTTCCTCAACCTAAGCTCCGATACCATTTATGTAACACCCCCAATCCACTCAGGGATATTACACGCCGTAGACCCTCTCCTCGAGGATCTACCAGGCTGATAACTAAAATCGAACATCTAAACATCGCCTTTAAGGCTAAAATGACTCAGTAGACCGACTTGGTCTTTCAATAATAACATACAACTCAATTCCAAACACATACCCACGCAGGGGTCAAAATACAATAAACTCCCGTACAACGGGGAAAAGATACTGCAGCGGAAAAGAAAATACAACTAGACCAATACGACATCAACGGATCCTCGTGTGATTAGTATCGTTCATCTTTCATCATCCTTCGTGCCGACCCTGTGCTATGCTCCAAAACCTGAATGCAAAAATAGACATCCACCCCCCGAATACTCGAAGGTTAGCAAAACTCCACTGTTTTGCTAGTGCAAGAACAAAGTGCAAATACGAGCCATACAATTCACATTCCACGAATAACAATAACCAGGAATCCTCAAAAATCCAAACGTAACGAAAAGCACTTCCCGAGGCAAGAGTTTGGTAAAATATTCTAAAACCGAAAGGTCACAAATCAAGGGAAAGCAATTTATAAAACCATTTAAATGCCATCGAGAGTTTTGATAGAAAACAACTTAGGATTATCAAATCCTTATCTTTCCAAAAATCAACAGGGTCACAGCCCAAAGGTTTTGTTTTCACAAATAGAAAACCGACAAAAATTCACAGGGCCAGAGCCCAACATCACGTGTCCTCGACGGACATAAAAATCAACAAAACATAATCGCGCACGCGCATCACCTTGGGAACAGGGTAATACCATTGATCCCACCCGAGGCCTCGAAGGACCCTCCCGAGCTGGCTAGCGAAACAAATCACACACATCTCACGGTTGGATCAATCGCTTGTTGCATCCTGGCCACATGATCGCATGCCATGTGCCACCGTAGATTATCTCAGGCTCTCACGGTTAGATCAATCACTTGTTGCATCCTGACCACATGATCATGTGCCATGTGTCACCTTAGACCTTTAACCATATCCACACATTCACACAAATAACAAAATGCAACAAAGATATCCAAACAATTCACTCAGAGGCATCAAACACTTAGCAAAACACCACGTCAAACCACAACGCACTGAAATGAAATAATATACGTCCACACGCAAATACCAAGTGCATCATCAACACCAAATATATCCATAGGATCCACATAGTCATTTACAAGACACACTATTCACAAAACACACGCGTTTTGAAAGCAAGCCTTTAACAAGGCTAAACCGAATCTTTTGAAAGTTCAATTTAAACGACCAAACAACCACATTTAGACGATCACTAATCATCATATCCATAAAACGAGAATAGTATGGGCAAGGTACTTGCCTCGAATAACCACAACGTGGAGAATCGGCCGAAGTAGGTTGGCACGAACCGACTACGAACTCACCGACTCCACCGAACGACAATCCACAACAATGAACTACCAACGAAAACAATAACAATGAAAATGAATTCCAAAGTACGACCCAAGGCCGCTAAATTCAAAGAACAAATGACGAAGGTTCAAGGATTTCCCCCAAAACGGCCAAGAACACGATTCGTTCCGTCAAATCACGAAAACGGAATTCCAAGTTGAAATATGGATATACAATCCATAGAATATGTTTAACAACATCATTTAACCATAATCGATCCATCAAAAACGGATGAAAAACGAGATCGAGGACAAATCCCCCAAAAAGTCAATTCGAAGGAAATCAATAAATATACTTCGATTCGACGAAGAACAATGGATTAAATGATGTTAAACACAAGAATACTACCAATATTAATCATACCCATCGTGTATTAATCAACAACACGGAACGAATCGGATAAAAACGCAAAAACCCCAAATTTTCCCAAAATAGGGTTCTAGGAAATCTCACCTTGATTCGCTGGATCAAAGGAGGTTATGGAGGGATTAATCGATGATATGATGTAACGCCCCCAAAATGAACCGGGACGCCACAGTGCCGTAGATCCCATGAGGGACCCACAAGGCAAGTTTTGAAAATATTTTCTAAAATATTTTATTAAAAGTGGTAATATACGGAAGTAATTGAGAAAGTATTCGTGCATCCCAAGGTACAAATGCAAATAGTGTCCGTACATACGGTTATTACACAACGTGGAATGTTCAAATTGATTTAAGAAATTAACAGGCCTTCTTCCAACACAGCTCACGCCTGGCCGTAACCTTCGGGGGTGTCCTGCACAAATTCAACAAATTTACCTGGCACGACATGTCGTGCCAGTAACCTAGGTCAGAAACAATCCCAACCAAACTCAAAAGTAAAATCTAATAATTTCCAGGAATAAAGTTATCACCGAATGTTCCATGTTATTCCTTTTTATCAGCACATAAACTCCCAAGGTCGCAACCAAGGGTCACGGAAGTATCTACACAGGAATACTCCGGACGTGGGTACCATTCAGGTTTTATCCCGCAACACGGTCCAACAAGAAAACTCCCAAGGCCGCAGCCAAGGGTCACGGTAGTATCTACTCGGGAATACTCCGGACAAGATAATCGTAAGAGCACCATTCCACAATAGTAACATTTACTATGTCTAAAATTATAAGACGTAAAGTCTGAGCAAGATTCACTTGCCTCAAATCCGACGCGAGTTATTTCCGGACAAGGCAACGGCTTGAACGATCGCACTTGGAAATCCGACCTATTACATGTTTGTCGATTAACATCTCGTGATATTAATAATGATCAGCGACGTTCCTCCCCCTCCCGTCTGTTAAAACCCTATCGTAGTTGTTTATGATGTCGGAATCGAATTTCTCCATTTTTTTATCCATAATGCGTGCCATTAAGTTCTTAGGTTCGGCAACATTCTCTATAAGTTATCCGTCCGCTAAACAATAGTGTTTTAACACAACATTCCTAGTTAATTATAACCGACAATCACCAAGATTTCATCGTTGTCTTAATATGCAAGTCTAGAACGATTAATCCATCATCTTAACATGTTTCGGTATCTATTTGGCTAGAAATTGTTGGTAACTTCATCAAGGATTCATTAACGGTTTTATTCAACATGATAGTATGGTTATATATGAAATCCTTCAAGATGATTCCGAAAAGTTGGTGATTAGCAATATGATTATGAGTTCTACCATTATTCATTCCAATTTCAAGCTTTGATGGATATCGATTAACAATTGCGATAGCTATATACCGGTTCGATTATTACGGAGGGTTCTAAGCTACCCAAGGCATCCGAGGTTTACTAAAACTTACTAAACAATACTGAAATGAGTTCAAGATTGAATAAACTTACCTTAATTGACAAAAGATGATGAAGAACGACGGTGGACGAAGGAGAACGAGAAGATAACACCTTCAAAACCTTCCCCGAAGCTTGATTAACGCACTCTAATAGGATAGCACTTCAATTGGGAGGCTAGAATTGGTTCAATGATGGTGGGGAGTAGTGTACAAGGAAGAGGGATGATTTTTGGGACGGAAGAAATGAAAGGCAAGGTGTTCTTTTATAAACTTAGGTTGCCCTTACGTACGTTATGCCTCACGCATTACGTACGTAAGAGGCTTTACGTACGTTATGGCAAAATACTTAACGTACGTAAGGAACTCATTTGAACGATTCACCCACATCGTTAAATGCGTAGCAGCGGGTTTACGTACGTAACACCTCGTTGACTTGCCTGTAGCAATCACACCGAAAGTTGGTCGGCACGCGTACTACCGGACGAAGATTCCTGTCCGAAGACCGAAGACCATTGTTACGTACGTAAGGGCCAACATATAACGTACGTAATGGCTCAGACATAGCGTACGTAATGATTCGGAGTATAACGTACGTAAAGGACGGTTTTGTTTGTCAAATTATCATCACATTAATTTATTATGACAGGACTCCCTCTCCATGTCGTCCGGAAATCTCTCGGGGAACAAGACGTTGGCCACCGTCATATTCGCACCGATAATTACCTAACGACATCGACGTATGTCACTGAAAGTTCGTCAATCATCATGTCATCACAATACACGAATAATAGATGCGATGCCGTACAACCATATTATACAAAATATGTTTTATTGCAATGGAGTACATTTATTTATCAAACAGGAAAAATAGACGTGAGCGCCCAAAGTAAAAAGCATGTAATACTGGTGGTATTACATACCACCCCCCTTAAAATAGTTTCGTCCCGAAACTAAGAAAATAACTCGGGATGATTCTCTCTCATGCTCGCCTCGGTCTCCCAAGTCGCTTCTTCCGTACCGTGGTGAGACCACTGAACCTTAACAAGGGGTATGTTCTTGTTCCTTAGTGTCTTTATGCGTCGATCCAAAATCGCTGTTGGAACTTCCCTAAAGGTAGCATCATTGGAAATCTCTACTTCCTCGAAGTTGATCTTGTGGCTAGGATCGTACACGTACTTTCTCAGCTGGGAGACGTGGAAGACATTATGCACTCCGTCTAACGATGGCGGTAATGCTAGCCGATAAGCGAGTTTACCGACTCGGTCCAGTATTTCGAACGGGCCAATAAATCTCGGGCTTAGCTTGCCCTTCTGGACGAAGCGTCGAATGCCCCGCATTGGCGATACTTTAACCCAAACATGATCCCCAACCATAAATTCCAACGGTCGCTGCCGGTCCATAGCGTAAGACTTTTGGCGACTGCGTCTTTGCCGGCATGTGTTTTCGAACAATGGATATCTTCTTAATGGATTCTGGATTAGATCCAACTCGGTGGCGATGACATCGGATGCATCGTCCCAACATAGGGAGACTTGCACTTTCTACCATACGGGGCCTCAAAGGGGGCCATGCCTATGCTTGCATGCCACCGTTGTTGTACGAAAATGCTAGGCGAGAGGTGTTTAGCCATCCTTGCCCCAATCGAGTACATATGCTCTCAACATATCTTCCGAGTGCAGTATGGTGCGTTACATTTGTCCATCCGTTTGAGGATGATAGGCGATCTTGAAATGCGATTGAGTACCCATGGCACAGTGGGCTGACCTTCGAAGCGGGACACATATCTAGTGTCTCTATCCGAAATAATCCCCGAGGGAACGCCATGTAATCTCACGATTTCCCGAACAAAGATGGTAGCCAGCTGTTCTGTCCCGATGGCCTCCTGAATTGGAATGAAGTGTGCCGACTTTGTCAGTCGATCTACAATAACCCATATCGTGTCCTTTCCCCCCGCCGTCACTGGTAACTTGGTGACAAAGTCCATTGATATGCTCTCCCATTTCCATTCCGGAATGGGTAAGGGCTGCATGATTCCGGCCGGTCTACGGTGTTCAATCTTCACCTGTTGACATACCATACATCGAGCGATAAACCTTGCTACCTCTTGCTTCATATTCTTCCACCAGAAACTCTTTCGCAGGTCCTTGTACATTTTGCTCGCCCCGGGATGTATCGAATAGGGAGTAGAATGAGCTTCCTTAAGTATAGTTTACTTAAGCTCGTCATTTGGTGGGATGCAAATCCAGTTCTTGAATCTAACTAAGCCCCCTTGGATCCTGTAGTCTGAAATAACTCCTCCTTCGGCCTTTGCGCCGATCGTACGAAGTTCTGGATCCTCCATCTGTGCTAGGCGTATCTCGTCCAGCAAGGACGAGCGAATATCAATCGAGCTCAACTGTCCTTGGCGGTGTTGTATCCACACTTCAATGTCATTTCTCCGGAGATCTTGCTGCAACTCCAGCTGTACTGTCAAACCAGATAGTGTCACCTCCTGCGCATTTTTCCGACTCGGTCGTCACGCTACGACGTTGGCCTTACCAGGGTGATATAGAATCTCTACATCGTAATCCTTGATTAGCTCCAGCCAACGCCTCTGTCTCATATTTAACTCTTTCTGCGTGAAAATATACTTTAAACTCTTGTGGTCCGTAAAGATCTTACAGGTAACCCCATATAGGTAATGTCTCCAGATCTTAAGAGTGTGGACCACTGCAGGTAGTTCCAAGTCATGTGTCGGGTAGTTCACCTCATAAGGTTTAAGTTGACGAGAGGCGTAAGCGATAACCCTGTCATTCTGCATGAACACACATCCTAACCCGTGCTTAGATGCATCGGTGCATATTACGAATCCCTCCGTACCCTGCGGTAGTACCAACACTGGGGCAGTCGTAAGCTTCCTCTTCAGCTTGTCGAAGCTCTCCTGACAATCCGTTGTCCAAACAAACTTGGTGTCCTTCCTAAGCAGATTTGTTAATGGCTGAGCGACACAGGAGAAGGCCTCGACAAACCGTCGATAATATCCCGCCAATCCCAGGAAACTTCTCACCTATTTGACATTCCTAGGTGGTTCCCAATTCATAACTGTCTCGATCTTCTGGGGGTCTACTTTAACGCCTCCTGCTGAAATCACATGTCCCAAAAAGGTTACCTATGACATCCAGAACTCGCATTTAGAAAGTTTAGCATACAGTTGATGTTGCCTTAAAACGCTCAACACCTGCCTCAAGTGTTCCTCATGCTCCCATCGGCTTCGGGAATAAATTAAAATATCGTCAATGAAAACCACCACACACTTATCGAGAAACTCTGTCAGAACCCTGTTCATCAATTCCATAAAAACAGCTGGAGCATTAGTCAGGCCAAACGACACCACCATGTACTCGTAGTGCCCATATCTCGATCGAAATGCGGTCTTAGGAATATCCTCCTCTCGAATTCTTAGTTGGTGATACCCCGAACGTAAGTCGATCTTTGAAAACACGGTCGCCCCTTGCAGTTGGTCCAGTAAATCATCAATCCTTGGAAGTGGGTAACGGTTCTTAATAGTGACCTTATTAAGTTCCCTGTAATTGACACACAGGCGCAGAGAGCGGTCCTTTTTCTTCACAAAAAGAACTGGCGCACCCCATGGCGAAGTACTCGGACGAATGAGCCCCTTCCTTAGCAATTCTTCGAGTTGTGACTTCAGTTCCTTCATTTCGGTTGGTGCCATCCTGTATGGTGCCTTGGAGATAGGCGTCGTCCCTGGCTCAAGTTCGATTGAGAGATCGACCTCCCTATGTGGTGGCAATCCAGGTAGTTCGTCGGGGAATATGTCCGGAAATTCATTCACTACAGGAATATTAGCAACCGACAATTGTGACGTGCCCTCCTGAAGAATATAGCACCAGTAATACGCTCCTCGATCATCACGAGGTGCTATTTATGAAAGGAGACTGAGGGAGCCTTTTGTGCTGAAGTGCTCTCGGCCTCTAATCGTGTGAGTGGCACCGTCATGGGTCGTAATAGAAACGGTCAGGCGATAGGTATCCAATACCGTCTTGTGCTTCGTCATCCAGTCCATACCTAAGATCACATCTTCGTTTTGGAGTGGAAAGACCATGAGATTGGTGTCGGCCCAGTTATTGATACTGAATCGGACGATTTCGAACTTCCAAGTTACCCTCCACCTGCGCCCTCGGGTAGTTTAACGATAAAGGACTCACGGGGTACACAATGGAGATGTAAGCGGTTAACACATTCTACGGATATAAGCGAGTGGGTTGCTCCAGTATCAAGCAGTACATGAACAGTGAGATTTAATAAGGAGAGTACCGAGACAGCGGAGTGGTCGGGTCGTCGGTAGCCCTTAGTTCGAACATGCGGGACGGCGGTGTCCCGAGGAGGGTGCGATACCTCCCCGCGACCACGTCCTCTTAGGCACCGTGTAGAGGAGGCGGTGAGGTGGAGATCGGTAGTCGGACATGGCGAGGCGCTGGATGTCTGCAGAGCCTTTTTACTCGAGGAGGCTGGGTTTGGAGTAGGTTTGATCCGAGAACGGAGTGAGACATGTGCCCGCCTCTTCCGCATGAAAAACACTTTGTCGATGCTTTACGACACCGACTCATGGTATGCCCCTGCTATGCCACAATTGAAACAACTACGGCGAGAAGGCCCGGCGGATGTTCCTTTCGTTGGGACGAAGCTGCTGATTTGGAGGAACCCAATTCCCAAATTCACTCTGCTGGTGCTCCGGACTGATTTCTTTGTCTTCGCTTCTTTTGGTTGTGCCGGCATCCGAATCGACAACCGTCAGGCGTATCTTGTGACCACGTCCTCATATGCCCTCAACGTGGTGCAATGAAACCCCGCCGCGTAGCGTTGAACATCCTCCGGCAACCGTTGAGCAAGGTGACAAATTGGGTCTTCGGATGGAACCATCATGCGACATAGCTTAGCTCGGTCATGTATGCCCGAATGATTTAAATCTTGGCAAATTCGAGGTCTGGCCGAAGAAGCTCCGCGCTCGTGCGATCTGGCGATCGGGGACAGATCGTCTCTCAATAGTTTGGAAAACTCGGGCCATCCGACTATTACGTCCTCGGCTTATAGGTCCTCCACCATCAGTGCGGTGTCACGGGTGGTTGATTCCAGTGGCACTTTCCGGTTTCTGGGCATCCGATCACCTCGGCGATCTCCATTTCCGAGATCCAATCGTCAACGTGCTTATCCACGACCCGTGGAATAATGGCGGTCGGCCTTGACATTTCTCCCGGCCAACGGTCCTTCCGGTGTTTTCTTCTATGTTAATGATAGTACTGCTCGCGGTTGACCTGAGCGATTCCCATAGCAATGGCCTGGGCGAGAGTCTGAACAAAGGCTGGATCAAATCCCCCGTTGTTCTGGTTTTCCGCTTCCTGTTCGTTCTGATTAACAGGCGGTGGTTGATTTCCGGCTGGGTTAGTTTCTCCGGTGTTTCTGTCTTCCTGCTGGTTCATAGCGGAACCTTGTGCGTCATTTACGTTTCTTCTAGCTCCTCGACGTGCCATTGGTGATGTTCGTTCAATCTAACAGGTTAGTTTAATGCAAACATTCTTTGAGTCCTTACTGAATCCAAACATCATACTTGATCCATAAGAATTTACATGTATTTTACCTCGACATCCCTCGAGGAGTTACGGTCGTCAGGAGTGTTGGATTTTGAAGGCAAAACGTTTTCAAAATATTTTTGGTAAAACTTTCCACGTGAGTGTTTATGCTCTGATACCATTTTCTGTAACGCCCCCAAAATGAACCGGGACGCCACAGTGCCGTAGATCCCATGAGGGACCCACAAGGCAAGTTTTGAAAATATTTTCTAAAATATTTTATTAAAAGTGGTAATATACGGAAGTAATTGAGAAAGTATTCGTGCATCCCAAGGTACAAATGCAAATAGTGTCCGTACATACGGTTATTACACAACGTGGAATGTTCAAATTGATTTAAGAAATTAACAGGCCTTCTTCCAACACAGCTCACGCCTGGCCGTAACCTTCGGGGGTGTCCTGCACAAATTCAACAAATTTACTGCACGACATGTCGTGCCGATAACTAGGTCGAAACAATCCCAACCAAACTCAAAAGTAAAATCTAATAATTTCCAGGAATAAAGTTATCACCGAATGTTCCATGTTATTCCTTTTATCAAGACATAAACTCCCAAGGTCGCAACCAAGGGTCACGGAAGTATCTACACAGGAATACTCCGGACGTGGGTACCATTCAGGTTTTATCCCGCAACACGGTCCAACAAGAAAACTCCCAAGGCCGCGGCCAAGGGTCACGGTAGTATCTACTCGGGAATACTCCGGACAAGATAATCGTAAGAGCACCATTCCACAATAGTAACATTTACTATGTCTAAAATTATAAGACGTAAAGTCTGAGCAAGATTCACTTGCCTCAAATCCGACGCGAGTTATTTAGGACAAGGCAACGGCTTGAACGATCGCACTTGGAAATCCGACCTATTACATGTTTGTCGATTAACATCTCGTGATATTAATAATGATCAACGACGTTCCTCCCCCTCCCGTCTGTTAAAACCCTATCCTAGTTGTTTATGATGTCGGAATCGAATTTCTCCATTTTTTTATCCATAATGCGTGCCATTAAGTTCTTAGGTTCGGAAACATTCTCTATAAGTTATCCGTCCGCTAAACAATAGTGTTTTAACACAACATTCCTAGTTAATTATAACCGACAATCACCAAGATTTCATCGTTGTCTTAATATGCAAGTCTAGAATGATTAATCCATCATCTTAACATGTTTCGGTATCTATTTGGCTAGAAATTGTTGGTAACTTCATCAAGGATTCATTAACGGTTTTATTCAACATGATAGTATGGTTATATATGAAATCCTTCAAGATGATTCCGAAAAGTTGGTGATTAGCAATATGATTATGAGTTCTACCATTATTCATTCCAATTTCAAGCTTTGATGGATATCGATTAACAATTGCGATAGCTATATACCGGTTCAATTATTACGGAGGGTTCTAAGCTACCCAAGGCATCCGAGGTTTACTAAAACTTACTAAACAATACTGAAATGAGTTCAAGATTGAATAAACTTACCTTAATTGACAAAAGATGATGAAGAACGACGGTGGACGAAGGAGAACGAGAAGATAACACCTTCAAAACCTTCCCCGAAGATTGATTAACGCACTCTAATAGGATAGCACTTGAATTGGGAGGCTAGAATTGGTTCAATGATGGTGGGGAGTAGTGTACAAGGAAGAGGGGTGATTTTTGGGACGGAAGAAATGAAAGGCAAGGTGTTCTTTTATAAACTTAGGTTGCCCTTACGTACGTTATGCCTCACGCATTACGTACGTAAGAGGCTTTACGTACGTTATGGAAAAATACTTAACGTACGTAAGGAACTCGCTGGAACGATTCACCCACATCGTTAAATGCGTAGCAGCGGGTTTACGTACGTAACACCTCGTTGACTTGCCTGTCGCAATCACACCGAAAGTTGGTCGGCACGCGTACTACCGGACGAAGATTCCTGTCCGAAGACCGAAGACTGTTGTTACGTACGTAAGGGCCAACATATAACGTACGTAATGGCTCAGACATAGCGTACGTAATGAGTCGGAGTATAACGTACGTAAAGGACGGTTTTGTTTGTCAAATTATCATCACATTAATTTATTATGACACGACTCCCTCTCCATGTCGTCCGGAAATCTCTCGGGGAACAAGACGTTGGCCACCGTCATATTCGCACCGATAATTACCTAACGACATAGAGGTATGTCACTGAAAGTTCGTCAATCATCATGTCATCACAATACACGAATAATAGATGCGATGCCGTACAACCATATTATACAAAATATGTTTTATTGCAATGGAGTACATTTATTTATCAAACGGGAAAAATAGACGTGAGCGCCCAAAGTAAAAAGCATGTAATACTGGTGGTATTACATATGAACTCCCAATCTTCGTGGATTAGTTGGGTGACAACATGTCTCCTGGATCGCCAAGTCTCCAGCCGCGGAGAGGAAAAGATGGAAATGAAAAACGGGTGAAAATATGGCTACTCTGTCATATTTATACAGGCACGGCCTAGCGTGCGCTACACCTTCCGGACTAGCGCGCGCTAACGGGCAGCCTCGGCCGATAACCCTCGGCCGTGGCCCGCAAGGCCTCTTGGAAAACTCAATCTTCGGCGGATCTGCTGCCGGCCGCGATAGCGGCTGCGGGCGCTAGCGTGCGCTAGCGATCATCGAGAACCCTGCAGGTGAGCGCCGGCAGTAACGTCGCTAGACGGCCGACATCGTGCGCTACGCCTTCCGACTAGCGCGCGCTACGCTCGGCATAGCGTGCGCTACCTGCCGATCCTTCCCGAGTCCAGAACCCGAAACCCCCTTTGTCCGGTCGATGGCGTCGTTGGTCGACCAAGCTAGCGTCGCTATACTGCCGGTTAGCGCAGCCTTCGATAAATGGCGTGCGCTCGCCGGTTCTGCCGCACTGTCGGCGGTGCCATAATCGTCGGGCAGATCCATAACCGTCCGGCGATGCGACCACGAGGGCTCGGCGACCCGATTTCCGAAAACGTACGGAACGAACACGAGGAAAAGTTCGCGGACAACATCAACGACCCGGAATGAAAACATAATACCATAATTAGTCATACGCGACCAAGAAACGGGTCGAGACAACAATTACAGATACGGATACCCGTAACTTTCAAGAAATTACAAAATGGCCCAAAACGCCCGGAAATCACGATACGTGATCGAATAACCAAACCGAAGTTCACAACACATCTAACAAAGTTAAACGGACTTACGGGAAACTCGAAATAGCAGTTTCGAACGAGATTCGCAAGAATCGAACTCAAGTGCAGAAAAGTCGCTAAAAAGCACGGAACTCAACAAAACGACACCGAAACGAACTCGGATGTCAAAAAGTCTAGAATTAATCATTCTCAGAATGACGAAACGGTCATGAGTGATCCGTCAAAACGGACTTCCGCTGAAAAAGGAAAAAAAAAAGAAATTACCGGAAATCGAAAATTGCGGATATTACACATGTCCACCCCGTATACGGAATCCAGGATATACGTGGGACAATGTACCTAATTAGCCTCACGAACTACGTCTCGTGTGCACAGTCCAATACGGAAACATCCACGCATGACTATATATGTGCCTGGCTAAAAATCCTACACAATAACCAATCGGAACGCAGATATGATTCTGGATATGTCACGATACAACATAACGAATTTAATAAATCACATATCCGATTAAGGATCAAGAAACTCATCGAAATGACAATAAGGATCAATGATATCAACGGTTCAAAGTGAGGAACTTGGGAATGCAATCCCACGATGAAAAACAGAACATCATCAAGAATAATATCAAATTACGGATCACAAATTCATAAGTGTTTCATATACACGAAACACATAACCATCACAAGAATCCAAACATCAATATATCAAAGCAAGATAACTTGCCTCAATACGGAGACGAGAATAATCCTTCCTTATCGGACGAACGAACGGTCCTCGGCTAATATCGGTTACTCGAACAATCAACCTTAAATGAAACATACTTCACTCAATAACACATTCATATAATCATCGATATCGAATTTAGTGAGACGACATCCTAATTTACATTTGACTAGTTCAACTTTCTCAAGACATCGAAGTTCTATTCCAAGAACTCTATTTATGTCATTCCACTCTTACAATTGGTTTACAAGACATTACCGAATATTTGCAAGAATAGGAATTGATCAATAATATGTTGTATCATTTAAGCCTATCAAGAACATCACAATTGATCAAAGTAAAAATCTGCATAACCTTGTTCAATCACTATGTTAAGTTTATTTAGTTATAAATCCATATTATGATTATGAAGATTAACTCATATTAACACCATCCTTATAATATTCTTACCAACCTGGAGAATCAAATATCATACCTATGAATTCACTTTGCTTAGGTTCAAGAACATCATTCTATTCTTCCAATATTCATCAAGGTGTTCTTAAAACATTTTATGACAACAATTCCAATAGTCAACCTTAAATACAAGGAAACAAGGATTATTACTATCCTAATGATGTTATTAGTCCAGCAAGAAGAGTGTGATTCTAGTAAACATGCTTACCAGCATTTAAAACATCAAGAATACATCATTTCAAACCCTTAATTATCATATTCATCACTAAGTTGTTAAAAGCTTAACTACAAACATGTATTACTTGATTAATTCAACATTAGGTGTAGCATACTCTATCACTAACATTATAACTACGAAATTATATAGTGAATTCGTACAACATACCTTAAGAAATGAAGAACAAAACACCAAAACCACAAGAACACACTCCAAGCTTCAAGAATGACTCTAGAATTCCAATCAACAAGGTCCAAATCAAGATGCAAAGCTCAAACACAAGTTAGAAGTAGGTAGAATTTGTTTAGGGAGGCAGGGAGATGATTATAGGGGAGAAAAATCGGAGTTTGGACGTGCAAAATGAAAGACACAAGTTGTATTTTTATAACTGCTCCATTACGTACGTTATCCACATGTGTATAACGGACGTTAGCCTATCTACGTATGCTACACCGGAAGTGTTACGTACGTAATCTAGTACCAGAGGCTACTAACTCAAAACACGAAAATCATTACCTACGTTATGGCTTGGAGCATTACGTATGTAATGTAGGTCAACTAGGCTGCCTCAAAAAGGTCAGATATTCGAATCACGCCCGGCCCCACACGCCGAAAGTTGAGATCGGATTTGACTACAAGCATTACGTATGTAAACAGCACTTCCTTACTTACGTAAAGCCGACAAGATAGCGTACGTTAGGCTAAAGTCTTAGCGTACATTAAACACAGAATTACTAACCCAAAAATGTACCTATCTATACAACGTCAAGAAATCAATCAAAGTGCGAATGATAGTTATATTCAAGTCTATTATGATATATCCCAACATCAATAAACATTAAACAAATGCAACAAGACTACAACGGTATTTGAATTATCCGAATAATACAACAGTAGGTAAGAATTTCGGTCAGATATTACATACTCCCCACCTTAAAAGGAGTTTCATCCCCGAAACTATGGGGTAAAAAATTCGGGATACCTCTCTTGCATGCTGCTCTCCGTCTCCCACGTGGCCTCCTCGACTCCATGTCGTGACCACTAAACCTTCAGTAGGGGAATAGTCTTGTTCCGCAACTATTTGGCCCTCCTCTCAAGTATCCGTACGGGACGCTCTTCGTAAGAATGATCCACCGCTATCTCGATCTCATCGAACTGAAGTATATGACTCGGATCAGCAACATATTTCCTCAACTGGGAGACATGGAACACATTATGAATCCGACGCAGAGCTCGTGGCAACGCCAAACGATAGGCTAGATTGCCTACTCATTCCAAAACCTCAAACGGCCCAATATATCTCGGACTCAGCTTGCCCCTCTTCCCAAAAACATGGTCGCCAACCTCAAACTCAAGTGGTCGTCGACGGTTGTCTGCGTAAGACTTCTGCCGGCTTTGAGACGTTAACAAATGACTCCTAATCAAAGCAATCTTCTTATGGGCTGCTAAAAACATATTGGGTTCCGTACCCAAGGATTCATATGGATCGTCCCAAGACAAAGTAGATCTACAACGACGGCCAAACAATGCTTTATAAGGTGCCATCTGAATCGAAGCGTGCCAGCTATTATTATAAGTGAATTCCACCAAATGTAGTTGGGCTTCCCAACCGTCCTTCCAATAAAAAACACATGCCCTCAACATATCCTCTAGAGTCTGCAGGTTAAACACCTCGAAACGAACTCTGCAACTTCACGTTTCATATTCCCCCACGAATAATATTGCTTCAAATCCTTATACATTTTGCTAGACCCCGGGTGAATGGAGTACAGGGTGGCATGAACTTCTCTCAGGATAGAGTTCCTCAACTCTTCGTCTGCGGGTACACAAGCTCGATTCCTGGAGCGTATCAATCCATCCTCGTGGATCACAAATCCGGGGGGCTTTGCGAGTTACTTCATCCCGAAGTCGAGTTAAGAATGGTGTGTAGCCTGCTTCGATCTAATTATTTCGTCAAGGGACGATGAAATCTCAAGGGTGCAAAGATGTCCCTGGATAAGCTGTAACCAAACTTCGATTTCTGGCCTCACAAATTCTAACTGCAATTCCCTCTGAATTGTCAAGCGGGCCAGCATTTTCTCTTGAACTGTCTTACGACTCAAGGCATCGGCAACTACATTTGCTTTGCCCGGATGATAAAGGATCTCGATATCATAATCTTTGATTAGTTCTAGCCACCTTCTCTGCCTCATATTTGATTCCTTCTGAGTAAAAATGTACTTTAGGCTCTTGTGGTCCGTAAAAATCTGACAGGTAACTCCATACAGATAGTGACGCCAGATTTTTAAAGCAAACACCAAGGCTGCAAGCTCCAAATCATGGGTGGGGTAGTTAACGTCGTAAGGTCGTAGCTGTCTTGATGCATATGAGATCACCTTCCCGTTATGCATTAGCACACATCCAAGGCCCTGTTTTGACGCGTCACTATACACCACGAATCCTTCCGTTCCTTTTGGTAGAACCAAAATAGGTGCTGAAATCAATCGAATCTTGAGTTCATCGAAACTCCGCTGACATGCCTCGACCACAAATACTTTTTATCCTTTCTCAACAGATTAGTCATCGGTTGGGCAATCATGGAAGAACCTTCCACGTGTAATACCCGGTTGTAATTCAGTCATTATCATTCAGTACTTATCATTCTGTAATTTGTCACTCAGTAATTTTCACTCATTAATGATCATTTGTCACTCATATTCAATCATTGTATTCACCGTTCGGAGTATATTGGTATCACGTATCAGTTTTATTCATCAGTCAACCCATTTGGATAGTCGTGCCGAGCGTATCATCATTGTCATCTTTGTTGTGGGCTGTGTGTGAGGAGTAGCGCACGCTACGTACTCTCTTTAGCACGCACTAATTGAGTACCGGTAACGAACGCTACCACTCAGCATTAGCGCACACTAATGTTGTTCAGGTTGACAGTCCAGAAGGCACTGGACTGCAGGTGAGTTATAAGTAGCGCACGCTACGAATGGTAAGTAGCGCGCGCTAGTGGTTTGTAGTAGCGCACGTTATACATTTTAGTGTAACGCGCGCTAAGGTCGGAGAGGCAGAGTCCAGTGGGTACTGGACTGAATTGGATTAATTCATAATGCATGCTATGAGTAGTTTTTAGCGTACGCAAACGGTGTAGTAGCGCACGCTAAATATTGAATGTAGCGCACGCTATCGCGAGCAGGTCAGAGTACAGAAAGTCTGGATTTCTGTTACTGGGCATCAGATTTTTAAGTTAGCGCACGCCAACATATTGGGATTAGCACACGCTAAGTGTACAGCCGTAGTGTACGCTACAAAAGGTACGTAGCGCACGCTACCATTTTCGGAAAGTGGGTACTGGACTACTCAAAACACCCATCAGCGCACGCTAAGTACTGGAGCTAGCGCGCACTAAACTGGGATTACTATAAATAGGACAGTTCAGCCCTTTCCTCGTCATTTTCATTTCTCACTTCGTTTTTGGGCGATTCCGGGCGATTTTGGATGATTTGGAGAGTGTTCTTCGAGCTACTATCACCTATCATCATCTTCAAGCTTTTGAGTTGGATTAATCATCATTTCATCATCTCCAATACATCAAATCAAGGTATTAACTTCTTGGATCTAGAATTACGGATTTTTAGGTTTTTCCTTCCGATTTCTTCGTGTAAGCTTGGATTGTTGTTGGAATATGTTAGATATGGATACCTTGGATAAATGTTTTCCTACGGATTATTCAGTGTATATTTCAGATTTCATGAATTGTTGAGGTTTGATTCAAGAACACTTTGGGGTTGACTTTGATATTTTTGGGAGTTTTCGATTAGATGTTGTCGTTAACTCGAATTATGGATTCCTATGGGATTATTGATATCCTTGAAGTTGTTTTGTTGGTTTGAAATACTCATTTTGGAGTTGGTTTTGATATATTCGAGATTTGGATATTATCGAAGGATGTGTGTTTGCTAAGTGTTCGCTAGAATACCTCAATGAGTTTGGATATTGTTGTATCGACGTTTGAGTCGGTTATAATCGTGTTTGATTCGTATATTGAGCATTGTTGGTAATTGTCATTCAAGTTTGTTCGAGCGACCGACATCTCATTGTAGGACGTTTGTTCGAGGAAGGACATTCTTCACCGGTTGAGTAAGTTAATTCTTACTCGGTTAAAAGGATATTCATGCCTTTCGTTGTTGTTCATTCATAATCATAATTCATTCATAATGTATTAACCGTATTGAGACTTATAATTGTCAATTAATCACTTCATTCACGAGGAACGACGGTTCCAATCATTCCATTGAGCCATCATTCATTTCACTATCATTTCATCTCGGTGAGTCATTCTTGACTTTGTCGGATTGTTATTCATGATTATTATTCATGGTCATTTCTTGCCTATATGACCTTCTGGGTTCATGGCATGGCCGGGTGGGGATGTGTGGAATTTTTAGTCGGGCACGTGATGGTCATGTGTTGGGTTCACCGACACATTGGACTGTGCACACGGTAATGTACCTCCGTGAGACTAATTAGGTACAAGGGGGGGTGTCCGAACACTCGTCTTGTGCACGTGCGCATACCATTACGGGCGTACTATGATGCCTCTCTTCAGCGTCATTTCATAATTAAGTTATATCATGTTTGTGTTTATTCAACTCTTGAGGATTGTTGTTCTGTGTAATTGACCCCGTTGGGGGATGTTGTTTTCAGGTCATGGCAAGGCTAAGGCACGGGAAGAGAACGTTGACGGCGAGGAGTCCCAGTGATACTTGTAGGGGGCCCCAGTCCTTTTCATTCACTCGTGTTTTCTTTATTTTATTTCCGCTGTAGACTTCCGTTTGGTTATTCATTTCATTCAGTGTTGTATATTTTATCTCCATATAAAATATATACATGTATTCGGTATTATCTTGGGTGTGTTGTAATGAAACTCCTCATCAGAGTGGTTGATGATATATTGTGGTTCGGTACTACAATTATATTATTTAATTCATAAATTTACATTTGCACAGTGGGTCCCGATCGGGGTCCATGGCACTGTAATATCCGCCTAGTTTGGGGTGTTACAGAGTTGGTATCGGAGCGTGGTTTTGAATAATACCTTCCGAGTCATGTCTCATTTGAAATCATTGTTCATCAGACTAGTATCATTGGACTTTCGCGTCACGTGTGACCTGTGCAAGAGTCGAGCCCCTCAGACCAAAGAACTGTAAGATTTCTGACGCCATGGTATAATTTCTGGCAATAAGAATCACTCATTCATCACTCAACAGTCAACAATCCTCTTTCATCATTTTCATTTTTGATCAAGTCGATCATGTTAATTCATTAATCACTCAGTTCATTTCATTATTCAGTTGTTGATCTTGAGGATCATATCATTAATCTTGTTAACTTGTTCAAGATAATCATTTCAAGAATTTCATCAGATAATCACGTCACTTAAGTTGATCATTCATGTAATCATTGTGTTTAAGCGCGTATGCTCGTTTTCATCGTTTCATAATATAATCATAATGTGATGCTCATGCGAGATATATAATTATCATATGACTTTCCACTTCGGTATGGAAAGAGCTGGCAGAGGACGCGGGGGAAGAGGCCGTGGTGCGGGCCGAAACCCGAGAGCTCATGTGAATACACGCACTAATGCAAGAAATAATGTTAATTCATCGAGCAGTGACGCTGCCACTCATTCACCTGGACGTAATCATTCACTATCATGGATTCGTACCCGGGACATGGCTCAGTCAGAAGGTGTTCGGGTTGATCCACTCGCTTTTATGCAGGGGATGATGGCCCAAATGACTCAGATGGCACCACTGATGGAGACGATGCATAACTCAACTACTCAAAATCAGCAGGCTCCTCCGCCGCCACCTCAGAGGTAAGAGAGGGATGTGAGCAGTATCATTGGCGACATCTCTCGCCAGAGACCACCTACCTTCGAGGGCTCATCTGAGCCGGCGGATATCATTTACTGGCTTGAACATTTCGAGAAACTGTTTGCTATGGTGGACTGTCCTGAGGGACACAAAGTTTCATTTGCGGCTTACTATCTTGGTAAGGGCGCACATTCATGGTGGTTATCGCTGAAGCCCACCGACGGATCTTGTACATGGGATCAATTCAGGACTCTCATGATGGAGAGATATTATCCGGCCCCACTCAGGGAGGCCAAATTGTCAGAATTACTCACTCCCGACCTCTCAGCGGACGATGATGTTCTCCCATCGCCGAGAAATTTCAGGAGCTACTTCTGTTCGCCTCGTCCATTATTCACTCTGAGGCGGACAAGATCAAGTATTTCAGCAAGAGGTTGAAGCCTCGTGTGCGGATGCAGTTACTTAATCACAATTGCACTACTCTGGCTGAATTCATTGAGAAAGCTCTTACTTATGAGTTTACTGCTAAGGAAATTGCTAAGCAACAACCTTCATCTGCTGGCAAGAAGTCTAAGAATTGTAATCAGTCTGACGGCAGTCAGACCACTTTCAAGAAACCTCGTGCGGGCTCTACTTTTTCTGAGCGACCTCCTATGGCACCTAGACCCACGGAATCTCAGTTACGAGCGTCCAGTTCGGCCATCACCTGTTTCAACTGTGAAGAACAGGGTCATTTCATCACCAAGTGTCCGAGGCAGACTGTCACATGCCATAACTGTGGGATTGCTGGGCATAAGGCCCATTTTTGCCGAAGAGACTCTAAACCTACTCTGGCGTTATCTCAGGCCCCGAGACATTCAGCAGTGCAGAATTAGGCCACTCAGTCCACGTCGTTCAAGACGATAGGAGCAAATAATGGCGGAGCCAAGAGCTATCAGACGGGAGCATCCAGTTTGGGGGCCTGCAAGCCCCGAATTTATGAGATGAAGAAGACCGACGAACCAGAGGCCCGGATGATCTCAGGTATACTCGATATTCTATCTCAACCTGTGTGTACCCTTTTTGATACTGGTGCATCGCATTCATTCATTTCCGAGTCATGTTTGAGTTGACTACGTCTGGGTAGTGCTACTAGTTGTGAGCCTTATGTCATTGGTCTACCTGATGGTAGAAGAATTATCGGGAATCATGAGATTAAGGATTGTCCGATTCAGCTTCATGGCCGTGATTGGTTAGCAGACCTAATCGTGGTAGATTTACCAAGAGACGACGTCATTCTGGGTATTGATTGGATGGATCGTCACGATGCCGTCATTCGTGTCCGTAAGCATATGGTCACTATCATTTCAGACGATGGGGTCGAATGTGTATTTCAGGGAGGTAATCCCAGCTATTCTGGGAGAGTCATTAACTTGATGAAAGCAGTGAGATTACTCAATCAGGGGTGTGTCGGTTATTGGTACTATATGACCAAGACTGAGAAACCATCAATAATGTTGACGGATATTCCAATAGTGAGAGAATATGCCGATGTATTTCCAGACGAGTTACCTAGTTTGCCTCCATAGAGGGATGTGGAATTCACGATTGAGTTGGAGGCCGGTAGATCCCCTATATCGAAGGCACCGTACCGGATGGCCCCGACCGAAATGCAGGAGTTGAAGAATCAATTAGAGGATTTGAATGAGAAGGGTTATATTCGACCGAGTGCGTCCCCGTGGGGAGCACCAGTGTTATTTGTCAAGAAGTAGGATGGTTCATTCCGCTTGTTATTGATTACCGAGAATTGAACCGGGTGACGATCAAGAATAAGTATCCTCTACCCCGTATCGGTGATCTTTTGGATCAACTTCAGGGAGCTTCAGTATTTTCCAAGATCAACTTAAGATCTGGATATCATCAGTTGCGAATTTGAGAGTCGGATATCGCAAGGATGGCGTTCCGAACACGCTATGGTCATTATGAGTTTGTGGTAATGCCGTTTGGGTTAACTAATGCACCTGCGGTATTCATGGAGTTAATGAATCGGGTTTTCATCGACTATTTGGATCAGTTCGTGGTTATCTTTATTGATGACATTTTAATTTATTCTCGTGACCGGGAGGAGCACGAGTTTCACCTTCATCAGGTGCTCGATGTGTTGAGATGAGAGCAACTTTTTGGAAAGTTTTCCAAATGTGAGTTCTGGATGTCCGAAGTGACGTTTCTCGGGCATGTAATTTCATCAGACGGAGTTCGTGTCGACCCTCAAAAGACGAAGGCTATCCGAGATTGGAAACCTCCGAAGAATGTTAAGGAAATCCGAAGTTTCCTTGGATTAGCTGGTTATTATCGGCGATTTGTGGAAGGATTTTCTAAAATCTCTCAACCCATGAAGAACCTTTTACGAAAGGATAAGAAATACAAGTGGTCCGAAGCGTGTCAACAGAGCTTTGAGGAACTCAAGATCCGGTTAATTTCAGCACCTGTCCTTTCTTTAGCGCAAGGGACGGAAGGATTTGTGGTTTATAGTGATGCGTCCGGACAGGGTCTCGGATGTGTACTAATGCAGAACAGGAAATCTATTGCTTATGCTTCACGGCAATTGAGACATTACGAGGTTAATTATCCGACCCACGACCTGGAGCTAGCAGCCGTGGTATTCGCATTGAAGATTTGGCGTCATTATCTTTATGGCGTTACCTGTCAGATATTCACCGATCATAAGAGTTTAAAGTATATATTTACTCAGAAGGAGTTAAATATGTGACAGAGACGGTGGTTGGAACTAATCAAAGATTATGATATTGAGATACTTTACCACCTGGGCAAGGAAAATGTTATCGCCGACGCCTTGAGTCGTAAATCCATTCAGGAGCAGATGCTTGCTCGGTTAACAGTTCAGAAGGAACTTCAGTAGGAATTTCTGAGACCCGAGATCGAGGTCTGGTTACAGCGAGTACAAGGGCAACTTTGTACGTTAGAGATTTCATCACCACTTGAGGAGGCGATCAGGGAGAATCAGGGTTTGGACCCATTTTTGTTACGCATTCGAGATGATGTGACTCAGGGGAAAGCCCTTGGGTTTGTGGTCCATGAGGATGGACTTTTGCGATTCAAGAATCGGTTGTGTGTACCGACGAATGACGAGTTGAAAAACTTGATTTTGAGAGAAGCTCATGCTACCCCTTATTCCGTTCATCCGGGGTCTAGCAAGAGGTACAAAGACTTGAAACAAAATTACTGGTGGAGTAATATGAAATGAGAAGTCGCGGAATTTGTTTCGAGATGTTTGACCTGTCAGCAAGTCAAGATAGAACATCAGTGATCGGCGGGTATGCTGAAACCTCTCCCTATTCCAAAGTGGAAGTGGGAAGATATTTCAATGGACTTCATCACGAGTTTACCGATGAGTCGTCGTGGCATGAATACAATCTGGGTAATTGTGGACCGCTTAACTAAATCAGCTCATTTTCTTGAGATTAAGGATACGTGGGGTCCTGAGAGACTTGCCCAGTTGTTTATCAAAGAGATAGTGAGACTACACAGTACTCCTAAAAGTATCGTTTTTGATCGTGACGGACGATTCGTGTCTCATTTTTGGAAATCAGTTCATCGTGCTATGGGAACTCAGCTTAATCTCAGTACCGCTTTTCATCCTCAGTCTGATGGACAATCGGAGAGGACTATTCAGACTTTGGAGGACATGTTGAGGGCATGTGTTCTCGATTGGAAAGATGATTGGGAAGCCCAACTACCATTGATCGAGTTCACGTACAATAATAGTTGGCATGCTTCGATTAAGATGGCACCTTACGAGGCCTTGTATGGTTGTCGTTGTCGATCTTCTTTGTGTTAGGATGACTTATCAGAATCAATCGGCACCGAGCCCGATATGCTTATAGCCGCCCGTGAGAAGGTAGCTTTGATCAGGAGTCGTTTGTTAACCGCTCAGAGTCGACAGAAATATTATGCAGATAATCGTCATCGACCATTAGAGTTTGAGACAGGTGACCAAGTTTTGGTCAAGGTATCCCCGAGTCGTGGTATCTTCCGTTTTGGGAAGAGGGGAAAGTTGAGTCCGAGATTCATTGGACCGTTTGAGATTTTGGATCGAGTAGGCGAGTTAGCTTATCGATTGGCCCTACCTGCGGCGTTGAGCTGAATTCATAATGTGTTTCACGTCTCTCAGTTACGGAAGTATGTTACGGACCTGAGTCACATACTTCAGTTCGACGAAATCGAGATCGCCGATGATAATTCATATGAGGATCGTCCTATACGAGTCTTAGAGCGGCAAATCAAATAGTTGAGGAACAAGACAATTCCTTTGGTTAAAATTCAGTGGTCTAGACACGGAGTCGAAGAGGCTACTTGGGAAACCGAAGATAGTATGCAGGAGAGTCATCCCGAGTTGTTTGACCCTTAGTTTCGGGGACGAAACTCTTTTAAGGGGGGTGTATGTAATACCCGGTTGTAATTCAGTCATTATCATTCAGTACTTATCATTCTGTAATTTGTCACTCAGTAATTTTCACTCATTAATGATCATTTGTCACTCATATTCAATCATTGTATTCACCGTTCGGAGTATATTGGTATCACGTATCAGTTTTATTCATCAGTCAACCCGTTCGGATAGTCGGACTCAGCTTATCATCATTGTCATCTTTGTTGTAGGTTGTGTGTGATGAGTAGCGCACACTACGTACTCTCTTTAGCGCGCGCTAATTGAGTACTGGTAGCGCACGCTACCACTCAGCATTAGCGCACGCTAATGTTGTTCAGGCTGACAGTCCAGAAGGCACTGGACTGCAGGTGAGTTATAAGTAGCGCACGCTACGAATGGTAAGTAGCGCGCGCTAGTGGTTTGTAGTAGCGCACATTATACATTTTGGTGTAGCGCGCACTAAGGTCGGACAGGCAGAGTCCATTGGGTACTGGACTGAATTGGATTAATTCATAACGCATGCTATGAGTAGTTTTTAGTGTACGCAAATGGTGTAGTAGCGCATGCTAAATATTAAATGTAGCGCACGCTATCGCGAGCAGGTCAGAGGACAGAAAGTCTGGATTTCAGTTACTGGGCATCAGATTTTTAAGTTAGCGCACGCTAACATATTGGGGTTAGCGCACGCTAAGTGTACAGCCGTAGTGTACGCTACAAAAGGTACGTAGCGCACGCTACCGTTTTCGGACAGTGGGTACTGGACTACCCAAAACACCCGTTAGCGCACGCTAAGTACTGGAGCTAGCGCGCGCTAAACTGGGACTACTATAAATAGGACAGTTCAGCCCTTTCTTCGTCATTTTCATTTCTCACTTCGTTTTTGGGCGATTCTGGGCGATTTTGGACGATTTGGAGAGTGTTCTTTGAGCTACTATCACCTATCATCATCTTCAAGCTTTTGAGTTGGATTAATCATCATTTCATCATCTCCAATACATCAAATCAAGGTGTTAACTTCTTGGATCTAGAATTTCGGATTTTTGAGTTTTTCCTTTCGATTTCTTTGTGTAAGCTTGGATTGTTGTTGGAATATGTTAGATATGGATTATCTACCTTGGATAAATGTTTTCCTACGGATTATTCAGTGTATATTTCGGATTTCATGAATTGTTAAGGTTTGATTCAAGAACACTTTGGGGTTGACTTTAATATTTTTGGGAGTTTTTGATTAGATGTTGTCGTTAACTCGAATTGTGGATTCCTATGGGATTATTGATATCATTGAAGTTGTTTTGTTGGTTTGAAATACTCATTTTGATATATTCAAGATTTGGATATTATCGAAGGATGTGTGTTTTCTAATTGTTCGCTAGAATACCTCAATGAGTTTGGATATTGTTGTATCGACGTTTGAGTCGGTTATAATCGTGTTTGATTCGTATATTGAGCATTATTGGTAATTGTCATTCAAGTTTGTTCGAGCGACCGACATCTCATTGTAGGACGTTTGTTCGAGGAAGGACATTCTTCACCGGTTGAGTAAGTTAATTCTTACTCGGTTAAAAGGATATTCATTCCTTTCGTTGTTGTCATTCATAATCATAATTCATTCATAATGTATTAACCGTATTGAGACTTGTAATTTTCAATTAATCACTTCATTCACAAGGAACGACGGTTCCAATCATTTCATTGAGCCATCATTCATTTCACTATCATTTCATCTCGGTGAGTCATTCCTGACTTTGTCGGATTGTTATTCATGATTATTCTTCATGGTCATTTCTTGCCTATATGACCTTATGGGTTCATGGCGTGGCCGGGTGGGGATGTGTGGAATTTTTAGTCGGGCACGTGATGGTCATGTGTTGGGTTCACCGACACATTGGACTGTGCACACGGTAATGTACCTCCGTGAGACTAATTAGGTACAAGGGGGGGTGTCCGAACACTCGTCTTGTGCACGTGCGCATACCATTACGGTCGTACTATGATGCCTCTCTTCAGCGTCATTTCATAATTAAGTTATATCATGTTTGTGTTTATTCAACTCTTGAGGATTGTTGTTCTGTGTAATTGACCCCGTTGGGGGATGTTGTTTTCAGGTCATGGCAAGGCTAAGGCACGGGAAGAGAACGTTGACGGCGAGGAGTCCCAGTGATACTTGTAGGGGGGCCCAGTCCTTTTCATTCACTCGTGTTTTCTTTATTTTATTTCCGCTGTAGACTTCCATTTGGTTATTCATTTCATTCAGTGTTGTATATTTTATCTCCATATAAAATATATACATGTATTCGGTATTATCTTGGGTGTGTTGTAATGAAACTCCTCATCAGAGTGGTTGATGATATATTGTGGTTCGGTACTACAATTATATTATTTAATTCATAAATTTTCATTTGCCTGGTGGGTCCCAGTCGGGGGTCCACGGCACTGTAATATCTGCCTAGTTTGGGGTGTTACAGAGTTGGTATCGGAGCGTGGTTTTGAATAATACCTTCCGAGTCATGTCTCATTTGAAATCATTGTTCATCAGACTAGTATCATTGGACTTTCGCGTCACGTGTGACCTGTGCAAGAGTCGAGCCCCTCAGACCAAAGAACTGTAAGATTTCTGACGCCATGGTATAATTTCTGGCAATAAGAATCACTCATTCATCACTCAACAGTCAACAATCCTCTTTCATCATTTTCATTTTTGATCAAGTCGATCATGTTAATTCATTAATCACTCAGTTCATTTCATTGTTCAGTTGTTGATCTTGAGGATCATATCATTAATCTTGTTAACTTGTTCAAGATAATCATTTCAAGAATTTCATCAGATAATCACGTCACTTCAGTTGATCATTCATGTAATCATTGTGTTTAAGCGCGTATGCTCGTTTTCATCGTTTTATAATATAATCATAATGTGATGCTCAGGCAAGATATATAATTATCATATGACTTTCCACTTCAGTATGGAAAGAGCTGGCAGAGGACGCGGGGGAAGAGGCCGTGGTGCGGGCCGAAACCCGATATCTCATGTGAATACACGCGCTAATGCAAGAAATAATGTTAATTCATCGAGCAGTGACGCTGCCACTCATTCACCTGGACGTAATCATTCACTATCATGGATTCGTACCCGGGACACGGCTCAGTCAGAAGGTGTTTGGGTTGATCCACTCGCTTTTATGCAGGGGATGATGGCCCAAATGACTCAGATGGCACCACTGATGGAGACGATGCATAACTCAACTACTCAAAATCAGCAGGCTCCTCCGCCGCCACCTCAGAGGTAAGAGAGGGATGTGAGCAGTATCATTGGCGACATCTCTCGCCAGAGACCACCTACCTTCGAGGGCTCATCTGAGCCGGCGGATATCATTTACTGGCTTGAACATTTCGAGAAACTGTTTGCTATGGTGGACTGTCCTGAGGGACACAAAGTTTCAGTTGCGGCTTACTATCTTGGTAAGGGCGCACATTCATGGTGGTTATCGCTGAAGCCCACCGACGGATCTTGTACATGGGATCAATTCAGGACTCTCATGATGGAGAGATATTATCCGGCCCCACTCAGGGAGGCCAAGTTGTCAGAATTACTCACTCCCGACCTCTCAGCGGATGATGATGTTCTCGCCATCGCCGAGAAATTTCAGGAGCTACATCCGTTCGCCTCGTCCATTATTCACTCTGAGGCGGACAAGATCAAGTATTTCAGCAAGAGGTTGAAGCCTCGTATGCGGATGCAGTTACTTAATCACAATTGCACTACTCTGGCTGAATTCATTGAGAAAGCTCTTACTTATGAGTTTACTGCTAAGGAAATTGCTAAGCAACAACCTTCATCTGCTGGCAAGAAGTCTAAGAATTGTAATCAGTCTGACGGCAGTCAGACCACTTTCAAGAAACCTCGTGCGGGCTCTACTTTTTCTGAGCGACCTCCTATGGCACCTAGACCCACGGAATCTCAGTTACGAGCATCCAGTTCGGCCATCACCTGTTTCAACTGTGAAGAACAGGGTCATTTCATCACCAAGTGTCCGAGGCAGACTGTCATTTCATACCTCTTACAGGCGTACTATGATACCTCTTTCAGCGTCATTTCATAATTAAGTTATATTATGTTTGTGTTTATTCAACTCTTGAGGATTGTTGTTCTGTGTAACTGACCCCGTTGGGGATGTTGTTTTCAGGTCATGGCAAGGCTAAGGCACGGGAAGAGAACGTTGACAGCGAGGAGTCCCAGTGATACTAGTAGGGGGCCCCAGTCCTTTTCATTCACTCGTGTTTTCTTTATTTTATTTCCGCTGCAGACTTCCGTTTGGATATTCATTTCATTCAGTGTTGTATATTTTATCTCCATATAAAATATACATGTATTCGGTATTATCTTGGGTGTGTTGTAATGAAACTCCTCATCGGAGTGATTGATGATATATTGTGGTTTGGTACTACAATTATATTATTTAATTCATAAATTTTCATTTTCTTGGTGGGTCCCAGTCGGGGTCCAAGGCACTGTAATATCCGCCTAGTTTGGGGTGTTACACCACGAACCGTCGGTAATAACCGGCTAGTCCCAAGAAACTGCGTACTTCCTTCACGTTCTTTGGTGGTAGCCAGTCTCGGATAGCTTCTGTCTTCTGTGGGTCTGCTCTCACCCCATCAGCTGATATCACATAGCCTAGAAAGATAACCTTGCGCATCCAGAACTCACATTTGGAAAATTTCCCATAAAGCTATTCCCGCCTCAACACATCGACAACCTGATGGAGATGACGCTCATGCTCTTCATGATCGCGAGAGTAAATCAAAATGTCATCAATAAAAATGTCTACAAAGCGATCCAAATTATTAATAAAGACACGATTCATCAACTCCATGAATACTGCTGGTGCATTAGTAAGTCCAAAAGGCATCGCTACGAACTCATAATGCCTATAGCGAGTACGAAAAGCGGTCTTCAAAATGTCAGAATCACGAATCCTTAGCTGATGATAACCAGACCTCAAGTCGATCTTAGAAAACACAGCAGCTCCCTGGAGTTGATCTAATAAATCATCAATACGAGGCAATGGATATTTGTTCTTAATGGTCACCCTGTTCAGCTCACGATAATCAATACACAAACACAGAGATCCATCTTTCTTGCGTACAAATAGCATTGGTGCTCCCCAAGGAGATGCACTAGGTCAAATATAGCCCTTCTCTGTCAAGTCCTCAAGCTAGTTCTTCAATTCCTGCATCTCAGTCGGAGCCATAAGATACGGTGCTTTCGAAAGCGGGGACGTTCCTGGCTCTAATTCAATATTAAACTCTACCTCACGATGCGGAGGTAAACCCGGGAACTCATCTGGAAGTACATCTCGGTAGTCTCGGACTACCGGAATATCAGCCAGTTCAACTCGTCGACCTGCTGTTTTGGTCACGTAACACCAATAACCAATACACCTTAGATTAAGTAGTTTCACTGCTTTCATAGCGCTGATGACTCTCCCGGAACGGCTGGGATTATCACCCTGAAAAATGCACTCAACACCATCGTCAGCTGTGACGGTCACTATCCGTTTGCAGATACTAAGTATGGCATAATGACGATCCATCGAGTCAATACCCAAGATCACAACATCTTTAGGTAAATCGACCGCAATCATATTTGACAACCACTCACGGTCGTTCATACGAATCGGACAGTTCTGCACTTCCCGATTCCCAAAAATTATTCTACCATCAGGTAGACTAATTACATAATGTTCACAATTGATAACATGATCTAATTGTGAACGACTCAAACAAGAAACAGATACAAAGGAGTGTGATGCACCAGTATCAAAAAGAACACAGACGGGCTGAGATCGGATCTCAAGAGTACCTGCAATCATGCTGGATTTGGGATCGTCGGCTTTCTTCATCTCATAGACTCTGGGTTTTGCAGCCCCGGTACCAGATGTACCAGCTTGGTTTCCACAGCCCATCCCTCTGTTTGCCCCGGTAGTCTGATAAGAAGCGGACGGAGGTACACGGTCCTGGACATAAGACTGAACTGGAGCATGAGATTCCACTGGAGTACGTCCTGGTCCATTCTTAAAATAACGAGAACGATCCCCTTCTTCCCACAAGTATGGCATGCGATGAACGGCCTCAGACATTTGGAATTGATGTGCCCCTGGTCTCCATAGTTATAGCACAAAACAGATAGGCTGACTGCTCGAGGTTGAGATCTGGCTGGCTTCGACGCCATGGGTGGTCGTTCAGAAGGATTTAGCATTGGTTTGGGCCTCTTGAACGTTCCCCAATTGCTGTCAATCTGGTTCTGGTTCCTGAATTTTTTGTTGTTGGACTGCGGTTGCTTCTTGGAAATCTCCTTGGCAGTAAGTTCGTATTCCAAAGCTCTTTCGATGAACTCCGGTAGGGTCGTACAATGATGATTCAACAGCTGCATTCACATTCGGGGTTTAAGCCTCTTGAGGAAATATTTGATCTTATCGGCCTCCGTTCGGAAAATTGTCGAGGCAAAAAGAAGAAGTGTCTGGAATTTCTCGGCAACATCATCTTCAGACGGGTATGGATTCAGCAATTCTGATAGTTTGGCCTCGCGGAGAGGACCTGGATAGTAATGGTCTAACATGAGGTTCTTAAATTCCTCCCAAGTGCACAAGCCATCCGCTGGCCTCACCGAAAGACACCAGGTGTGGGCGCTCTTGCTAAGATAGTAAGCTGCTACAAAGACACGATTCTCCACTAGGCAGTCTACCATCTCGAATAGTTTCTCAAAGTGTTCAATCCAATGCACAATATCAGCAGGCTCAGAGGAGCCATCAAAAGTTAGGGGTTGCTGGCGGGAGATGTCGCTGATGATCCGACTCACGGGTCCGCCATGTACATGAGGTGGTGGATGCGGCCCTTGGTGCTGGCCAGTAGTAGCTCTCTGCATTGTTTCCATCAACTGGCCCATCTGGGTCATCTGGGCCATCATGCCCTGCATAACAACGTAAGGATTGACACGCGCATCCTCATGTCCGGTGTGGTGTGATTGGTCCCTAGGAGGCGAATCACTGCCTGCGGAACTCTGCTCCAAATTCGCACGCGTGTTGGCTCGAGGTCTCGGGATTCGGCCCCTTCCGCGGCCTCATCCCCCTCTGCGACGGCCTCTCAGATTTCTATCCATACTGAAAGATACAACAATAAAAATATTCATAAGTATAGTTCAAGTCCGTCGTGATGACCAAGTCAAAATCCATGCTAAATTAAGAGTAACAAGGAACTACATTTTCAAGAAAACAGTTCACAATGATTTATCGACACTACGGATGCCACACAGAATATCATATTGACGTTAGGTCGAACAGTTTCAATCATATGATCAATCCAGAGTTTATCTCGAATCACTTAAATGAATCTCACCACAGATTCTCGAAATATCAAGATCAATACAGAGATCTATTATCATTATCACGTCAGTAATTAAAGCATGGCTCATAAGTTACATGCCAAATTGGTTCGTCGGGTCAGGCGCTGGCACAGGTCACACGTGACACGAGTGTCTCTTGATACAAGTTCTTTTCACAACGACTCTTAAAATAAAATGACTCTCTGATACCATCTTCTGTAACACTCCGAAAAGGTGGCCATTACAGTGTCGTGGACCCCACACTGGGACCCGCCAGGCGATACCAAAAACAGATTAAAAACGCAATACTTGTGATACCGAACCACAATAAATATTCTTTACTCCGATTAGGAGTTTACAATAACATGGCCAGTGGCCTTATTATACACAGGATCCAGAAACGCAAGTATAAACCATATGGAGATGGAATATACCTCAAATAATAATATATTCGGTAAACAATTTAAATAAAGCGGAAAGATAAAATTACACGGTTTTGAACATAACCGGACAATAGAAAGACTTGGGGCCCCTGAACTAGTATCCTTCGAACCCTTCGCCGTCACCATGATCTTCCCGTGCCTTGCCTTTCCCTCGACCTAAAATTCAACACAAGTATTTTGCCCAACATAGGGTCAGATATACATGATAAATGATTTCTCAAGACATTATACAATTCACATATATATTATGTGTCAACGAAAACATCCCGACTAACGAACATACCCCTCGGGCGTATGAACGGTTTGTCACAAAATATCGAACACATCCAAATATACATGGACTATGAATGACCAAAATAGTACAGCTCAAGATGGATATCACAGTACGCCCGATCCGGAAATGTGTCAGTGCACATGTCCATCCCGTATACGGAATCTAGGATATACGTGGGACAATGTACCTAATTAGCCTCACGAACTACGTCTCGTGTGCACATTCCAATACGGAAACATCCACGCATGACTATATATGTGCCTGGCTAAAAATCCTACACAATAACCAATCGGAACGCAGATATGATTCCGGATTTGTCACGATACAACATGACAACGAATTCAATAAATCACATATCCAATTAAGGATCAAGAAACTCACTGAAATGACAATAAGGATCAATGATATCAACGGTTCAAAGTGAAGAACTTGGGAACGCAATCCCACGATGAAAAGCGGAACATCATCAAGAATAATATCAAATTACGGATCACAAATTCATAAGTGTTTCATATACAAGAAACGCTTAGCCATCACAAGAATCCAAACATCATTATATCCAAGCAAGATAACTTGCATCAATACGGAGACGACAATAATCCTTCCTTGTCGGACGAACGAACGGTCCTCGACTAATATCGGTTACTCGAACAATCAACCTTGAATGAAATATACTTCACTCAATAACACATTCATATAATCATCGATATCGAATTTAATGAGACGACATCCTAATTTCCAATTGAATAGTTCAACTTTCTCAAGACATCGAAGTTCTATTCCAAAACTCTATTTACGTCATTCCACTCTTACAATTGGTTTAAAAGACATTACCGAATATTTGCAAGAATCGGAATTGATCAATAATATGTTGTATCATTTAAGCCTATCAAGAACATCACAATTGATCAAAGTAAAAATCTGCATAACCTTGTTCAATCACTATGTTAAGTTTATTTAGTTATAAATCCATATTATGATCATGAAGATTAACTCATATTAACACCATCCTTATAATCTTCTTACCAACCTGGAGAATCAAATATCATACCTATAAATTCACTTAGCTTAGGTTCAAGAACATCATTCTATTCTTCCAATATTCATCAAGGTGTTCTTAAAACATTTTATGACAACAATTCCAACAGTCAACCTTAACTACAAGGAAACAAGGATTACTACTATCCTAATGATCTTATTAGTCTAGCAAGAAGAGTGTGATTCTAGTAAACATGCTTACCACCATTTAAAACATCAATAATACATCATTCCAAATCCTTAATTATCATATTCATCACTAAGTTGTTAAAAGTTTAACTACAGACATGTTTTACTTGATTAATTCAACATTAGGTGTAGTACACTCTATCACTAACATTATAACTACGAAATTATAGAGTGAAGTCATACAACATACCTTAAGAAATGAAGAACAAAACACCAAAACCACAAGAACACACTCCAAGCTTCTAGAATGACTCTAAACTTCCAATCAACAAGCTCCAAATCAAGATGCAAAGCTCAAACACAAGTTGGAAGTAGGTAGAATTTGTCTATGGAGGCAGGGGGATGATTATAGGGGAGAAAAATCGGAGTTTGGACGTGCAAAATGAAAGACACAAGTTGTATTTTTATAACTGCACAGTTCGTTACGTACGTTATCCACATGTGTATAACGTACGTTAGCCTCTTTACGTACGCTACACCAGAAGTGTTACGTACGTAATCTAGTACCAGAGGCTACTGACTCAAAACATGAAAATAATTACCTACGTTATGGCTTGGAGCATTAGGTACGTAATGTAGGTCAACTAGGCTGCCTCAAAAAGTTGAGATCGGATTTGACTACAAGCATTACGTACGTAAACAGCACTTCCTTACGTATGTAAAGCCGACAAGATAGCGTACGTTTCTGAAATGATAGTGACCATACGCTTACGGACACAAATGATGGCATCATGACGATCCATCCAATCGATACCCAAAATAACATCGTCTCTAGTTAAATCCACCACGATTAGGTCTGCTATCCAAACACGGCCATTAAGCTGAATCGAACAATTCTTAACTTCATAATTCCCGATAATTCTTCTACCGTCAGGTAATCCAATGACATAAGGTTCACAACTAGTAGCACTATCCAGATGAAGTCTACTCAAGCATGACTCGGAAATGAATGAATGCAATGCACCAATATCAAAAAAGGTACACATATGTTGAGATAGAATTTCGAGTGTACCTGAGGTCATCCGGGCCTCCGGATCTTCGATCCTCTTCATCTCATAAATTCGGGGCTTGCCGGCCCCCGAACCGGATACTCCCGCCTGATAGCTTTTGGCTCCACCTTTGTTTGCTCCCGCCATCTTAAACGATGCAGACTGAGTGACCTGATTATGAACAGCTGACTGCTTCGGGGCCTGAGATGACAGCGGAGTAGGTTTGGAGTCTCTTTGGAAAAAACGGGCCTTATGCTCAGCAACCCCACAGTTATTACACGTGATAGTCTGTCTCGGACACTCAGTGCTGAAATGACCATGTTCTCCAAAGTTGAAACAGGTGATGGCCGAACTGGCCGCTCGGGACTGAGATTATGCAGGTCTAGACGCCACAGGAGGTCGCTCAGAAAAAGTAGGTCCCACACGAGGCTTCTTGAAGGTTGCCTGACTACCTTCGGAATGATTACGATTCTTTGATTTCTTGCTAGCAGATGAAAGTTGTTGCTTAGCAATTTCCTTAGCAGTAAACTCATAAGTAAGAGCTTTCTCAATGAATTCGGCTAGAGTGGTGCAATGATGGTTAAGCAGCTGCATCCGCATACGTGGTTTCAACCTCTTACTGAAATACTTGATCTTATCCGCCTCGGAGTGGATAATAGATGAGGCGAAAGGAAGTAGCTCCTGAAATTTCTCGGCGATAGCGAGAACATCATCTTCCACTGAGGGGTCGGGAATGAGTAATTCTAATAACTTGGCCTCTCTGAGTGGGGCCGAATAATATCTTTCCATCATGAGGGTCTTGATCTGGTCCCAAGTGCAAGATCCGTCGGTGGGCTTCAACGATAACCACCATGAATGAGCGCTCTTACCCAGATAGTAAGCCGCAACTGAAACTTTGTGCCCTTAGGGACACTCTACCATAGCAAATAGTTTCTCAAAGTGTTCAAGCCAATGAACAATATCCGCGGGCTCAGATGAGCCCTCAAAAGTAGGTGGTTTCTGGCGAGAGATGTCCCCAATAATACTGCTCACACTCCTCTCTTGCCCCTGAGGTGGCGGCGGAGGAGCCTGCTGATTCTGGGCGGTTGAGTTCTGCATCGTCTCCATTATCAGTGGCCTCCGAGTTTCTATCTCGGCAGGCCGAGTAGGAACTCAAGTTCATATTATTCCCCAGTATTGTTCAACTTCGCGTAGCATCAAGTCGGCTTCGGTTTGCTCATATATCTTCACGAATTTCAATTCTCTTGGAAAACCTCACCCATTAATGCGGTGTAATTATGACACCCGCGTGCCCTCCTTATAAAATCAAAACCATTTCCTTCATTTTGCGGATTCCGAACAGAGAACAGAGCTTGCGACAGCCCGGTGACACTCCACGCCATGCCATTTCCATCCGATTTTCTGACGATTTACTCCAATTGATTCCTCAGGTGTTACTTTTCATTCGTTTATCCTTACTTCCTGAGGTATTTTTCCAGCTTCATTTCCTGCTTATATTTTCCGCCATTGTTGAGTTTTCAAAGATTCAAATCTCCTTTTTTAAGGTATGTGTCCTCAATATGTCTAACCGTGGGTATTTGGAGAAGGATTCCACTTACGGTTTCTACACTAGGAACTCTAGGATTTATGTTAAATCCGATGGGTTGTGGAAGCTTCTATCCCTCGCGGCCATTAGCGAAATGTTGTATATGAACAAAACTCCTAGGACGGATATCCCTCTGGGTCTTTTGCGCCTAGGACCGTAGATGGTGGTGATGCCGACATTTTGACTCTTGATAGTTTGGACGAAGTCCTAGACTGCATCTTTTTGCATTATGTCAAGGACAAGTCTCAAGATCGACTCCATTTTAGGGGAGCTTTCTCCTCGGCCCAAGTGGTTGAGAAGAGGGAGAAGATCACCTCGTCATCTTCACAGTGTGAGTCTAATCCCTTGTCTTCTTCTATAGGTATGGCTGGGGAGAATTCTTCTGACAGGCTTTTCGATGAGTTCGGCGCGAGACGGAGCCGGGGTAAAGGTCAATTAAACCTGGGGGGCTCCTCTCGACCCAAGCATCCAAAAGGGGGAGACGAGATGCTTGAAAGGATCTATACCACATATGAGGTAGATAGGAGTGAGTACAGGCTCTACCACAGTTTAGCCACCTCTTTCACCGATGAACATGAAGCCAAAACTTTTTATTATAGTGACGCCCTCGTCCCATTTTACTTCAAATAGTTCCACCTTGGTCTGAGGCTGCTTTTAGACCCTTTTATTAATCAATTTTTGGAAGATTGGGAAATTGTCCCAGCCCACCTTGGTGCCAATGCGGTTAGATATCTCACCGCATTTATTATTCTGTGTCGTAGTCTCGGTTTCGAGCCATGTATGTTTGCCTTCTATCACTTTTTCAATTCGTCCTACAACTCCAAAACCAGAACCATCACCATTAAGTCCGATCCTAACAAACTCAAACTCACGGCCCCCATTTCAAATACCATCAACAAGGTCACGGTTTGGAATAGACACGTGATCAAGGTTGAGAGTCGACATGGCTGGGAGTTCGTGGCACCCGTTAATTCACTGCATCAGCCCTCTCGCATTCACGAGCCGGACTGGAGTGCCAATTTGGTTGCGAAGCTCGAGCAGTTCTCATTTGTTGCCATTCTTAACTGGGCCGAGATGGAGACGAATTTTTGATACCATGCTTAGGCTGGCCTGATGAGGGGGCCCATATCTGGGGTTAGACCTTTGGTTGAGGTCCAAAGAGGGACCCGATTTCCTGATTGGGTTGTCCATCCCAATTTTATCTTTTGCGAGGATTGTGCGACCTGTCGGGCCGAGGACGGCAAGTGCTTAAAAGCTGTGGACATCGTAGGATGTAATTTTCTTATCTTCATTGTCGTTTTTTCTGCCATCTCTTTTTGGGATTAACATTGTTTTGTGCAGATCTCTCGATGGAAGACTTACAGAAGGTCAATAACGAGCATATCGATCCTATGATGGCGGCTCTAAAAGCGAAGAGGTTGTCCCGGTTGAGGGGAGTCGAGCAGAGATATGCCGATATGACAGCTCGGTAAAAAGAGTTGCAAGAGAAAGGGGAGTCTTCACTTCCTAAGGAGCCACATATCGTTCAAGTCGGGCTTTATCCGAACATAAAACGGAAGTCGAGGGGGAGCCCACCGAGGAATTTATCCCTTCCCGTGCTCGTGCTTGGAATCAAGGCCAGGGGCACTCTCAAGAACAGGGCCAAGACCGTAAGATGGACTCCGAGGCGGAGCGGCGTAGTAGACCGAGAGACCGAGAAATGACGGGGGCCGAGATCACGAAGAGCCTTCTCAGAAGAGAACCATTCTCTCGCCACATGGCTCATCCTAGGCATTCGCCTTATCTGATGCCGAGATTAAAAACTGGGTCGACTCTTTTGCCGCTGCCCCCATTATGTCTGGGTTTGATTCGATGGTTCATTTTGGGACCACCCTCAAGCTCGGAGGACCTGTCATTAAGCAGGTTATGAATAGGTCTTATATCGAACACCTAGTTGCTGACAAGTCGAGCTCACTTCAACTCTTCAACATGAAGGGTTTATTTCTCAGTGAGGTACTTTATTACTTCGCCTTGGTCTTTTGAATTTCCTTTCTGCAATCCCTTTGGATCTGAGTGCGTTTTCTTTTTGTAGTTTGCCTCCATGGCTCAGCATGAATATGTTGTATTTAGGCAACCTATGGATCTGGCGCACAAGAATAAGGCTGCTGCTAAGTCGTCCCAAGAATCCACTATTACACTCGTTGAGAAGGTTGATGCCCTGGAGAAGGAGAAGGCTTCTCATGACGCCGTGCTGAACGAGGCTGAGCTGAAGGTTGAACACTCTGAGGTGGCCAGGAAGTCCATGCTTGAGGATTTGGGGAAGTTAAAGGAGGCATTGCTTCAATCCGAGACGGCCCTGAAGATTGCTGAGGTCGAGGTCGAGGCACAGAGGAAGAGGTCTGAGGTCCTGTCACTGGAGAAGAATGTCGCGGATGAAAGGCTGGCCCTTCTTGAGGAGAGCATACCTAGGAAAGAGGAGTCCGCCATCGAATAATATAGGAAGAGCAAACAGTATCGATATAACTTGGTTGATGAAGCGGGCTCCGTCTACAGTGATGCTTGGTCCAATTTATCTCGGCTTCTCTACATTGACCCAGAAGTCGAGGTGCCTCTAGAGAAGCTCACTCGACTCTTCGTCCAAGATCCTTACAGTGTGGAAGCCAGGGCTGCTCACTCCGTAAACCCTTATTGAGAATGCTTTAAAAACATGAGGGCTAGGGATTCTCAGGAGGGGAAGCCGACATGGGATCCCCCAACTCCTCAAAAGAACAACTTTGACAACTTGATAGCACAGGCCGAGGAGGAGGATGGCGCCGGGCTGGTATAGTCAATTTTTTGTCTTTTTGTCTTGTATAAGAGTTGTAAAGCCGATTTGGCTAGAACGATGTACTCTTTATCTGTATATTTATGATACCTTAACCCGATCGTTTTGTCGGTCTTCATGCTTTCAAACATTCTTTTATTTTTAGCCAGATTTTCAACCCGATGTGGGTGTTCTTGCTGTATCTGTTTCTGTACTTCATCTGTTTATGCGGTCGGTGATTAAGTTTCTTATCTCGTCAACCGAGAATGTACTTGTTCGCAATTAACTAATTGTGAACTGGTTTAACGTCAGGCCGAGCAGTTGATGTCGGCCTTTCAGAATGTATCTCAAGGTGAGGTCCCGCCTTACATCGAAGTAAAGCCGAGACGTATATCTTATTTTGGTTATGTTCACTTTAGCCAGTACGAGCCGAGTGTAGACGAGCCAGGGATTGTATACCTGCGGTCGGCGTGTTGAGTGTTACGTACTCATTTTTAAATTTGAGTGAACTAGTTGTCAAAACTAGGCACAAATTGTCATGAGTTAGATGTCTTAATCTTAACTCAGCGTGATTTGAGTATCTTGTACTCCTTTTTAAATTTGAGTAAACTAGTTATCAGAACTAGGCTCAAATTGTTTTGAGTTAGATGTCTTAATCTTAACTCGTGTGTTGAGTGTCATGTGCTCACTTTGAGCGAACTAGTTGTCAGAACTAGGCCCAATTTATCTGTAGAGTTAGATGTCTTGATCTTAACGCGTGTGTTGAGTGTCATGAACTCACTTTGAGCGAACTAGTTGTCAGAACTAGGCCCAATTTGTCTCTATAGTTAGATGTCTTGATCTTAACTCGTTGTGCTGGTGACCAAGCATGTCGTGTATGCTTTTAGGAACTAGGCTTTTATCTGAATTTGCAAGAGTTGCCTTGCTTAAATACTCTTGCTTAAATGTTAAGTCAGGCATTAGTGCTCCAGACTTACTTTAATGTTCAGACATTGTTATGTAATATCTAAGCACGTACAAATTAAGTACTTGATAGAATGATGAAAAGGATTTTGATAGATAGAAAGCCATTACATCAAAGGTGTAAATGAGTAGCTCGACTTAAATTCTTCTATTGATAATACTTTCTCAAGTGCTCTGAGTGCCATGGGTGTTTTAGCTCTTTCCCCTCGGGTGTCTTGAGCATGTAGGTCCCCTCCCGGATAGCGTGGGTTACAATGTAAGGGACTTCCCAATTTGGAGAGAGATTGTTTTGTTGAGCTTTTCGGTGAGTAGACTCAATTTTTCTTAGTACCCAATCACCCATTTTAAACACCCTCTTCTTCACCTTTTGTCATGATAGGCCTTGGTCCTTTGTTTGTAGTTAATCATCCTTAGCTGTGCAGCTAGTCTTTTCTCATCAAGCAAGTCTAAATCCAGGAGTCTGTTATATTCATTGACCGTTTCGTCATAGTTGGCTACCCTAAAGGTCGGGAGTGCCATCTCTGCTGGAGCCATGAATTCTGAACCGTACGTCAGGGCAAAGGGTGTTTCCCCAGTCGGCCCCCGAGTGGTTGTACGAACTGCCCATAGGGCAAGAGGGAGGTCGTCCAGCCACTTCCCCTCGCTTCCTTCCAAATTTTTTGTGAGGGATGTCAAGATTAGTTTGTTGGCTGCTTCAGCTTGTCCATTTCCCTGAGGATGACTAACTGAGGATTTCTTGTGTTGAACCCCCAGTCCATTAAGCTCTTCAGTGAAGGCATCCGAGAATTGAAGTCCATTATCCGTTACAATTGTGTTAGGAACACCAAACCAACACCAGGTGTAATCGTGTATGAAATTGATGGCGTTCTCCTTCGTGATTTTTGCCAAGGCTCTAGCTTCAACCCACTAGGGGAAGTAATCTGTGGCTATTATGACATATTTATTGCTTCCCTTGGCTAAGGGGAAGGGTCCAATCATGTCTATTCCCCACATATCGAAGGGCCAAGTCAGTATGATGAGGCTTTGTTCAACATCCGGGACCTTACACTACTACAAAAACAGCATTTACTGACATTTAGTTTCTGACACTTTATCAAAAGTGTCAGTAACTTCAGACATTTGACTCATTTTTTGTTTTTAACATAATTGTGTCATAAGATACTGACACTTTAGTTATATTTTAGAAATATTGTAGATATATTCCTCACTCCTCTCCTCCTCTCCTCTGCCCGCTGCCGCTTCCTTTTTTTCTCTCTCTCTATATGATTTTCGGGCTTTCTCACTCTAAACTCACTGTAAAATCCCGATCTCTCTGTTTCTACACACTCAAGAAATGCTCAATCTGAATCAAAGTGCACACACACCTGTACACGAACACATATATTCACTTTTGCACATCGTGATGGTCAGATACTGAGGCAAATAGACAAAATATTAGGGTTTTTCTCTGGTTCCCGTCTATCCCGCGATGTCGAACTCAAATGGCGCCTGTATAGGTCTCCGACTGCGCGACGATGAGACACAGGGTCACAAACAGGCCTGCTGGGTTTCAGGCTCCTGGTTGGCAGTTGGCTTTCGGGTTTTGGCCCTAATTTTTGGCCGCACACGGCGTCTACGGAAAGGGTAATATGGAGGTTGAGTTCATGTGGGTTTTAAATTTCTGGCTCAAGGTAGGGTTGAAGTTATGGGATGATAATTTTTCTGATTTAGGTCATATTTATAATGTTTGAAGCGTGTGTGTTTATGTGATTGAATTTAAAGGTTCGTGTTTGGTGGCTTTTTGAAACTGGGATGTGGGTTAAGATGGCGGATATGGATATGGAGCCAAGCTAACTAATATATTCTCGACGGACTTCATTATCGAAACAGCCGACGGGAAGCGGCTGAAGAAGTATGAGCAGGTATATTAGGGCTTTATATACATATATAAATGGGCATTAGAAGACTCTATTGTTTCTTCAGTGGGGTTTGTTGTGTATTTGTTTTTGGCGTTTGTCTTGGTTGTGTATATTAATCTTATGTTCATTAGAGGGTGTTAGTGTGTTAGTGTATATCAATCATATGTGAAATGTTATTCCGTATGGCAACTTTGATACAATGGTGTTAATGTGTTACCTGTAGTGGTTGTGTTACTTTTTCATGCTAGGTAGAATTATAGTTTTTGGTATTTGTGATTCTTGTCAATCTCAGGTGTTTACAAACAACATGGGAAATAAATCTGAACCAGTCATCACAAAATGCAAAGCGAGTGAGAATTGGACAAAGGTCACCTATAAGCCTGACTTGGAAAATTTCAACATGACACATCTGGAAGATGATGTTGTTGCATTGATGAAAAAACGAGTGTATGACATGGCTGAATGCCTTGGGAGGACTATGGAAAAAGTTGAATTAAATGGAGAGAATATTTGTAGCAAAATAAAGTCGTTTCCTGATTATGTTGATCTCTACTTAAAATCTGCTGGAAAATTTAAAGACGTTAAACTTCCAAGGTGATTGTTATGAAATTGCCTGTTCACAATTTTCTAGCCCACCTAGAGGAACTAGCTAACCTTACCTGTTCATGTTTCAGGATAACTGAGAAGGTCAATGATAGGTGGGAGATTTGTGTGAGTCTAAGTGACGGCTAGTTTCAACAGGTTTTCTTTAAAACTCTTTATGAGTTTTAGACCTCTGAGGCTTACCTGAATTATGTGACTCATGTTTGCTGATCGTAAATTTTCCAGGTCAGCTTTGTGAATAACATTGCAACGATCAAGGGCGGAACTCATGTTGATTACATCACAAACCAGATTACTGCTCATGTGTTGAACTTAATATTTCACCTACATTCTTTCATGTAAGTGAAATCTATTTCTGGTCTTGATTTACTTAAGCTTATCCTAACATGTATTTGGTTTTAATGGTAAAATGGTTGTTTGTACTCTTCTTACTTTTCATTGATGTGGTACTAACGATGATCCTTTTATATCTGAAGGATTATGCGAACTATAATTTAATATATTCCAGACTATTATATGTGGACTGCCGGAGCTGTTTTAATATATAAAACTGATATTTCCATACAGTATTATTGTATCCCTAGCCAGTTATGCTTTCATGTAAAGGATAAGCACCCATGGCATCTATAGGTTTTAGATTATATTCTACTTATAGATTTAACCAAGTTCTTAGGACGTGGTTTCTGTGTGGCAGTGGACCATATAAAATATCATCTTCTTGATTTTTTTTAAGTCGATCGAAGTTAGATTGGTTCTAGGCCTGTTACCTTCGCTGCCAAACGATGTTGTGAAGTTCTCTTATACACACATCTTGTCAGATTTAGCAGATTGGTTCCAGGTCTGTAGGTAAGGTAAATACAAACCTCAAGGGGGTTTTGTAACTTTAAAAGATGTGTTGCTTATATTTTTCTTTTTTTGTGATAGTCTAATGGTTAGTTTTTGCAGTTATCCCTAGTACTTTTCATATGAACTTGAACCTCTTTTTCTTCCTTGATAGGTGTTAACCAACCCTTCTACAGATAATCATATCTTCTTGTCTTTGTGTTCTGACATTATGTCAAGGATTTTCTCCATAGTAATTTCTTTTTCCAGCCCAACCCATAAGCTCAACGGCCTGAAACGATTGATTTCTTCCTGGCTTCTATTGCATCTCGATTATAGAATTAGCATCATTGTGGGAGAGTGTTTCTCAGTATTTTTGTGATGTCTGCATTATTTGATGTCGTGGTACCCTTACAATTTCCCTTCTATTTTTATACTGATGCCACCAGCATTTTCTTTTGGTTTTTATCCTTAGTGTTTCCCTTTTCAGTCAATTATTAATATTGGTAATAATACTTATCCATTCTCACACTGACATCATCTGATTTTGTAGGGATGCATGTGGGTCAAGTATCCATTAGAACGCGAGCCCTTATCATCTCACCATGCCATCAAGAAACCGGTAAAGCAATCGCAATAAGACTGAATTGATTTTGCAAACGGCCAACTCTGAATCTGTTGAAGGGGTAAAGTCCGACAGCACCTTGGGGACCAAAGTAAAGGACGTGGAATCTGATGAAAAGGGAAATATAAATGTTGATCTGGTAGCATCAAATGATGTTGAAGATGAAAAGTCTACTGAACTTAAGTAGTCTGTTGAACTTGTGATTCCACCGCTGTTGGATGAAGAGGAAGCCTGTCCAACTTGTCTTGAAGGTGCAATTCGTTAAGCTATGGGGCCTGAGATTGTTACTAAATATAGGATTAATTGCAAAAACTACCCCTGAGGCTTGGTCTAATATGCAAATATTTCAGCTATCTTTCAAATTTATGAACTTTTATTTTGTGGTAATTAGATTAAACCTTAGTAATTAAACTTAACTTGTACTACCACTTTCCTATGTTAAACTAACTAGTGATCTCCTTATGATATTTAACCTTCGTGTTTATATTTGTTCTGCGGAATATGATGCTGAGAACCCCAAAATCATGACAAAATGTGAACACCATTTTCACCCTGCTTGTATTCTTGAATGGATGGAAAGAAAGGATATGTCCAGTTTGTGATCAGGTTAATGCATCTCATCTTCATCATCATCATCATCATCATGGCATGAAGTTTATAGTGTCAATCAATTGTCTAAAGTCGACAGTATGAATTCATGTAGTAGCAAAGTTTTACACCGCCCTCCCTTCCGGATGAAACCTTCATATGATGACCTTCATATGATAGAGAGATGCGATGAAATTCTAAAATCATCACCATCATAAGTTTTTCCACCCGCACAGAAAATTTATGAGATGGTGATGCGTTGAGTTCATTGCTATAATATGTTCCATTACATAATTTATAATGCAAATCATCATGCATCTTTCTTAGTTCTTGTGAACTATGATCATCAATAAGAAATAACCTTATATGGCTTATTGGATGCAGGAAATTATTTTCAGTCCCGCTATAGGAGGATAGATTTTTGGAATACTGCTGTTGGTGTCTTAGCTATTGTGTTGGATCATCTGCTATTAGGCTCCGTTGCTGCGCAATGTCTTTTTTGTTTGCTCATCTTGACTTAGATTTATGTTGTATTCATTTACTTCCTAAAACATCTTTTTTTGTTTGCTCATCTTGCCTTTGGTAATGCTAAAACATCCAGGAATGATAACTCCAGCCGGTTCGTGAGTTCTCTCTGTCTATTACTTCCTACTTGAATTAGTACCCAATATTAATCTTTAGTAGTCAACTTACAAATATTTGGCTTGATAGTGTTTCAAATTTGTTGCAGGGGAAATTAATTGAGATCCACTTTAGCTCTACTAGAAAAATATGTGGTGCTAAAATACAGACTTGTATACTTGCCAAGTTGAATTCTTAGATTCTAATGTGCTAGACTGTTGGACTGTTGTGCTAATCTGAATTCTTAGATTCTAATGTGAATTCTTAGATTCTGAGTTGTGCTGTATTGTTGTGCTCTTTTACTAAGATTTTGTAGTGCTTTGATTTCCTTCTAGTAGTAGTTTAATAAGATTTTGAGTTTTGTATTCTCTGCTCTTTTTTCGAGACTAAAACGTCATCGACCGATGTTTATTATTCAATTTAATAATGCATTTGGGATGTTTTATAAGTGAATTGTCTGTTTGATAATTTTAATTTATGGTAAAAATAATTTCACATAATTAAACCAAAAAATGTAGTTAAGATAAAAATAGAATTAAAATAAAAATAGTTTTTTTTCACAAATCTGAACATATACTAACACTAAAATAGTGTCAGTAATTATTTTTACTGACACTTTATATTAGTGTCAGTAATGCTAAAGCCAGAACATACTGACACTAGTGTTTAGTGTCAGTAAAACTAATTACTGACACTATTTTAGTGTCCGTAAAAATAATTACTGACACTATTTTAGTGTCGGTATTTACTGACACTTGTATTACTGACACTAAAAATTAGTGTCAGTATTTTCTGGCTTTAGCATTACTGACACAATTATAAAGTGTCACTAAAAATAATTACTGACACTATTTTAGTGTCATTAAAGAGGATATTTGTACTAGTGTTAGGTAGGTCAAAGTACCTTTGACATTTATCGCATTTTTTCATGTAAGTCTGGGGATCTTCCCTCAGGTTAGGCCAATAATATCCGAGGGTTATGACCTTATCGGCTAAAGTCCTGGCCCTCGGGTGTCCTCCGCAGACTCCATTATGGACCTCGGCCAGCAAGTTCTCCGCATACTTTGGAGGAACACATCTGATTAGAGGCTTGGTGAAAGATCTTCTGTAAAGCACTCTGTTCCACACGATGAACCGCGCGGTCTTCTTTTTGATCATTTTGGATGCCAACTCATCTTCGCGTAACTTTCCATCTATGAGGTAGTCCTTGTAGTCGTCTATCCAGCTTCTCTCTTTGTGGTCTATGGCAAATATCTTTATCCTTTCACACGTTGGATGGTCGACGTAAATGACCAATGGATCAATATTTTCAGCTGTAGCCATTTTGGAAATCAAATCGGCCTCCTTGTTGTGATCTTGGCCTATTAGTCTTATCTCCAAGAACACTAAGTCCTTGGTTATGTCAAGGACGAGGTCTTTGTACTTGACCATCATGTGGTTTTCACTGTTGAACTCTCCTTGGACCTGCTTCACAACCAGCTTCGAATCACTGTAAGCAGCCATCTTCGTTGCTCCGAGGAACTTAGCCTTTTCAATCCCAAGGATAAGGGCCTCATACTCGGCCTGATTGTTTGAAGACGGGAACTTAAATCGCATAAAGTCTCGAGTAACGTGCTCACTCCTAGGATTGACCACGACAACTCCTGCCCCATTTCTTCCTTTCGTAGCAGACCCATCCGCGTACAAAATCCAACAGTCTCTTGGTAGGTCAGAGATGTAATATCCAGATTAATTATTGAGTATTTCATCTGTAATTGAACCCTGTATTATTTGGATTTGTGATATCAATAATCGAAGTATAACCTTTCTCGTGTTTGTATCCTTGTGCATGATTATAGCAACATGTAAATTTTCTCATGCAATTACGTGATAACATACGCTAAGAAGGAAGCTTAATGTACATTATCCGCTAAAGTTAGCGTACGCTACGAATGAAGCGTAGCGTACGTAAAGCAGTCAATAATTGAGCTGGGGGGATAGCACATGCGCCAGCCGGACAATGGGTCCGGATAAGATTCCCGCGGATGAACCTGGACAGTTTTGAAGTCAACGGGTGTTAACATACGCTAAGGTATGTGTCTAGCGTACGCTAATGGGTGTTGCTTACGTACATAACCTGATGGTGTAGCGTACATAATCGAGTACATAATGAGAACCGTTAACTATCAGTGAATGATAGCATATGCTAAGAATACTGGGTAGCGTACGTTATGCATGAAGGCTGACGTACGTTATGGTCAGAAAGATATAAATAGGACATCACTCCATTTCATTTCATTATGTTTCTTCCACTTATTCTTCAACATACTTCATGCCTAGAGAGTTCCCAGCCACCTTATACACCTTTAGAACACCTTTAATTGATCATTGAAGATTGAATATCACTATTACTTGATCATTGAAGTTGAAGAACATCTTGGATTGGCACACAAGCAACCGGAGTTGTATTCTACCTATTGTCTCAGCATTTTCTTCATCTTAAGGTATGTTATGCTATCTCCAACCTTGAATTCGTATTCTAAAGGATGTTATGATCATGCTACCAAGGATATTAAGTTCCATAGATGATTTATTCAATCAAACATCATGTTTAGGAAGTCGGGATGATTATGCATAAGTTACCTTTGTTGAGAACATTATAGTTGGAACCTTGTTATGACAAACAATAAGAGTAGTATTATGAGTTGGATAATCTATGTTGAGTGGTGTTGCCATATTGATCGTAGACTTGGAGTTGATATTACTTTTGCTAAATGGACTTAAGAAAGAATCATCGAAGGTTGTATCCTTTCTTATAAGTTGGATTTGTTAGTTCATCTTTAAGATAAAGTTTGAATGTAATGATGATATTGGAAACAAGCGCATCAACCTTAGATCACCCGAACTTCACATGAGAATTGTAATCGAGATTGAATTTAGTGTTGTGATGATATACGTATCCTTGAATTCAAAAATGTTTTAATCCGTAAGATCATTCATAATTATATGAGCATGATATGTATGAGGATAACGTACGTTAATCACTGAGGACTTCGTACGCTTCATCACCAATCGAGACAGTCGTCTGCTCAATGAGAAACTATCATATGTGTGTTTAGCATATGCTAGGCTCTGTAACTTACGTACGCTAACGGGCAGAATTAACGTACGCTACGTTTGGTATGTAGCGTACGTTATATCATCAGATGAGTCAGTCGACTGATCAAAGAGGAACTGTCAATGCATGATTAGCGTATGCTAGACTTCGTAGTTTACGTATGCTAACGAGCAGGCTTAACGTACGCTACGTTGGATACATAACGTACGTTACGCAGACCAGGCAGGATACGTTTTGTGAATTTTCAGCCGTAGTTTGGATTGCTAGATATTCGTATGTTAGTTATTCAACATGAGATGAACTCTATATTATTTCTTTTGTTTAAGGTTCGAGTTTTGCAACGTGATTAATCGAAGGGGCGACCTTCGAGTGTTTTGATATTCGTGGAAGTGTTATTCTTGTCATCGAATCGAGGCAAGTACTTTAATTGTTCTATGTATTGATGTTAGACATATTGTTGTGCATATATGACGTTGTATGTCCACCTCGTGTTGGTCCGACGGGATCATCGGGGGATCTATGCTAGCGTACGCTGGATCATCAGATGGGTTTTTCCACCATGGGTTGGTTTGATGGGATTATCGTGGGATCTAGGCAGTGAATGCTGGATCATCAGAATCACCATGTGTATGTTGTGATGTCATGTTGTGATTATCATTTGTGTATGATATTTATGAGTTTCTCGCAGGAAGAGGCTCGTTCGTATTTTATCATTTATGTTAGTTTTGTTCTTCATGAGTCGTTGAATAATATGATGTAGTACTTGTACTAGCATCGTTGTGCTAACCCCTTCGGGGGTGAACATTTGTTTATGTTCAGGATCCAGGAGAACAGGAAAACAACCACTGGAGCTGCATGATAACGACGGTGCAGAGTGATGTTCCGGCCGGGTTCAATTGTCTTTTTGTGTTGTTTTTAATAAGTACTCGAGTACGTTGTTGTTTGTGATGTTGGATTTGGTGATGTATTAATATTCTTCATTTGGATGTTTGTATTTTCAGTATTGGCCCAGAACTGTTGTATTTTATTTCAGTTACTTTCATATGTTGGTATCTGTTATTGTATTTTCATTTCTTCAGCCTTGTAAATTCTTATATAAAGGATTTACGGCGCTGTAATATTCCTGAATATATCGGGGGTGTTACAGAATATGGTATCGGAGCTAAGATTATGGATATCTTGGCTATTGGGTTAAAATAAGGGTCATATATGTCTTCTGAGGTAACCGGTCGTGAATAACATCACTGTACTGCCTACGTCTTCGTGCGAACGGTGGTTGTGAGTTCCTAAACTCTATCTCGTCCTTTACATGTTATACTTCTTTATGCTTGAACATTATAATGATATTGTTTCCTGTAAATTGAGTATTTATGCTTACAGTATGTTAAGAGGTGGATGTGTACGTGGTCGCAGTCATGGACGCGGAGGAAGGAATGCTGAAAGAGAAGCTTTGCCTTCTAATCAGGCCAGCCACAGCTCAGGGGAGCCACAAAGATCTATTGACAATGAACCAGAACTTGCTATGCCCGAAATCCTTCGTCAGGTGGTTAACCAGATGACTCAGTTTGCCCAGGTCGTGGACCGAATGCAGTTCGTAGTAGGATTATAAGAGGGCAATAGACAGCAAGGTATCCAGACATGGGAAATCGAGGCGACCGATGGCTGCAAGAGGTGGCGAAGATGCAACCACCCAAATTCGACGGCTTTCCTGATACACTGATGTGGGATCAGTGGTTAAAAGAACTGGAGAAAATTTTTGCCGGGATTAATTACCCAGACGACCGGAGAGCCTCTATTGCTTAGTACTTTCTGATAGGGGAAGCGTCCGAGTGGTGGGAAGCCATCTGGCCTGTAGAACATGATGCCGACTGGGGAGAATTTAAATTGATGATGGAATCTCAGTACTCAGGCGATTAAGACGTTTAACCAGCAGCTGGCATTTGTTCGACATCTGGTCAGAACAGATGCATAAATGATGATCTATTTTGATATGAGAATGAAACCTGAGATTCAGAGGTACATGTCCGGTTTCGAATGTACCACTCTCCCTCAATATTAGGATAAAGCAATGACGTATGAAATCAAAGAAGCAGCGATGGAAAACTTTGCAGAATCCAAGAAGTAGAAAGTCTCTGGTAGTTTCACAGAGCACAAGAGCAGTGGGCCCCGCAAGGCCCAGTCATCCTTTCATTCGTTTAAGAAACCTCAGCACCCATCCTAGAGCAGAAAGAACTTCGGAACAGTATCAGCCACGACGGATGTAACAAGGAAGTGTTTTAACTGTGGTCAGATGGGACACTATCGATGAAATTGCCCATTTCCTGCCGTGACTTATTTTGATTGTGGTCGAGAGGGACATCATGCGGTGTTCTGTGAAGAGGTTGCAAAATCTTTTAGAGCCCGTACATCACAGCCAGCTCAGAAGGAAGCAAGTATTCAGCAGACGCAGCAGAGTGTTCAGCTGCCCCAAAATTTTGGTCGCGGACGAGGCAGAGGACAATTCGACTGAAATGGGACATCGAGTGCCAGATCCGTTCCTCCATGCCTATACGAGATGAAAAGGGCAGACGATCAGGATGCTGCTGTCGAATCAGGTACTGTTCAGATCCTTTCACATCTAGTTAGCGTTTTATTCGATACAGGAGCTACGCATTCATTTATATCCTTGTCTTGTGTAAATCGTTTGAACATTTCTGGTTTTAATAATTGTGAGTCTTATGTTGTGGGTTTACCGAGTGGAGAGAGGATTGTGGGAAACTTAGAAACTAGAGATTTCCCAGTATCAATTGGAGACAGAGAGTGGCCCTAAAATCTGATTGTGATAGAAATGAAAGGAGATGACCTGATACTCGGAGATGATTGGCTTAATCGATATGGAGATATTGTAAACTACCGAAAGAGGAATATCTCAGTGATAGCTGACGATGGTTCCGAAATACTGTTTGAGGGATGTAGACCAGGAAGCTCAGGAAAGATGATCAAGGCGATGAAAGCTGTCAAATTGTTGAAACAGGGTTGTACTGGATACTGGTGCTACGCAATGAAGAAAGAAGATGGAAGGGTAGAGCTTTCATCCATTCCTGTTGTGAATGAATTTCTGGATGTGTTTCCTGACGAATTACCTGGACTACCTCCACAACGGGATGTAGAATTCACCATCGAGCTGGAAACAGGAGCTACACCCATTTCTAAGGCATCGTATCATATGGAACCTACTAAGATGTATGAATTAAAGAAGCAACTGGAAGAGTTACTGGACAAAGGCTATATCCAGCCAAGCCTTTCGCCCTGGGGTGCACCAGTTCTTTTTGGCTGGAAGAAAGATGGATCGCTTCGATTGTGTATTGACTATCGAGAACTGAACAAGATGACGATTAAGAACAAGTATCTGTTGCCACGGATTGGTGATTTATTTGACCAGCTGCAAGGAGCAACAGTGTTTTCCAAGATCGATATTAGGTTGGGATATCATCAGTTGAGGATTAAGGAATCCGATGTTCCAAAATCAGCATTCAGAACTCGCTACGGACACTATGAGTTTGTAGTGATGCCGTTTAGTCTCACTAACGCACTTGTTGTATTCATGCAATTGATGAACCGAGTGTTCATAGAGTATTTGGACAAGTTCGTAGTCGTATTCATTGATGACATTTTGGTTTATTCCAAGAGCCCGAAAGAGCATGCACAGCATTTGCGGATCATTTTAGACCTTTTGAGAAATGAGCAATTGTACGCCAAGCTTTCTAAGTCTGAATTCTGGCTAAAGGAAGTAATGTTCCTCGGTCATGTGGTATCAGTAGAAGGAGTCTGAGTAGATCCCCAGAAAATCAAAGTAGTTATGGATTGGAAGCCTCCTAAGAACGTGGAGGAAGTCCGGAGTTTCTTAGGACTTGCTAGGTATATCGTCGGTTCGTGGAAGGTTTTTACAAAATTACCCACCCACTTACTCGACTACTGCAGAAAAACCAAAAGTTTAAGTGTAACGAGATGTGCCACACTAGCTTTGATGAATTGAAGAAGAGATTGACGATGGCACCGATTTTAGCACTCCCACAAGGAACTAGAGGATTCATAGTTTACAGCGACGCTTCGAACCAAGAACTCGGGTGTGTATTGATGCAGAATGAGAAGGTGATCACCTATGCGTCACGACAGCTGAAGCCTTATGAAGTAAATTACCCAATGCATGATTTGGAGCTGGCAGCGGTAGTTTTTGCTTTGAAAATCTGGAGACATTACCTGTACGGGACTCACTGTCGAATCTTTACGGATCACAAGAGTCTCAAATACATATTCAGTCAGAGGGAGTTAAACATGCGGCAAAGGAGATGGCTGGAACTGATTAAGGACTACGATTTGGAGATTCTTTATCATCTAAGCAAAGCGAATGTAGTGGCCGATGCACTAGGCCGCAAGCCTGTTTCTATTCGAATGGAGACTCTCACCTCCCAGACCAGCATTCAACGGGAATAGATTCGTGAAGGAATTGAAGTATGGTTGCAAAGAGTCCAAAGACAACTGTGTGTGATGGAAATAACTTCATCGTTAACCGAAGAAATCAAATCTAAGAAATTGGATGATCCTATGATGATTCGGTTACGCGATGAAGTGATCAAGGGAAAAGCCCTAGGATCTGTAATTCATGATGATGGAGTATTGAGATTCCAGATCCGACTTTATGTTCCCGATGTCGATGTTTTGAAGCAAACAATTCTCAAGAAAGCTCACAGTACGTCCTATTCTATCCACCCGGGCACCAGTAAAATGTATAAGGATCTGAAGCAGAATTTCTGGTGGGGAAACATGAAGAGGGACGTATCCGATTATGTCTCGAAATGTTTGGTTTGTCAGCAGGTTAAGATCGAGTATCAACGACCTGTCGGGATACTGAAGCTGCTCCCGATTCCTGAATGGAAGTGGGATGACATATCGATGGACTTTATCACTAATATGCCGAAGACCAGAACAGGGATGAACATGATTTGGGTGATAGTTGACCGTTTAACCAAATCAGCTCATTTTCTAGGTATTAAGGACACTTGGGGACCAGAGAAGTTGGCACGAGTGTTTATTGCAGAAATAGTCCGATTGCATGGCATGTCGAAGACCATTATTTCTGATCGAGACGGTCGCTTTGTGTCTCATTTTTGGAAAGCAGTTCATAAAGCCTTGGGAACTGAATTGAACTTCAGCACAGCTTATCATCCGCAGACAGACGGACAATCCAAAAGGACTATTCAAACAGTGGAAGACATGCTGAGGGCTTGTGCCTTAGATTGGTCAACTGATTGGGAAGTTCATCTACCGTTGATTGAATTCACCTACAATAATAGTTTACATGCTTCTATTAAGATGGCACTGTTTGAGGCATTATACGGGAGGAGATGCAGATCCCCCTTATGTTGGGACAATTCATCAGACTTGATCGGGACGGGACCGGAATTGATCGTACAGACATGAGAGAAGATAGCCTTGATTCGCGAAAGACTATTGACCGCCCAGAGTTGACATAAATATTACGCAGACGTGCGCCATCGCCCATTATAGTTCAATATTGGAGATCACGTACTTTTAAAAGTTTCTCCTACTCGGGGAATCTTTCATTTTGGAAGAAAGGGAACGTTGTGTCTGAGATATATCAGACCGTTCGAGATTCTTGAGAGAGTTGGAGAGTTGGCATACAGATTGACATTACTGCCGTCATTGAGCCATGTTCATAACGTGTTCCACGTATCCTAGTTACGGAAGTATATACAAGATCCTAGTCATGTCATTGATTTCGGCGAGATCGAAGTCGCTCAGGATGGCACGTTTGAAGAGAGACCGATCAGGATACTCGAGAGTCGAGTTAAACAATTGAGAAATAAACCGATCGCTTTGGTTAAGGTTCAGTGGTCGCACCACGAAGTAGAAGAAGCCACTTGGGAAACGGAAGATAGCATGAGGTCCAGATATCCAGAGTTATTTTTGTCTTGAGTTTCGGGACGAAACTCCTTTTTAGAAGGAGAGTATGTAATATCCGTATTAATTATTGAGTATTTCATCTGTAATTGAACCCTGTATTATTCGGATTTGTGATATCAATAATCGAAGTATAACTTTTCTCGTATTTGTATCCTTATTCATGATTATAGCAACATGTAAATTTTCTCATGCAATTACGTGATAACGTACGCTAAGAAGGAAGCTTAACGTACGTTATCCGCCAAAGTTAGTGTACGCTACAAATGAAGCGTAACGTACGTAAAGCAGCCAATAATTGAGCTCGGCGGTAGCACATGCGCCGGCCGGATGATGGGTCCGGATAAGATTCCCATGGATGAACCTGGACAGTTTTGAAGTCAACGAGTGTTAACGTACGCTAAGGTATGTGTCTAGTGTACGCTAATGGGTGTTGCTTACGTACGTAACCTGATGGTGTAGCATACGTAATCGAGTATAGAATGAGAATAGTTAACTATTAGTGAAGGATAGCGTACGCTAAGAATATTGGGTAGCATATGCTAAGCGACTAGCGTACGTTATGCATGAAGGCTAACGTACGTTAAGGTGAGAAAGTTATAAATATGACATCACCCCATTTCATTTCATTTCGTTTCTTTCACTTAGCCTTCAACATACTTCATGCCCAGAGAGTTCCCAGCCACCTTATACACCTTTAGAACACCTTTAATTGATCATTGAAGATTGGATATCACTATTACTTGATCATTGAAGTTGAAGAACATTTTGGATTGGCACACAAGCAACCGGAGTTGGATTCTACCTATAGTCTCAGCATTTTCTTCATCTTTAGGTATGTTATGCTATCTCCATCCTTGAATTCGTATTCTAAAGGATGTTATGATCATTCTACCAAGGATATTAAGTTCCATATATGATTTATTCAACCAAACATCATGTTTAGGAAGTCGGATGATTATGCATAAGTTACCTTTGTTGAGAACATTATTGTTGGAACCTTGTTACGACAAACAATAAGAGTAGTGTTATGAGTTGGATAATCCATGTTGAGTGGTGTTGCCATATTGATCTTGGACTTGGAGTTGATATCACTTTTGCTAAACGGACTTAAGAAAGAATCATCGAAGGTTGTATCCTTTCTTATAAGTTGGATTTGTTAGTTCATCTTTAAGATAAAGTTTGAATGTAATGATGATATTGGAAACAAGCGCATCAACCTTAGATCACCCGAACTTCACATGAGAATTGTAATCGAGATTGAATTTAGTGTTGTGATGATATACGTATCCTTGAATTCGAAGATGTTTTAATCCGTAAGATCATTCATAATTATATGAGCATGATATGTATGAGGATAACGTACGTTAATCACTAAGGACTCCGTACGCTTCATCACCAATCGAGACAGTCATCTGCTCAATGAGAAACTGTCATATGTGTGTTTAGCATATGCTAGGCTCTGTAACTTACATATGATAATGGGCAGAATTAACGTACGCTACGTTTGGTACGTAACGTACGTTATATCATCAGATGAGTCAGTCGACTGATCAGAGAGGAACTGTCAATGTATGATTAGCGTATGCTAGACTTCGTAGTTTATGTATGCTAACGAGCAGGCTTAACGTACGCTACGTTGGATACATAACGTACGTTACGCAGACCAGGCGGGATACATTTTGTGAACTTTCAGCCGTAGTTTGGATTGCTAGATGTTCATATGTTAGTTATTCACCGTGAGATGAACTCTATATTGTTTCTTTTGTTTAAGGTTTGAGTTTTTCAACGTGATTAATCGAAGGGGTGACCTTCGAGTGTTTTGATATTCGTGGAAGTGTTATTCTTGCCATCGAATCAAGGCAAGTACTTTAATTGTTCTATGTATTGATGTTATACATATTGTTGTGCATATATGTCGTTGTTGTATGTCCACCTCGTGTTGGTCCGATGGGATCATCGGGGGATCTATGCTAGCGTGCGCTGGATCATCGAACGGGTTTTTCCACCACGGATTGGTCTGACGGGATCATCGTGGGATCTAGGCAATGAACGCTGGATCATCGAAATCACCATGTGTATGTTGTGATGTCATGTTGTGATTATCATTTGTGTATGATATTTATGATTTTCTCGCAGGAAGAGGCTCGTTCGTATTTTATCATTTATGTTAGTTTTGTTCTCTGTGAATCGTTGAATAATATGTTGTGATACTTGTACTAGCATCGTTGTGCTAACCCCTTTGGGGGTGAACATTTGTTTATGTTCAGGATCCAGGAGAGCAGGAAAACAACCACTGGAGCTGCATGACGACGAGGGTGCAGAGTGATGTTCCGGCCGGGTTCAATTGTTTGTTGTTTGTGTTGTTTTTAATAAGTACTCGAGTACATCGTCGTTTGTGATGTTGGATTTGGTGATGTATTAATATTCTTCATTTAGATGTTTGTATTTTCGGTATTGGCCCAGAACTGTTATATTTTATTTCAGTTACTTTCATATGTTGGTATCTGTTATTGTCTTTTCATTTCTTCATCCTTGTAAATTCTTATGTAAAGGATTTACGGCGCTGTAATATTCCTGAATATATCGGGGGTGTTACAAGTGAAGCGTTCTGTATCCATGATGGCCTTTCTTTTCCGAACAGCAGGCGCGTGTTCTTTTGCAAAAGAGATCTCAACTAGAAAATCAACCAAGGGTTGCGCAAGTAAAATCTTCCTCGGCTTATAGGTAATGTCAAACTCGGTCAGCTCAATAGACCAATTGAGTAGTCGGACTGAGCTGTCCATATTGTGCAATATCTTTCTTAGGGGAGCATATGTGTAAACCGTGATGGTATGAGCTGAGAAGTAGGCTCTAAGCTTTCTCGCAGCAATGACCAGGGTGTAAGCTATCTTCTCGGCATTGAAGTATCTTGATTCAACCTCTGATAATGCCTTGATCACATAGTAGATTGCCTTCTGAGCACCTTTATTATTACGGACTAAGACTACAGCAATGGCACAGTCTGTTGCCGCCAAGAATACGAAAAGCGTTTCACCCACGACGGGGCTATTGAGAAGAGGTTGTGAGCCGAAATATTTCTTTAACTCTTGAAACAAGGTCGAGCAGTCGGGTGTCCATACGAAATCTTTCGTTCCTTTTAAGACCTTAAAAAGGGGAGGGATTTCTCCGCGGCTTTGGCTATGAACCTTCCTAATGCTGCCACTCTCCCATTAAGCCTTTGGACCTCTTTGATGCAGGTAGGCTCTCGCATGTCAATCAATGCCTTGATCTTCTCTGGGTTGGCCTCAATCCCCCTTTGAGATACCATGAAACCTAAGAACTTGCCCGCCGTGACCCCGAATACGCATTTGCTGGGGTTAAGCTTCATGGCGTTCGCATTCAGGTTATCAATGGTCTCTTCCAAGTCCGCGGTGTGGCTTCCCTTATTAGTTTTTACAACCATGTCGTTGATGTAGGCCTCCATGTTCCTTCCAATTTGAGATTTGAAAACCTTGTTGACCATCCTTTCGTAGGTTGCTCCCATATTCTTAAACCCGAACGGCATCATCACATAATAGTAAATTCTGCCAGCTACCTGGAAGGCCGCCTTCTCAATGTCTTTTTCAGCCATTCTGACTTGATGGTAGCTAGAGTATGCGTCAAGGAAGCTAAGTGTCTGATGCCCAGCAATAGAGTTCACCAACTTGTCAATCCTTGTAGGGGATAACTATCCTTCGGGCAGGCCTTGTTGAGGTCTGTGAAGTCTACACACATTCTCCACTTACCATTATACTTTATGACCATAACTACATTGGCCAACCAGACCGGATAGGTTGCCTCTCTTATGATGCCTGCTTTGAGTAATTTCTCAATTTCTTCCTGGATCGCCTTCTCTTTGTCTTTGGCAAAGGTTCTTCTTGTCTGCTTGACAGGTTTGAAGAATTTTTCAACTTCCAGTTTATGTAGGGCTATGTCGTCTTTCACCCCAATCATATCTTCCACTCTTCACGCGAATACGTCCAGATCGTTCTTGAGAAGGGTAATTATTTCTTTCTTCTCTTTGGGAGGGAGTTGTCCTCCTACCTTGACCTTCTGTTCGGGATAATATGAATTAATGATGAACTCTTCCAGCCGATCAATGGGTTCCAGCTCTAGTCCATCCCTAAACTCCAGGGTTTCAATAATGATCTTTTGGACACTTTCCTTATTCTCTCCGTTCAGGTTCAGATTCTCGAGATCTAGTAGTTGGCCCACTTTGGTTTCTGCTAAAGCCGTATTTGTGGCATCCGAACTCGGGGGGAGGGGAAAGGTCGCATCTAGTTGATTTATCTATGGAAGCGGGTTCTGGTCGCCTGCAGTAATACTGGTCTCTTGACTGTCTCGGGGAATCTCAGCCATGATGCGTGGTTATCCGAAATAAGTTCTTCGACGTTTTCCCGGAAACGGAACCAAACTGATGCTGCCAAAAATAGATCGGATCAGCCCTTATCCAAATGGTTAGGATATTTCAGCAAGCGAACTTCCTGATCGGACCTACACACAAGAAAACACGTGAACTGAGTCGGGGCTTCACCGGCGAAGGCCCTCCGGCGTGAAAGTAAGTATGGTGAATATAAGGTAAGATTAATTGACTATGTTGAGAATCAAGAATTCTGTATACCAGTATATGTGTAAGGACACATGTTTATATAGACATGAACGTTGTAACCCTAACTTACAAAGAAAGTTATCGAGTTCGTGTTGGTATTGGACTTCATATATATGGGAAGTAGAATCCCGATAAGGATTGTGTACGTAGTTTTCTTGTGGAAAATAGTCCTTGTTAAGTAAGGATATCTTTATTTGTCTCTATCTTGGATCTCACCAGGTTCCGTGTCATGCTACAGGGATATGACCTTCGAGTGTAGATTTACGGATCTCGGCTTATTCTATTACTGATCCGAGTCGGTGCGGCAAGTTGGTTGCCAGAACCAAGTCTTGACTTGCATTTGGACTAAGGCAGACCGAGTAGAGACCTGGCTTTCAGGTCGGCCTAGATCTCATTCCCTAAGCCGGGTTGAGAGGTTTATCCCTGGGCTTTGTAGGGCCTTAACTTATGGGCCTTGCTGGGCTTTATACCCAAGCTCTCCAAATCCGTGTAATCAATTCGGTTTATGTCGTTCAGAATCCTTTATAGTCGTAGTGACTTTTAAGCTCTGTTGATCAATTATAAACCATAGCTTAAGCCATGAATGGATTCTGAACATCTTTATAATATGTTTTAAGGAACTAAAAAACCTTTCGTAACTTCAAAACAAACAATAAACATAACAAAAACAACAAGAGAATGAAGAGGACTCACCTTGATTGCCAAAGAAATTGAGGTATTGTTGTTTTGGTGACTTCTCCTTGAATTTTTGGTGGATTTTCGAAGGGTGAAGCTTCTTGCTCAAGTTCAGGGAGTATATGAGTTTGGAGTGTCGGTTTTTTCACTTAGCTAAGAGAGAGAGAGAGAGGCGGTTATAAAGGGGGAAATTACAAAAGTAGCCCTGGGTAACCTCTAAAGACCATCTTTTATGGCGTAGACGGGTTTGGGCATATGAGGTCCGAACCATATTTATGATATTATGGACCGGACCAGGGTTTTTATAAAAGTATAATATGTATTTCAACTATTTAAAGTCAGTTACTCGTGCGGATAAAGGTAAAAATGCTAGCAGAGGAGTTTATTGTCAAATCTTTTAGTGCCTCGTACATAGAACATTATAGATAAGAATGTATCATTTATCAACATGATATAGTTTTACAATAAACTTAAAGATAAGTACAAGAGTACCCGACCTCAATTTGGACGAATCGGGTATCGAAAGTGTAACACCCTCAATCCACTCAGGGATATTACACGCCGTAGAACCTTTCCTCAAGGATCTACCAGGCTGGTAACAACATTTAACATCTCGACAATACCTTCAAGGCTAAATGACTCAGTAGACCGATTTGGTCTTTCAATAAAAATATACAACTCAATTACAACATATACCCACGCAGGGGTCAAAATACAATAAACTCCCGTACAACGGGGAAAAGATACTGCAGCGGAAAAGAAAATACAACTAGACCACTACGGCATCAACGGATCCTCGTGTGATTAGTATCGTTCATCTTTCATCATCCTTCGTGCCGACCCTGTGTTATGCTCCAAAACCTGAATGCAAAAATAGACATCCACCCCCCGAATACTCGGGGGTTAGCAAAACTCCACTGTTTTGCTAGTGCAAGTACAAAGTGCAAAAACGAGCCATACAATTCACATTCCACGAATAACAATAACCAGGAATCCTCAAAGATCCAAACGAAACGAAAAGTACTTCTCGAGGCAAGGGTTTGAGAATACCTTTAAAAATCGAAACATCATAAATCAATGGAAATAATTTATAAAACGGTTTAGAATGCCATCGAGAGTTTTAATAGAAAATAATTTAGGATTATCAAATCCTACTTTTCAAAACCCAAAGGACAAACGGGGTCACCGCCCCAAAGGTTTACTTTCCACAAAAAAATGACATTTACCAAACCGTTGGGATTTTAGCCCCAAATCCATAAAATGACTTTTACAAAACCATTGAGATTTTAGCCCCAAATCTCATCAAGTCACAGTATACAAGAATGACCACAAGGTTCGTCTTCCAACGTCAAAATCCACAATTAAAGGATTTAACATAAACAACAAAATACTCTAGAGCCATCCTAGCCAAGTAGGCCAAACGAACAACTTACCTCTTACACACTTAGTCAATGCATGCAATCATGAAAACCGTTCAAAAGCACTCATTTCCGGAAATGCCATAAATAAGTCACATTTGTAAAATGCACCACAATTAACCATCGATCCACGTCTCTGTGGACCCCTACCGAGACCCCGTCGGATCTAACCCGTAGTGGTTAAAAGCAAGCTCGTCGATCCACGCCTCTCGGACCCCTACCGAGACCCCGTCGGATCTAACCCGTAGTGAGCATACACACACACACATTACTCATGCAAAACTAACATGCTAAGAATGTAAGTTCATTAAGAATACTCACTAGAGATGGCCATTAACTCGACACCATTATCAAACTCTTCAAAACACAATAACAAGATTAAATACGGAATACACGATTCCATAACTTTAAACAACAGGAGTATCATCATCAAATCCTTCAACGTTCAAAATAATCAAATCATAATCAATTCCCAAAACACGCCGTTCACAAAACACACACGCATTTTGAAAGAAAGCCTTTAACGAGGCCAAACCGAAATCTTTTGAAACTTCATTTCAAACAACCAAACAAACACACCAAGACGATCACCGATCATCATATCCACAAAATAAGAAAAGTATGGGCAAGGTACTTGCCTCGATATCACGAGAAATGGAAAAATGAACGGATACGGCCGGGTAGCCCTCAAATTCCCGAACACTATCTAGAACGCGATAGCACCGAAATTACTACGGGAAAACACCACATGAATCATCAATCACCAACGGAATTCAACATCGGAATCATCGAGCACCTATAATCCTCCGTAAGGAATAATAAAACATGATTACGACGAGAATCAAGGCCAAAAGCAATGGAAATCCCAACAAACTATCAAAGGGAACTCATTCGAACATTTAATCGAACATTAAATGTTCAAGACCCTTCAAGAACAAAGAAATCACCCCTCGGGTCGAACGAACCAAAGATACGAGTATCCAATCCGTAGAACAAGTTCAAAACAACGTTTATACAACAATTAATTGATTAAAAACGGATTGGAATCGAAATCAAAAAGGAAAATCCCCAAATCTACAAAAATAAGGGTTCAAGCCAAAATACCTTGATTTGGATGAATGATTCAAGTAGAGGTCGAAAATCTACAACAAGACTTGAGGTGGATGATCTCTACAAGTTTGGGAGCACTCAAATCGCCCAAAATCGCCCTTAGAATCGCCTAGAATGGGAGGAGGAAGAAGAGAGGAGAAAATGAATGTTTCTCCTCGAAAATCTGCTAAAAAACGCAGAAAAAGCCCGTGTGCCGCGGAACAGGACAAGTGTGCCGCGCCCGGGGCCAAAACGCCAGAATCGGCTTAGTGTCGCGGCAATTTGAAGTGTGCCGCGGCACACTGTACAGCCCACTCCAACACGAAAAAGGCACATCGTGTAGTCTTAGCTATTACGACCATAACTCCCTCGTCTGGACTCCTATTGACTCACCGTTTGAACCATTGGAACTTGATGCTCTATAATATTGAGAAGATTCAGAATTTTTGGAGTTTCCAAGAATTAATGGTGACTTTACAAAGTCAAACTCCCACGTGAAAAAGTCGATTAAGGACACGGAACTCAACAAAACGACACCGAAACGAACTCGGATGACAAAAAGTGCAGAATTAATCATTCTTGAAATGACGAAACGGTCATGAGAGAGTCATCAAAATAGACTTCCGCCGAAAAAAGAAAATTACCGAAATTCGAAATTGCGGATATTACATTCTACCCTCCTTAAAAGAAGTTTCGTCCCGAAACTTAAAACAAGTAGGGGGGAGCAATATACCCGCCAGGAAAACTCGACGAGATACACAAAAACAGAAAATTCGCGCCCAACGGCGAAACGCTGCAAGAAACGCAAAGAGACATACGGCGTGAAAACGCGCTCCACGACGACCAACACAACGCCACCGTAGAGACATAATAAAATCAATAAGTGACAAACATCATCAAATAGATAGTACAATCAGATCGATTATCCAAACAATCACAAAACACAACGAACGAAAATCAATACGATTGACCAACCTAACGGTTCATCAATCCAAACGCGAGCCAAACACTGAAGAAATACGGAATTCCACCGCCCAAGGGTTGGAAGATCGAAAACGAGACTAATTTCCCGAACTTAAGGAAATTAGGAAGGAGCCTGAATGCTCAACAATCACGAAACGAGGACAAAAACCGAACAATCAAACAATCGAACCACAAAGACCGAGACAACAAAAATTGAACGATCATGTTCGGATCACGAAGAACAAGAAGGTTCAACCGACAACTCCGAGGTTCACATCTCGACTCGAGACAAAACATGATCCGGTGAAAACAACAAGATGCACACTCACATAAGATCCACAGGAAAGGGAATAACAATTGAAAAGTCACACGACGAACGAGTAATTCCGAAACAATACCACCATCGTTCGATTAACAAAAGTAAGGGACAGGGCAAGCTCAGAAAATGTTAACAAACATAAACGAGTCGACAGAGTCGAAAATACAGAAGTTCTAAATCCGATCCACTTCGAATAAAAGAACTAGTAGAACCAAAAGATGCTACTTCCGAACAAGGTTCACAAGAATCGAACCGAACTCGGAAAAGTCACAGCGATAACCAGATTGACCAAAAACAAGATCACAGCTCGTTCGAACGATGAAACCGAAATACAGAACAAGCTCAGACAGTATCAACGAACACGGGCGAATCGATAGACTGGAGAAAGAGAAAATATAGAAGCCAAAAATAATACGGGTATTATATTCGACCTCTTCTAAAAGAAAGTCGTCCCCGCAACTCACAATAACGGAAACAAGGTAACAACACAAAAAGCAACCGACAGAAAAATCTCCTATGGGCCTCTCAGAGCCGATCCTGATAACTGTGCTGAAGCGCAAACTCCGAAAGTCTCGGTAGCCAATTCGCAAAACTGAATTCGGTGACCCTCGAGTCCACACTCGAAATGTGTTACTGACGAGAAGGACAAATTGCACGTACATTCCCCCGGCACATCACGGTTGAAACACCTCGGCTCGGCATACCGAAAATACAAATGCTAGATACAATGGGGCATAACGTCGCAAAACAACATAGCGGAGATGCCAACTCAGCACAACAAAGAATCATAACACATATCATATACAACGATTACCATCGTAAAGTAATATATACACATACACCACAGCAACGACGGTATCGTTCGGCGACCTCAACGGCCCGAACGATAACCAGCACGTAATTACAAACATCATGAAACAATCACACATGTACACCAACGTACAAACACAAGCTTCAACATCTCACACTCGTGTGACACACGCAATCCACCACGATGCGACAACCATTAAATACCAGTTCACACCTCTCACAGAGGGCTAGTACAACAAACGCGTGGCAACGCCTCAACGTTCATGCCACCAATTCGATCATACTCGGGAACAAACACCATTACGACAACGCGAACATCATACATACATTCCCAAACGTAAATGGGAATTGATAGGTTTTTAAAAAAAAAAATGAAAACCACCCTTTTGAAAATAATTTAGGAAAAACACCGGTTGATCTTGAGTATCACCTTTCAAAAAAGTAAAAACGTGAAACATCGTTATCGAGACTTTGGAAAACCATTTCGCATTTGATAAAAATGAGGACACTTTATTTTAGTGAAAAGCTTTCAGAATATTCGACCCTCGGGTCTAAGTAAAAGTGTTTATAAAACATTGAAAATATCTCAAAACATTTTGGTCCTCGAGGTAGCAGAATTTTGAAACATATTGTGGCACCTTAGAAGTACCGCGAGAAAACAATTCATTTGAAACGTACGTCTCGAAATTTATTTCTAAGATACTCAAGTTTTCGAAAATAATTCAATGCCAAAAAGGACGATGCCAAAAAGGCTAGAATGCCCAAAAATTTCAGGTAATTACACAAAACTTTATAGCGCCGTGGGTCCCGCGCCGAACCCACCAGATAAAACCATTTACAAAAACGCTAAAAGGTGATGACGGTAATATTTCAAAACTTACAAAAGCCATTTATAAAATACTAAATACCGTCATAAGAATTTCGCTAAAGCGATCAAGGCCATAATGCCAAAACTCGGTTAAAGGAATCGGTTTTGAAAGAAAACTCATCAAGAAAATACCGAAAGTCATTACAAAAGAACTCACGCAGCGGATAAAAGAAATATGGTCCAACATACACAATCGAGCAACACTACTCCTCATATGAACGAAATATGAGGGTCAAATAACCACATATCAAGAAATCAAAATCCATAAGAGGATTCCATCACTTAACAAATAATCATAAAAATAGCTCGTGTCACACGAGGCACAACACAAAGAAGGGAGACTTACATCCACAAGTCGCACGAAGATGATGATCGCCCACGATACTAATCACGACCAACAAACTCAGACGACGCGTCGCGACACGACTTAGTCAGACATAATCCGACAAGACAAAACTCAACAGACACCACTGACCCGACAGCCTAGGTTTCCACAACCTGGCTCCGATACCATTTATGTAACACCCCCAATCCGCTCAGGGATATTACACGCCGTAGAACCTTTCCTCAAGGATCTACCAGGCTGCTAAAACCATTTAACATCTCGACAATGCCTTCAAGGCTAAATGACTCAGTAGACCGATTTGGTCTTTCAATAAAAATATACAACTCAATTACAACATATACCCACGCAGGGGTCAAAATACAATAAACTCCCGTACAACGGGGAAAAGATACTGCAGCGGAAAAGAAAATACAACTAGACCACTACGGCATCAACGGATCCTCGTGTGATTAGTATCGTTCATCTTTCATCATCCTTCGTGCCGACCCTGTGTTATGCTCCAAAACCTGAATGCAAAAATAGACATCCACCCCCCGAATACTCGGGGGTTAGCAAAACTCCACTGTTTTGCTAGTGCAAGTACAAAGTGCAAATACGAGCCATACAATTCACATTCCACGAATAACAATAACCAGGAATCCTCAAAGATCCAAACGAAACGAAAAGTACTTCTCGAGGCAAGGGTTTGAGAATACCTTTAAAAATTGAAACATCATAAATCAATGGAAATAATTTATAAAACGGTTTAGAATGCCATCGAGAGTTTTAATAGAAAATAATTTAGGATTATCAAATCCTACTTTTCAAAACCCAAAGGACAAAAGGGGTCACCGCCCCAAAGGTTTACTTTCCACAAAAAAATGACATTTACCAAACCGTTGGGATTTTAGCCCCAAATCCATAAAATGACTTTTACAAAACCATTGGGATTTTAGCCCCAAATCTCATCAACTCACAGTATACAAGAATGACCACAAGGTTCGTCTTCCAACGTCAAAATCCACAATTAAAGGATTTAACATAAACAACAAAATACTTTAGAGCCATCCTAGCCAAGTAGGCCAAACGAACAACTTACCTCTTACACACTTAGTCAATGCATGCAATCATGAAAACCGTTCAAAAGCACTCATTTCCGGAAATGCCATAAATAAGTCACATTTGTAAAATGCACTACAATTAACCGTCGATCCACGTCTCTGTGGACCCCTACCGAGACCCCGTCGGATCTAACCCGTAGTGGTTAAAAGCAAGTTCGTCGATCCACATCTCTGTGGACCCCTACCGAGACCCCGTCAGATCTAACCCGTAGTGAGCATACACACACACACACATTACTCATGCAAAACTAACATGCTAACAATGTAAGTTCATTAAGAATACTCAATAGAGATGGCCATTAACTCGACACCATTATCAAACTCTTCAAAACACAATAACAAGATTAAATACGGAATACACGATTCCATAACTTTAAACAACAGGAGTATCATCATCAAATTCTTCAACGTTCAAAATAATCAAATCATAATCAATTCCCAAAACACGCCGTTCACAAAACACACACGCATTTTGAAAGAAAGCCTTTAACGAGGCCAAACCGAAATCTTTTGAAACTTCATTTCAAACAACCAAACAAACACACCAAGACGATCACCGATCATCATATCCACAAAATAAGAAAAGTATGGGCAAGGTACTTGCCTCGATATCACGAGCAATGAAAAATGAACGGATACGGCCGGGTAGCCCTCAAATTCCCGAACACTATCTAGAACGCGATAGCACCGAAATTACTACGGGAAAACACCACATGAATCATCAATCACCAACGGAATTCAACATCGGAATCATCGAGCACCTATAATCCTCCGTAAGGAATAATAAAACATGATTACGATGAGAATCAAGGCCAAAAGCAACGGAAATCCCAACAAACTATCAAAGGGAACTCATTCGAACATTTAATCGAACATTAAATGTTCAAGACCCTTCAATAACAAAGAAATCACCCCTCGGGTCGAACGAACCAAAGATACGAGTATCCAATCCGTAGAACAAGTTCAAAACAACGTTTATACAACAATTAATTGATTAAAAACGGATTGGAATCGAAATCAAAAAGGAAAATCCCCAAATCTACAAAAACAAGGGTTCAAGCCAAAATACCTTGATTTGGATGAATGATTCAAGTAGAGGTCGAAAATCTACAACAAGACTTGAGGTGGATGATCTCTACAAGTTTGGGAGCACTCAAATCGCCCAAAATCGCCCTTAGAATCGCCTAGAATGGGAGGAGGAAGAAGAGAGGAGAAAATGAATGTTTCTCCTCGAAAATCTGCTAAAAAACGCAGAAAAAGCCCGTGTGCCGCGGCACAGGACAAGTGTGCCGCGGCCCAGGGCCAAAAAAAAACGCCCAGGAATCAGCTTAGTGCCGCGGCACACGGTACAGCCCACTCCAACACGAAAAAGGCACATCGTGTAGTCTTAGCTATTACGACCATAACTCCCTCGTCTGGACTCCGATTGACTCACCGTTTGAACCATTGGAAAGCTAACTTGATGCTATATAATATTGCAAAGATTCAGAATTTTTGGAGTTTCCAAGAATTAATGGTGACTTTACAAAGTCGAACTCCCACGTGAAAAAGTCGATTAAGGACACGGAACTCAACAAAACGACACCGAAACGAACTCGGATGACAAAAAGTGCAGAATTAATCATTCTTGAAATGACGAAATGGTCATGAGCGAGTCAACAAAATAGACTTCCGCCGAAAAAAGAAAATTACCGAAATTCGAAATTGCGGATATTACAGAAAGAGCGAACTATTTAACAAAGGTTACCCGATAACACCATCAATTGTGTCTTATATGGTGTTGATAAGGCTAATGATATTTGACATGTATTATTTGATTAAATTAGGTTTATTCTCTTGGACCATAATCTAGATTTACTTAGCATATACACCGACTAATAATCCTAGATAAACTGGATAACATAAAGTAGATGCCTCAGTAACACAATTAACCTTTAGGTTTACCAATTGAACTTAGAGTATGTATTATCTTAACATGTATTTTATCCTTACATAAAGTTAATATTCCCAACATATTTAAGTTTTCAGGATTAAATTTACATGTTTCATGGCATTGAACGCTCTTAAATGCACTGTAATATAAAAGAAACATTTGAAATATCAAAGTATAATAGGCTCGGGTGTCACACTTGCATCTTTTACTAACTTAGTGTTTGTATGTGTGTGGCAGAATTACGCGATTATAACTACAGTTTGCACATTAGTCATGTTTAACAATAGCTTTTGTATGCAGACATTCATTCTAATGAATAAAACGCAATCTAGTTGCTAACAACATGCAAGGGCTAAGCGAATGAACAAATAAAATAAAAGAAAAATTACAGTCTTGAACCGTCGTCTTCTGGATGAATTGTCTTGGACTATCTCCGTGCCAGCTATATCTATTACATTTTAAAATATTGCATCCTATACAAAAATCCTATAAAAATAAATAGGCACTTAAATTGGCCTTTATAACACATCCTAAAAATACATCAATTCTAAAAAGATTTATTCATGAGATATATCTTCATCACATAATAATACAACCTACATTAAGCAATGAAAATTAAAATCATTAATTAATGTATTGATCCAATCAACATAGAAAATTAATCCATTTAATTTCAATAGAATTAATTTATTAATTCACAAAAGCACAATTTCAACACTTCAAAATATTCCGGTCAAAATTATTTTTAGTCTAGTCAATTATTTCTCATGTTTAAAATATAAAAATATTTTAAATCCTATTTTAAAAAATATTTTAAATCCAATTTGAAAAATATTTTGAGAAAAAATATCAAAACTAAAAATCTTGAGATAAAGGTCCAGACAGATAAAAAAAGTTTGGAAAAACTGTTGTTTGGAGCAGCCGGCTGGGTCCAACCCATAGACCCGACCCAACAGCGCGGGCGGGCCCGCAGCCCCATGAAATGGAGAAAAAATTTAAAAATCTAACTCCAACATTCATGCCTTTTCTTTTGAGCCAGTCCATAAACCGAAACTAAAAACTCAATATTTGAATTTGCGGAAAAAAAAAAAAAAGAGAAGCACAAATCTTCTGAGTATAATTCGGAGAAAAGGAAGAAATTGCAGTTGTTTGAAAATAAAAATAGATATAAGTAATTACATAACCTAATTCATAAAGCTTCAAATCAAAATTTTAATGGGGAAAATTTGGATTACCTGAATTATATCGTTATCGTCCAGATATCCGCTTAGTATTTGTTCTTCTGCGATGACAAAAAAAATAGAGGACGTGTAATTGGTTTGCAATTGGGCCAAATAATTATAAACAATAAATTAAAAAAAAACAACAGTGACCTTGGTTCATTAGCCACGGGTCTCCCACTTGAAATGGGAGACCCGAGTTCGAGTCCATCTGAGGACAAGAATTTTCAAAGGGTTATGACTTTTTAATCTATGATTAAAGAAGATACCACAATCCTTGCGCTGCCGGCAGCGCGAGGCCGGATATCGATGGGATCATGTTGGATTGAGGTGGTCAGCATTGAAAGACTCGCGCACTGCGCGGTAGTTGAAGATATTTAAGAACTTAAGAATTCTGACACATCTCGCGATTTAACTGTAGCAGTATTGTGGGGCCGAGGCTGTTATATCCAGTATTAGTCAGGTGTAAGCTTGCAACCTCGGTATCATAAAAAAAATTAATCAATAAAAAAACAAAAATAAAATATAAACAATAAAAATCATAAAAATAATTCACCAGAATATAAGAACATATCAGACTTATTGTGGGGCCACAGGGCATGCTAAGAACGTAATTTTTTGTAAACTTGCAATTTCTTGAAATTTAACGACTTTGGTTATTATTCAAGTCGAGCCAAAGATGGAGGAATTGGAAGTTTCACATCTGGACATTTTGTGAATAGTGGTCGGCGAAGTTATTCTCTAATTCTTTGATTATTATCAGAGACAGGAACCGACATAACTTTCAATATCACCTACAGTAGTTTATGATTTTTCAGAGGAAAATCGAAAAGAGAGGTGGTGTGTTTGGAAAGGATTGATGACATGAATGTTGGGTGAGAATTATAAATAAAAACAGAAAAAATTAGGGTTAATGACGCCAAAATTCACGACCTTTCATCCAACTTTCATTTTTTCCACAACCTTTTCAAAAATCTTGTAAATCCACAACCTTTGGCACTTGTTCGATTTTTCCATAATTTTGATTTAGCCCCAAATTCGGTCCTACGTGGATCCTACGTGGACGCCGGGAGTGTGTCGCCGTCGAAAATTCAAACTGCATCGATTTTAAGCTTAAGATTAATAACGACAAAATACACAACCTTTGATGTCCCTTTCATTTTTTCCACAACCTTTGGCACTTGTTCGATTTTTCCATTAGCAGCATCTAAAAAGTTGAAAATTATTTTCAATTTTTAGTTTTTTTGCACAATTTTAAGGGCGAACTTTATAATGTAGTTCTATTTTTTTTTGGTTTTTTAAAAAAATCAGTTTGTAGAGTTCCTCTTTTTAGATTTATGACTAGTTAGTTTTCCAATTAGTATATCATGATCTTAAAATGATATACTTCCTAAAAACTGAAAGCTAAGAAAAACCCAAAAAAAAAATCAGTGTTTTTTCTTGTGTGTGTGTGTGTGTTTCAGATGTCAATTGTTTGTTTGTAAGGTGATTTGGTTTTATGGCAATAAATAGGCAAGAATGTTTTCCTTAATTATTTGCACTTATGTAATATAACTGCTTTTTCCCCATATTTCAACCGTATTTTTTTGGTTTTTCTTAGCTTTCGCTTTTATGAAGTATATTGTTTTAATATCATGAAATACTAAATCTAAAACTAACTAGTCATAAATCTAAAACGAGGAACTATACAAACTGATTTTTTTTCGAAAAAACCAAAAAAAAAAATAGAACTACATTATAAAGCCGTCCTTAAAATTGTGCAAAAAAACTAAAAATTGAAAATATTTTTCAACTTTTAGATCGCTAATGGAAAAATCGAACAAGTGCCAAAGGTTGTGGAAAAAATGAAAAGGGGCATCAAAGGTTGTGTATTTTTGCGTTATTAACCCTAAGCTTAAAACCGATGCTTTGAATTTTCGGCGACACACTCCCGGCGTCCACGTAGGATCCACGTAGGACCGAATTTGGGGCTAAATCAAAATTATGGAAAAATCGAACAAGTGTCAAAGGTTGTGGATTTACAGGATTTTTGAAAAGGTTGTGGAAAAAATGAAAATCAGATGAAAGGTTGTGGATTTTGGAGTCATTAACCCAAAAAATTACTATTTGAAAACTAGAAAACCGTAAAAGAATTTATGAGTGGAACCAAATTAAGATATTCTATACGATTTATACTTGCAAATTTAATTGGTCGAATAGTATAGAGGAATGTAACAATAAATTTACATATAATAAAATTGACAATTGTCCTATAATTTTTGATGGTGGGGCAAGATTCATACACCACATATTTAATGTGGTGTATGAATCCGGTTTATGATGTTGTTGTTGCCCAAAATATTTATCCGAAGATTAATACTGCTGGAAGACGGACAACAAACAACAATTGCGGGAGCACTTCCGAGAGAAGATAAATAATACAAGATTTGTCGGGTTTGTTAGGCCCGGGCTTGAATGCTCTCGCGAGATGTTATTAATACGAATATTCGTGGATACAAGTATTAATGAGAGAAATCTAAATACAATGAGTGTAAAAAGACTCATTAATCCGGCTCTGAGCGAAGCTCGGTGTTCTTCGTCCCTCAGGTGATCCGCTCGAGGAGAAAAGGCCGGAGAAGTAAGACCGAAAGAAAGCTGTGCCAAGAGTTGGAGATTAGCCAAGTGCTTAATGTTTGCTTCAGATTGTATGAAATCCGTAGGAGTCGAAGAAGTGTCCAAGTGTGGTGCCATGTATATATAGGGCAAAGGGTCACGTCTCAGAAGCGGCCGATCGTCACGGCCATTATAATAATGTGCCGATCGCTGTAGCCAATATTATAATGGGGCGATCTCTCAGTGTCGGGCTAAAGTCCAAGGAAGATCTTGTCAGTCGGGCTAAAGTCCAAGGAAGAGGTCATTTGTCGGGCTAAAGTCCAAGGAAGAGGCTGCACACTGGGCGGTCAATAAGGAGCCAACACGCGTCCGAGTCGATCAACATGCGGCCCTACCGACAAACTTTCGGCGGCTTGTCGGTGGTGGAGAGAATCTATCGATCGTGGTCAATGGCCCGTGATTCGCGGATCTTGTCCCGGATCTTGCACGTGGTGCCGTCTTGAGGCTCGGCCTTCGCCGACCGGATGGCCATCGGTGGTGATCGACATGAGCGGTCGTCTCTAGCTGATCATCCGAGGTCGCCATCGGCCAGTGGATGGAGGTCGCCAATGATCGGTCACCAAGGGTAGGTCGCCAGGTGCCGAGAGACGGTCGGCCGATTGTCGGTCGCTAGGAGTAGGTCGCCAGTACCGAGTGACGATCGCTAAGGGTCGGTCGCCGAGTACCGAGAGGCGATCGTCCCGATGTCGATCGCTCGGCACCGGGATTCGTCCTGACCTTCTGGTCGGTCGATGATCGGCAGATCCGCCTTGGCCGCTCGCAGAACTCGGTCGCCGATCCTCCTAGTAGGTCGCCTGTCGGAAGGTGTTAATTCTTGACACAACAATTGCCCCCCAGCTTGCTCCTATGTTGAAGACATGGGGCGAGGTGGTTCTTGCTGGCGATCGCGTAAGGATGAGGACGGGCGACCCGAGCTGATTTAGGACTCGGACTTGGGCTATCATAGTCGATTGGCTTAGCTATCTTTCGGTCTTGTACCTGCAAAAAACAACATTGGCCGATCCCCCATGGAAACTTGGTGGTTTCGCTCGTTTGAGGAATCGTGCACAGTCGCGGAGATCGATGGACCGACTCCATGACCGTGTCTTGGTGTGCGAAGACATTGAGTGTCCCGTGACTCACTTTATTATGAGGGTCCTCTCAGCCGCGCTCGCCTCGTATTTAAACGAAGGGCGTGCGGTCTCGGTCTAGAGGAGTCCTTGCGCGGGCGGCGTCGGATGAATCAACTCCACGCCGCGGCTTGTTAGCTCTGCTTCCACCTCGGCCGGCCATGGAGATGGCCGACCTCGGCAGTGTACGTTGAGACGGGGTTGTGGCATGTGTCCACCGATTAATGTTGGAGAGCCTCGACTACGCCGGCCTCGTATTTAAACGAAGGGCGGGCGATCTCGGCCGAAAGGGACCTTGCATGGCCGAAGCAGCCGGTTCCATCGACTGCCAGGGCCATGGCTTTATGATGTGCGGTGGAGGCGATCTTATGCCTTAGTTCGTCATGTTATATCTTTGGATCAGATGGCGATCGTGTCCACCGGTTGCGATGATGTAGCGATCCGGCGGAAGATCGCGATCGTCGCTCGGCAGCCGATCTCCTTATTCGTAGGTCGATACTGGCGATCGGGCGGCGGCTAGTCCGTCATTTAAAATGGACTGTAGGCGGGGATCGAGTCCTCCGGATCTGCTGGGTAGTAGCGATCGGGCTGGGAGACTGGAGGTCGTCGCGCGGGTGCCGATCGCTCTACTCCTAGGCCAAGAAGTAGCCTTTGCCTGGACAGGAAATCTGCGGCTCTAGCCCGGAAGGCTGCGTAGGTCGTCGGTAGGGTCTTCGTGAGATGCCTGAACATAGGCGAGAAGCCCTGAAAACCTCCTAGGACCGCGTAGAGGGCGGTCTCATCGCTTACGGGCTCGCCGTTGAGGATGATCACGTCTACCCGGTCGATGTAGTCCGAGTCGGACTCTTCTTCTCCCTGCCTGATTTGCATCATGCGATGGCGACCTTCTGGCCGGGCGACCACAGTGGCGAAGTGTTCCGTGAAGACGTGCGCCAGCTCGTTAAAGGAGCCAATGGACCGAGGTGGCAATGAAGTGTACCACCGGTGGGCGAGGTCGTCTAGTGTCAGAGGGAATATTCGGCAACGGGTCGCGTCCGATGCCCCACACCCGGTCATGTAGATGTTGAACCTGCTCAGGTGTATTTGGGGGTCCGATCGCCCCTGGTACACGGGTGTCTGAGGAGGGGCGATCTTGTGCTGCACCGGGGCGAGCTCGATGTCGATCGCGAGCGGCTCGCTCGGCGCGGCGATCGTCTTGGTGGCGCCTGCCCCGGATTGCAGGAGCGCCTTCATGTCGTTGAGTTGACGTTGCATTGCGGCAATCGCCGCGGCTCGGCTGCTTGCGGATCGGCTTTGGGAGCGGGGGCCGAGGCGATCGTGTACCGATCTCCGGACCCCGCCGCCGCGACCTCGGGAATCGGGCGAGCGGAGCCAGCGGCCTGGATCGCCTTGTGGGAGCCGGGTAGGCCGAGCTCCCGTGACGGATTCGAACTCCGCTGCCTCGTAGCCGGGCCGGATCGCCCGGCCGCTGTGTCGGGTCGCTGCCCAGGCGATCGAAGACAGACGTGCCCCGGCTGCCGAGCGCCTCTTCTTGCGGGCGGGAGCCTCCTGGCGATCGCTCGGCCAGTAGTGCCTTGAGCTTCCGCTTGGACTTCCGGCGGGAGACCGAGGGAGTGATAGCAGGAGGCGCGTCGAGAGCACTCCGTCGTTTCTGAAGGGCGGCTATGGCCTCTTCGATCTGTTCATTGGTTCGGAACTGATCGAGCGAGAGGTTCGGGCCGCCGTCCCGGGACGGGATCGAGCGTCTCTGACCGCGGCGGCTGCCTTCCACCATCGGCTGCGGCTCGGACTAGGACGGAACAGGGGGTCTGGCCGGCTGGTCAGCGGCTTTCTTCGATGCGGAGGCGGAAGACATGATTTCTGAAGGAATTCTTTGAAGTGCAGTGAGTGTCACTTCAAGTATCTGCCCCAAGAACAGTGAGTGTTCTTCGGGACGGTAGGTATAAAAAATCGAGGGTTGGATGCCCTCCTTCTAGCGCCAATTGTTGTTGCCCAAAATATTTATCCGAAGATTAATACTGCTGGAAGACGGACAACAAACAACAATTGCGGGAGCACTTCCGAGAGAAGATAAATAATACAAGATTTGCCGGGTTTGTTAGGCCCGGGCTTGAATGCTCTCGCGAGATGTTATTAATACGAATATTCGTGGATACAAGTATTAATGAGAGAAATCTAAATACAATGAGTGTAAAAAGACTCTGTTAATCCGGCTCTTGAGCGAAGCTCGGTGTTCTTCGTCCCTGCCGGTGATCTGCTCGAGGAGAAAAGGCCGGGAGAAGTAAGACCGAAAGAAAGCTGTTGCCAAGAGTTGGAGATTAGCCAAGTGCTTAATGTTTGCTTCTGTATTGTATGAAATCCGTAGGGAGTCGAAGAAGTGTCCAAGTGCAGGGTGCCATGTATATATAGGGGCAGCCGGGTCCTGTCCTGTAGCGGCCGATCGCCTGTCGGCCATTATAATAATGTGCCGATCGCCTGCCAGCCAATATTATAATGGGGCGATCTCCTGGGCTGTCGGGCTAAAGTCCAAGGAAGATGCTGGCTGTCGGGCTAAAGTCCAAGGAAGAGGCTGCTGGCTGTCGGGCTAAAGTCCAAGGAAGAGGCTGGCACAGCTGGGCGGTCCAATAAGGAGCCAACACGCGTCCGGAGTCAGTCAACATGCGGCCCTACCGAAAAACTTTCGGCGGCTTGTCGGCTGGTGGAGAGAATCTGTCAGACTGTGGTCAATGGCCCGTGATTCGCGGATCTTGTCCCGGATCTTGCACGTGGTGCCAGTCTTGAGGCTCGGCCTTCGCCGACTGGATGGCCATCGGTGGTGATCGACATGAGCGGTCGTCTCTAGCTGATCATCCGAGGTCGCCATCGGCTAGTGGATGGAGGTCGCCAATGATCGGTCACCAAGGGTAGGTCGCCAGGTGCCGAGAGACGGTCGGCCGATTGTCGGTCGCTAGGAGTAGGTCGCCAGGTACCGAGTGACGATCGCCAAGGGTCGGTCGCCGAGTACCGAGAGGCGATCGTCCTGATGTCGATCGCTCGGTACCGGGATTCGTCCTGGGACCTTCGGTCGGTCGATGATCGGCAGATCCGCCTTGGCCGCTCGGCAGTAACTCGGTCGCCAGTCCTCCTAGTAGGTCGCCTGTCGGAAGGTGTTAATTCTTGACACAACATATGTCAAATCTCAACATATTTAATGTGGCGTACAGAAGATTCATACAAAATGTAATCATTGTTTTTTTTTCTTTTTCTTTATTATTTAAACTCAACACATAATCATTGTTTTTAATCTCCGGCTTGAATAGTTTTCATCTTCTGCAGATTTTGCTTTCACAAACTTGATTCGGATTTTTCATTATCTTCATAACAATATTTTTAGTTGGTTTTATCTTCAAGTTTGGTGTGGTGCGATTTGAGATTGGCAAAGTGTTTGTAGGTGGGACGCGATTTGATGCACCAGCCCTGGTCATCTGAGTTGTCTTCTTGTGCGGTTTGTTGTCCGATTTCTTTCCGCGATTTGGTGCTCGATTTCCCGATCTGAACTGGGCTTTCGCTAGGGTTGCGATTTCCGTTCTGAAGTGGTCGGATTTCTGGTTGTTTGTGTGTTGCGATTTGAACTGGTCTGTTTCGGAATTTCTTTTTGGCATCTTCTCACAGAGTCGTTGTCGAAAAAATTTGTGATTTCTTTGTGGGCGACTGCTGCTCCGATTTTGTTAATCGTTGCCGCCGCCTTGTCCCCGAGTTTGCTTATTCGGTTGAAGTTGCAGATCTAACACGATTCCTCTCTTCATCTGCATCGGAATTTTTCTCCTCTGCCTGAAAACCCTAACATTGTTGCTAGTATTATTCCTAATTTATTCTCCCATTTCTAATATTATTTTTTGTGTGTAGGCCTCTAAATTTATTTCTTTGTATTAGGTTTCCTGTCACTCTTTCAGCGATTGTGGTTTGGCATTAATTGAGGGATTGGATTTTGAATTCTATTATATCTAATCCGACATCTGCGTTGTATCTGGTGCAATTGAGATCCACCAATTGACATCCCAATCGCCTCCGCGAGCTCCACCTCCACCACTAGTACCTTCTCCACCGCAGCATTTTTTAATTCATCTCATGGTTCTTGATTTCTAGATTTAATTCTTGGTCCCCAGATTTTAATTCATCTCAGATTTGGACTGATTCTTGGTTTTCAGATTTGGGATTTTGTATTTTAATTCGTCTCTGGATTTTAGTTCATCTCTGGATTTTGGCTTAACTAACCTCAAAAACTTTGGCTTAACTTGCGCTTGTGCCACTCCGGGCTGCTGGACATCTCTGGCCGGCGTATCGCTGGAAGAATAGCATTACACTGCTGCATTCATCCCTCCCCGTCAATCTCACAGTATTAGCTGTCTGTTTTGCAGGTTTCCCAGACTGATTTTCAAGCTGCCCGAAATCCTCCCGTGCTGCTCCCAGGCGCCGCCAGCCTCTTCCCGTGCCATGACCGTTTCCGTGTTTTGCAGTGTGTTGTTTTAGGAGTCAATCGGTTTCCAGCTCCCGCGGCTTTTCCTCCCTCGTTTCCAAGGCGTGTCGAAGTTTGGGAGCTGTGCGTTGAGCCAACCTCTCTTCTGTTAGAGCAACGTTCATCGGGAGTGAAGTAGCCAAAATTCGCTTAGGTAAGTCCCATGTGGATTAAGCCATGGGCTCAGGTATGGTATCGAGATTTTTAGAATCATATTTTTTTTATCACTCAATATTCTGCTGTGCACTAAGCTGGGGGTCTTCACGGAAACAGTCTCCCTACCATAATAAGTAGGGGCATGGTCTGCGTACATCTTACCCACCCCAGACTCTGCTCTGAGCGGGATATACTGAGTATGTTTGGTTTGGTTTGGTTTACATAATCATTTTTTTTCTTTTATTAGATTTTCTGTCCAACTCTTTCGGCTTTATGTATTTTTTTTCGTACATCGTATATGGTTTGTCTTGTGGAGACATTTTAATCGTCATTTTTCTTTAATTGAGAAAGAATATCTCGTGGAGCCATATTCTTTTTGGTCATGTCCTCCACTATTTTAAACTCTTTTTTGGATAATCTCTTTGCAAAAGCACGCCCCTCCAAAAACATAGCTGGATCATGATTATGTTCGTCGCATGTAACAATAATTTTCCAACTGTCGTGATTGTATTTTGCTATAAGTTGAAACGGACATTCACATTTCTTTGTACCTGGAAATTGATAACAACAACAGTGTAACGTCCCAATTTTTAAAAGATAATAAAATATGATATTTTATTAAATGTTATTATATTTTTAACGTCCCAATTTTTAAAAGATAATAAAATATGATATTTTATTAAATGTTATTATATTTTTATGAGAGTAAAGCTAAAATTAACATTTCCTTAAAATAGTTTATTTACATTGGAAATATCAGTTAAATTAGTAGTATAAAATACCATAAAATCTAATTAAAACTAAAATACACCCTAGTCATGTATACGTGTAGAATGAAAATGAAATCATGTTTCCATTTAACTCCAGGTGTCATGAAACTAGCATTTCAAATTAAAATCACTTTGACTTACATATGTGTGTGTCTACAGAATATGTATTTGTTGTATTTACACAATATAAGTTGTAAAAAAAATCGTATTTTTCGGGTTGGGACTTCACAAACAGCAAAAATAATAAAAATAAAATAAAATTGGTGTGTAAAACACTAATAAAATTTGTTCTGGATGTTTTTGAAAGATATAAAATTAAAATTAAAACGAACATCTAAATTTCTTCGTACCTGAATGTGTTGTCGATTGTGATGTTGACTTGTATTCACCACCACGATCACACATAAGATAAGCCTTGTTGACGAAGCCGAGAAAAGTTTTCTTCGTTCTTTGTGTGACAATAACGTATCTAAGATTGCGTGCTGTAGTTTGCACCCAATTCATCAGCTCCTCACGAGTCTCGAATACCTGATCATTGTAAAAATGATGACATTGTTTACACCTTGAGATAAAATCTTGTTTGCACCAAGAGCCGTTACCTATGGCCTGTGTGGTCTTCTGCAGAATTATCTGCAATACCCAGTTGTAATTCAGTAATTATCATTCAGTAATTATCGTTCAGTAATTGTCATTCAGTAATTTTCACTCATTAATGATCATTTGCCACTCATATTCAATCATTGTATTCACCGTTCAGAGTAATTGTATCGTGTATCAATCGTCATTCATCATCAATCTAGTTGGAGAATCATGCCGTGTTTATCATCATTGTCATCTTCATAGTGGGCTGGGTGTGAGGAGTAGCGGACGCTACATACTCTCTTTAGCGCGCGCTAATTGAGTTCGTGTAGCGCACGCTACCTCTCAACACTAGCGCACGCTAATGTAGTTCAAGCAGGCAGTCCAGAAGGCACTGGACTGCAGTTGGGTTGTAAGTAGCGCACGCTACGAATGGTAAGTAGCGCGCGCTAGTAGATCGGAGTAGCGCACGCTATGCAGTCGGTGTAGCGCGCGCTAAGGTCAGATCAAGCAGAGTCCAGTGGCTACTGGACTGAATTAGATTAATTCATAGCACACGCTACGAGTATATATTAGTTTACGCTAATCGGGGTCAGTAGCACACGCTGAAATTGTGTGTAGAACGCGCTAACGCGATCAAATCAGAGAACATGAGGTTCTGGACTTCAGTACTGGGCAACATATAATTTGTTAGCGCACGCTAACAATTTGAGTTAGCGCACGCTAAGTATATGGTTGTAGCGCACGCTACAAAAGGTACGTAGCGCACGCTACCATTGCGAACAGAGTTACTGGACTACCCAGTACACCCGTTAGCGCACGCTGCGCGCAGGAGCTAGCGCACGCTATACTGGAGTTGCTATAAATAGCACAGTGCAGTCCATTTCGTCATTTCTTCATCTCACTTCATTCCTTCGGCGGTTTTGGGCGATTTCGGGCGATTTGGAGAGTTTTCTTCGAGCTGAACCCACAAATCATCATATTCAAGCTCATCATTCGGATTAATCATTATTTCATCATCTCCATCACATCAAATCAAGGTAATAACTTCTTGGATCTAGAATTTCGGATTTTTGGGTTTTCCTTCTGATTTCTTCGTGTAAGCTTGGATTGTTGTTGGAATATGTTAGATATGGATTATCTACCTTGGATAAATGTATTCCTACGGATTTAATGGCATATATTTTGGATTTCATGAATTGTTGGGGGTTTGATTCAAGAACACATTAGAGTTGACTTTGATAGTTGGGGGTTTTCGATTAGATATTGTCGTTAACTCGATTTGTGGATTCCTATGAGATTATTGATATCATTGGAGGCGTTTTGTTGGTTTGAAATACTCATTTTGGAGTTGGTCTCGATATATTCGGGATTTGGATATCATCGAAGGATGTATGTTGCTAAGTATTCGTTAGAATGCCTCAATGAGTTTTGATATTGTTGTATCGACGTTTGAGTTGGTTATAATCGTGCTTGATACGTATATTGAGCATTTGTTGGTAATTGTCATTCAAGGTTGTTCGAGCGACCGACATCCCTTTTTTGGACGTTGTTCGAGGAAGGACATTCTTCACCGGCGTTGTGTAAGTTAATTCTTACTCGGTTAAAAGGATTCCCATTCCTTTCGTTGTTGTTCATTCATAATCATAATTCATTCATAATGTATTAACCGTATTGAGATTGTAATTGTCAAATAATCACTTCATTCACGAGGAACGACGGTTCCAATCATTTCATTGAGTTATCATTCATTTCACTATCATTTCATCTCGGTGAGTCATTCTTGACTTTGTCGGATTGTTATTCATTATTATTCTTCATGATCATTCTTCTCCATATGACCTTCTTGGTTCATATTGCGTGGCCGGGTGGGGATGTGTGGAATTTTTAGTTGGGCATGTGATGGTCATGTGTTGGGTTCACCGACACATTGGACTGTGCACACAGTAACGTACCTCCGTGAGACTAATTAGGTACAAGGACGGGTGTGTCCGGACACTCGTTTTGTGCACTTGCACATACTATTACGGGCGTACTATGATGCCTCTCTTCATCGTCATTTCATAATAAAGATATATCATGATTGTGTTTATTCAACTCTTGAGGATTGTTGTTCGTATGGCGGCCGTTGGGGATGTTGTTTTCAGGTCATGGCAAGGCTAAGGCACGGGAAGAGAACGTTGACGGCGAGGAGTCCCAGTGATACTAGTAGGGGGCCCCAGTCCTTTCAGTCTTCATGTTTTCTTCATTTGTTTTCCGCTGCAGACTTCTATTTAAATACTCATTTTAATTGGTGTTGTATATTTTATCTTCATATAAAATATACATGTATTCTGTTTTATCCTGGGTGTGTTGTACTTGAAACTCCTCATCGGAGTAATTATTGATATACTGTGGTTCGGTACTACAATTATATCACTTTATTAATTAATTTTCATTCGTCTAGTGGGTCCCAGTCGGGGGTCCACGGCACTATAATATTTGCCTAGTTGGGGTGTTACATTATCCAATGAATGTCTCATAACTTAAATAGCTGAATGACATTGTTTGTACCAAGGCAATCAGATAAATTAAAAAAAGAACCGTGACTAAATAATATATTAGTTTCACATGGGATATCACATGGGTTCTGTCAGGTAAATAATTCCCTAATATATTACGTGTTTGTGATGTTTGTTTAGTAAACTTTGTTTTATTAAAATATTTTTAAATCCATTCACGTGACTCCCTTTTGCAAAAGATGAATGTGACTCACTTTTACATATATATTCATTAATACCACATACAAACAGAATTAAACAAATGGTGGAAAATAAAAAAAAAAAAGAAAAAAAAAAGCAAGTGGGTCTGTGATGTGATGGGAGCATGAATTATGGTGTATAACACCCATTTTGGGTGTAGGAAACTCAACCCCCAATTTGATGTGGTAAATTAGTTGAGATTAGTGAAATAGGGGATGTGACCAACTCGTAGGTAATCTACCAATGTCGGTTGAGTCCATGGTACATCCCTATGTAGTGCATCTCCTGCCGGATGTACTACACGTGGCGTGCATGGACGGTGCAGATCGATGCTCCATCTAGTGGATCAGTTTGCACCGTCCATATATGCCACGTGTAGTGCATCCGGCAAGAGATGCATTACATGAGAGAGAGTGTGTTCATGTGTACCATGAAAGGTAGAGATGTTAAACGGGCTCGGGCCCGTAGGGCTGGCCCGTTTAACCCGCCAAAACGGTTAGGTAGATATTTCTGGCGTTTAAATCCGTCTTTTGGCCTGACCGCTTAGCCGAGTCCGTTAGGGCTAGCAGCCTAGGGCTAGCTGCCCGATATATATATATATATGTATACACACACAATATTAATATTATATATATACACTATATTAATATTATATATATAATATATATTAATATTATATATAATATATATTATTACTGTATTTGTTAATATAGTATATATATATACATAAAAGTGTATTTTTGTTATATTTATTATAGTATAGTTGTTACTATATATATAAAATATATTGTTATTATTTTTTTTACTTATAAAAAATAAAAAATAGATTTTTTAAATATTTAACCCGTTTAGCCCGTTTAGCCCGAAATCCGTTAGGGTTAGGGTTAGGGCCAATATTTCTTAGCTTAAATCCTACTTTTTAAATGGATCGCTTAAATTAAACCCGCAGACTACCAGAACCACAGCGCCATTTCGCTTAACATCTCTAATAAAGGTACCTACCAACGTCACCTTGAACTGGTATAGATTTACTAAAACTTTTATCCCTCCTCAACTGGTCACCATCATAGCGTCAGAAAACTATCAACATCCCGTCCCCCTCCCTCCTCCGTCGCCGCCACATGGCCACCACCACCGAACCCCTTAGCCCATCTAACACTAAAGTGGGCTGGATTGGCACGGGTGTCATGGGTCGCTCGATGTGCTCCCACCTCCTCAAGGCCGGCTACACCGTCACCATCTTCACCCGTACCCAGTCGAAGGCTGACTCCTTACTCTCCATGGGGGCCGAATGGGCAAAATCCCCAAGATCCTTGGCGTCTCAATCCGACGTCGTCTTCTCCATCGTCGGCTACCCCTCCGACGTCCGCCACGTCATCCTCGACCCCTCTACCGGCGCCCTCGCCGGCCTCCGACCCGGAGGCGTAATAATTGACATGACCACCTCTGTTCCCTCCCTCGCCGTCGAGATCCACTCCGCCGCTTCCATCGCCTGTTGCTCCTCCGTGGACGCCCCCATTTCTGGCGGAGATCGGGGGGCTTGTCTCGCGGCGCTTTCCATCTTCGCCGGCGGCGACGAGAGCCTGGTCACTCGCCTCAAACCGTTGTTTAATCATTTGGGAAGGGTGTACTATATGGGTGGGCCTGGAAAGGGGCAATTCTGCAAATTAGCAAATCAAGTGACCATTGCCTCGACAATGGTGGGTTTATGCGAGGGTTTGTTGTATGCGCATAAGGCTGGGCTGGATTTATACAATTACCTGGTCGCGATTTCGACTGGTGCTGCGGGCTCGAAATCTTTGGATTTGTACGGGAACAGGATATTGGACAGGGAATTTGAGGCGGGTTTTTATGTGAATCATTTTGTGAAGGATTTGGGGATTTGTTTGGGAGAATGCCAGAACATGGGATTGGCTATGCCTGGGCTGGCATTGGCTCAACAGTTGTATTTGTCGCTTAAGGCACACGGGGAAGGTGATTTGGGTACTCAGGCTCTTGTTTTGGCGCTAGAGAGGCTCAACAATGTGTCGCTTCAGCCACGGAGTTCCGACAGTTTGGCTGAGAAGAAGTAAGCTGGTAAAGTTTCCAGTTATATATGAATTTGTATAACAGACATGAATGTAAATTAGACTAGATGACCTTGTGAAAAACATATGTTTCGATCACCGGTATCATGAATGTAAACTAGACTAGACGGTGAAATTATGATTTATGAGATGCCTTGAATTGTATGCTTCCTTGTATATATCTATTATCATGATTTATGATTTATGAGATGCCTTGAATTGTATGCTTCCCTGTTTATATCTATTATTACGAAAATCATCATGCAACAACTCTAGCATAATTTTCAAAGTTGGTGGCTCTGATTTTTTAGTTTATTTCAGTATTTATGCGTGTTCTCCATCTGGTACTAATCTTGGCTTATCTCATGTGCACACTCTCCCACGGATATGCTTCTGAATTGTAAGGCACTGGATATTGGCCGAGGGTGTTCGTGTGAACCCACATAAGATAGAGACAGTACTGGATTGGGGTGAAGGAGGTCCATAGTTTTCTGGGTTTGGCCGTGTGTTATCGTAGATTTGTCGAGGGGTTCTCTAAGCTCGCTCGCGCCTTGACTCAGTTGTTGCAAAAGTCGGAGAAGTTTGTGTGGACTGACGAGAGACAGAAGAGTTTCGAGGAGTTGAAGAAGCGGTTGACGATTGCCCCCGTTTTGGCTTTATCGAGTGGTAATGAGGGTTTCTTAATTTTTAGTGACGCTTTGGGCCAAGGGCTCGGATGTGTACTCATGCAGCACGGGAGGACGATTGCCTATGCTCCCCGTCAGTTGAAACCGTACGAGTTGAATTACCCTACCCACGATCTTGAGTTGGCCGCAGTTGTGTTCGCGTTGAAGATCTGGCGTCACTACTTGTATGGCTCGTCGTGTCAGATTTTCACTGATCACAAGAGTCTGAAGTACATTTTCACACAGAAAGAGCTAAATATGAGACAGAGGAGATGGTTGGAGTTGATTAAGGATTACGACCTCGAGATCCTTTATCATCCGGGCAAGGCAAATGTGGTGGCAGATGCCTTGAGTCGGAAATCGGTATCGCTTCGGATGCTTGAGTTACTTACGGCTCAGTCGGGACTTCAGCGAGAGTTAATGAGGTTGAGCGTTGAGATTGTACTACCAGGGAGTTCCGGGAAGTTGCGTACTCTTGAGATCTCATCGTCTCTAGTCGATGACATTAAATCGGGACAGTTGGAAGATCCGATGTTTATTCAGCTTCGAGAGAATGTGGGGAAGGGGAAAGCCCCGGGATTCGTGATACATGAGGATGGTGTGTTGAGATTTCGAGGTCGGCTTTGTGTTCCGAATGACTTAGAATTGAGGCAGCGTATTATGCGAGAGGCTCACGCGTCACCTTACTCAGTCCATCCGGGCTCGAGTAAAATGTATAAAGATTTGAGGAAGAATTTATGATGGAATGACATGAAGAATGAGGTAGTTCAGTTTGTGGCTAAGTGTTTGACTTGTCAACAAGTCAAAATCGAGCATCAGCGGCCAGTCGGATTGTTGAAACCACTCCGCGTTCCGGAATGGAAATGGGAAGATATCTCGATGGATTTTATCACGAATTTGCCGAGGACGAATACCGAAATGAATATGGTGTGGGTGATCGTGGACCGACTGACTAAGTCGGCACATTTTCTGGGCATCAAGGATACTTGGGGTCCAGAAAAATTGGCTCGATTTTTATCGTCGCAGATAGTGAGACTTCATGGTACGCCGAAGATTATTATTTCGGATAGAGATGGCCGATTTGTATCGCATTTCTGGCAGCCGGCACATAAGGCATTGTGGACACGGTTGCGTTTGAGTACATCTTTCCATCCTCAGACCGACGGGCAGTCCGAGCATACCTTTCAGACGTTCGAAGATATGTTACGTGCGTGTGCGTTAGACTGGAGTAGTGACTGGGAGGAGCACCTGACTTTGATCGAGTTTACTTATAATAATAGCTGGCACGTGTCGATTAAGATGGCACCGTATGAGGCACTTTATGGCCGACATTGCCGATCACTGATATGTTGGGATGAGCCGTCTGATCTAGTTGGCACCGAGCCGGATCTTGTATTAGAGATGAGGGAGAAAGTTGAATTGATTAGAAAGAGAATGTTGGCAGCTTAGAGTCAACAAAAGTCTTATGCGGATGTTAGGCGTCGACCTTTGGAGTTTGAGGTGGGAGATCATGTTTTGTTGAGAGTGTCTCCGTCGAAGGGAGTTTTCCGTTTTGGGAAAAAGGGGAAGCTCGGTCCGAGTTATATTGGACCTTTCGAGATATTGGAGAGAGCCGGCGAGTTGGCATACCATTTGGCTTTACCTCCGTCGTTGAGTCATGTGCATAGTGTATTTCATGTCTCTCAGCTGAGGAAGTATGTTCCGGACCCGTCCCATGTCATTGATTTCGGGGACATGGAGATCGAGAAGGACGTTACGTTCGAGGAGAGGCCCGTTAAAATTTTGGAGCATCGAGACAAACAATTAAGACACAAAACTATTCATTTGGTTAAAGTGCAATGGTCGAGGCATGGAGTAGAAGAGGCAACGTGGGAGTTGGAGGAGGATATACGTTCGAGGCACCCCGAGCTTTTTGATTCTTAAGTTTCGGGACGAAACTTCTTTTTAGAGGGGGAGAATGTAATATCCGTACATTTCCATTTTTAGCAATTTCTATTTTTGGTGTATGTATATTTTTATCGACTCGCTTGTAATCGTTTCGACATTTTAAATCTACTTTATTCTTGGAGTTTTTCCATTTGGACGAGTTTCGGAGATGTTTTTACGTAATTCTATTTTATGTTATGTTTGCCATATGTACGTTCGATTCTTGTAAAACTCGTTCTTTTCGTTGTTTCCTTGTTTACATAAATTCGTATGGTTGAGTTGTTTGTGTTGTGAGTTTCGATTTGTCAATCCGACGTCGTATCGTGATTTTCGAGCGTTTGGGCTGTTTTGTAATTTCCTTAAACTTAAGGGGAATTTACTTTCGTCGTCGAATTTCCGAATCTTCGGGAAATCGGAATTGTGTTTTCTTTTAACGCTTAGATTCGTCATCGAGAGTACTTTGTAACCATACTTTTTGTTCGATAGCAGGTCCGAGTTTCGGAGTCGTCCGGGACAGTTCGGACAACAGCTTCTTAAACTGCTGTCCAATAGGGTGTTGCGGCCGTAACACCCCATTCATTACGGCCGTAATGTTGGCCTTGTTACGGCCGTAAGCTAGCCCCTGTTATGGCCGTAACAGCCCGTTGTTTTAAAACAGCGGGCAAAAGTCAGAAACCTCATTTTCACATCTTTCTTTCGTTTTCTTCATCGTGCGACATCAGATGGCGATTCCCACCGTTCTTGATCCAGGTCTTCTTCATTTTCCATCACCGTAGAGTCGTGCCATCATATCATCATCAACGTAATCATCTTCCTCCGTCCGAATTCAAGGTATTTTTGTCTAGAACCCTAACTTGTCAATTTTGGGGGTTTTCCCGGGTTTTGCTTATTAAACTCGAATTGTTCAAGTATGTTGTAATATTCCTTACCGATTGTTGTTATTGGGTGATTCCCAATCCGATTTTGTCGAGTTTAATCCGTGAATTATCGATTCGGGGATATCTTGCGCAAACCCTCGCCCTTATCGATTGAACCTATATTGTCATAGCTTGTAATCGGGGTTGTGAGCATATTCCATTCGATTATTGTTATCGTATAGGACTGAGTTATGTTAATCCTTCGTTTAGGAACGGTCGTTTTCCTTCCGGATCATTCGTAGTCGTTGTTCATTCCCGTTTCGTCGATGATGTCTCAAAGGCAAGTACTTTACATTTGTTTACATGTTATAGTATTTGAATTATGGCTTTTCGTGGTTGTTGTGGATGAATATGTGTATGTTCACCTAGGGACGGTCCGACGGGGCCTTTAGGGATACGTATTGCCGTGTGTGTGCGTATCACGAACTAGCGTTAACCACCCAGGGATGTCCGACGGGGCTCGGCGGGGTACGGTGGCCGTGAGTCTCGTACCAACGGTTAACTTTGAATTGTTTTGTTGGAGAAATGTATTTTGTGCTTGTGTACCGTGAATATTCCGGAATATAAATGATTTCTAAAATGACTTTTGGCGTATATTTTCATCTGATTAGAATGGTAGTTCAAATGGATTGTACTTGCACTAGCAGTTGTCGCTAACCCCTTAAATGGGGAAAAATACTTTTGTATTTCAGGTACAGGTCATGGAAGTAAACGAGCATGCGAGCCGTACGAGGATGATGGGCAAGCGTGATTCTGTTCAGTGGTTGTCCGTTGGCGTTTTGTTTCTGGAGTTTATTTATTATGTCATTTGCTTAAGTACTCGAGTACTTCTTTCTTAAATTTATTAATTTTGTGTACCCATTTTGGGAGTGGATTTAATGTCGAATTGTATTGTCAATTTCGGTCTATTGTTTTGAATGTCATGGATTGAGAAATTGTCTGTGTGTTAATAATGTTTGTCTTTGTCGAATGTCATATTGGTACGTTAGTCTGGTGGATTACAATGTGTGGGGTCCACGGCGCTGTAATATGCTCGGATCGTCTTGGGGGTGTTACAGGTTGTGGCAACATGGTTTCTCCTTTAAGGTTGCTAGGAGGTTTCTGGGAAGAAGGTATGGCTCAATCATCCGACATCACCCAGACCAACGCTCAAGCTGACAAGACCAAGAAGGACAGGGATAAGTCTACGAACAGAATGGCTGCCATGGATAGTCGAGTGGCTCGACTAGACGAGGTCTATGACGAGGTTGCAAGGAGGGTGGACGATTTGGAAGAATCGTAGAGGAGCTCCATACACTACTACAAAACTGGTCTTTAACAGCGCCATTTTAACAGCGGTTGTTAGGAAACCGCTGTGAAAATGACGCAGTGGCATAACTTGTAGATTTTGTGTAAAATATTAACAGCGGTTTTTTAGAAAAAACCGCTGTTAAAATAGCATTTTAACATCGATTATTTGAAACCGCTGTTAATAGAAACCTTAACAGCGGTTATCCTGATAGCCGATGTTAAGTCTTTCTTGGAAAAAAAAAAAAACTAAAAGTTAACAGCAGTTTTTTGAAGAAACCGCTGTTAAAGTTTTGACAGTTAATAGCGGTTTTTTTAAGTAACCGTAGTTAATTGGTAAAACTAATTCGACAGCGGTTTTTAAGAAACAATCCATGTTAATTGCATAAGGTTAACAACGGTTGTTAAAAAAAACAAAAGGAGTTTTTACTCGTCATAATTCTATTTATCCCCTTCCCCTCTCTATACTGAGCGTTCACTCTACCAAAATCCTCTGAACTTTCCCATCGCCGCGCACCTTTGTTGTCGTCGTTGCGTCAGCCACACGTCACACCACCATCTTGTTCACCGGTCGCGCACCACCGTTTTCTCGTCGTCGCGTCAGCCACGTCGGCTTCGCCGTTGCGTCAGATTTTCTCGCCGTCGCGCACCTCGATTTTCACATATAAGGTATATAATCCTTACTTTCTCACTTTAATTTCATGGTTTGCTTTTCTTAAGCATTGTTCAAACTATGCATCAACGATGCAACTCATCTTTAGAGGTGTTTTTTCTGTTATTGCAATTGTAGTTTGATGATGTTGCCTTTTCTGGATAATCAAAACTGTATCTTTTGTTTGTTCCCAATGTCAGGATCCTTGTATTGTCGCATATAAACATTAGTTGCTGTTGTTCTTTTGTTTGTGTGTGTGTGTGTGTGTGTGTGTTTAGGGTGGTGATGGTTGTGGTGGTTTGGGGGTAATGGATGGTAGTATGGCCAGTGAACTCTATAGCATTGAGAAGCCACATATACACTTTTACAACATGATTTCATTCCCTCAGAATCAATTGCTATGAACATGTCCGAAATAACTTCTTTTGCTTATCTTTTCAGAGTTTGTTAAAAAAATTTGGAGAGATGTTTGATAAGGATAAAGGCTTTATTTCTCGTTGGTCAAATAATAAAAGTTCTTGAGTTTAGTGTGGTCTATTTGTGTAATACCCGACTGTGAATTCATTAATTATCATTCAGTAATTGCCACTCAGAATTTTTTCACTCAGTAATAATCATTCGTCATTCGTATTCATTCATTTCGTGTTCATCATTCGGCTTATCTTGGAGCCGTGTATCAGTTTTTATTCATCACTCATCTCTGTTCGGGGATCAATACGAGAATAATTTCATCATCATCATCATGATTGGTCGCTTTGTGTTGGGAGTTCCATGATTGTTTCGCCGACTGAACGTGACTTATTATCGTGTAAGCCGTGCAGGTCGTGTGTAGGCATGCGTGTCCTGGCATTTTGTGTTTCCTTGTCGTTTTGGCACTCATCAGGGACGCACGAGCACGACACACGAGCAGCTGCTCGTGCGTGGCATCAGAATTGGGCAGTGCACTTTGGCGACCATCAGGGACACACGAGCATGACACACAAGCAGGTGCTCGTTCGTGAGATCAGTGGCCGGGCAGTGGCCTGGCGCACTGGTCGTGCGTCACTGGAGTATATAAGGGGGGTCAGACGGGTTTTCACCTCATTTCTCCCTTTCTCTCCTTCTTCTCGCGATAGACGGGCGATCCGACTAGGGTTTGTAATACCCGAGATTTCTGTTGTAATTGGAACTTGTGATATTGTAATGATTGTACTTTTGTCTGAGTACTATTCTCCGTATTTCATAATCCGATGTTGTCGAGCGTTTAATTTCGTGTTTGTGATTTAAAGATTGTATTCTGCGCATGTAGCGCACGCTACCGACTACGTTTAGCGTGCGCTAACGTGGATTAGTAACGCACGCTACTGAGGGTCTTTAGCGCACGCTATGCGCGCTCAATTTGATTGAGACGTGCGGTAGGTGAGATCTGGCCGGGGGACCCCTGTCGGATCGTGTTGGGATGTACCTGGACGGCTTTCGGGAAAAGCCGAGTCAACGCCTTAGCGCACGCTATAGGTATATGCGTAGCGCACGCTAAGTGCTGAGTACAGTTAAGTCAGTGAGCCGTTAGCGCATGCTACGAGCAGGGTCTAGCGCGCGCTAATAGCCATTTCTTATAAATAGACAAAGATCCTATTCGTGATTTCAGTTCTTTCTTCTCCCATTACCCGAATTCTTACACTTAGAACATAACTTCCTTCATCCTAAACACTTCATATCAACATCCTAGTTCGTGATTGAAGATCGTATATCATTGGAGATTGGTGTTCAAGCTTTCGGTGTTGGATTGCTTCAATTTCCTCCGTGTTCTTCACTACCTTGAGGTAGGTGATTCTTCACCAATACTAGTAGTGTTCTATAGGATGTTGATCATGTTCATCTAGTCAGTTAGATTCGTTTTTAGTCGTTCATCTTGTGTTAGAAGGATATTTCCGACGTTTCGACACTTATTCATCGCATGATCCATTGAACCTTTTAGTATGTGGATTAGTGAGCATGTTTTGTATCTTCAAAACCAATCGACCAGTATATGTAGATTACCTAGTTCGTATCTTTTACGTAAGGAATCATATGTTTTGGGACTTGGAATAATCGGACTTGGTATATTTCTTGAAGATCAAAGATAAGATATGATGTTGAGATGATTATCCGTATTTTTGTACCTCATGATCATGGAACTTCCACAAACCTTATTAGCATGGCATGCTTGAGGATGACTTGTTGTATCAACATAGAATTCATGAATTCACCACCTTTCAACCCAGTTTTTCCGTTAGCAGTATTCTGCCATGCAAGGTTAGCGCACGCTAACATATGTGAGTTAACGTGCGCTATCGGGGTTCAGTTAACGCACAATACGTACGTAGCGTACGTTATGTATCAGCCGATTCGAACTGTCAGTTCGTGGCTAGCGCACGCTAGTTTTCCACGATAGCGTACGCTAACAGGCCGGCTTAGCGCACGTTACGTAGAGTACGTAGCGCACGCTAAGCGATCCAGCATTGTTTATTTTGAGCTTTTCGGCCGTAGACCGAATTGTTAGGCCATCGTTCGACTTGATATGATTTGTATATCATTCCTTTTGTTAAGGTTCGAGCTTGTTACGTTGATCGAAGGAGGCGGCCTTCGAGTGTGTCGAGATCATTGAAGTGTTTCGTCCTTGCCATTTTCGAGGCAAGTATCATATGTCGAGTTCGATTTATCATGCTTGTGGTTTTGTTCATATTGTTGAATATGAGATGTATTTCAAAATTCTCGTGATATTCGTTGTTATTTGTTCGTATTGATGAACATATTGAAATGCATATGTGTATGCATAGTTGATTGATTTATGGTATAAATGATCCGAGGGGATCATGAGGATCTATGCTGAGGGCGCTGGATCGAGTGTCCACCATGCGTTGGTCCGACGGGATCATCATGGGGATCTATGCTGAGGGCGCTGGATCGTTGGACGGGTTTTCCACCATGCGTTGGTCCGACGGGATCATCATGGGGATCTATACCAAGGGCGCTGGATCGCTGGATTACCCTGTATTGTGTTGATGGAATCGTGAGGATTCGCATCGTTGGATTCCGGTGGCGGAAGTCCGTTTTGCATGTTCTATGATGCATTGATGATTTATTGTATGATGATACTTGTACTAGCATTGTTTTGCTAACCCCTTCGGGGGTGGACATTGTTTTGATGTTCAGGTAGCCGAGGAGCGGGGAGGCAACCACAGTACCGACAGGACGATGAAATGGCTCAGTGATGTGATTGATGTTATTGTTATTGTAATTTGTCTTCTTGGTTCGTTTAGTACTCGAGTACGTCTGTTTTGATAAGGTCATTTCGATATGGTTGTATAAGTTAACTCATTTGATCGGTTGAATCAAATCTGTATTTGAACTTCAGTCGTTCGATGGAATTGTTTTTACACTTCTTTTAAAATTAGCCTTGTAAATCCTTATCTAAAGGGTTTACGGCGCTGTAATTATTCCGAATATCTCGGGGTGTTACAGAATATGGTATCGGAGCTAAGATTCATGGATATCTTGGCAGTCGTGTTAGTTGGGTCTGTTTACGTTATTTGATTATTGGTCGTTCGTAACATCACCGCTGAGCCAGCATCGTCGTGTGGACCGTGGTTGTAAGTTTCCTAATCTCGAATACTACCGTTTTATTTAATTCATGTCTTGTAAACATTGATGGATGTACTTTGAGAAAGTTTATCCTGGATATTGAGTATTTATGTTTACAGTATGCTGAGAGGAGGTCATGGACGCGGACGCGGTCGTGGACGCGGACATGGAAATGCGAGGCAAGAAGAGTCGGTATCTACCCCAGAGATAACCGCTAGTCGAACGGATTCCCATTCCGGGGGACAGCAGGGATCGGCAAATAATAATGCAGATCCTAACGTGCCGGGAGTGCTTCAGCAGGTGGTTGCCCAGATAAACCAATTTGCTCAAGTTGTGGATCGCATGCATACGGCGATGGGACAACAGCATAACGTGGAAAATCGAGGAGATAGATGGCTTACCGAAGTGATTAAATTGCACCCTCCGAAATTTGACGGTTCTGCCGAGACGCTTTCTTGGGATCACTGGCTGAAGGAATTAGAGAAGATTTTTGCAGGGATTAACTGTCCCAACGATAGGAAGGTTCCGGTCGCCCAGTATCTTTTGACCGGGGAGGCTTTCGACTGGTGGGAGGCCATTCGACCGGAGGAACACAATGTTGACTGGACGGAATTAAAATTGATGATGGAGGCGCAGTATTGTCCTCGCCCAGTTAGAGAAGCCCGAGTTCGGGAGTTTTTCTCACCACAAAATTCGGGAGCATCTGTGACGGACGTGATTAAGACTTTTAATCACCAATCGACTTATGTGCGCCACTTGGTCGACCGAGGCGGAGAAGATTTTTCATTTTGACATGCGAATGAAGCCGGAAATTCAGAAGATATGTCCGGATTTAAATGTACCACCTTGCGACAGTATCGGGACAAGGCGTTGGCCTATGATATGAAGGAGGCGCAGAGAGAAATCGACGGAAGCAAAGAAACAAGGTGTCCGCAACTTCACGGAGGATAAGAGTAGCGGGCCTCACAGGGTCGATCCTCTTTTCATTCATCCAGAGACCTCCGCATCCTTCTCGAGGTGGAAAGAAGTTCCGGCAGCAAGACTGTTTCAGACACAGGGAAGAAGTGTTATAACTGTGGCAAAGCGGGACATGTTCGACGTGATTGTTTCGCGCCTGCTGTGACCTGTTTCGAGTGTGGACAGGAAGGACATCGCGCAACATTTTGTGGGAATGCGACCCGATCCTTTGATACTCGCACTCCAGCTTCAGTTCCGAAGGAGACGAGCGTGAACCAGACGCAGCAGAGTGGAATTCAGCAGCAGAACGCTGGGAAGAGAGAGACATCCAGTGCTGGGTCCGTTCCTCCGCGCTGCATTTAAATGAGGAAATCGATGATCGAATACACCGTTGCATCAGGTACGATTCGGATCCTTTTGCAACCAGTTAGTGTCTTGTTCGATTCGGGAGCTACGCATTCTTTTATATCTTTGAACTGTGTTAATCGTTTGAAAATCTCGTGCTTGTATAATTGTGAACCTTTTGTTGTGGGATTACCGAGCGGAGAGAAAATTGTGGGAACCCTAGAAGCTAGGGATTTCCCAGTATCTATAGAAGGAAGAGAGTGGCCATCGAATCTCATTGTAGTTGACATCTACGGTGACGATTTAATTCTCGGAGATGATTGGCTCAACCGTTATGGAGCTGTTCTGAATTACCGAGAGAGAGTCATTTCTATCATTGCTGACGACGGATCTGAACACTTATTCCGAGGATGGAGGCCAGGAAGCTCGGGAAAATTGATCAAAGCAATGAAAGCCGTGAAATTACTGAAGCAGGGATGTCACGGACTTTGGTGCTTTGCCATGAGGAAAGAGGACGGAGTAGAGCTCTCGTCTATTTCAATTGTGAATGAGTTCTCAGATGTATTTCCTAACGAACTACCTGGGTTACCTCCGCAGAGGGGAGTGGAATTCACTATCGAATTAGAGCCTGGAGCAGCCCCTATTTCCAGAGCACCATACCGCATGGCGCCAACCGAGATGTATGAACTCAAGAAGCAACTGGAGGAATTGCTACAGAAGGGCTATATCCAACCTAGTGTTTCTCCTTGGGGAGCGCCCGTTCTCTTCGTCCGGAAGAAAGACGGATCCCTCCGGCTGTGTATTGATTACAGGGAGCTCAACAAGATGACGATCAAGAATAAGTATCCTATACCTCGGATCGACGACTTGTTTGATCAACTGCAAGGGGCAAGGGTATTCTCGAAGATTGACTTGCGATCAGGATACCACCAGTTGAGAATTAAGGAATCGGATATACCGAAATCGCTTCGTATCCCTAAGACGGCATTATGAATTTGTAGTAATGCCATTTGGACTTACCAATGCTCCTGCGGTATTCATGCAATTGATGAATCGGGTATTCTTGGAATACTTGGATAAATTTGTGGTCGTCTTCATTGACGACATCCTGATATATTCAAGGGACGCAGAGGAACATGCTGAACATTTACGTGTGGTTTTGAGCACCTTGAGGAAGGAACAGCTGTATGCAAAACTTTCGAAATGCGAGTTCTGGCTTAAGGAAGTAACCTTCCTTGGGCATGTGATATCAGTCGACGGAGTTCAGGTGGACCCGAAGAAAGTCGAAGCAATCTTGGAATGGGAAGCTCCTAAAAATGTGAAAGAAGTCCGGAGTTTCTTAGGACTTGCGGGATATTATCGCCGCTTTGTAGAGGGATTTTCCAAGATCTCTCGTCCGCTCACTCACCAAGGTAAAACCCAAAAGTTTAAGTGGGATGAGAAATGCCAGGCTGGTTTTGATGAGCTTAAGAAGAGACTGACGACAGCACCTATTTTAGCTCTGCCAGATGGAACTGATGGATTCATGGTATACAGCGACGCTTCAAATCAGGGTTTGGGTTGTGTGTTGATGCAGAAGGGTAAAGTGATTGCTTATGCTTCTCGGCAATTGAAACCGTACGAGATTAATTACCCGACTCATGATCTGGAGCTAGCAGCTGTGGTCTTTGCCTTGAAAATTTGGCGACATTATTTGTACGGCACTCATTGTCAGATCTTTACAGATCATAAGAGCCTCAAGTACATTTTCAGTCAGAAAGAATTAAACATGAGGCAGAGAAGGTGACTGTAATTGATCAAGGATTACGACTTGGAGATTCTCTATCATCCGGGGAAAGCAAACGTAGTAGCCGATGCCTTGAGCCGAAAACCTGTTTCTCTTCGAGTGTTGGAGGCACTTACGTCCCAAGCCAGTATTCAACGAGAACTGATCCGCGAGGGGATTGAAGTATGGGCACCAGGAATCCAAGGGCAACTTTATGTGATGGAACTGACTTCATCACTAGTCGAGGAGATCAAGTCTAAACAATTGAACGATGCTCTGATCCTTCGATTATGTGACGAAGTAAAGAAAGGAAAAGCCCCAGGATTCGTGATACAAGACGATGGAGTTCTGAGATTTCAGAGTCGACTTTGCGTTCCCGAGGATGATGATTTTAGACGGACAATTTTGAAGGAAGTTCATAGCGCGCCCTATTCTATTCACCCAGGCAGTAGTAAGATGTATAAGGATTTAAAGCAAAACTTCTGGTGGGGGAATATGAAGAAGGACGTAGCGGAGTACGTTTCGAAGTGTTTGACTTGTCAGCAGGTTAAGATTGAACATCAACGACCTGCCGGAATGTTAAATCCGCTTCCGATCCCTGAGTGGAAGTGGGAGGATATCTCAATGGATTTCATCACTAGTATGCCAAGGACTAGAACGGGAATGAACATGATTTGGGTTGTAGTTGATCGACTAACCAAGTCGGCTCATTTCCTGGGAATTAAAGATACATGGGGACCCGAGAGATTGGCACGAGTATTTATTGCGGAGATAGTCAGATTGCATGGGACGCCGAGGACCATTATTTCGGATCGAGATGGTCGCTTCGTGTCACATTTCTGGAAAGCAGTTCACAGGGCTCTGGGGACTGAGCTCAACTTTAGCACAGCTTATCTTCCCCAAACGGACGGTCAGTCCGAAAGGACTATTCAAACTGTAGAAGACATGCTTAGAGCTTGTGCTTTGGATTGGTCAACTGATTGGGAAATTCATTTGCCATTAGTTGAATTCACCTACAATAATAGTTGGCATGCTTCAATTAAGATGGCACCATTTGAAGCTTTGTACGGGAGAAGATGCCGATCACCCCTATGTTGGGATGATTCTTCGGATTTGATCGGGACGGAACTGCATTGATTATTCAGACTCAAGAGAAGATAGCTTTGATTCGAGAGAGACTGCTGATCGCCTGCAGTCGATGTAAGTCTTATGCATATGTACGTCATCGCCCTCTAGAGTTCGACGCTGGGAACCATGTACTATTGAAGGTGTCTCCTACACGAGGGATTTTCCGTTTTGGGAGGAGAGGCAAGCTTAGTCCGAGATATATCGGACCATTCGAGATCCTCGAGAGAGTTGGAGATTTAGCATACAGGTTGGCCTTACCGCCATCGCTGAGTCACGTTCACAATGTGTTTCACGTATCCCAATTGCGGAAGTATGTACCGGACCCCAGTCACGTCATTGATTTCGACGAGATCGAGATAGCTAATGATGGCACCTTCGAAGAGAGACCAATCAAGATACTTGAGAGCCGGATCAAACAATTGAGGAATAAACCAATACACTTGGTTAAAGTACAATGGTCACGACATGGAGTCGAAGAGGCCACTTGGGAAACGGAGGACATTATGAAGACTAGATATCCGGAGTTGTTTTCATCTTAAGTTTCGGGACGAAACTTCTTTTTAGGGAGGAAGGATGTAATACCCGAGATTTCTGTTGTAATTGGAACTTGTGATATTGTAATGATTGTACTTTTGTCTGAGTACTATTCTCTGTATTTCATAATCCGATGTTGTCGAGCGTTTAATTTCGTGTTTGTGATTTAAAGATTGTATTCTGCGCATGTAGCGCACGCTACCGACTACGTTTAGTGTGCGCTAACGTGGATTAGTAACGCACGCTACTGAGGGTCTTTAGCGCACGCTATGCGCGGTCAATTTGATTGAGACGTGCGGTAGGTGAGATCTGGCTGGGGGACCCCTGTCGGATCGTGTTGGGATGTACCTGGACGGCTTTCGGGAAAATCCGAGTCAACGCCTTAGCGCACGCTACAGGTATATGCGTAGCGCACGCTAAGTGCTGAGTACAGTTAAGTCAGTGAGCCGTTAGCGCACGCTACGAGCAGGGTCTAGCGCGCGCTAATAGCCATTTCTTATAAATAGGACAGCATCCTATTCGTGATTTCAGTTCTTTCTTCTCCCATTACCCGAATTCTTACACTTAGAACATAACTTCCTTCATCCTAAACACTTCATATCAACATCCTAGTTCGTGATTGAAGATCGTATATCATTGGAGATTGGTGTTCAAGCTTTCGGTGTTGGATTGCTTCAATTTCCTCCGTGTTCTTCACTACCTTGAGGTAGGTGATTCTTCACCAATACTAGTAGTGTTCTATAGGATGTTGATCATGTTCATCTAGTCAGTTAGATTCGTTTTTAGTCGTTCATCTTGTGTTAGAAGGATATTTCCGACGTTTCGACACTTATTCATCGCATGATCCATTGAACCTTTTAGTATGTGGATTCATGAGCATGTTTTGTATCTTCAAAACCAATCGACCAGTATATGTAGATTACCTAGTTCGTATTTTTTATGTAAGGAATCATATGTTTTGGGACTTGGAATAATCGGACTTGGTATATTTCTTGAAGATCAAAGATAAGATATGATGTTGAGATGATTATCCGTATTTTTGTACCTCATGATCATGGAACTTCCACAAACCTTATTAGCATGGCATGCTTGAGGATGACTTGTTGTATCAACATAGAATTCATGAATTCACCACCTTTCAACCCAGTTTTTCCGTTAGCAGTATTCTGCCATGCAAGGTTAGCGTACGCTAACATATGTGAGTTAACGTGCGCTATCGGGGTTCAGTTAACGCATAATACGTACGTAGCGTACGTTATGTATCAGCCGATTCGAACTGTCAGTTCGTGGCTAGCGCACGCTAGTTTTCCACGATAGCATACGCTAACAGGCCGGCTTAGCGCACGTTACGTAGAGTACGTAGCGCACGCTAAGCAGTCCAGGCATATTGTTTATTTTGAGCTTTTCGGCCGTAGACCGAATTGTTAGGCCATCGTTCGACTTGAGATGATTTGTATATCATTCCTTTTGTTAAGGTTCGAGCTTGTTACGTTGATCGAAGGAGGCGGCCTTCGAGTGTGTCGAGATCATTGAAGTGTTTCGTCCTTGCCATTTTCGAGGCAAGTATCATATGTCGAGTTCGATTTATCATGCTTGTGGTTTTGTTCATATTGTTGAATATGAGATGTATTTCTGAAAATTCTCGTGATATTCGTTGTTATTTGTTCGTATTGATGAACATATTGAAATGCATATGTGTATGCATAGTTGATTGATTTATGGTATAAATGATCCGAGGGGATCATGAGGATCTATGCTGAGGGCGCTGGATCGAGTGTCCACCATGGTCCGACGGGATCATCATGGGGATCTATGCTGAGGGCGCTGGATCGTTGGACGGGTTTTCCACCATGCGTTGGTCCGACGGGATCATAATGGGGATCTATACCAAGGGCGCTGGATCGCTGGATTACCCTGTATTGTGTTGATGGAATCGTGAGGATTCGCATCGTTGGATTCCGGTGGCGGAAGTCCGTTTTGCATGTTCTATGATGCATTGATGATTTATTGTATGATGATACTTGTACTAGCATTGTTTTGCTAACCCCTTCGGGGGTGGACATTGTTTTGATGTTCAGGTAGCCGAGGAGCGGGGAGGCAACCACGATCGGCAGTGACGATGAAATGGCTCAGTGATGTGATTGATGTTATTATTATTGTAATCTGTCTTCTTGGTTCGTTTAGTACTCGAGTACGTCTGTTTTGATAAGGTCATTTCGATATGGTTGTATAAGTTAACTCATTTGATCGGTTGAATCAAATCTGTATTTGAACTTCAGTCGTTCGATGGAATTGTTTTTACACTTCTTTTAAAATTAGCCTTGTAAATCCTTATCTAAAGGGTTTACGGCGCTGTAATTATTCTGAATATCTCGGGGTGTTACAGGGTTTGTGATTATGATCGATTCTACTCCATCCCAATCATGTTTTGAGGAGGCTCTAGGTGATCATATCAACATCTAATTATTGTTCTTCGTCGGATTGAGGTAATTTCTTGAAATCTCCTAGAATTTGATTTTTGGAATTTCTTCTTGATTTTCATTGTTCATCCGAATTTGATGAATCGGTTGATGTTAGTGAACATTATAAATCGTGTTCTATGGATTGTATATCCATATCTTCGATTCGTTCAACCCGATTGATGATTCTCAGGTTCTTGAGGAACTTTGAACATTTAGTGTTCGATTAAATGTCTCAAAGAGTTTCTTTCGGTTGTTGTGTTGATTTCGATTGATATTGTGTTATTGAATGAATTGTATTCCATTGAAGGTTGTTCGAGTACTTGTGTTTATCAGAGGACCCCGTTCATTGCTCGTAGAAGGAATTCATCGCCTTCAGTTGAGGCAAGTTTTATACTTGTACTAGTCAATGAGATTAATGTTATCATATATGTGTATGAATGTGTTGTATCATTCCGAGACTTAGTCTCTTCATAAGTTCATTGATATTAGGGGATCGTTCGATACGATACTCTTCGGCAATTATGCCAAATGTTTATTATCATTCATTAATGGCCGGTAAGGCATTGAGATGTTCGTTGTTATTGTTATTATCGATCACCGATTCGCAGTATCGGTGTATCAGTTGTTGTTGTTAATATTGATGTCGATCTAAGACGTCGTTGTAATCATTGCTATTAATGTTGGCGTCCTGTCATTCATGTTATATTGGCCGATTGAAGGCATTGTCGTATTTCGTTCTCATCTTCGTCGTCGGTATCCAATTAAAGGTGACGAGGCATTCATTGTATCATTGTTATTGATTGGCCGTTTTAAGGCAATCGAGGTATTGAATCATCCGCTACATCATTGTTATCGGTTGGCCATTCTAAGGCAATCGAGGTATTGAATTGGGGCTGTCGAGGATAGTTCCCATCTGTTGTGTTGTTGTTATCGATTGACCATTCTAAGGTAATCGAGGTATTGAATCGGGACCGCCGAGGACGGTGCCCATCCGTGAGTCACCATTATCGTGTTGGCCGACTCAAGGCAGCACACTATCATTCTCGTGATTTCGGTAATCTTCGAATCATTGCTGTTTCTGATTAATTATATTTTGGAGGATAGTCTCGGTCGCGTTTATGACCTTATTATGGGTAAGTTTGGGGCTTGAACCTTCGCGGTTGGCTTCCCAACACCTACAACTCAGTAGGTCACGGTCGTGTTTATGATCTTATCGGTAAGCTTGGGGCTTGAACCTTCGCGATTGGCTTCCCAACACCTACAACTCAGTAGGTCACGGTCGCGTTTATGACCTTATTATGGGTAAGTTTGGGGATTGAACCTTCGCGATTGGCTTCCCAAAACCTACAACTCAGTAGGTCACGGTCGTGTTTATGATCTTATGGGTAAGCTTGGGGCTTGAACCTTCGAGGTTGGCTTCCCAACACCTACAGCTCAGTAGGTCACGGTCGTGGTTATGACCTTATGTAGCCCTCATTAACTATAGCTTCGGGCTGTTTCGGTTTCAATATTTATGTTGATTGACAGCTTCGGCTGAGTGACTTTCAGGTCTTTATGATGTCTTGATAATTTCATTGGAGCCTTCGGGCATCGTGATTCATATTTAATTCAGTTCTGGTTTGGTTCATGTCGGGTAATTCATTGTGGTACTCTGTGATTATGATTCGCCGTTGGGCACTTATGTTCTAACCTGTCGAACAGGTATTAATAGTATGCCGTGGGCATAGTACTTCATGAATGCTCCGTTCTTACCTTGGTTTGTGAGCATCTCGTATTATTATTATCATTGTACCGCTTCATTCTGCCTTTGGATGCATATCATGTTATACATGTATTTGATGTTCATTATCTGGATGACTGACCCCGTGGGGGTGGAACATGTTTTCATGTTTTAGGTGCTTGCGAGGAGATAGTTGAGACACAGGGGCATGATGATGACGACGAGGCATTCGAGCGATACTATTCTGAGTTGTTCATGTTGGTCAGTCAGTTGGAGTATTCTCCAATTTGTCAGTCATGGTCATTATGTAGTACCCGAGCAGATGCTCGTGGATGTTGTTGTAGTTTACTTTTGGCCATGTAGGCCCTTCGTTGTCATTGAAATTCCTTATCGGAATATTGTGTTGGATATCATGGCAGGGACTATGATTTTCCCTTGTTGATTAATTTAATGTATTTTAGTCATGTTCGCCTGGTGGATCTCCTGGCGTGGGGTCCACGGCACTGTAATAACCCAATAGAATTTGGGGGTGTTATAAAAGATGGTATCAGAGATTTTAGGTTGTGAGATACCCTGATATGTGAGTTATGTGGCTCTACCGACGCGGTAGTAGTGGGACTGTCAGGCTATGACAATCTAGTTAGTCGGGTTTTGTGAGTCGTAATATTAGTACGACTGCACGAGTCATTCATTCATCGAGTTGTCGTCAGTGAAGACTAGTATCGCGAGACCTCGAAGCTTCGTATGACCTGTGTAAGGACTCGATTCTCTTTATGTTCATACATTCATCATGTCATTAACTATACATGCTTTGTTGAAACCTATATGTGATATTAGTGTTACGATTGATTCATAGCTAATTGTTTTAGAACACTTGTGATCTGTATAAGCGATAAGAATCAACTCATTCATCAGTCAGAAATCCTCAATCGTCATTTTTGATCTTGTTGATCATGTTAATTCATTCATCACTCAGTCAATATCATTACTCAGTTAATTCATTCATCACTCAGTTAATTCATTCATCACCCAGTCAATATCATTACTCAGTTAATTCATTCATCACTCAGTTAATTCATTCATCACTCAGTCAATATCATTACTCAGTTAATTCATTCATCACTCAGTTAATTCATTCATCACCCAGTCAATATCATTACTCAGTTAATTCATTCATCACTCAGTTAATTCATTCATCACTCAGTTAATATCATTACTCAGTTAATTCATTCATCACTCACGTAATTCATTCATCACCCAGTCAATCTCATTACTCAGTTAGTTCATTCATCACTCACTCAATCTCATTACCCAGTCAATTCATTAATCATTCAGTCCATCTCATTGTTCAGTTGTTGATCTTGTGGATCGAATTTTCAACCTTGTTAACTTGTTCAAGGTAATCATTTTAGGAATTCCAGCGGGTAATCATGTTACCTCATTTGATCTTTCATGCGATCTTATCATATTCCGACGTCATGTTGACGATCATTTTATTACATTATTAATGCATTCATTGTGTTAGAGCGTGTATGCTCATTGTTATCATTCAGTAACGTAATCATAATGCGATGTTCATGCGGGATCTATAATCATCATGTGACTTTCCTACTTCAGTATGGATAGAGCTGTCAGAGGACGCAGGGGGAGAGGCCGCGGTGCGGGCCGGAACCCGGGACCTCGTGCGAGTACCCATGCGAACGCGAGGGATATCATTAATTCATCAAATAGCGAGGCTACTCATTGATCAGCAGATAATCAGTCGCTGTCAGGGAGTCGTACCCGAGAGGCATCTCACTCGGAAGGTGTTCGGGTTGACCCATTCATATTTATGCAGGGCATGATGGCCCAGATGACTCAGATGACATGGATGGTGGAGACCATGCAGACCTCGATGGTTCGTGGTCCACCGCAACAGGGATTCCAGGTGCCGTTTCATGGACAGACTGGAGGAGTGAATCAGATTGTTGGCGATATCTCTCGTCAAAGGCCGCCTACTTTTGAGGGTTCGTCGGAACCAGCTGATATTGTTCATTGGCTTGAGCATTTTGATAAACTCTTTGACATGGTTCAGTGTCCGGAAGAGAGTAAAGTGGCAGTAGCGGCTTATTACTTGAGTAAGGGTGCTTATTCGTGGTGGATTTCTGTGAAACCCACCGATCGTGATTGTGTTTGGAGTGAGTTCAAGACTCTCATGTTAGAGAGGTATTATCTGGCTCCACTTCGTGAATCCAAGTTGTCAGAGGTTTTGAACCCCGAATCCGTCGAGGACGAGGGTGTTATTGTCATTGCTGAGAAGTTTCAGGGACTACTTCAGTTTGCTTCGTCAGTTATCCATACCGAGGCGGATAAGATCAAATATTTTAGCAAGAGGCTAAATCCGCAGTTGAGGATGCAGTTGTTCAATCACAATTGTAATTCACTTAGTGAGTTCATCGGGAAGGCTCTTGGAGCAGAGCGTTTGATCAAGGAGCTTACTCAGAAGCATCCTATAGTTTCTTCGAGTGAGAGGACTAGAATGCCGGCTCGTTCAGAGGGTCATCGGGCTCCGACGTCCAAGAGGTCATTTTCTAGTCATCTTTGTGCGGAGGGGGCATCCTCTTCTAAGGCAACGAGTTCGACCGTTGTTTGCTTTAACTGTGATGTAATAGGACATCGCAGTACCCGGTGCTCGAAGCAGGCCGTTATTTGTTTCCTGTGTGGGAGACATGGACACCTTCAGAAATACTGCAGGAGTTCTAGTGCCAGTAGATCTCGAGAGAGCTCAAGGGCCTCGAGGGACTTTGTTACTCCATCTCGTGGGTCCTACGAGGCTTCAAGTGCCCGAGGTAAGGACATTCATCACCGGTTTTGAGCAAAGTTAATTCTTGCTCGGTAATAGTATAATCATTCATTTCATTTGTCGTTCATTTATTCATATAATTCATTCATCATATATAAATCACGTTGAGACTTATAATTATTAAACTAATCATTCACTTCACAGGGAACAATGGTTCCAATCATTTCATTTGAGCTATCACTCATTACGTTATCATTTCACCCCGATGAGTCATTCTTGATCCTTGTTGGATTTTGATTCATTATCATTCATTGTGATCATTCTTGTGACCTCCCGGGATCATATTGAACATCGAGTTCAGATTTGGGTCTTCCTTGAATCGATGAGATCAAGGAGATCGATGACCTGGAGGATATTGATGTTGGATACATTTGACATGTAGCCTTAATTTTTGTATTTTCCTTTCTCTGTTTTCGGATTAATGTGTAACTTAATCCGTATTATTGTATCGTGGTTGTGGATCATTTATTGTTGATCTATTTTATAATGATCGTATTTGAGAAGCTTGAGATTTGGGTCATTTGATGCATTCTCTTGTGCTGTACCCGAGATTTTGTGATGATCTAGGTAATTGTTCATTGTGATTCGAGACGTCAAGTCATGAGGACTTGGGCGTGCGATTGATATGTTCCCGAGGACTATATGTGCGTTGTCTCTTTTCTTTTGAGGCGTGAGTTAGTGCTTATGGGGGGTTGGCCCAGTTGTGCAGGCGAAGTGTTTCGCATTGAGGAGCATTCCTTGAGATGTTGTTTTCAGATCCTGATGGATAGTTCATATCCCGAGTTGTTTACTCTTAGTTTCGAGGACGAAACTATTTTTAAGGGGGGGAGTATGTAATACCCGGCTGTGAATTCATTAATTATCATTCAGTAATTGCCACTCAGAAATTTTTCACTCAGTAATAATCATTCGTCATTCGTATTCATTCATTTCGTGCTCATCATTCGGCTTATCTTGGAGTCGTGTATCAGTTTTTATTCATCACTCATCTCTGTTCGGGGATCGATACGAGAATAATTTCATCATCATCATCATGATTGGTCGCTTTGTGTTGGGAGTTCCATGATTGTTTCACCGACTGAACGTGACTTATTAGCGTGTAAGTCGTGCAGATCGTGTGTAGGCATGTGTGTCATGGAATTTTGTGTTTCCTTGTCGTTTGGGCACTCATCAGGGACGTACGAGCACGACACACGAGCACCGCCGCGTGCCGCCAGGCGTGCCGCCGTGTGTGGCATCGACCGGGCAGTGCACTTTGGCGACCATCAGGGACACACGAGCATGACACACGAGCAGGTGCTCATGCGTGCTGCTCGTGCGTGAGATTAGTGGCCGGGCAGTGGCCTGGAGCACGACCAAACACACGGACATTTGGTCGTGTGTTTTGGTCGTGCGTCACTGGAGTATATAAGGGGGGTCAGACGGGTTTTCACCTCATTTCTCCCTTTCTCTCCTTCTTCTCGCGATAGACGGGCGATCCGACTAGGGTTTGTGATTATGATCGATTCTACTCCATCCCAATCATGTTTTGAGGAGGCTCTAGGTGATCATATCAACATCTAATCATTTTTCTTCGTCGGATTGAGGTAATTTCTTGAAATCTCCTAGAATTTGATTTTCGGGATTTCTTCTTGATTTTCATTGTTCATCCGAATTTGATGAATCGGTTGATGTTAGTGAACATTATTAATCGTGTTCTATGGTATATCCATATCTTTGATTCGTTCAACCCGATTGATGATTCTTAGGTTCTTGAGGAACTTTGAACATTTAGTGTTCGATTAAATGTCTCAAAGAGTTTCTTTCGGTCGTTGTGTTGATTTCGATTGATATTGTGTTATTGAATGAATTGTATTTCATTGAAGGTTGTTCGAGTACTTGTGTTTATCGGAGGACGCCGTTCGTTGCTCGTAGAAGGAATTTATCGCCTTCAGTTGAGGCAAGTTTTATACTTGTACTAGTCAATGAGATTAATGTTATCATATATGTGTATGAATGTGTTGTATCATTCCGAGACTTCGTCTCTTCATAAGTTCATTGATATTAGGGGATCGTTCCATACTCTTCGGCAATTATGCCAAATGTTTATTATCATTCACTAATGGCCGGTAAGGCATTGAGATGTTCGTTTTTAATGTTATTATCGATCACCGGTTCGCGGTATCGATGTATCGATTGTTGTTGTTAATATTGATGTCGATCTAAGACGTCGTTGTAATCATTGCTATTAATGTTGGCGTCCTGTCATTCATGTTATATTGGCCGATTGAAGGCATTGTCGTATTTCGTTCTCATCTTCGTCGTCGGTATCCGATTAAAGGTGCCGAGGCATTCATTGTATCATTGTTATTGATTGGCCATTTTAAGGAAATCGAGGTATTGAATCATCCGCTGCATCATTGCTATCGGTTGGCCAGGCAATCGAGGTATTGAATTGGGGCTGTCGAGGATAGTTCCCATCCGTTGTGTTGTTGTTATCGATTGACCATTCTAAGGTAATTGAGGTATTGAATCGGGACCGCCGAGGACGGTGCCCATCCGCGAGTCATCATTATCATGTTGGCCGACTCAAGGCAGCACACTATCATTCTCGTGATTTCGGTAATCTTCGGATCGTTGCCGTTTGTGATTAATTATATTTTGGAGGATAGTCTCGGTCGCGTTTATGACCTTATTATGGGTAAGTTTGGGGCTTGAACCTTCGCGGTTGGCTTCCCAACACCTAAAACTCAGTAGGTCACGGTCTTGTTAATGATCTTATGGGTAAGCTTGGGGCTTGAACCTTCGCGGTTGGCTTCCCAACACCTACAACTCAGTAGGTCACGGTCGCGTTTATGACCTTATTATGGGTAAGTTTGGGGCTTGAACCTTCGCGGTTGGCTTCCCAACACCTACAACTCAGTAGGTCACGGTCATGTTTATGATCTTATGGGTAAGTTTGGGGCTTGAACCTTCGTGCTTGGCTTCCCAACACCTACAACTCAGTAGGTCACGATCGTGGTTATGACCTTATTTAGCCCTCATTAACTACAACTTCGGACTGTTCCGGTTTCAGTATTTATGTTGATTGACAGCTTCGGCTGAGTGACTTTCAGGTCTTTATGATGTCTTGATAATTTCATTGGAGCCTTGGGGCATTGTGATTCATATTTAATTCAGTTCTAGTTTGGTTCATGTCGGGTAATTCATTGTGGTACTCTGTGATTATGATTCGCCGTTGGGCACTTATGTTCTAACCTGTCGAACAAATATTAATAGTATGCCGTGGGCATAGTACTTCATGAATGCTAGGTTCTTACCTTGGTTTGTGAGCATCTCGTATTATTATTATCATTGTACCGCTTCATTCTGCCTTTGGATGCATATCATGTTATACATGTATTTGATGTTCATTATCTAGATGACTGACCCCGTGGGGGCGGAACATGTTTTCATGTTTTAGATGCTTGCGAGGAGAGAGTTGAGACACAGGGGCATGATGATGGCGACGAGGCATTCGAGCGATACTAGTCCGAGTTGTTCATGTTGGCCAGTCAGTTGGAGTGTTCTCCAATTTGTCAGTCATGGTCATTATGTATTACCCGAGCAGATGCTCGTAGATGTTGTTGTACTTTACTTTTGGCCATGTAGGCCCTTCGTTGTCGTTGAAATTCGTTATCGTAATATTGTGTTGGATATCATGGTAGGGACTATGATTTTCCCTTGTTGTTTAATTTAATGTATTTTAGTCATGTTCGCCTGGTGGATCTCCTGGCGTGGGGTCCACGGCACTGTAATAACCCAATAAGATTTGGGGGTGTTACGATTTGGTTGTCAAATATAGTAAGCATTGATTTTGATTTGTTTGAGTTTTGATTTGGTGATATATAAGGGAGTCTTAGTTGAAAATGATTTGGGAAGAATATTTGAATTGGATAATTGTTTTCGGATTGATTGAAGTGTTTTAAAACACTGGGAATGTCCATTACAAAGTGGTTATGTCCAAATTTTCTTTAAAAATAAAAGATCGTCACTTGAGTTTAATAAGTGTCGGTAATGGTCAATCAATTATTTAAGTTAACACGGGGCAAATTAGTAAGATGATAAATTCTAAGAAAATATTATATGAGTTAAAGGTATGTTCTGACCTAAAGGTATATCTACTATAAGGTCGAGAAGGTTAGCGTGATTGCTCGGCAAGGTAATGAGTAACACTAGCGGCATATAGATGTGGTTAAAACAACTTCTTTTGTGTCTTTCAGTTTCTGTCTGTTACTTTTTGAAACATGAATTACGTTGGGAGAAATGTGGTTAACTTCTTAAGGATCTTCTCCCTTTAAGTTAGATGTTAACTTTCGTCTTAAGGATCTTCTCCCAATAGTTAGTGCAGAAAAAGGTGACAATTTTTATAAAATAATAAGATGACATAGTATATTAATAGCAATAACAGTTGTACATTTTTGGTAGAAGATTAAAATAACACTAAATGTGGTTGGTTCTAACTAAAGGAATTGCAAATTGAATTTCACTATGTGTACAACAGAAAAGAATAAAAATGGATCGAAGTTGGATGAATGCAAGTCTTAGCAGTGATGAGTATGATAATGGAATTCAATAATTTCTTGAGTTCGCCCGACAAAATCGCCCGGAACTCGATAAAAGAAATTTTTGCCCTCATGTCAAGTGTATGAACAGAAGACGACATGAAGCTGACACAATTTGTGAACATCTTATTTGTGAGGGAATAAATACAAACTATAAGATTTGGATATGGCATGGCGAACTAGTAGACATTCCAACTGAAGATGGTGATCAATTTGAAGACATAATTCGTGATGTTGGAGAAGAATCATCCGACGAGTGCATTTTTATGATGCGTTGAAAAGTCAGAGACTTCTTTATATCTGGGGTGTGAAAAATTTACATGCTTGTCTGCCGTGTTAAAGTTGGTTAATGTGAAAGCAAAAAATAGGTGGAGTGATAAAAGTTTCACCGAATTGCTCGAGTTGATACATGAGATTCTTCAAAAAGGTAATAAATTTCCTAACCGTACTTATGAGGCGAATAAGGTTTTGTGTCCGATGGGTTTGGCGTATAAGAAAATACACGCCTGCCCTAATGATTGCATATTGTACCGAAAAGAGTTTGAATTATTGCATAAGTGTCCTAGGTGTGGGGCATTATGCTACAAAGTGAAGCAGTATGATTCTAGTGATGGAGAGAGCACACAACGAGGGCCTCCAGTGAAGGCGTTATGGTATCTTCCAATTATTCTAAGGTTCAAGCGATTATTTGCTAATAAGGATGATGCAAAGAACCTCATATGGCACGTAGAAGGGAGAAAATGCAACAGACTAATTCGTCATCCTGTTGATTCTGTATAGTTGAAGAAAATAGATCATTTATTTCCAGCTTTTAGGGGTGAGGCAAGAAACCTTAAGCTTGAACTTGCCACATATGGGATGAATCCATTTGGTAATTTAAGAACTAAGCATAGCTCATGGCATGTCCTACTTGTGATCTATTTACCTCATTAGTTATGTATGAAGCGGATATATGTTATGTTGTCAATGATGATTTCAGGCCCAAAACAACTAGGAAATGACACAGATATTTATCAAAGTCCGTTGATTAATGATTTGAGAATAATGTGGGACGATGGGGTTGACGTGTCTGATGGGTACCACCAGAAAAGTTTTAAGCAATGAAAACTTGAGCGGGTATAGTGTGAAGGGGCATCATGTATGTCCTATATGTGAAGAAAACACAAGCTACGTTCAGTTGAAACACGAGAAAAAAACAGTTTACACTCAACATCTAAGGTTTCTCAATCGCCATCACCCATATCGTAGATTGAGAAAAGCTTTTAATGGACAATAGGAAGAGGGATTTGCACCAACACCATTAACAGGTGAGCAAGTTTACGATCCCGTTAAGAATATCAATACTATATTTCGAAAAACTACAAAAAGTTCGTTGCGACAAACATATGGAAGAAGAGGGATATGTTCTTTGATCTTCCACACTGGAGCAAACTAGATGTTAGGCATTGCATAGATATTATGCATGTCGAAAAAAATGTGTGATAGTGTGATCGGCACACTTCTCAATATTGAAGACAAAATAAAAGATGGTGTCCAGGCTCATCTAGACCTAGAGGAAATGGGTATGTGTCCTCAACTGCATCCGCAATCAGTTGGTAAAATAACTTATCTTCCCACAGCATGTTATACTTTATCAAAAAGGGAGAGAATCAACTTTTGTAAATGTTTACAAGGCATTAAAGTGCCACAAAGTTACTCGTCAAATATTCAGAGTCTTGTATTGTTGCAAAATCTTAAATTGGTTGGCTTAAAGTCCCATGGCTGTCATGTCTTGATGCAACAACTTCTGGCAGTGGCTATACATGACGTCTTGCCTAAAGAAATGAGGAATGTCATAACTCGCTTGTGTTTTTTCAATACTATATGTAGCAAAGTGATAGATCCTCTGGTTTTGGATGAGTGAAAAATGAGGTTGTTGTTATTTTATGCCAATTGGAGATGTATTTTCCTCTTTTTTATTGATATCATGGTTCACTTACTTGTCCACCTAGGTAGAGAGATTGAAGAGTGTGGCCCTGTTTATTTGAGATGGATGTACCCTATTGAGCGATACATGAATATTTTCAAAGGGTATACCAAAAACCAATCTCGTCCAGAAGCATCTATTGTGGAGAGGTATATTGCAGAAGAAGCTATCGAGTTTTGCACATATTACATGTCGCAAGTGGAATCTGTAGGGCTTCCTAAGTCTCGACATGAGGATAGAATTAGAGAAAATGGTACACGCTGTGTTAAAGTTTTAACTAAGAGTCCAGATGAGGTCTTCAAGCACATTTGTACATTATGAATAACACTGATGATGTTCTTCCCTACTTGTCAGCTCAGAAGAATCATTTAAAGACAAAGAATCCCAAATAAATAAAAAATAGTTGAACATGATAAGACTTTCTTGAGATGGTTTAAGGAATAAATTTCTAGCAGTGCATCTGAAATATTACAATGGCTAGTTTACGGACCCAAATCTAAAGTCATAACTTGGAGTGGATACGATATCAAATAAGTACTCATTCTATAAAAAGTCACAAGATGACAAGAATATGATTCAAAATAGTGGAGTTACTCTTCAAGCCGAGTCTATGCACTTTTCAAACTCAAAAGACAAAAACCCAGTTCTGGGATCGACGAGTTACTATGGAGTTATAGAAGAGATCTGAGAACTCGATTATGTTAAGTTTAGAGTGCCTGTGTTTAAGTGTAAGTGGGTTGATAATAATACGGGTGTGGAAATCGATAAGTTGGGATTTATATTAGTAGATCTTCACAAGGTAGCTTACAAAGATGAGCCTTTTATCATGGGACACTAAGCAAAACAGGTTTTCTATATCAATGATCCATGTAATGAAATATTGTCGTGGTTATTCCAAGTAGAAGTGTGGATATCAATGAAACTGAAAAATCAACGTTTGACAATTGTGAGTTTATTCCTTTGTCAACACAGTTACCCACTATCTTTGAAGAAAATGAAGCTGACGTCATACATGACATTCGAAATGATCATGATGAAGGTTTATGAGAGAACTTTATTATATCAAAAGGTAATTTATAATCAGGTATATGAATAACTACATCTAAGTTTTGCATATATACATGCCATTTTTATTCTCATTCTAAGTTTAACCGAATTAAATTATTCTCCTCTTATAAAGTGAGTAGGTGTTCACTTACAGATCAGTAGATTTAGTACTTAGTAGTGAAAATATAGGCAATTAGATGTTAAGTCATAATAAGTGTCAATTTAGGCAACTAGATAATATGTTTTGTTTGACAAATATCAGGTTTCTGACAATGAGTTTTTCAAACAAAAAATATTATTGCTGGGTGTTTGGCATCATGTTTGGCATCAGGTTCCCATTTGGCTGACATTAAAAATGATAAGTACAAATTCAGCTTATTGGTGTATGTTGTGTTTGATAAATATTAGTTTTTTGGATTATGTTGTGTTTGACAATATTTTAATTTGTTTATGCAGGCACATGGATTCTCCTCGACATCCTCCTCGTTCTTGTTCTCATTCTCCTCGTACTCCTCGTCCTTCTCCTCCACATTCCGCTGCTTCTCCTCATATGCAGACTACTTCTACATCGAGAAATCCTACAAGATGTAGAAATATGTCCAAACATCGTGTTGAGGGGAAAAAGCTACCTCTTGACATCGATCCAGTCAGGGGGAAACTTAAGTACGAACACAAAATCAAATTAAGTACTTATTTGGGTAAAATTGTGAAAGTTCATATTTCCATACTGTACGATAGATGGAATCATGTACCGTACAAGTCGGATAAGGAAATGCTTTGGCAGGATGTATTGGTACGTGCATTACTTTAGTGCTTAATTTATGTATTTCACTTTGTGTTTATATAATTTAAAAAACTGAAATTAATTTAAATAATTTAAAAAACCGAACTAAATTTAAATAATCTGGAATAAAACTGAAATTATAAAAAAACATTAATTTAGGTAAATTATTTTATAAAAATTGAAATTAATTTAAATAATTTAAAAAACTGAATCAAATTTAAATAATCTGGAATAAAATTGAAATTTATGAAAATACTATTAATTTAAGTAAATTATTTTATAAAAACTGAATTTAATTTAACTAAGTCAAAAAATTGAATTTTCTTTAAATAATCTGGAACAAAACTGAAATTTATGGGAAAAAACATAAATTAAGTAAATTATTTTATAAAAACTGAAATTAATTTAAATAATTCAAAAAACTGAAATTAATTTAAATACTGTGAAAATTATTTTATAAAACTAAAATTTATGAAAAAAAATATTAAGTTAAATAAGTTATTTTATAAAAACAAAAATTAATTTAAATAATTTAAATTTTATATTATCGACAAACGTTTCAATTTGAATTGTCAATGTAGGCCAACTTTGATGTCAGTCAAATTAGCAATATTGGCCAATTTCGCAAGAAGATGTTGCAGTCTATATGCACGATGTGGAGACAATTTAAGACTGATTTGACCGGTGAGTATATATATGGTCCATCGAAAGGGTTGTCTCTATGTGAGAAGTATGGTATTTCGGAAGATGGTTGGCAAGAATTCAAAAAGATTCGCGAGGACCCTACTTGGGAGGTAAACCTGAATTCAAAAGATTTTTTCTATTTCATCAGTGTTTATGATTCTCATTTTCTTACATATTATTTCGATTCCTTGCGAAACTGAACAATGCTCTCCAAACTATGGCTCAAGGAGGATATAATTTTGTGGAAGTACGAAAGATGGAGAGGAAGATGATGTAACACCCCCAATCCGCTCAGGGATATTACACGCCGTAGAACCTTTCCTCAAGGGTCTACCAGGCTGGTAACAAAATCGAACATCTCAACAATGCCTTTGAGGCTAAAATGACTCAGTACACCGATTTGGTCTTTCAATAAATACATACAACTCAGTCTCAGTACATGCCCACGCAGCGTCAAATACAACATAGTCCCGTACAACAGGAAAATACTGCAGCGGAAATAAAGTACAACTGAACTAATACAACAACGTACGGGTCCTCATGTGATTAGTATCGATCATCTTTCATCATCCTTCATACCGACCCTGCGCCATGCTCCCCAAAACCTGAATGCAAATATAGACATCCACCCCCCGATTACTCGGGGGTTAGCAAAATTCCACTATTTTGCAAGTGCAAATACGAGTCATACAAATCGTGTTTCATGAATAACAATAACCAGGAACCCTCAAGGATCCAAACGTAACAAAGGAGTACTTCCCGAGGCAAGAGTTTGAGTAAAATTTTCCAAATTCGAAAGGTCATAAATCACGAGAACAATTTGTAAAACGGTTTAAAATGCCCTCAAGGAGTTTTAACGGAAAACATTTTAGGATTAGCGAATCCTTCTCTTTCCAAAATCAACAGGGGTCACATCCCAAAGGTTTTGTTTTCACAAATAAAAACCAACAACAATTCATAGGGTCAAAACCCACATCACGTGTCCTCGACGGATATAAAATTAACAAAACATAACTACCCAAGATACGAAATCTCGGTCACACCCAAGGTACTCGACCTGGTCAATACATCCAAATCAGATACATAACACCGTGAACACATGCCACGTCATCTCACGGTTGGATCAATCACTTGTTGTCTCCTGACCACATGATAGCATGTCATGTGTCACCGTAGGTTCCTTACACCACCGTGATCACTTGCCACGTCATCTCACGGTTGGATCAATCACTTGTTGTCTCCTGACCACATGATCACATGTCATGTGTCACCGTAGGTATCCCGAGTCTCTCACGGTTGGATCAATCACTTGTTGCATCCTGACCACATGATCGCATGTCATGTGTCACCGTAGACCCCGCCCATATACACACATTCACACATATAACACAGCACGCCAAGGATATCCAAACAATTCACCCAAAGGCAACAAACACATAGCACGACCCAAGTGTCAAATCACAACACACCGAAATGAGATAATATATGTATATGTATTATCAAAGCACAACAACACCAAGCGTATTCACAGGGTTCACTTAACCATTCACGAAACACACCATTCCCAAAACACACGCGTTTTGAAAATGAGCCCTTAACGAGGCTAAATCGAATCTTTTGAAAGTTCATTTCAAACAAACAAACAAACATACCAAGACGATCACCAATCATCATATCCATAAAACAAGAAATGTATGAACAAGGTACTTGCCTCAAAACCACTATCGCAATGAGACGACGAATGGGATGCGGTCGAATAGTCCCAAACCCCGAACACTATCAAGAACACGATAGCACCACGAGTACTACGAGAATAACACCACACGAATTATCAATCACCAAACGGGATTCAACTCGGAATCCTCGAGAACCTATAATCCCCCGGAAGGAACAATAAAAACAATGAAGATACGATTTCAAGAAGAATCAAGGTAAAAAACAACGGAAATACCACCAAACTAACAAAAGGAAACTCATTGGGACATTTAATCGAACACTCAACGTTCGATAACTCCCAAGAACACTCGAATAACCAATCGAGTTGAACAAACTCGAAATATAGATATACAATCCATAGAACACGATTATTAATGCTCAATAAGATCAACCGATTCATCAAAATCGGACGAACAATGAAAATCAAGAAGGAAATCTCGAAAGTCGATCCTAGGAGATTTCAAGAAATTACCTCGATCCGACGAAGAACACGGATTAGATGTTGTTATAATCAACACAAGCCTTCCAAAAGATGCTGTTGTAAGATGCTCCCGATCAAAACCCTCAATTTCTGTCGAAGGATCGTGAAAAATGAAGAAAAAAGTGGAAATGGCCTAGTGACCCAGTGCCCAGGCCTTAAATAGCCGGTCCCTGCCGAGCGCTTACGGCCAGAATCGCCATCTCGAACTCCGCCGCCCAAAATCGCGGCAGTTACATGCGTTACCACAACTGTGGCTTACATATGTAACAGGCCTTACGGCCGTAACTGCCGGACCATTATGGCCGTAACTCGGCCACGTGTGCCAATGCCCCAACACATACGGACATGACTTGGCCGTGGCCAACTCCGACAGTCCGGACAACCCCGAAACCCAGACCTAAATATAAACCGAAGATACAGTTACGAAGTACTCGCAAAGACGAATCTAAGCGCTAAGAGAACACACGATTCCGACCACCCGAAGGCTCGAAATTCGACAATAGAAGTAATTACCCCAAACTTTGGGAAATTACGAAAACGGCCCAAAACGTCCGAAATACATGATACACGATCGAAACACTAAGCCAAAGCTCGCAACATGAATAATAACATTAAATGAACTTACGAGAAACTCGAAACAACAGTTTCGGACGAGATTCGCAAGAACCGAACTCAAGTGCGGAAAAGCCATTTAAGAACACAGAACTCAACAAAACGATACCGAAACGAACTCGGATGACAAAAAGTGCAGAATTAATCATCCTAGGAATGATGAAACGGTCACAAAAGAGTCACTAAGATGGACTTCCACCAAAAAGTAGAAAATTACCGGAAATCGAAATTGCGGATATTACATACTACCCTCCTTAAAAGAAGTTTCGTCCCGAAACTTAAAACAAGTAGGGAGAAGCAATATCCCGTCAGGAAAACTCAATGAGATACACAAGAAACGCATAATTTACGCCCAATGGCGAAACGTTACAAGCAATGCAAAGGAATATACGGCGTGAAAACATGCTCCACGACGACCAACACAACGCCACCGGTAGAGACATAATGAAACCAAAAAGTGACAAGCGTCATCAAATAGATAATACAATCAAGTCGATTATCCGAACAATCACAAAACACAAAGCACCCATTACAAGGAAACACGCGCAGTCGAGAAAATAGAAAATAAACACAAACGATTCACAAGGACAATCACAAACAATTCGGACTACGCCGGAATTATCAAGAACCACACTAGGTATCTCTGTGTCCTTTCGGAGCAGAGACGCAACCTCAATCCCGAAATATCTGAGCTACCGTCTCGCAATGCACGACTCGGTGACCCACCCAGACACACTCAAAACAGCTGACTAACGGTGAACGACAATTCTTCGCGGTATGGCCCGCTCGACTACAGTTATAGCATGTCTTCATGCTGCCCACATTACTCACTGCAGGGGTACTACTCCTCTGACCACGCGACCGAGGAACCATTCTGGGATGACGATACGAAGTCCCAGCCTCAGGGGGCCCACTCCCCCTATTTCCTGAAAAGTTCCCAACGGTTTTCTGTTTCTTCGAGTCAGACATACTCTCAGTCGATAATATGGATAGCTCATAGGCTAACGCCCTATTCTGATAATCTCTCAAGGAAGTACAAGTGAGACCTGCCATGTACTGACGAATCTACGGCTTCATCCGCCTACTAAAATGACAGATCTTATCCTCCTCCGTCCTTACCTGATCCTGCACATAGCTGAGTTGTTTGCTAAAATCAATAATAGCTTGATACAGCGGTACATCTTGCGGTTTCGTCGAAAAGAATTCATTAATCCTTTAATTTCTGATCGGATCCGTACAAAACTTATCTCTCATGAATCTATGGAACTCTGCCCACGTGACAACACGATCTCGAGGCTTGGCGGCATCCTTGTCAATAAGATACTGAGCGACTGGCAACTTACGCTCTTCTAGACAATCAACTGCCTCGAATATCTTTTCCAACTGGAAAAGCCAACCATCCCAGCCTAATGTATCTGCAGCACCAGCGAAGCGAGGGGGATTGATATGAACCACTTCTCCAAGCCACTGATTTGCACCAGTCTCCCGGGTCACATCTATAATACGCTGAACTGCCTGAGTCAACTAAGTCATCTGTGTAGCTACCTGCTATAAAATAGTAGCAACACCGATACCGATATCATCACTCGCAGCATGATCCCGATCACGCACCCGGTCGCCACGACCACGACCTCTGTCCCTCGGCATACTGAATAAGCAACCATTCAGCACAACAAAAATCGTAACACGCAACACTTACAATGATTACCATCGTAAAACAACACACATACAAACACCACAACAACGACGATATCATTCGGCGACCTCAACGGACCGAACGATAACCAACAAACGATTACTAAACATCACGAAACAACCACCACTATAAGAATAAACGTCAAAGACTTCGGATAATATCTGAAGTAAAAACGTTATAACTACCAAAGTCTATGTTCGTGTAGTAAAAGGTATACTTTAGACTTCGCTTTTTATGCGAAGTCTAATATCCTAATAACCGAAGTCTATCTCGGTTTTTTTTTTAATTATGATCCAAATGAGGGGGTAAGTGAAGTAAAAGAATACATTTAACTTTGGTTATTTTATAATTGGCGTAGTAAAAAAGGACTTTTTACTTCAGTTATTGTATAATATATATTAGTATTTTCTGCAGTAATATATATTAATATTTCACATTTCAATTTAAAATTTATTGCCAAAATCAACATTCACTTATAACTAACCATCAACCACAAGAACTCAATAATATAAGAACCGACAATTTCATATCTTCCCATATAAAACAATAACATGCGTTCCAACCAATTCAAAACCAGATACATATCATAATAAAGACAAAGAATGTGTAATAAAATTCTATCTATTTCATCATGAACACCACAAAGAGGACAAAAAGGATTGAAAAAGATCATATACTTCAAAACGACCAAGTCTCTCTTCAGCACATCGTTGCTTTTCATCAGACGATCATACTTATCAACTTTCTTCTTCAAATCTTCAACATCGGCACGTGAAGTAAATAAATCCACATAATCACTTTGTTGCTGGTTTAATAAATCTTCTTCCCCAATAAAATAATTACATGGTTTTGCCTGAAAGCCAAAATTATATTACCAACTAAAACATGTTAGCATAACGTGTCGTAACACACACATACTACAACATTATCAAACAGTCAAAAATAACTTCTACTCAAGCGAGCAATGATGTGTTTTTCCTGCACAATCTTCTCGACAAAGAAAATAAAAACATAAATCATGTTGGGAGACGGTAAAGAAAGACACCTTCCAAACAAATTTACAGCTGCACTTGTACTTCCCTAGACGTAATAGTCAACATTTTCCAGAACAAAATCACATCACCAGCAATTATTATCCCTTCATTTATAATAGAACCATGCATATATGGCGAAAGATTTAAGAAACTAATGCCAATTGCTACAAATTAAGGTATTTGATAAACTTACCTACTGCACATGGACCAGCTGTACGACAGATTGGTTCGATTTGCATGTAGAGCCTTCTGAACATCTGGAAGGTTAAAGCCTCTCGTAGCTCATGCAAACATCTACACCAACACTAGTCTTTGTTGCCTGCAATTTCATAGTGCATTGTTAATCCTTTTTTTTTTTTTCATTTTTTTAGCCCATGATTTAGAAAATTAGACAGAATATGATACATAAAATGTACCATCTTTTTGAGTCTAAGCTCTTGCTCCACTATCGCCGGATAGCACACATCAAGAATAACATCGTAACTATTTATACAATCACCAACAATCTTGTTTATCTCGGATACGGCATTGTTACATGATGCAGACACATTTTGTGGATTTTCCAATGTGTAATCTTCAAAATCACAATCGTTCATAATGGTGAGTCCAATTTCATCGGAAATCATTCCGTGCGACCAGAAAAACTCATAAGTTGATGGAACATCACGGTCGAGCCTTAGAAGTGGATTCCCAATCTAAGCCAAGATAACCATTCACATATAAGCCCAATACGTGAAAAAGATTAAAAGCAAGTTTCCGTAAAATCAGAAAAAATGAATAAAGACAGAAAGGTTGAGCAAATGTTTTCTTACAGCAACCCCTTTAATGTTAAACTTGAATTTTTGGAGTGTTTATTGTAGTCCAGAAGAGCAATAGCTAACTGGGGATGTAATGTCCTGTCGAGAAAAACAATGTGAGAAAATGGAAAATCAAGGAGCAACTTTGGATGATAATTTTGTTTTATTTTTTTGAGAAATAATATGATTATCTATGAACCATGTTCACTGATGTACGTGTTGATATACAATATCAATCACACAAATCACTTTTAGACTCTAAGTTGATACCACAAAGTTACAACACGACTAGTTAGAGGCTGCTTTTGATTGGCCCGGAAAAAAGTCGCCAGCCCAAAATCACCAATCTTCAGATTTCCTTGGTTGTCAATCAGAAGATTTGAACCCATAATGTCACGGTGCAAGACTCCACGATTATTACAGTGTTCGAGTCCCCGAAGCAGCTGTTGCATGAAGCATTTTATCTGCATGCCCATCACATAAAATATTAATGAATAGCTTGCATTTCATAGACTAATTCCTTAATTTACAAAGTTTCTGCATTTACTCCATCTCGATCGATTGAAATATAACCCATATTCAAAATCATAATCAAACCAATCATGATGATGATTCTGTTAGTTAAGAGTAAGGTGCTGTGCTGCTACTGCTGATGATGATGATATGATGATGGTGATAGTCGTGGTGGTTGTGCCGGCGGCTGCGATGGCGATGGAGATTGAGGCAGTGGCGGTGGCGATGATGATGATGATGATGATGGCGATGATGATGATAATGATGAAATTTCAATTCCACACAATTACGGTCCTATAAGCTCCATGTTAGTTCAATTTTGGTCCGAAATAATTGTCTAAATTCCCAAAATGCCCTCACATACCAAAATATTCAAATATGCCTATGAAAGTTACACGAGGGAGAAATCATCAAGTACTGAATTGCCACATCTGGAAGTTAAAGAACTAAAACTGCCAACCCCTAAGAGTTAATGAACTAACACCACAATTCAGCCTTATAAGTAAATGCAACTGTATATGTTACTAATGATCGGACTTCAAATTTAAAAGATATGAGATAAGAAGCTGTGTCTAAATAGTACATTTATGAGGGTAACCGAGAAAGAAAGAAAAATAAACACCAACACACCTGAGGTTCAATGAAACCGAACTATCGTGAAGTCGCTAGTCCAAAGAAGGTCGTGTTCCATGTATTCAAATACAAGGTAGAGATTGCCTGAAACCCTGGAGGTGACTAGACCTTCAAGTTTCATGACATTCGGGTGATCGAGCCTTCGTAGAATAAGGATTTCCCTAGCCATGAACCGGACGCTTTCTGGGTCCATATTGACAAATCTCACCTTCTTCAGCGCGATAATTTTCTCAGTTTCAAGATCACGCGCTCTATACACACTGCTGTATGTCCCTTGACCAATCTGACAATTGACATTACAATTGAAACAATTTAAGCTAGAAAGAAGAAAAGTAATTATGAAGAAAATGTGAATATTATTTAAATCTCGCAGCACGAGATTAGGCAATAACTCGAAATGCAGACTCCTCCGAGTTTCAAGCAACTCGTCCCCATCCTACAACTATTGCCATCTTTCCGTATAATAATTTCATCAAATTGAAGTATATTTAGCTAAGAGGGGTGTAAGATGAAAATGGAGATTCGTAAAATCTAGAAGAGAAGCCTAGTCAACAGTAGTTTTTTTTTCTTATTTATACCTTTTCAGTCTTTGACTGGTAGATGGTGTCGATCTTGGACTGAAACATTTGTAACTCTTCAAACTGATAAAACCCATCATCTCTCTACAGCTAACAAACACAAAGATCAAAGCTTCTGTAAACTATACAAATCCCAAATTCCCTGAGTAGCTAACAATATACACATCAAATTCTGTAAATTAAATAAACCCGAATCTCTCTTATTAGCTAAAAAAAACTCAAAGCTCTGAAGATTAACTAATTCTGTCAATTAAATAAAACCAAATTTTGCTGTGCAGCTAAAAAACCTAGAGATCAATGCTCGAAGATTACCTATTTCTCTAAATTGAATAAACTTTAATTTCTCAGTCGCAACTAATAAAGATTGAAGCTCTTGATAATTACCTTGTTGGGTTTGGGATTGTTGGAAGCTAGGTGGAGAATCTCGACCACTGGGAGCACGAAGGCAAGGGTTTTTCCCGAGCTGGTGGAAGCGTCGACGGCGACGTCCTTGAAACTGCATTGCAATTAGCAACAGGATAGTGGATGCCTGAACTGGAGTGCAGAACTCGAAGCCGCCTTGGGTGAGGGCTTCGAGCACCGGCTCGGAGAGCGAAGGGTTGAGATTGGAGAATCGCGTGGTACTGAAAATGAGCGGGCGAAGAAGGAGGGTTGAGATTGGAAATGAGCGGGCGAAGAACGAGGGTTTTTTGGAGTCTGAAAAATTTTTGGAGTCTGAAAAATAATTGAGCTCAAGTATACTTAAAAAATTGTGTCAAAAAAAAATTCACACTTTTTACTTCAGTAATTATAAAATTAGCGAAGTCTTTGGAATTTAAAATTTCTAACTAGCTCCTGCCTTTTTGTTTGATACCATTTACTGAAGTCTATGTGTGTAGTTTACTTCCCTAAATTGAAAAGCGAAGTTGTTGTTTGTTTTTACTTCGCTAATATACATTACCGAAGTGAGACGTAGCGAAGTCTTTGATGTTTTTTCTACTAGTGCACATATGTACACAATCATGCAAACTCAAGTTCCAACAGCTCGCACGGGTGCGATAACACACAAATCATCACAAAGCGACAACATTCAATACCAACATCTCACCTCTCACAGAGGGCTAATCACAACAAATGCGTGGCAAACGAATCAATGTTCACGCCACTAATTCCATCATACTCGGAGACTAACATTCTAATGACAATGCGAATATCATACATACATTCCCGGACTGCAAAGAGGAATGATAGGTTTTAAAAACGAAAACCACCTTTGAAAAAGAAATGATTTTGGAAACACTAGTTGATCTTGAGTATCACCTTTCAAAAAGTGTACAAACATCGTTGTCGAGACTTTGAAAACCATCATGCATTTGATAAAAATGAAGACACTTTCTTTTAGCGAAAACTTTCAGAAATATTCGACCCTTGGGTCTAAGCAAATGCATTTCCAAAATTACTGGAATATCAAAAAAATATTTTTGGTCCTCGAAGTAGAAGAATTTTGAAACAGATAGTTATGCTAGTAGGCGTCTCGAAAATACAATCCATTTAAAAGTACGTCTCGAATTTTATTTTCTAAGATACTCAAGGTTTTTCAAAAAATCCAATAGGCCAGAATGCCCAAAACTCACACGTATCGACATTCACTTATATACCCCATAATACACGCATCAACTCGTTCAAAACCAAGACAACAACTGTCTTTTACCGGAAACAAACAGTCAATATCATAGTCAAAAAGACATAAATAACAACAACACTCCTCATATAAACGAAATATGAGTCACATAAATGCATCACAAAACCGAGAATCTGCCTAAAGATTCCATCACTCAACGACTAATCATACAAGTGGCTCGTGTCACACGAGGCACAACACAAAGGAGGGAGACTTACATCAACAGGTCGCATGAAGATGATGATCGCCCCACGATACTAATCACGACCAACAAACTCAGACGGCGCGTCGTGACACAACTCAGTCAGGCAAGATCCGACGAGACAATACTCAACTGACACCACTAAACCCGGCAGCCTAGGTTTCCACAACCTAAGCTCCGATACCATTTATGTAACACCCCCAATCCACTCAGGGATATTACACGCCGTAGAACCTTTCCTCAAGGGTCTACCAGGCAGGTAACAAAATCGAACATCTCAACAACGCCTTTGAGGATAAAATGACTCAGTAGATCGATTTGGTCTTTCAATAAATACATACAACTCAATCTCAGTACATGCCCACGCAAGGGTCAAATACAACATACTCCTGTACAACGGGAAAATACTGCAACGAAAATAAAGTACAACTGAACCAATACAATGACGTACGGGTCCTCATGTGATCAATATCGATCATATTTCAACATCCTTTATGCCGACCTTGCGCCATGCTCCCCAAAACCTGAATGCAAATATAGACATCCACCCCTGATCACTCGGGGGTTAGCAAAATTCCATTATTTTGCTAGTGTAAGTACAAAGTGCAAATACGAGTCATATAAATTGTGTTTCATGAATAACAATAACCAGGAATCCTCAAGGATCCAAACATAACTAAGGGGTACTTCCTGAGGCAAGAGTTTGAGTAAAACTTTCCAAATTCGAAAGGTCATAAATCATGAGAACAATTTGTAAAACGGTTTCAAAGGACCTCGGGAGTTTTAACGGAAAACATTTTAGGATTATCGAATCCTTCTCTTTCCAAAATCAACAGGGGTCACAGCCCAAAGGTTTTGTTTTCACAAATAAAAACCAACAACAGTTCACAGGGTCAAAACCCACGTCACGTGTCCTCGACGGACATAAAATTAACAAAACATAACCACCCAAGATACGAAATCTCGGTCACACCCAAGGTACTCGACCTGGTCAATACATCCAAATCATATACATAACACCGTGAACACATGCGACGTCATCTCACGGTTGGATCAATCACTTGTTGTCTCCTGACCACATGATCGCATGTCATGTGTCACCGTAGGTTCCTTACACCACCGTGATCACTTGCCACGTCATCTCACGGTTGGATCAATCACTTGTTGTCTCCTGACCACATGATCACATGTCATGTGTCACTGTAGGTATCCCGAGGTTCCCACATTTGGATCAATCTGTTGTTGCATCCTGACCACATCATCACATGTCATGTGTTACTGTAGACCCCGCCCATATACACACATTCACACATATAACACAACACGCCATGGATATCCTAACAATTCACCCAAAGGCAACAAACACATAGCATGACCCAAGTGTCAAATCACAACACACCGAAATGAGATAATATATATATATATATATGTATTATCAAAGCACAACAACACCAAGCGTATTCACAGGGTTTACTTAACCATTCACGAAACACACCATTCCCAAGACACACGCGTTTTGAAAGTGAGCCCTTAACGAGGCTAAATCGAATCTTTTGAAAGTTCATTTCAAACAAACAAACAAACATACCAAGACGATCACCAATCATCATATCCACAAAACAAGAAATGTATGAACAAGGTACTTGCCTCAAAACTACTATCGCAACGAGACGACGGATGGGATGCGGTCGAACAGTCCAGAACCCCCGAACAATATCAAGAACGCGATAGCACCACGAGTACTATGAGAATAACACCACACGAATTATCAATCACCAAACGGGATTCAACTCGAAATCCTCGAGCACCTATAATCCTCCGGAAGAAACAATAAAAACAACAAAGATACGATTACAATGAGAATCAAGGTAAAAAACAACGGAAATCCCACCAAACTAACAAAAGGAAACTCATGGGGACATTTAATCGAACACCCAACGTTTGATAACTCCCAAGAACACTCGAATAACCAATCGAGTTGAACAAACTCGAAATATGGATATACAACCCATAGAACACGATTATTATTGCTCAATAATATCAACCGATTCATCAAAATCGGACGAACAATGAAAATCAAGAAGGAAATCTCGAAAGTCAATCCTAGGAGATTTCAAGAAATTACCTCGATCCGACGAAGAACACAGATTAGATGTTGTTATAATCAACACAAGCCTTCCAAAAGATGCTCCCGATCAAAACCCTCAATTTATGTCGAAGGATTGTGAAAAATGAAGAAAAAAGTGGAAATGGCCGAGTGACCCAGTGCCCAGGCCTTAAATAGCCGGTCCCTGCCGAGCGCTTACGGCCGTAACCGGCCATGGCTTATGGCCGTAACCGACCATCTCGAACCTGCTGCCCAAAACTGCCGGCAGCGTTACGTACGTTACCGACCAGGGCTTACATACGTAACAGGCCTTACGGCCGTAACTACCGGACCATTACGGTCGTAACTCGGCCAGGTGTGCCAATGCCCCAACACGTACGGCCATGACTTGACTGTGGCCAACTCCGACAGTCCGGACAACCCCGAAACCCAGACCTAAATATAAACCGAAGATACAGTTACAAAGTACTCGCACAGACGAATCTAAGTGCTAATCGAACACACGATTCCGACCACCCGAAGGCTCGAAATTCGACAATGGAAGTAATTACCCCAAACGTTGGGAAATTACGAAAACGGCCCAAAACGTCCGAAATACATGATACACAATCAAAACACTAAGCCAAAGCTCGCAACATGAATAACAACATTAAATGAACTTAAGAGAAACTCGAAACAACAGTTTCAGACGAGATTCGCAAGAACCGAGCTCAAGTGCGGAAAAGCCGTTTAAGAACACGGAACTCAACAAAACGATACCGAAACGAACTCGGATGACAAAAAGTACCGAATTAATCATTCTCGGAATGACGAAACGGTCACAACAGAGTCGCTAATATGGACTTCCACCAAAAAATAGAAAATTACCGGAAATCAAAATTGCGGATATTACATACTACCCTCCTTAAAAGAAGTTTCGTCCCGAAACTTAAAACAATTAGGGAGAAGCAATATCCTGCCAGGAAAACTCAACGAGATACACAAGAAACGCATAACTTACACCCAATGGCGAAACGTTACAAGCAATACAAAGGAATATACGGCGTGAACATGCTCCACGACGACCAACACAACGCCACCGGTAGAGACATAATAAAACCAACAAGTGACAAGCGTCATCAAATAGATAATACAATCAAGTCGATTATCCGAACAATCACAAAACACAAAGCACCCATTACAAGGAAACACGCACAGTCGAGAAAATAGAAAATAAACACAAACGATTCACAAGGACAATCACAAACAATTCGGACTACACCGAAATTCTCAAAAACCACACTAGGTATCTCTGTGTCCTTTAGGAGTAGAGACGCAACCTCGATCCCCAAATATCTGAGCTACCGTCTCGCAATGCACAACTCGGTGACCCACCCGACCACACTCAAAACAGCTGACTAACGGTGAATGACAATTCTTCGCGGTATGGCCTGCTCGACTACAGTTATAGCATGTCTTCATGCTGCCCACATTACTCACTGCAGGGGTACTACTCCTCTGATCACGCGACCGAGGAACCATTCTGGGATGACGATACGAAGTCCCAGCCTCAGGGGGCCCACTCCCCTGATTTCCTGAATAGTTCCCAATGGTTTTCTGTTTCTTCGAGTCAGACATACTCTCAGTAGATAATCTGGATAGCTCACAGGCTAACGCCCTATTCTGATAATCTCTCAAGGAAGTACAAGTGAGACCTGCCATGTACTGATGAATCTCCGGAATCATCCGCCTACTAAAATGACAGATCTTATCCTCCTCCATCCTTACCTGATCCTGCACATAGCTGAGTTGTTTGCTAAAATCAATAATAGCTCGAGACATCGGTACATCTTGCGGTTTCGCCGAAAAGAGTTCATTAATCCTCTGATTTCTGATCGGCTCTGGACAAAACTTATCTCTCATGAATCTATGGAACTCTGCCCATGTGACAACACGATCTCCAGCCTTAACAGCCTCCCACCAACTGGCGGCATCCTTGTCAAGAAGATACTGAGCGACTGGCAACTTACGCTCTTCTGGACAATCAACTGCCTCGAATATCTTTTCCAACTGGAAAAGCCAACCATCCCAGCCTAATGCATCTGCAGCACCAGCGAAGCGAGGGGGATTCATATGAACCACTTCTCCAAGACACTGATTTGCACCAGTCTTTTGGGTCACATCTATAATACGCTGAACTGCCTGAGTCAACTGAGTCATCTGTGTAGCTACCTGCTATAAAATAGTAGAAACACCGATACCGATATCATCACTCATAGCATGATCCCGATCACGCACCCGGTCGCCATGACCACGACCTCTGCCCCTCGGCATACTGAATAAGCAACCATTCAGCACAATAAAAATCATAACACGCAACACTTACAACGATTACCATCGTAAAGCAACACACATACAAACACCACAGAAACGACGGTATCGTTCGGCGACCGCAACGGACGAACGATAACCAGCATACGATTACTAAACATCACAAAACAACCATGTATTTACACAATCATGCAAACTCAAGTTCCAACAGCTCGCACGGGTGTGATAACACACAAATCATCACAAAGTGACAACATTCAATACCAACATCTCGCCTCTCATAGAGGTCTAATCACAACAAATACGTGGCAAACGACTCAATGTTCACGCCCCTAATTCCATCATACTCGGAAGCTAACATTCTAACGATAATGCGAATATCATACATACATTCCTGGACCGCAAACAGGAATGATAGGTTTTAAAAATGAAAACCACCTTTGAAAAAGAAATGATTTTGGAACACTAGTTGATCTTGAGTATCACCTTTCAAAAAGTGTACAAACATCATTGTCGAGACTTTGAAAACCATCATGCGTTTGATAAAAATGAAGGCACTTTCTTTTAGCGAAAACTTTCAGAAATATTCGACCCTTGGGTCTAAGCAAATGCATTTCCAAAATTATTGGAATATCAAAAAAATATTTTTGGTCCTCGAAGTAGAAGAATTTTGAAACGGATAGTTACGCTAGTAGGCGTCTCGAAAATACAATCCATTTAAAAGTACGTCTCGAATTTTATTTTCTAAGATACTCAAGCCTTTTTGAAAAATCCAATAGGCCAGAATGCCCCAAACTCACACGTATCGACATTCACTTATATACCCCATAATACACGCATCAACTTGTTTAAAACCAAGACAACACCTGTCTTTTACCGGAAACAAACAGTCAATATCATATTCAAAAAGACATAAATAACAACAACACTCCTCATATAAACGAAATATGAGTCACATAAATGCCTCACAAAACCGAGAATCTGCCTAAAGATTCCATCACTCAAATGACTAATCATACAAGTGGCTCGTGTCACACGAGGCACAACACAAAGGAGCGAGACTTACATCCACAGGTCGTATGAAGATGATGATCACCCCACGATACTAATCACGGCCAACAAACTCAGACGACGCGTCGTGACACAACTCAGTCAGACAAGATCCGACGAGACAAAACTCAACTGACACCACTAAACCCGACAGCCTAGGTTTCCACAACCTAAGCTCCGATACCATTTGTGCAACACCCCCAATCCACTCAGGGATATTACACGCCGTAGAACCTTTCCTCAAGGATCTACCAGGCAGGTAACAAAATCGAACATCTCAACAACGCCTTTGAGGCTAAAATGACTCAGTAGAACGATTTGGTCTTTCAATAAATACATACAACTCAATCTCAGTACATGCCCACGCAGGGGTCAAATACAACATACTCCCGTACAATGGGAAAATACTGCAATGAAAATAAAGTACAACTGAACCAATACAATGACGTACGGGTCCTCATGTGATCAATATCGATCATCTTTCATCATCCTTCATACCGACCCTACGCCATGCTCCCCAAAACCTGAATGCAAATACAGACATCCACCCCTGATTACTCGGGGGTTAGCAAAATTCCACTATTTTGCTAGTGCAAGTACAAAGTGCAAATACGAGTCATACAAATCGTGTTTCATGAATAACAATAACCAGGAATCCTCAAGGATCCAAACATAACAAAGGGGTACTTCCCGAGGCAAGAGTTTGAGTAAAACTTTCCAAATTCGAAAGGTCATAAATCATGAGAACAATTTGTAAAACGGTTTCAAAGGACCTCGGGAGTTTTAACGGAAAACATTTTAGGATTATCGAATCCTTCTCTTTCCAAAATCAACAGGGGTCACAACCCAAAGGTTTTGTTTTCACAGATAAAAACCAACAACAGTTCACAGGGTCAAAACCCACGCCACGTGTCCTGACGGACATAAAATCAACAAAGCATAACCACCCAAGATACAAAATCTCGGTCACACCCAAGGTACTCGACTTGGTCAGTATATCTAAATCATATACATAACACCGTGAACACATGCCACATCATCTCACGGTTGGATCAATCATTTATTGTCTCCTGACCACATGATCGCATGTCATGTGTCACCATAGACCCCGCCCATATACACACATTCACAGACATAACACAGCACGCCAAGAATATCCAAACAATTCACCCAAAGGCAACAAACACATAACACGACCCAAGTGTAAAATCACAACACACCGAAATGAGATAATATATGTATATGTATTATCAAAGCACAACAACAACACCAAGCATATTCACAGGGTTTACTTAACCATTCACGAAACACACCATTCCTAAAACACACGCGTTTTGAAAGTGAGCCCTTAACGAGGCTAAACCGAATCTTTTGAAAGTTCATTTCAAACAAACAAACAAACATACCAAGACGATCACCAATCATCATATCCACAAAACAAGAAATGTATGAACAAGGTACTTGCCTCAAAACCACTATCGCAACGAGACGACGAATGGCATGCGGTCGAACAGTCCCGAACCCCCAAACACTATCAAGAACGCGATAACACCACGAGTACTACGAGAATAACACCACACGAATTATCAATCACCAAACGGGATTCAACTCGGAATCCTCGAGCACCTATAATCCTCCGGAAGGAACAATAAAAATAATGAAGATACGATTACAATGAGAATCAAGGTAAAAAACAACGGAAATACCACCAAACTAACGAAAGGAAACTCATTGGGACATTTAATCGAACACTCAATGTTCGATAACTCCCAAGAACACTCGAATAACCAATCGAGTTGAACAAACTCGAAATATGGATATACAACCCATAGAACACGATTATTAATGCTCAATAACATCAACCGATTCATCAAAATCGGACGAATAATGAAAATCAAGAAGGAAACTCGAAAGTCAATCCCAAGAGATTTCAAGAAATTACCTCGATCCGACGAAGAACAAGGTTTAGATGTTGTTATAATCAACACAAGCCTTCAAAAGATGTTGTTCTAAGATGATCCTGATCAAAACCCTCAATTTCTGTCGAAGGATCGCGAAAAATGAAGAAAAAAGTGGAAATGGCCAAGTGACCCAGTGCCCAGGCCTTAAATAGCCGGTCCCTACCGAGCGCTTACGGCCGTAACCAGCCATGGCTTACGGCCATAATCGGCCATCTCGACCCTGCTGCCCAAAACTGCCGGCAGCATTACGTACGTTACCGACCAGGGTTTACATACGTCACAGGCCTTACGGCCGTAACTGCCGGACCATTACGACCGTAACTCGTCCAGGTGTGCCAATGCCCCAACACGTACGACCATGACTCAGCCGTGGCCAACTCCGACAGTCCGGACAACCCCGAAACCCAGACCTGGTTACGAAGTACTCGCAAAGACGAATCTAAGAGCTAAGAGAACACACGATTCCGACCACCCAAAGGCTCGAAATTCGACAACGGAAGTAATTACCCTAAACTTTGGGAAATTACGAAAACAGCCCAAAACGTCCGAAATACACGATACACGATAGAAATACTAAGCCAAAGCTCACAACATGAATAATAACATTAAATGAACTTACGAGAAACTCGAAACAATAGTTTCAAACGAGATTCGCAAGAATCGAACTCAAGTGCGGAAAAGCCGTTTAAGAACACGGAATTCAACAAAACGATACCGAAACGAACTCGGATGACAAAAAGCGTAGAATTAATCATTCTCGTAATGACGAAACGTTCATAACAGTGTCTCTAAGATGAACTTCCGTCCAAAAAAAGAAAATTATCGGAAATCAAAATTGCGGATATTACAGATAAAGGAGCGTAAAGAAGAAGCACCAAAATCTGGAGAAGATGTTATTATTGATCCTCCATATTCTCCTTCACATCATCAGAGGTGGAAGCTTGGTCGCCAAAAAAGACCTGGAAGAGTGTCATCAGATGCTGCACGAAAGACTGTTACTAAGGTCGTAAGTTTAAAATATCATTTAATATTTGACAATGTATTTAAAATTAAATAAACTTACTTTTCTTTTCTTATCAAAAGTTGATTACGATAATTTTTGTTTTGAAATTAAATTCTATAACTTTCAATCATTTTTTTTTAAAATATGGCTTCTATTATTTGTTGAAAAAAATTAAAAGTCATAATATTTAATTGCAAATATTTAAAGATTGTGTTCGAATTATGAATAAAATTTTAAAAGTTTGCTTTTATGTTTCACTTATGAAACAAAGTTTTTTTATCCTTACGAAGAAAACATTAACAGTTCATTTATATGCTTCACTTTTGTGTTTCACTTACGAAAAATTGTTCTTTTGTAGGATGAGTTGGAGGAGCAGTGTACACAGGGTAGCTTCACTACCGATGGATGACATGATATATTGGCTGAGGCCATTGGGAGACCGTGTAACACCCCAAAAGGCGGCTATTACAGTGCCGTGGACCCCACACTGGGACCCACCAGGCGATATCCAAAACAGATTAAATAAATATTATTTGTGATACCGAACCACAATGAATAGTCATTACTCCGATTAGGAGTTTATTAAAAATATGGCCAACGGCCTTATAATACACAGGATCCGAACAACAAGTATAAACCATATGGAGATGGAAAATACTTCAAATGTCAATACAACCAGATAGTAATTTAAATGAAGCAGAAAATAAAATAACATAACAGGGTTTAACATAACCGGACAACAAATGATGTGGGCCCCCCGAACTAGTATCCTTCGAACCCTTCGCCGTCAACATGCTCTTCCCGTGCCTTGCCTTTGCCTCGACCTAAAATATAATACAAGTATTTCGCCCATAACACAGGGTCAGATATACATGATAATTAATTCTTCCGACATTATACAATTCATATATATAGAATTCAAGGAAAAACATCCCGACTATTAATCATACCCCTCGGGCGTATGAAACAATCAGTCACAAACCATCGAACACATCCAATCATACATGGACTATGAACGATTAACAATATAGCTCAAGATGGACATCACAGTACGCCCGATCCAAAAATGAGTCCGTGTACATGTCCACCCCGTATACGGAATCCAGAATATACGTGTGACGATGTACCTAATTAGCCTCACGAACTACGTCTCGTGTGCACAGTCCAATGCGTAATAACATCCACACATGACTATATATGTGCCTGGCTAAAAATCCTATACAATAACCAATCGGAACGCAGATATGATTCCGGATATGTTACGATACAACATGACAACGAATTCAATAAATCACACATCCGATTAAGGATCAAGAAAACTCACCAAAGTGAAAATAAAGACCAACGAGATCAACGATTCAAAGCGACGTACTTGGGAATGCAACCCCATGATGAAACGGAATAACGTCAAGGACAATGTCAAATCACGACAAGCATTTCATAAACATTTCATACACATGAAATGTATAAACATCACAAGAATCTAATCATCATTATAACCAAGTAAGATAACTTGCCTCAATACGGAGACGAGAATAGTCCTCTTCTTGTCGAAACGAACGAACGGCCCTCGACTAATGTTGTTTTTCTCGAACAATCAACCTTAAACGAAATGTATTTTACTCAATAACATATTCGTATAATTATCACTATAGGATTAGTAAGACGAAATCCTACACTCCTTTAGAATAGTTTGATATCTCGAAATATCGAAGCCTTATGCCAAGAGTTCTTTTAACATCATGACAACCATAAAAATCGATTTGCAATATTTTTACCGAATGTTCACATGGTTCATCATAAATAAGAATTCTATCAATGGTATGTTGAATAACCAATTATGATGTTAAGATCATCTTATGATGATTAAACCTCCAAAACATTAAGATGTTGAAGGAACAAAATCTGCACATTTATGATCATTCTCCTCTCATCTAAATTGAATATTAAGCTTACAACAAGGTTATTAGTTATGAGATTACACCATATTCATGAAGGTTATCAAAATATTTCTTTACAAGGCTGGAAGATCTATTAACATTATGATGAATTCACCATTTATCTAGTATGATGATCAAAACATTCTAAGTTCTCAACACATTAGATTAATGAAAAGTTGTTGTTGGTTTCACAAATATCCTTAACCATTCAAAATCTTGCTGAGCTAAACATAAGGAGAACATGATTCTTAAGAAATGTGAGCAAGAAGACATCCTTCTACTTCTAACATGGCCAAGTTCTTCCCAAGGTAAGTGAAAACTTAAAATGGTGTTTAATCACTTTATGATAACAACTCTATTAGTTAAATCCAACTATGGTGAAGTTAACTGATTCAAAGGTGTTCTACTGAGCTAAATTCGTCCAGTAAGATGAGCATGATAGTTACAACATGGTTAAAATCACTATATCATCAAGAACACATCCATCCCAAACCCTTATTTATCATATTCATCAAAAGTGTTAAAAAGGTTGGATTAAAACTATGTTTTACTTGATTAATCTAACTCTAGGTGAAGTATAATTTGTTACTACATCAACATATGAAAATGATACAGAGAAGAAAGTACACCTACCTCCAGAAACGAAGAACAACCTCAATGCTATGAGAAAATATACTCCAAGCTCAAGAACACCTCCTAATCTCCAAGGAAATGAGCTCCACTCCAAGATTTAAGGCTTAGAAGCATGTTGGGGGAGGTTGATATCTGTTTGGGAGTGCAGAGGGACGATATTTGGAGAGAGAATCGGTTTGGAGTTATGAAGAAATGAAAAACAGGCTGGTCCTATAAATAGACTGTGCAGACTTAGCGCACGCTAACGGTAAGCTTTAGCGTACACTAACACAATTACGTACGCTAACTGGTTAATATTACGTGCGTAAGCGGATTACAGTGGCTATTGTATTGAATTCGCAGGTCGTTAGCGCACGCTAATGAAAAATGGGTTACGCACGCTAATAAAAGTTGACTCTGGCCGACATGACAGCTCAGACATTACTCACATGCATGCCAACAGCTAAGAAGTTCACGTGCTGAAGTAAACTGATGCCAGATTCTCTCTTAGCGTACGCAACAGAGGAAACATTATACACGCTAAGGCACAAGATTAATGTACGTTAATCATACTATGTAGCGTATGCTACATCAACAGAAAAAATTCGAAAATGCAACTCTCTAATTAACATCGAATCATCGAGTATGAAATGAAATAACACCGATATGAAGTTCAAATCTATAATACCTCAACATAATACTAAATGCAACGATTCATGATAATCAGATTATTCGAATAATACAATGACAGGTAAAATCGAAAAATTACAGTCGGATATTACATACTCTCCCCCTTAAAAAGAGTTTCGTCCTCGAAACTAAGGGGTAAATAACTCGGGGTGTCTCGCTCGCATACTATCCTCGGTTTCCCACGTAGCCTCCTCGACTCCGTATCGTGACCACTGAAGTTTCAGTAGGGGAATCGTCTTGTTCCGCAACTGCTTGATCCTCCTCTCGAGTATCCGCACAGGACGCTCCTCGTATGAATGATCCTCCGCTAATTCAATCTCTTCGAACTGAAGTACATGGCTCGGATCAGCAACATATTTCCTCAACTGGGAGACATGAAACACGTTGTAAATCTTACTCAAAGTCGGTGGCAAAGCTAGTCGATAGGCCAGATCACCTACACGCTCCAAAACCTCAAATGGCCCAATGTACCTCGGGCTCAGCTTGCCCCTCTTCCCGAAATGAAAAACACCTCGGGTAGGAGACACCTTCATTAACACATGGTCACCAACCTCGAATTCAACCGGTCGTCGACGGTGGTCAGCATAAGACTTCTGTCGACTTTGAGCCATTAACAATCGACTCCTAATCAAAGTGATCTTCTCACGGGCTACTAATAACATATCGGGTTCCGTACCAAGAGATTCTGACAGTTCGTCCCAGCACAAAGGGGACCTACAGCGACGGGCATATAATGCCTCATACGGTGCCATCTGAATCGAAGCGTGCCAACTATTATTATAAGTGAATTTCACCAAAGGTAGCTGGGCTTCCCAATCGTCCTTCCAATCAAGAACACATGCTCCCAACATATCCTCTAGAGTCTGGATGGTTCTCTCAGACTGACCATCGGTCTGTGTATGGAAAGCCATACTGATATTCAACTGCGTGCCCATCGCACGATGAACTGCCTTCCAGAAGTGTGACACAAATCGCCCGTCATGGTCTGATACAATACTCTTGGGGGTACCATGTAATCTCACGATCTCCTTAATAAACAGCTGGGCTAATCTCTCGGGACCCCATATGTCCTTAATCTCCAAGAAGTGGGCTGATTTGGTCAGACGGTCCACAATCACCCAAATCGTATTCATTCCTCGATGACTCGTCGGAAAGCTAGTGATAAAATCCATAGATATGTCCTCCCATTTCCACTCGGGAATTAGGAGCAGTTTCAGCATTCCTGCGGGTCGCTGGTGCTCAATCTTAACCTGTTGACAGGTTAAACATCTCGAAACGAATTCAGCAACCTCACGTTTCATATTCCCCCACCAATAATTCTGCTTCAAATCCTTATACATCTTGTTAGATCCCGAGTGAATAGAGTACGGGGTAGCATGGGCTTCTCTCATGATAGAGTTCCTCAACTCTTCGTCAGCGGGTACACAAACTCGATTTCTAAAGCGTATCAATCTATCCTCGTGGATCACGAATCCAGGGGCTTTCCCTTGTGTTACCTCATCCCGAACTCGAGATAAGAATGGGTCCATAATTTGCTTCGATTTGATCATATCATCAAGAGACGAAGAAATCTCAAGGGTGCAAAGTTGTCCCTGAACACGCTGTAACCAAACTTCAATTTCTAACCTCATAAGGTCCAACTGCAACTCTCTCTGTGCTGTTAAACGGCTCAGCATCTGCTCCTGCACTGTCTTACGGCTCAAAGCGTCAGCAACCACATTTGCTTTACCCAGATGATAAAGGATCTCGATATCATAGTCCTTGATTAATTCTAGCCACCTTCTCTGTCTCATGTTCAACTCCTTCTGAGTAAAAATGTACTTTAGGCTCTTGTGGTCTGTAAAGATCTGGCAGGTAACTCCATACAGATAGTGATGCCAAATTTTCAAAGCAAACACCATGGCTGCTAACTCCATGTCATGGGTCGGATAGTTAACTTCATAGGGTCGCAATTGTCTCGATGCATAGGCAATCACTTTCCCTTCCTGCATTAGTACACATCCCAGGCCCTGTCTCGACGCATCACTATACACCACAAATCCTTCCGTTCCTTGTGGTAAGACCAAAACAGGTGCCGAAATCAATCGACTCTTGAGCTCATCAAAACTTTGCTGACATGCTTCTGACCACAAATACTTCTTATCCTTCCGCAGTAAGTTAGTCACCGGTTGCGCAATTTTAGAAAATCCTTCTATGAACCGTCGGTAGTAACCTGCTAGGCCGAGGAAACTACGAACTTCCTTCACGTTCTTCGGTGGTAGCCAATCTGGAATGGCTTCCGTCTTTTGTGGGTCCACTCTCACTCCTTCGGCTGATATCACATGCCCGAGAAATATAACCTCAGGCATCCAGAATTCACACTTAGAAAATTTCCCATAAAGCTGTTCCCGCCTCAATGTATCGAGAACTTGGTGGAGGTGACGCTCGCGCTTTTCGTGGTCACGAGAGTAAATCAGAATGTCATCAATAAAAATGACTACAAAGCGATCCAGATAGTTAATAAAAACTCGATTCATCAACTCCATGAATACCGCCGGTGCATTAGTCAGTCCAAATGGCATCACCACAAACTCATAATGCCCATAGCGAGTACGGAAGGCTGTCTTCGAAATGTCAGACTCTCGAATCCTCAACTGATGATAACCAGATCTCAAGTCGATCTTAGAAAACATGGCAGATCCCTGAAGTTGATCCAATAAATCATCAATACGAGGCAGAGGATACTTGTTCTTGATGGTTACCCTGTTCAGCTCACGGTAATCAATACATAAGCGCAGAGATCCATCTTTCTTCCGTACAAATAACACTGGTGCTCCCTAAGGGGATGCACTAGGTCGAATGTAGCCCTTTTCAGTCAACTCCTCAAGCTGGTTCTTCAATTTCTGCATCTCAGTCGGAGCCATACGATACGGTGCTTTTGAAAGCGGGGATGTACCTGGTTCTAGCTCAATAATAAACTCCACGTCACGATGAGGAGGTAAGCCTGGAAACTTGTCTGGAAATACATCTGGGTAGTCTCGGACTACCGGAATGTCGGCCAATTAAACTGGTCGATCTGCTGTTTTGGTCATGTAGCACCAATAACCAATACACCCTTGATTAAGCAGTTTCACTGCTTTCATAGCGCTGATGACTCTACCAGAACGACTGGGATTATCACCTCGAAAAATACACTCGAAACCATCATCAGAAGTGACGGTTACCATCCACTTGCAGACACTGAGTATTGAATCATGATGATCCATCCAATCGATACGCAAGATTATATCATCCTTAGGTAAATCGACTACAACCAGATTTGACAACCACACACGGTCGTTCAAATGAATCAGACAGTCCTGGACTTCACGATTTCCAATAATTCTTCTACCATCAGGTAGACCAATCACGTAGGGCTCACAATTGATAACATGGTCTAGAGGCAAACGACTTAAACAAGAAGAAGATATAAAGGAGTGTGAAGCACCGGTATAAAAAAGAACACACACAGGCTGGGAGTGGATCTCGAGTATACCTGAAATCATGCTGGCCTCGGGATCGTCAGCTTTCTTCATCTCGTAGATCCTGGGTTTCGTAGTTCCGGCACCAGGTGTACCACTTTGATTCCCACGGCCCAATCCCCTATTCGCCCTGGTGGTCTGATAGGAAGCGGACGGAGGCGCCCGGTTCTGGACAGAGGACTGAACTGGAGCATGAGACGCTACTGGTTCAGGTCCGGGCCCACCTCTGCAAAAACGAGCACGGTGACCAATCTTGCCACAAGTATGGCATGTGACGGCAGGCTTTGGGCATTTGGAGCTGAAGTGCCCCTGGTCTCCGCAGTTATAGCACACAACAGACGAGGGGACCGCTCGAGAGTGCGATCCAGCTGGCTTCGACGCCATGGGTGGTCGATCAGAAGGGTTTGGCAATGACTGGGGCTTCCTGAATGTCCCCCAGTTACTCTCAGTCTGGTTCTGGTTCCTGGACCTTTTGTTGTTGGACTGTGGTTGCTTCTTGGAAATCTCCTTCACGGTGAGTTCATACTCCAGAGCCTTCTCGATGAACTCTGGTAAGGTAGTACAGTGGTGATTCAATAGCTGCATTCTCATTCGGGGTTTTAGCCTCTTGAGAAAGTATTTGATCTTATCAGCCTCTGTTCGGATAATTGTCGTGGAGAAAGGAAGGAGTGCCTGGAATTTCTCAGCAACAGATAATACATCATCGTCTTCAGACGGGTTGGGGTTCAGCAGTTCCGACAGTTTGGCCTCACGGAGTGGCCCTGGATAGTAACGGTCTAGCATGAGGTTTTTAAATTCCTCTCAAGTATAAACACCATCAGCTGGCCTTACTGAAAGCCACCAGGTATGAGTGCCTTTGCTAAGATAGTACGCGGCTACCGAGACGCGGTTCTCTTCCGGGCAGTCCACCATCTGGAAAAGTTTCTCAAAATGCTCGATCCAATGCAAAATGTCAGCAGGCTCAGAGGATCCTTCAAAGGTCGGAGGTCGCTGGCGAGAGATGTCGCTGATGATCCGACTCACGGGTCCGCCAAGCACAGGAGGAGGATGAGTCACCTGTTGCTGGCCAGTAGTGGCCCTCTGCATAGCTTCCATTAGTTGACCCATCTGGGTCATTTGCGTCATCATGCCCTGCATCACAACGTAAGGATCGACACGCGCATCACCACGCCCACTGTGGTGCGATTGATCCCTAGAAGGTGAACCACTGTCTGCGGAACTATGATCCACATTCGCGTGTCTGTTGGCTCGAGGTATCGGGATTCGGCTCCTTCCGCGGCCTCGTACCCCTCTGCCACGACCTCTCAGGTTTCTTTCCATACTGAAAGAATCAATCATAATGATAACCATAAGTACAGTCCAAGATACTAAAATTCACGCTAAGTTAATAGCAACAAGGAATCACATATTCAAGGAAACAGTTCACAGTTAGTTATCAACGCCACGAATGTCGCACCGAATATTATATCGACGTCAAGTCGAACAATTTTAATCATATAATCAATACAGCATTTATCTCGGATTATTAATCAGATAAATCCTGTCACAAATCCTCGAAATAACAAGATCAACAAGGAGACCCATTCTGATATCAATATCATGCCAGTAATTAAATCATGGCTCATAAAGTACATACCATATTTGGCTCGTAGGGTCAGGCACTTGCACAGGTTACACGTGACACGAAGGTCTCTTGATACTAGTTCATTTCACAATAAAAAGGAAACAACGCTCTGATACCATCTTCTGTAACACCCCAAAAGGCGGCTATTATAGTGTCGTGGACCCCACACTGGGACCCACCAGGCGATATCCAAAACAGATTAAATAAATATTATTTGTGATACCGAACCACAATGAATAGTCATTACTCCAATTAGGAGTTTATTAAAAATATGGCCAATGGCCTTATAATACACAGGATCCGAACAACAAGTATAAACCATATGGAGATGGAAAATACTTCAAATGTCAATACAACCAGATAGTAATTTAAATGAAGCAGAAAATAAAATAACATAACACGGTTTAACATAACCGGACAACAAATGATGTGGGGCCCCCGAACTAGTATCCTTCGAACCCTTCGCCGTCAACATGCTCTTCCCGTGCCTTGCCTTTGCCTCGACCTAAAATACAATACAAGTATTTCGCCCATAACACAGGGTCAGATATACATGATAATTAATTCTTCCGACATTATACAATTCATATATATAGAATTCAAGGAAAAACATCCCGACTATTAATTATACCCCTCGGGCGTATGAAACAATCAGTCAGAAACAATCGAACACATCCAATCATACATGGACTATGAACGATTAACAATATAGCTCAAGATGGACATCACAGTACGCCCGATCCGGAAATGTGTCCGTGTACATGTCCACCCCGTATACGGAATCCAGAATATACGTGTGACGATGTACCTAATTAGCCTCACGAACTACCTCTGGTGTGCACAGTCCAATGCGGAATAACATCCACACATGACTATATATGTGCCTGGCTAAAAATCCTACACAATAACCAATCGGAACGCAGATATGATTCCGGATATGTCACGATACAACATGACAATGAATTCAATATATCACACATCCGATTAAAAATCAAGAAAACTCACCGAAGTGAAAATAAAGACCAACGAGATCAATGATTCAAAGCGACGTACTTGGGAATGCAACCCCATGATGAAACGGAATAACGTCAAGGACAATGTCAAATCACGACAAGCATTTCATAAACATTTCATACACATGAAATGTATAAACATCAAAAGAATCTAATCATCATTATAACCAAGCAAGATAACTTTCCTCAATACGGAGATGAGAATAGTCCTCTTCTTGTCGAAACGAACGAACGGCCCTCGACTAATGTTGTTTTTCTCGAACAATCAACCTTAAACGAAATGTATTTTACTCAATAACATATTCATATAATTATCACTATAGGATTAGTAAGACGACATCATACACTCCTTTAGAATAGTTTGATATCTCGAAATATCGAAGCCTTATGCCAAGAGTTCTTTTAACATCATGACAACCATAAAAATCGGTTTGCAATATTTTTACCGAATGTTCACATGGTTCATCATAAATAAGAATTCTATCAAGGGTATGTTGAATAACCAATTATGATGTTAAGATCATCTTATGATGATTAAACCTCCAAAACATTAAGATGTTGAAGGAACAAAATCTGCACATTTATGATCATTCTCCTCTCATCTAAATTGAATATTAAGCTTACAACAAGGTTATTAGTTATGAGATTACACCATATTCATGAAGGTTATCAAAATCTTTCTTTACAAGACTGGAAGACCCATTAACATTATGATGAATTCACCATTTATCTAGTATGATGATCAAAACATTCTAAGTTCTCAACACATTAGATTAATGAAAAGTTGTTGTTGTTGGTTTCACAAATATCCTTAACCATTCAAAATCTTGCTGAGCTAAACATAAGGAGAACATGATTCTTAAGAAATCTGAGCAAGAAGACATCCTTCTACTTCTAACATGGCCAAGTTCTTCCCAAGGTAAGTGAAAACTTAAAATGGTGTTTAATCACTTTATGATAACAACTCTATTAGTTAAATCCAACTATGGTGAAGTTAACTGATTCAAAGGTGTTCTACTGAGCTCAATTCGTCCAGTAAGATGAGCATGATAGTTACAACATGGTTAAAATCACTATATCATCAAGAACACGTCCATCTCAAACCCTTATTTATCATATTCATCAAAAGTGTTAAAAAGGTTGGATTAAAACTATTTTTACTTGATTAATATAACTCTAGGTGAAGTATAATTCGTTACTACATCAACATATGAAAATGATACATAGAAGAAAGTACACCTACCTCCAGAAACGAAGAACAACCTCAATGCTATGAGAAAATATACTCCAAGATCAAGAACACCTCCTAATCTCCAAGGAAATGAGCTCTACTCCAAGATTTAAGGCTTACAAGCAAGTTGGGGGAGGTTGATATCAGTTTGGGAGTGCATAGGGACGATATTTGGAGAGAGAATCGGTTTGGAGTTGTGAAGAAATGAAAAACAGGCTGGTCCTATAAATAGACTGTGCAGACTTAGCGCACGCTAACAGGAAGCTTTAGCGTACGCTAACACACTTACGTATGCTAACTGGTTAATATTACGTGCGTAAGCGGCTTACAGTGGCTACTGTATTGAATTCGCAGGTCGTTAGCGCACACTAATGAAAAAGGGGTTACGCACGCTAATAAAAGTTGACTCTGGCCGACATGACAGCTCAGACATTACTCACATGCATGCCAACAGCTTGCCAAATGGCCAAAATACTATCAGAAAGATCTCATGGCATGTTACCTAGCAATACTGAGGTAAATCCAAGGGAAAATGTCCAAGCTATCACAACAAGAAGTGGAGTGCAGTTGCCCGAAATTTCTGTGGAAAATCATCTGGAAAAACAAAAAAATAAACAAAATCAAGAATCAGAAAAAGAATCTAAATCAGGACTTTCATCTCAAAAAGGTCCAGTTGCTGCAAAATATTATGTTCCACCTATCCCATTTCCTCAACGGTTGAAGAATCACAAGCTCGATGCTCAATTCGGGAAATTCTTGGAAATTTTCAAAAAGCTACACATCAACATACCTTTTGCTGATGCTCTAGCACAAATGCCAAGCTATGCCAAATTTATGAAAGATATTCTTTCCTGTAACACCCCCAAAACCGTATGGGAATATTACACGCCGTAAACCCTTTCCGCAAGGATCTACCTATAATACCCGGTTGTAATTCATTCTTTACCATTCAGTAATTATCAGTCTGTAATTATCACTCAGTAATTTTCACTCATTAATGATCGCTCATCATTCATGATTCATTCATTTGCATTCATTTGGCATGTTGTAACCGTGTATCAGTTCCCGATCGTCATTTCATCTCCGTTTGAGTGTCAGAGCGGGAGTATTATCATTATCATCGTGATTGGTAGTCTTGTGCTGGAAGTATCATTTTTGACATGTGTTGGACTTGTTCGCGTTCACAAACGTATGGTATGTCGAATCATTCATCAATCGTAGCAAGGAATCGGAGTTGTCGGAATTTCATCTTGTCCAGCAACGAGTTACGGCCGTAAGGAGTGTCGGATATGGCTGTAATCGACGTTCGTTGTTTCCGGGCCATTTCGGCCGAGCAGGACTTACGGCCGTAAGGATTTCGGCATACGGCCGTAAGTTGGGCAGTACGGCTGTAAGGCTGTCCGGTTACGGCCGTACGTGTCGAGCAGGGTGCCCAGACGTTTTTGGCCGAAAGCGAGTTATGGCCGTAAGGGTTTCGGCATACGGACGTAAGGCGAGGGAGATACGGCCGTAGGACTTGGCCGGATACGGCCGTACGCTGCAGGCAAGGTGCCTGGTCATTTTCGACGAAGAGGGCTTACGCCCGTAAGGTTGGCCGGATACGGCCGTATCATCCGAGTTACGGCCGTAAGGTGTGCGGGTACGGCCGTAAGGATGTCGGCGGATGTTTTTGACGGAGGCGGGTTACGCCCGTAACTCAAGAGTGGTTACGGCCGTAAGTCTGTCGGCAGACTTTCGGACGAAGCCGAGTTACGGCCGTACGAGTTGGCCGGTTACGGCCGTAAGGCCGTTGACCTGGAATGTTACGGCCGTAAGAGGGCCGAGTTACGGCCGTAACTTCCGGCAGTTTATATAGGGCTGGCCGGGACTTTTTCATCATTTTTCATTCTTTCTTCATTTTGTTCCGAGAGAGAGACTTGAGAGAGGGATTTTTCCATCCTCAATCACTTGAGTGTTAGTTTTTCATCATCCTCATTCATTTGGGAAGCTCGGATACTCGATTTAACTCGTGTTCATCGGATCGAAGTGGTTGGATCTTCAAGAGGTAATTTCTTCAACATCTTGGGTTTCGATTTTGTGTTGAGATATGATGTTTTGGATGTTATAATCATGTTATATGAAGGTATATGTATATGATTATGAGTTTGTATGATGATTCATTGGATTATTGAGGGATTATTCAAGAACACTTTGAATATCGAGTTGGAATTGGGGGTTTTCGATTAATTGTCGTTATAATCACGTTTTTGGATATTCGTTTTGGATTATTAATCGTATTGAAGATGTTTTGTTGGTTTGAAACACTTCTTGGGGGATTTGATATTGGTATATTGAGGTTTGATTGTAAACAATCGGAGTTTGGCCGCAACGTGTTTGATTTAATGACTCAATGGACTTGGTTTAGTCGTATCGATGTTTTGAGTTCGTTATATTCGTGTTTGATTCGTATATTGAACGGATTGTTGGTAATTGTATTATTCAAGGTTGTTCGAGCGACCGATATCTCAATTAGGACGTTGTTCGTGGAAGGATAATTGTCATCGGTGTTGTGTAAGTTAATTCTTACTCGGTTAAAAGGATATTCATCCCTTTTGTTGTTGTTCATTCATAATCATAACTCATTCATCAATGTATTAACCGTATCAAACTTGTTATTGTCAATTAATCACTTCAGTCATAAGGAACGACGGTTCCAATCATTTCATTGAGCTGTCATTTATTTCACTATCATTCCATCTCGGTGAGTCATTAGTCATTTTCGATGTCACTTTTGTTATATCGTGGCATTCCGGGTCATACTGGCGTGCCGGTTGGTAGGTGTTGGATTTTCATGTCGGGCACGTTTAAGTCGTGTGTTGGTTGTTGGCCTCACATTGGACTGTGCACATGAGTCATATGCCTCATGAGACTGATTAGGTACAAGACCACACGTGTATTCGATCGATACTCGTTGGTGGCTTGTGCACGGACACATTTCCATCCCGGGCGTAGTGTGGCACCACCCTTTGAGCCGTAATTTTAGTTGATTCATATAGCATGTTTGATTGCATATGTTTCGACAGGATATTTCATAACTTCAGATATAATCATGATTGTGTATTTTCAACCCTTGAGGATTGTTGTTCTTTGTAACTGACCCCGTTTGGGGATTTTGTTTTTCAGGTCTTGGCAAGGCAAAAGCACGAGGAGAACACGCTGTCGTCGAGGAGTCCCAGTGATACTAGTAGGGGCCCCCGATCTTTCAGTTATTCATATTATTGTCATTTATCTTCCGCTGCAGATTTTCATTTGGATACTCCGTTTCATTCAGTGTTGTGTATTTTATCTTCATATAAAATACAATAGTATTCGGTATTGTCCTGGTGTGTTGTAATTAAACTCTTCATCGGAGTAATTAATGTTGTAATGTGGTTCGGTACTACATTTATCCTGTGTAATTCATTCATTTTCATTTGCCTGGTGGGTCCCAGTCGGGGATCCACGACACTGTAATATCCGCCTAGTTTGGGGTGTTACAGAGTTGGTATCGGAGCGTGGTTTTGAATACTACCTTCCGAGTCATGTCTCATTTGAAATCATCGTCATCAGACTAGTATCATTGGACTTTCGCGTCACGTGTGACCTGTGCAATTGCCGAGCCAATCAGACCGAAAGAACTGTAAGATTTCTAACGCCATGGTATAATTTCTGGCAATAGTCATTCATTCATCATTCATCATTTAACAATCCTCAAACATCATCATTCATTGTGATTAGGACGATCGTGTTAACTCATTAATCACTTAATTCATTTCATTACTCAGTTAATAATCAGGACGATCATGTTAACTCATTAATCACTTGATTAATTTCATTACTCAGTTAATGATCACGACGATCATGTTAATTCATTTATTACTCAATTCATTTCATTACTCAGTTGTCGATCTGGATGATCATATTATTAATCTTGTTAAGTTATTCGAGATAATCATTTCAAGAATTTCATCAGATAATCATGTCACTTCAGTAAATCATTCATATAATCACTAAGTTAGAGCATGTATACTCATTTTCATCATTTCATGACGTAATCATAACGTGATAATCATGCGGGAAATATAATCATTATGCGACCTTCCTATTTCAGTATGGAGAGAGCTGTCAGGGGATGCACGGGAAGAGGCCGCGGTGCGGGCCGAAACCCGAGAAATAATCACTCGCTGCCGGGAAATCGTGCCCAGGACTCGGCTCGATCAGAAGATGTTCGGGTTGATCCACTCACTTTTATGCAGGCCATGATGACCCATGTGCAGTTGCTCAATCATCATTGCGCCACTCTGGCCGGATTAATCGAGAGAACTCTCCCGTATGAGCCAGCTGCTAAGGAAAGTGCTGAACAACAACCTTCATCTGTCAGCAAGAAATCAACGAAGCGTAATCAATCCGAAGGCGGTCAGTCAACCTTCAAGAAGCCTCGTGTGAGTCCTATCGTTTCTGAGCGACCTCCTACGGCGCAAAATCGTGCGGGATCTCAGTCCCGAGCGGCCTGTTCGGCCATCACCTGTTTCAATTGTGGAACGCCGGGTCATTACAGAACAGAGTGTCTGAAACCGCCTATCACGTGCTATAATTGTGGGAATTTTGGGCATAAGGCCCGTTTTTGCCGAAAGGACTCCAAGTCGGCTCCGGCGGCATCTCAGGCCCCGAAGCAATCAGCGTTTCAGAATCAGACTGCTTTGTCAACGTCGTTTAAGACAATGGAAGCAAATAGAGTTGGAGCTCGTATTTATCAGACGGAAGCGTCCGGTTTGGGGGCCGGCAAGTCCCAGATTCATGTGATGAGGAGGATCGACGATCCGGTGGCCCGAATGATTTCAGGTATACTCGTAATTTTATTTCAACCTGTGTGTACCTTTTGATGCTGGTACACCGCATTCATTCATTTTCGAATCATACTTGAGTAGACTTATTTCGGGATAGTCCTATTGCTTGTGGACCTCATACCATCGGTCTACCTGGCGATGGAAGAATTTTCGGAATCATACCGAAGTAAGCTTAGTGACCGCGATTGGTTGGTGGACCTAATCGTGGTGAATTTATCTTAGGACGATGTAATTTTCGGTATTAGTTGGTTTAATCGTCTTGATACTATCCTCAGTATTGGTTAGCGTTTGGTCGCTATCTTTCCGTCGTTGATTGTCGAATGTGTGCTTCAGGGAAGTAATCCCCGTTGTTCCAGTAGAATTATTATTATGGTGGAAGCAGAGAAATTCCGCAATCGAACTATTCAATCATTCATTACACCATTTTCATCGATTGGCCTTTCTAAGGCAATCGAGTCATTCAATCATTCATTGTATCATTTTCATCGATTGACCTTCCTAAGGCAATCGAATTATTCAATCATTCATTGCATCATTTTCATCGATTGGCCTTTCTAAGGCAATCGAGTCATTCAATCATTCATTGTATCATTTTCATCGATTGACCTTCCAAAGGCAATCGAGCTATTCAATCATTCATTGTATCATTTTCATCGATTGGCCTTTCTAAGGCAATCGAGTTATTCAAATCATTCATTGTATCACTTTTTATCAATTGACCATTCTAGGGCAATCGAAATGTTCAATCATTTGTGGTATTATTGTCATCGATTGACGATGTATTTCCAGACGAGTTATCTGGTTGCCTTCACATAGAGTAGTGGAATTCGGGAGTGAGTTGGAGCCGGTACGTCCCCTTTATCGAAGGCACCGTATCGGATGGCCCCGACCAGAATGCAGGAGTTGAAGATTCAACTTGAGGAATAGTTCGAGAAAGGTTATCTCCGACCGATTGCATCCCCGAGAGGAGCACCAGTGTGATCTGTCAAGGAGAAGGATGGCTCGTCTCGTGTGTGTATTAATTATCAAGAGTTGAACAGGGTGATGATCAAGATTAGTACCCCTCACCCCGTATTGACGATCCTTTAGATCAACTTCGGGAGCTTCAGTATTTTCCAGGATCGACTTAAGATCTGGATATCACCAGTTGCGGATTCGAGAGTCGGATATCGCAAGGACAGCGTTTCGTACACGCTATGGTCATTATGAGTTCGTAGTTATGCCGTTCGGGCAAACTATTGCACCTGCGGTATTCATGGAGATAATGAATCGGGTTTTCATCGACCTTTTAGATCAGTTTGTTGTTGTCTTCATCGATGACATTTTGAATTATTCTCGTAGCCGAGAGGAACACGAGGTTCATCTTCATCACGTTCTCGACGTGCTGAGATGAGAGCAACTTTATGGAAAGTTTTACAAATGTGAGTTCTGGATGTCCGAAGTGACTTTTCTCGGGCATGTAATTTCATCTGACAGAGTTCGTGTCGACCCTCAGAAGACGGAGGCTATCCGAGATTGGCAACCTACGAAAGATGTTAAGTAAATCCGAAGTTTCCTCGGATTAGCTGGTTAATTATCCAACCCACGGCCGGAGCTAGCAACTGTGGTTTTCGCGTTGGAAATTTGGCGTCGTTACCTTTATGGCATCACCTGTCAGATCTTCACCAATCTCAAGAGTTGAAGTATATATTTACTCACAAGGAGTTAAATATGCGACAGAGGCGGTGGTTGGAACTAATCAAATATTTTGATATCGAGATCCTTTACCACCCAGGCAAGGCGAACGTTGTCGCCGACGCCTTGAGTCGTAAGTCCGTTCAAGAGCAGATGCTTGCTCGTTTAACAGTTCAGAAGGAGCTTCAGCAGGAATTCCTTAGACCCGAGATCTAGGTCCGGCTTCAGCGAGTTCAGGGACAGCTTTGTATGTTAGAGATTTCATCGTCACTTGAGAAGGAAATCAGGGAGAATCAGGGTTTAGATTCATTTTGTTGCTCATCCGCGAGGATGAGGCACAGGGGAAAGCCCCTGGATTTGCGGTCCACAAGGATGGACTCTTGATATTTAAGAATCGATTGTTCGTACCGGCGAATGATGAGTTGAAAAACTCGATCTTGAGAGAAGCTCATGCTACCCCTTATCCGGTTCATCCAGGGTCTAGCAAGATGTACAAGAACTTGAAACAAAATTTCTAGTGGAGTATTATGAAGCGAGAAGTCGCGGAATTTGTTTCGAGATGTTTAGCCTATCAGCAAGTCAAGATGGAACATCAGCGACCGGCGAGTATGCTGATACCGCTCCCTATTCCAGAATGGAAGTGGGAAGACATTTCTATGGATTTCATCACGAGTTGCCGACGAGTCGTCGTGGCATGAATACGATCTGAGTGATCGCGGACTGCTTAAGGATACGTGGGGTCCCGAGAGACTTACCCATCTATTCATCAAAGAGATAGTGAGATTGCACGGTACCCCTAAGAGTATCATTTTTGATCGTGACGGACGATTCGTGTCTCATTTTGGAAATCAGTTCATCGTGCTATGGTAAATTAGCTTAATCTCATTACCATTTTTCATCCTCAGTCCGAAGGACAATCAGAGAGGACTATTCAGACATCGGAGGACATGTTGAGGGCATGTGTCCTCGATTTAGAAGACAATTGGGAAGCCCAACTACCGTTGATCGAATTCACGTACAATAATAGTTGGCACTCTTCGTTTCAGGTAGCACCTTATGAGGCCTGGTACGGTCGTCGTTGTCGATCTCCCTTGTGTTGGGACGACCCATCAGAATCAATCAACACCGAGCCCGATATGCTTATAGCCGCCCGTGAGAAGGTAGCTTTGATCAGGAGTCGTTGTTGACCGCTCGGAGTCGACAGGAATCATATGCAGGTAATCGTCGTCGACCATTAGAGTTCGAGACGGGTGACCATGTTTTGGTCAAGGTAATCCCGAGTCGTAATATCTTCCGTTTTGGGAAGAGGGGAAAGTTGAGTCCGAGATTCATTGGACCGCTTGAGATTCTGGATCGAATAGGCGAGTTAGCTTATCGATTGGCTTTACCTCTGGCGTTGAGCCGAATTCGTAATGTGTTTCACGTCTCTCAGCTACGGAAATATGTTGCCGACCCGAGTCACATACTTCAGTTCGACTAAATCGAGATCGCAGATGATCATTCGTATGAGGAGCGTCCCATACGAGTGTTAGAGCGGCAAATCAAACAGTTGAGGAATAAGGCGATTCCTTTGGTTAAGTTTTAGTGGTCTAGACACGGAGTCGAAGAGGCCACTTGGGAAACCGAGGAGAGTATGCGGGGTAGTTATCCAGAGTTGTTTGACCCTTAGTTTCGGGGACGAAACTCTTTTTAAGGGGGGGAGTATGTAATACCCGGTTGTAATTCATTCTTTACCATTCAGTAATTATCAGTCTGTAATTATCACTCAGTAATTTTCACTCATTAATGATCGCTCATCATTCATGATTCATTCATTTGCGTTCATTTGGCATGTTGTAACCGTGTATCAGTTCCCGATCGTCATTTCATCTCCGTTTGAGTGTCAGAGCGGGAGTATTATCATTATCATCGTGATTGGTAGTCTTGTGCTGGAAGTATCATTTTTAACATGTGTTGGACTTGTTCGCATTCACAAACATATGGTATGTCGAATCATTCATCAATCGTAGCAAGGAATTGGAGTTGTCGGAATTTCATCTTGTCCAGCAACGAGTTACGGCCGTAAGGAGTGTCGTATACGGCCGTAATCGACGTTCGTTGTTTCCGGGCCATTTCGGCCGAGCAGGACTTACGGCCGTAAGGATTTCGGCATACGGCCGTAAGTTGGGCAGTACGGCCATAAGGCTGGCCGGTTACGGCCGTACGTGTCGAGCAGGGTGCCCAGACGTTTTTGGCCGAAGGCGAGTTACGGCCGTAAGGGTTTCGGCATACGGTCGTAAGGCGAGGGAGATACGGCCGTAGGACTTGGCCGGATACGGCCGTACGCTGCAGGCAAGGTGCTTGGTCATTTTCGACGAAGAGGGCTTACGCCCGTAAGGTTGGCCGGATACGGCCGTATCATCCGAGTTACGGCCGTAAGGTGTGCGGGTATGGCCGTAAGGATGTCGACGGATGTTTTTGACGGAGGCGGGTTACGCCCGTAACTCAGGAGCGGTTACGGCCGTAAGTCTGTCGGCAGACTTTCGGACGAAGCCGAGTTACGGCCGTACGAGTTGGCCGGTTACGGCCGTAAGGCCGTTGACCTGGAATGTTACGGCCGTAAGAGGGCCGAGTTACGGCCGTAACTTCCGGCAGTTTATATAGAAGGTCAGGACTTTTTCATTATTTTTCATTCTTTCTTCATTTTGTTCCGAGAGAGAGACTTGAGAGAGGGATTTTTCCATCCTCAATCACTTGAGTGTTAGTTTTTCATCATCCTCATTCATTTGGGAAGCTCGGATACTCGATTTAACTCGTGTTCATCGGATCGAAGTGGTTGGATCTTCAAGAGGTAATTTCTTCAACATCTTGGGTTTCGATTTTGTGTTGAGATATGATGTTTTGGACGTTATAATCATGTTATATGAAGGGATATGTATATGATTATGAGTTTGTATGATGATTCATTGGATTATTGAGGGATTATTCTAGAACACTTTGAATATCGAGTTGGAATTGGGGGTTTTCGATTAATTGTCGTTATAATCATGTTTTTGGATATTCGTTTTGGATTATTAATCGTATTGAAGATGTTTTGTTGGTTTGAAACACTTCTTGGGGGATTTGATATTGGTATATTGAGGTTTGATTGTAAACAATCGGAGTTTGGCCGCAACGTGTTTGATTTAATGACTCAATGGACTTGGTTTAGTCGTATCGACGTTTTGAGTTAGTTATATTCGTGTTTGATTCGTATATTGAACGGATTGTTGGTAATTGTATTATTCAAGGTTGTTCGAGCGACCTATATCTCAATTAGGACGTTGTTCGTGGAAGGATAATTGTCACCGGTGTTGTGTAAGTTAATTCTTACTCGGTTAAAAGGATATTCATCCCTTTTGTTGTTGTTCATTCATAATCATAACTCATTCATCATTGTATTAACCGTATCAAACTTGTTATTGTCAATTAATCACTTCAGTCATAAGGAACGACGGTTCCAATCATTTCATTGAGCTGTCATTTATTTCACTATCATTCCATCTCGGTGAGTCATTATTCATTTTCGATGTCATTTTTGTTATATCGTGGCATTCCGGGTCATACTGGCGTGCCGATTGGTATGTGTTGGATTTTCATGTCGGGCACATTTAAGTCGTGTGTTGGTTGTTGGCCTCACATTGGACTGTGCACACGAGTCATATGCCTCGTGAGACTGATTAGGTACAAGACCACACGTGTATTCGATCGATACTCGTTGGTGGCTTGTGCACGGACACATTTCCATCCCGGGCGTAGTGTGGCACCACCCTTTGAGCCGTAATGTTAGTTGATTCATATAACATGTTTGATTGCGTATGTTTCGACAGGATATTTCATAACTTCAGATATAATCATGATTGTGTATTTTCAACCCTTGAGGATTGTTGTTCTTTGTAACTGACCCCGTTTGGGGATTTTGTTATTCAGGTCTTGGCAAGGCAAAAGCACGGGGAGAACACGCTGACGTCGAGGAGTCCCAGTGATACTAGTAAGGGGCCCCGATCTTTCAGTTATTCATATTATTGTCATTTATCTTCCGCTGCAGATTTTCATTTGGATACTCCGTTTCATTCAGTGTTGTGTATTTTATCTTCATATAAAATACACTAGTATTCGGTATTGTCCTGGTGTGTTGTAATTAAACTCCTCATCGGAGTAATTAATGTTGTAATGTGGTTCGGTACTACATTTATCCTGTGTAATTCATTCATTTTCATTTGCCTGGTGGGTCTCAGTCGGGGATCCACGACACTGTAATATCCGCCTAGTTTGGGGTGTTACACTACCAGGCTAAACGTGCATAAACAACCAAATGCTTGCCCGGCCAGGGTCAAACAATATAATAATACAGACCGTTAAGGTCACTTACACATAAACACACAGACCGATGAGGTCACACAACTCTATCAACAGGACTGACTAACAACATTACCCACACATGGGTCGAGATACAATACAGCGGAAGACTGAATCAACTCTAACAATACAACTAAACTCTACCAACTCTCAACTCTTGATTAGTATCGCAACTCGTCATCCCCTTGTGCTAATCCTGTGACTGCTCCCCTGAACCAGCATGTACCTGGACGCAGAACAGACATCCACCCCCCGAATACTCGGGGGTTAGTAAAACTCCACTGTTTTACTAGTGCAAGTATCAAACCATACAAAATGTAACAAGCAAATAGCAACTATGAATTTAATACGTAAATCAATTATCAAAATGTTCCCGAGAAGTTTTAGAATTTCGAACTCAAGTAAGAGATATATGAAAAGGAACACATCATCTCGGGGATTTTTAAAGCAGAAATTCTTTTGGACCTCGAGTCCCAATTTACAAAACCTTTTCGTAAACATTAGGGCCTTAGCCCGATTCTCGTTTCAAAGCATACTAAATAATATATCATTATGAGTCCGAGATCCATATTTAAAATGTTACCCGAACAATCACTGCTACACGATCATTGTTCGTACACATCATGTACCGAACTCTGGAGGCCTCGACGGACCTTACCCGGACCACATACACTGTTCGTACACATCATGTACCGAACTCCAGAGGCCTCAACGGACCCTACCCGGACACACACATCGTTCGTACACATCATGTACCGAACTCCAGAGGTCTCGTCAGACCCTACCTGGATCACACACCTTGTTCGTACACATCATGTACCGAACTCCAGAGGCCTCGTCAGACCCTACCTGGATCACACACCTTGTTCGTACACATCATGTACCGAACTCCAGAGGCCTCGTCAGACCCTACCTGGATCACACGCACACGCATCGACACGACTCAACTCATAATCATTAATGTCAAGCCATTCCACATTACACCGAAATGTACAATCAAGTATGTAAACCAAAACAACACAAATATCATGATCATCACAACGACTCTTAACCAACATAACACACATTCGGTACACAGTACATTGCACAACCACGTGTACAACCATCTCATATGTACATCGCAATCCTGCACAAATGGCACAACGCCGAACACGTATACCAATATATGACTATTATCACAAAGCCTTCAAATTTCGGAAAATAAAACCAACTCAAACGGAACATATTTACGGAGGAAAGCAAAATCGTCATACATATCATACGTAATTACTAGTCGCAAGATACAAGTCGTATAATAAGATACTTGCCTTAATAACCGCTACCAAACGCTCCGAAGAACACGGTTCGACCGAGAAGCTCGGACCCCGAAGAAGACAATGAACGGAAGGTTTTCGACTCGAGTTCTTCACAAGAATTCGACCCTAACAACATAAATTCAATAAATCATCGATCATACGAGGAAGAATAATTGTAGAACGCCCGAAAACCCCTCTATGACATTTTACCGGACACCTTCAAGGCGTCGGTCAAGAACTCGACCAAAATAACGAATCGATACGATCCAAGCATGGGTTAAAAAGGGAAATGATACAATACATCCAAATAATCATCAATCCATCACAATCCTAAGTTAAATCGGATTAAACGGACGAAATCGAACAAAATACCCAAAATCCCCAAAATTAGATTTCTAGAAAATCGATTGATTCGCTCGATCAAAGGATGTTATAGGATGGATGATTGATGATATGAACTCCAAAACTTCATGGATTTTTTGACCAACAACATCTCTCCATGATAGGAACAACCCCAGCCGCGGAAGAGAAGTAGAAGAAGGAGAAAAAATGGCGAAAAAACGACTGCTGGGCCTTAAATAGGCTGCACAGTGTGCCGCGGCCCAGCGGGAGTGTGCCGCGGCATAGGCCCAAAAATGGCTCCCAGTGGTCGGCAGTGTGCCGCGGCCCGGCCGGCGTGTGCCGCGGCACCCGGTGTTGTGTCAAGAATTAACACTCTCTGAACGGCGATCGCCTCGGAGATCGGGCGACCGAGTCATCGCTGAAAGCGGCCAAGGCGAATCCGGCGACCAGTGCAATGAGCCTTTACCCAGCGGACAAGCTAAATCGGCCAACCGAAGGCCCCAGGGCAGGCGCCATCAAATACGATCATCTCTCGGTACTCGGCGACCGACTCCTGGCGACCGACAAGCGGACGACCATCCCTCGGCATCTGCCGACCGACCCTTGATGACCGACCAATGCCGACCTCCAGCAATTGGCCGATGACGACCTCTGATGACCAGCTAGAGACGACCGCCTCATGTCGATCAGGGCCGATGGCCATCCAGTCGGCAAAGGCCGAGCCTCAAGACTGGCACCACGTGCAAGAGCCGAGACAAGATCTGCGAATCTCGGGTCATTGACCACAGCCTGGCAGAATCTTTCCACCAGCCGACAAGCCGCCGAAAGTTGTCAGTAGGGCTGCATGTGCCAGTGATTCCGCCGAAAGCTGTCAGTAGGGCCGCACGTGACAGTGACTCCGGACGCGTGCTGGCTCCTCATTGGACCGTCCAGCTGCTGCCAGCATCTTCCTTGGACTTTAGCCCGACACCCCGGGCGATCGCCCCATTATTATAATGGCCGGAAGGCGATCGCCCGCCAGAGGACAAGACCCGGCTGCCACTATATATACAAGGCTCCCTGCACTTGGATTCTTCTGGAACTTCCTTCGGATTTCACGCAATACAGAAGAAAAATACCCAGCACTTGGCTATCTCCAACTCTTGGCAACAGCTATCATTCGGTCCTACTTCTCCCGGCCTCTCTCATCGAGCAGACTATCGGCAGGGACGAAGAACACCGAGCTTCGCTCAAGAGCCGGATTAACAGAGTCTTTTTACACTCATTGTATTTAGATTTCTCTCATTAATACTTGTATCCACGAATATTTGTATTAATATCATCTCGCGAGAGCATTCAAGCCCGGGCCTAACAAACCCGGTAAATCTTGTATTATTTATCTTCTCTCGGAAGTGCTCCCGCAATTGTTGTTTGTTGTCCGTCTTCCAGCAGTATTAATCTTCGGATAAATATTTTGGGCAACAACAATTGGCGCTAGAGGAAGGACGCATCTAACCCTCAAATTTTTATACCTACCGTCCCGAAGAACACTCACTGTTCTCGGGGCAGATACTTGAAGTGACACTCACTGCACTTCAAAGAAATCTTTCAGAAACCATGTCTTCCGCCTCCGCGTCGAAGAAAGCCGCTGACCAGCCGGCCAGACCCCCCATTCCGTCCCAGTCCGAGCCGCAGCCGATGGTGGAAGGCAGCCGCCGCGATCGAGACGCGATCCGTCCTCGACGGCGGCCTGCCTCTCGCTCGATCAGTTCCGAACCAATGAACAGATCGAAGAGGCCATAGCCGCCCTTCAGGGGCGACGGAGTGCTCTCAACGCGCCTCCCGCTATCACCCCCTCGGCCGCCCGCCGGAAGTCCAAGCGGAATTTCAAGGCGTTACTGGCCGAGCGATCGCCAGGAGGCTCTCGTCCGCAAGAGGAGGCGCTTGGCAGCCGGGGCACCTCTGTCTTCGATCGCCTGGGCAGTGACCCAACCTGGCGACCGGGGCAGTCCGGCCCCAGCTACGAGACGACGGGGTTTGAGTCCGTCACCAGGAGCTCGGCCTACCCGGCTCCCAGAAGGCAGCCCAGCCGTCTGGCTCCCGATCGCCAAATTGCCGAGATCGGCAGCAGCGGAGTCCGGAGATCGGTACACGATCGCCTCGGCTCCCGCTCCCAAAGCCGATCCGCAAGCAACCGAGCCACGGCGATTGCCGCATTGCAACGTCAGCTCGACGACGTGAAAGCGCTCCTGGAATCCAGGGCAGGCGCCATGAAGACGATCGCCGAGCCAAGCGATCCGCTCGCGATCGACATCGAACTCGCCCCCGTACAGCACAGGATCGCTCCCCCGCAAACACCCGTGTACGAGGGGCGATCGGACCCCCAGGTGCACCTGAGGAAGTTCAACATCTACATGACCGGGTGTAGGGCATCAGACGTGACCCGGTGCCGAATGTTCCCTCTGACGCTGGACGACCTCGCCCACCGGTGGTACACCTCATTGCCACCTCGGTCCATTGGCTCCTTTAACGAGCTGGTGCACGTCTTCACGGAGTACTTCGCCACCAGAGTCGTCCGGCCTGAAGGTCGCCTTCGCATGATGCAAATCAAGCAGGGAGAAGAAGAGTCCGACTCGGACTACATCGACCGGGTAGACGTGATCATCCTCAACGGCGAGCCCGTAAGCGATGAGACCGCCCTCTACGCGGTCCTAGGAGGATTTCAGGGTTTTTCGCCTATGTTCAGGCATCTCACGAAGAACCAACCTACAACCTACGCAGCCTTCCGGGCTAGAGCCGCAGATTTTCTGGCCAGGCAAAGGTTCCTTCTTAGCTCGTGGAGCGGCCGCGATCGGCGCCCGGACGACGATCTCCCGCCTGATCGCCAATATCGACCTACGAATAAAGCGATCGGCAGCCGAGCGACGATCGCCGGTCTTCCGGCCCGATCGCCGATCATCACGCTACATCATCAGCAACCCGGAGGACACGATCGCCATCTACAGTCCAGCATTTAACATGAGGGACTAAGGCTCGCGATCGCCTCCACCGCAGATCATAAAGCCATGGTCCTAGCAGTCGATGGAACCGGCTGCTTCGGCCATGCAAGGTCCCTTTCAGCCGAGATCGCCCGCCCTTCGTTTAAATACGAGGCCGGCGTAGTCTGAGGGCTCTCCAAAATTAATCAGTGGACACGTGCCAGTACCCCCATCTCAACGTACACCGTCGAGGTTCGTCATCTCCATGGCGGGCCGAGGTGGAACCAGAGCTAAACAAGCCGCGGGCGTTGAGTTGATTCATCCGACGCTGCCCCGCACAAGGACTCCTCTAGACCGAGACCGCACGCCCTTCGTTTAAATACGAGGCGAGGCGCAGCCTAACAGAGGACCCTCATAATAAAGTGAGTCACGAGACACTCAATGTCTTCGCGCACCAAGACACGGTCATGGAGTCGGTCCATCGATCTCCGCAACTGTGCACGATTCCTCAAACAAGCGAAACCACCAAGTTTCCGTGGGGGATCGGCCAATGTTGTTTTTTGCAGGTTCAAGACCAAAAGATATCTAGCCAATCGACCATGATAGCCCAAGTCTGAATCCTAAGTCAGCTCAGCAAAGATCGCCCGTCCTCATCCTTACACGATCGCCAGCAAGAACCACCTCGCCCCATGTCTTCAACATAGGAGCAAGCTGGGGGGCAATTGTTGTGTCAAGAATTAACACTCTCCGACCGGCGATCGCCTCGGAGATCGGGCGACCGAGTCACTGCCGAGCAGCCAAGGCGTAATCGCTGAGCCCGACTGTGCGGTCGAGCCTTTACCCAGCGGACAAGCTAAATCGGCCAACCGAAGGCCCCAGGACAAGTCCCGGTGCCGAGCGATCGACATCAAATACGATCGTCTCTCGGTACTCGGCGACCGACTCCTGGCGACCGACAAGCGGACAACCATCCCTCGGCATCTGCCGACCGACCCTTGATGACCGACCAATGCCGACCTCCAGCAACTGGCCGATGACGACCTCTGATGACCAGCTAGAGACGACCGCCTCATGTCGATCAGGGCCGATGGCCATCCAGTCGGCAAAGGCCGAGCCTCAAGACTGGCACCACGTGCAAGAGCCGAGACAAGATCCGCGAATCTCGGGTCATTGACCACAGCCTGGCAGAATCTTTCCACCAGCCGACAAGCCACCGAAAGTTGTCAGTAGGGCTGCATGTGCCAGTGATTCCGCCGAAAGCTGTCAGTAGGGCCGCACGTGATGCTGACTCGGACGCGTGCCGGCTCCTCATTGGACCACCCACCGCCCGCCATCTTCTCGACTTTAGCAGCCGACAATGCGATCGCCCCATTATTATAATGGCTGGAAGGCGATCGCCCGCCAGAGGACAAGACCCGGCTGCCACTATATATACAAGGCTCCCTGCACTTGGATTCTTCTGGAACTTCCTTCGGATTTCACGCAATACAGAAGCAAAATACCCAGCACTTGGCTATCTCCAACTCTTGGCAACAGCTATCATTCGGTCCTACTTCTCGGCCTCTCTCATCGAAAGCGGACTATCGGGGACGAAGAACACCGAGCTTCGCTCAAGAGCCGGATTAACAGAGTCTTTTTACACTCATTGTATTTAGATTTCTCTCATTAATACTTGTATCCACGAATATTTGTATTAATATCATCTCGCGAGAGCATTCAAGCCTGGGCCTAACAAACCCGGCAAATCTTGTATTATTTATCTTCTCTCGGAAGTGCTCCCGCAATTGTTGTTTGTTGTCCGTATTCCAGCAGTATTAATCTTCGGATAAATATTTTGGGCAACAACACCCGGTACAGTCGGTTTGGCCGAAAAATGCCACAGAGTGTGTCGCGGACCTGCCGGCATGTGCCGCGGCCCTACGGTATGGCCTGCTCGGCCGGAAGCTGCCGAGCACTACCGGCCGTGACTCGGCCAGTACCGGCCTGGGCCCAGATTGCCCGGCCATGTCGGCCGGGGCCAACTCCGACGGCCCGAACGACCCCGAAACCCGAACCTGAATACGAATCGATGATACGGTTACGACGTACTCGCAAAGACGAATCTAAAGGCTAAGAGAACACACAATTCCGACCACCCGAAGGCTCGGAATCCGACAACGGAAGTAATTACCCAAAACTTTGGGAAATTACGAAAATGGCCCAAAACATCCGAAAATCACGATACGCGATCGGAACACCAAACCAAAGCTTGCAACAAGAATAATAACATCAAATGAACTTACGAGAAACTCGAAACAACAGTTTCGGACGAGATTCGCAAGAATCGAACTCAAGTGCGGAAAAGCGTCTAAAAAGCTCGGAACTCAGCAAAACGATACCGAAACGAACTCGGATGACAAAAAGTGCAGAATTAATCATTCTCGAAATGACGAAACAGTCATGTGCGAGTCGTCAAAACGGACTTACGCCGAAAAAAGAAAATTACCGGAAATCGAAATTATGGGTATTACATTCTACCCTCCTTAAAAGAAGTTTCGTCCCGAAACTTAAAACAAGTAGGGAGAAGCAATATCCACTGTCAGGAAGACTCGACGAGATACACAAAAACCGAAAACTCGCGCCCAACGGCGAAACGCTGCAAGAAACGCCAAAAGACATACGGCGTGAAAACACGCTCCACGACGACCAACACAATGCCACCGACTAAGATTCAAAACAATAACGAGCAATTAACGTCACATCACATGCACACATTTAATCAAAGAAACGCACGCGACAACAAGCCGCACCCGACTAAAACGGCTATGCGAAAGAAACAAATAGAATAACACGATAGAAATCACTCCGATACTCATCAACAAGAAAATGTCCGACGTCAAAACACAAATAATTTCAAGATAACAGAAAATGATAATACCGGATATTACATTCTATCACACAAAAAATAAGTTTCGCCCCGAAACTTAAACTAAGGTTATCACAGTGATACGAAACAAAATATAACGACACATAATAAAATACCATGCTCATGACCTCGTGGTCCACTGACACGCCTCCGTAGGTTCAACAACTAAACGGGAACTTACACAAAACAAAATATCATTCAACAAGTTCCAAATGTAAAAGCATCCCAGAAACATCTCTACACGCGAAACAATCCGTGTAGCGGGTACCAAAAACACCATCACTAGACATCACTGGGCCCTCCGGAAGTAGAAATAGAATTCCGGTCCCTTATCATCTCGGAAACAATCTCGCAGTACTGAACTCGATGCCCCTCGTGTCCACAATTATAACAAGTCACTGGCGGTTTCTCACAATGCGCGCGTTCATGGACTAGAACGTTACAATTGAAACACCTAGGAGCATTACCAGAACTCAAAGACACCGACTTGGGTCCTTTGGGTTCTCTAACTGACCGAGAAGGTCCCATACTCGGCTGATACGAGGGTTGAGGTGTGGGAATCCCAATTCCCTTACTTCCCGATGCGTCATTGGAAATCTTTTGCTTTTTCGCTACCGACACGGACTCGGTAGACATTATAGCCATCTCAAACGCCAAGGCTTGATCCTGATAGTCCTTCAAGGTTGTACACATAAAAGGAGCCATACACTGCCGAATCTGAGGTTTCATACAGATATCAAAATAACGAACCTTATCTGCCTCACTTTTCACCTGATCCCGAACATAACACAGCTGTCGATTATAATCGACTATCGCCGATATCGACACGTCTCGGGGCGTAGCCGAGAAAAACTCGACAATCCTACGCTCTTTAACAGGCGGCGGACAATACTCGGCCTCCATGGCAGTTTTGAATTCAGTCCAAGTAGCGGTACGATCACTAGGCGCTACGGCCTCCCACCAGTCTGCAGATTCCCTGTCGAGTAGGTATTGAGCAATAGGCACTCTTCTCTCATCGGGGCAAGCTACAGCATCAAATGTTCTGTCCAACTGGAAGAGACAATTCTCCCAGCCTAACGAGTCCGAAGAACCTACAAAACGGGGCGGGTGCATTTTCATCACATCTCGTAACCACTTACCAGCTCCGTTATCTTCATCCGGAATCCCGTCTCGGTGTACGGTCTGATTCATAAGCGCCAACCGGTCACCACCGACGAAGGATGGTGGCGGCGCCAATATCAACATTACCTCTGGATGATTGCTGCTGATCACGACCACGACTACGACCACGTCCTCGGCCACGGCCTCTCGGCATACTGGACGGACGACCAATAAGAATAACACATCCAAACAAATATCACAACGTCAAGATAAGACAATAAATAGCAGCACGTTAAAACATCAACTCCAAGTCATCACACAAGTGCACGAACTAACACTGTAATTTTAGAACTTCATTAAAAAATAATCCACACAGTCACATCAACAGAGATGTTTGGATTTTACCAAATCAAACACGGTCAAAACCACACACGTATCGCAGGGATCAAACACTAACAACAAAAATAAAATGTTTCCGGGGTATTATTCAAATGATAAAATTTTAAAATTCTCAAGTTTGAAAAAAAAAATTGGTGAAATGAAAATTTTGAAAACACTTATAATACCTCGGTCGTTTAATTAAAACCATGTATCTCATTATCAAAACTGTTTTGATTGAAGCTGTTTGAAAAACAACACATTGAGGCTTCAATCTTTTCGCTAGACGATATCGTCAAAATGACCTTATCAATATATCATTATCTTTACTAGCGTTATACGGGGTAACAACATGTTACCACGCCATCTATCACTGATATATCAACAGAGATTAAATAACCATGGGGCACAGTACAATCGTAATAACAAATTTCTACCGGTCACTAAAAGTTTACGGCGTAACAACATGCGATTTACGGTCGTAATAACTCTGAGCTTACGGCCGTAATGGAAAACATCTTACGGCCGTAACATCTAGCCGCAGGATCACAGAATTGTCACAGTAGCCCCCAACACACAAACACATAACATTTAAATTCCGAAAATTAGGGTCGTTTCGCAAAACAAGATTTTTCCAAAAATTTTGATTTCCACAGAAATGCTCAAATCAGTAGTCTTTAAGGAAAAACGTTTTCAAAGCTACCCGTAGCGGGTATAATTACAACAATCCAAAATAGTCGTTATTAAAACCACATGCCCAAATGGCAAACAGGGTCGCCAATTCCATCACATACATCTCATGGCATCAAGTTTAAACACACAAAGAAAATCATTCATCGGAGTTTCTCACAAACTCTACCGTAAAACCCATCAAGGTTCACAACTTTCACACCATACCAACCACGTGGTGGTTCAAGGGCCAAACATCAATACATCCAGTTCTATACACGTACAGCGTATCCAAGTATCGAATACAACTTCATTACACAACACCGTGTAAATAAAATTATGCATCACAAATATCACACATAAATGAAATCATGAACACAGTTATTATGCATAAAAGAGGAGACTTACGTCCACAGGCCACACGGAGACGACGGTCGCCCATGATACTAATCTCATCCGCCAACATATCCAACGCGTTGTGACTACGCACAACTCAACTTGTCACCTGACGACTCGAACGACAAGACAACACATTACTCGACAAATCACGACTCGACTCGACCCAACAGCCTAGGTTTCCGCAACCTAAGATCCGATACCATAAATGTAACACCCCCAAAACCGTATGGGAATATTACACGCCGTAAACCCTTTCCGCAAGGATCTACCAGGCTAAACGTCCATAAACAACCAAATGCTTGCCCGGCCAGGGTCAAACAATATAATAATACAGACCGTTAAGGTCACTTAACACACAGACCGATGAGGTCACACAACTCAATCAACAGGAATGACTAACAACATTACCCACACAGGGGTCGAAATACAATACAGCGGAAGACTGAATCAACTCTAACAATACAACTAAACTCTACCAACTCTCAACTCTTGATTAGTATCGCAGCTCGTCATCCCCTTGTGCTAATCCTGTGATCGCTCCCCGAACTCGCATGTACCGACGCAGTATCAGACATCCACCCCGAATACTCGGGGGTTAGTAAAACTCCACTGTTTTACTAGTGCAAGTATCAAACCATACGAAATGTAACAAGCAAATAGCAACTACGAATTTAATACGTAAATCAATTATCAAAATGTTCCCGAGAAGTTTTAGAATTTCGAACTCAAGTAAGAGATATATGAAAAGGAACACATCATCTCGGGATTTTTAAAGGTAAATTCTTTTGGACCTCGAGTCCCAATTTACAAAACCTTTTCGTAAACATTAGGGCCTTAGCCCGATTCTCGCTTCAAAGCATACTAAATAATATATCATTATGAGTCCGAGATCCATATTTAAAATATTACCCGAACAATCATCTACACGATCATTGTTCGTACACATCATGTACCGAACTCCGAGGCCTCGACGGACCTTACCCGACCACATACACCGCTCGTACACATCATGTACCGAACTCCGAGGCCTCAACCGACCCTACCTACCACACACATCGTTCGTACACATCATGTACCGAATCAGAGGTCTCGCTGCCCTACCTGGATCACACACCTTGTTCGTACACATCATGTACCGAACTCCAGAGGCCTCGTCAGACCCTACCTGGATCACACACCTTGTTCGTACACATCATGTACTGAACTCCAAAGGCCTCGTCAGACCCTACCTGGATCACACACACACGCATCGACACGACTCAACTCATAATCATTAAATGTCAAGCCATTCCACATTACACCGAAATGTACAATCAAGTATGTAAACCAAAACAACACAAATATCATGATCATCACAACGACTCTTAACCAACATAACACACATTCGGTACACAGTACATTGCACAACCACGTGTACAACCATCTCATATGTACATCGCAATCCTGCACAAATGGCACAACGCCGAACACGTATACCAATATATGACTATTATCACAAAGCCTTCAAATTTCGGAAAACACAACCAACTCAAACGGAACATATTTACGGAGGAAAGCAAAAGCGTCATACATATCATACGTAATTACTAGTAGCAAGGTACAAGTCGTATAATAAGATACTTGCCTTAATAACCACTACCAAACGCTCCGAAGAACACGGTTCGACCGGGAAGCTCGGACCCCGAAGAAGACAATGAACGGAAGGGTTCCGACTCGAGTTCTTCACAAGAATTCGACCCTAACAACATAAATTCAATAAATCATCGATCATACGAGGAAGAATAATCATAGAACGCCCGAAAACCCCTCTATGACATTTTACCGGACACCTTCAAGGCGTCGGTCAAGAACTCGACCAAAATAATGAATCGATACGATCCAACCATGGGTTAACAAGGGAAATTATACAATACATCCAAATAATCATCAATCCATCACAATCATAAGTTAAATCGGATTAAACGGACGAAATCGAACAAAATACCCAAAATCCCCAAAATTAGATTTCTAGAAAATCTGACCTGATTCGCTCGATCAAAGGATGTTATAGGATGGATGATTGATGATATGAACTCCAAAACTTCATGGATTTGTTGACCAACAACATCTCTCCATGATAGGAACAACCCCAGCCGCGGAAGAGAAGTAGAAGAAGGAGAAAAAATGGCGAAAAAGGATTCTGGGCCTTAAATAGCCGCACAAGGTGCCGCGGCCCACAGAGTGTGCCGCGACAGCCAAAAATGGCTCCCGGTGGTCGGTGCCGCAGCCGCTGCCGGCCGGCGTGTGCCGTGGCACCTGCATACTTCGGTTTGGCCGAAAATGCCACAGAGTGTGCCGCGCCCGCGGCATGTGCCGCGGCCCTACGCAGAAGGCCTCGCCTGCCGAAGCCGCTGAGCACTACCGGCCGTGACTCGCCGGAAGCCGCCGAGCACTACCGCCATGACTGCCAAGACTGCCTGGGCCCAGATTGCCCGGCCATGTCGGCCGGGGCCAACTCCGACGGCCCGAACGACCCCGAAACCCAAACCTGAATACGAATCGTTGATACGGTTACGACGTACTCTCAAAGACGAATCTAAGAGCTAAGAGAACACACAATTCCGACCACCCGAAGGCTCGGAATCCGACAACGGAAGTAATTACCCAAAACTTTGGGAAATTACGAAAATGGCCCAAAACGTCCGAAAATCACGATACGCGATCGAAACACCAAACCAAAGCTTGAAACAAGAATAATAACATCAAATGAACTTACGAGAAACTCGAAACAATAGTTTCGGACGAGATTCGCAAGAATCGAACTCAAGTGCGGAAAAGCGTCTAAAAAGCTCGGAACTCAGCAAAACGATACCGAAACGAACTCGGATGACAAAAAGTGCAGAATTAATCATTCTCGAAATGACGAAACGGTCATGTGCGAGTCGTCAAAACGGACTTACGCTGAAAAAAGAAAATTACCGGAAATCGAAATTATGGGTATTACATTCTACCCTCCTTAAAAGAAGTTTCGTCCCGAAACTTAAAACAAGTAGGGAGAAGCAATATCCACTGTCAGGAAGACTCGACGAGATACACAAAAACTGAAAACTCGCGCCCAACGGCGAAACGCTGCAAGAAACGCCAAAAGACATACGGCGTGAAAACACGCTCCACGACGACCAACACAATGCCACCGACTAAGATTCAAAACAATAACGAGCAATTAACGTCACATCACATGCACACATTTAATCAAAGAAACGCACGCGACAACAAGCCGCACCCGACTAAAACGGCTATGCGAAAGAAACAAATAGAATAACACGATAGAAATCACTCCGATACTCATCAACAAGAAAATGTCCGACGTCAAAACACAAATAATTTCAAGATAACAGAAAATGAGAATACCGGATATTACATTTCCAACAAACGAAGGATTGAAGAATATGAAACTGTCATGCTAACAGAGGAATGTAGCGCAATACTACAAAAGAAGTTGCCACCCAAGCTAAAAGATCCGGGAACTTTCACAATCCCATGTACAATTGGTGAAGTGAATTTTGGCAAAGCTCTTTGCGATTTAGGGGCAAGTATCAACTTGATGCCCCTGTCAATTTTCAGCAAACTGAACTTGGGAGAAGCAAAAGCAACAACAGTTTCACTACAATTAGCTGATCGGTCAATCAAATATCCACGTGGGATAATAAAAGATGTACTCGTCAAAGTTGATAAATTCATATTTCTAGCGGATTTTATCATCCTTGACATGGAAGAAGATCAAGATATTCCCATTATTTTAGGAGGACCATTTCTCGCAACCGGACGTGCTCTTATTGACGTCTATGAAGGAAAGCTAATTCTCAGAGTGGAAGACGAACATGTCATCTTCGATGTCCTAAAAACTTTGAATCATCCCTCCACAGATGATTATTGTCTAAGAATAGACGCAATTGAAGCCATGGTAAACAAGTCTTTGGAGAAGATTTTATCTAAAGATCCTCTTGAGACATGTATAGCAAATTCTCTAACCAGCATGGAAGAAGAATATCACTTGGCCGAAACAGTTAACTATCTAGAAGCACTACCGCCCTTAAGAAGGCATTCACATTTTGAAGAGTTGGGGACAAGCTTCGCTAAACCGCTCCCTTCTTTACAAGAAGCTCCAATACTTGATCTCAAACCTCTACTCACACATTTGAGATACGCTTACTTGGGTATTTCCTCTACACTTCCGGTCATCATATCTAACATATTGACCGAACTTGAAAAAGGGAAATTACTAAGGGTATTGAGGAATCCCAAAATAGCAATTGGATGGACTATTGCGGACATTAGAGGAATAAGCCCCTCTATATGAACACACAAAATTTTGATGGAAGATGACTGAAAACCTTCAATTGAGCATCAACGACGTTTGAATCCAAACATGAAGGAAATTTTGAAAGCAGAGATTCTTAAATTACTTAACACAGGAATCATTTATCCAATCTCAGATAGTCCATGGGTGAGCCCTGTACATATGGTGTCCAAAAAGAGTGGAATCACAATCATAGAGAACGAGCACAATGAACTTATACCAACATGACCCATCACAGGATGGAGAATGTGCATTGATTACAGGAAGCTCAACAAGACGACCAGAAAAGATCATTTTCCACTCCCATTTATTGATCAAATGCTCAATAGATTGGCGGGACATTCTTACTACTGTTTTCTCGATGGCTATTCAGGGTACAACCAAATCGTCATAGCCCCAGAAGACCAAGAGAAAACAACATTCACATGCCCTTATGGAACATTTTCCTATAGAAGAAACCCATTCGGATTGTGCAATGCTCCAGTCACATTTCAGAGATGCATGATGTTAATATTCTCAGACATGGTTGAAAAATTCATTGAAGTTTTCATGGACGATTTCTCGGTTTTTGGAGATACATTTGATAAATGCCTAAATCACTTAGGCATGGTCTTGGAAAGCTGTGAAGACACATATCTAGTTCTCAATTGGGAGAAATGTCACTTCATGGTCCAGGAAGGAATCGTACTTGGCCATAGAATCTCACAACATGGAATTGAAGTCGATAAGGCAAAGATCCAAGTGATTGCAAAACTTCCTCCACCAATTTCAGTGAAAGGAGTAAGGAGTTTTCTCGGGCAGGCAGGATTTTATCGGAGGTTCATAAAAGATTTCTCAAAAATAGCAAAACCTCTCTGTTCTTTGCTTGAGAAAGATACACCATTTTTTTTCACAAATGAATGCCATGTGGCCTTTGCAACTTTGAAGGATAAGCTTACATCAGCTCCAATCATCATTTCTCCAGATTGGACTATCCCATTCATTCTGATGTGCGATGCAAGTGATTATGCTATGGGGGTCGTGCTGGGCCAGAAGAAGGACAAAATGATGCAAGTGATCCATTATGCTAGCCGGACTATGAATGATGCACAGCTGAACTACAAAACAACTGAAAAAGAGATGCTTGCAGTGGTTTATGCCTTTGATAAATTTCGATCCTACTTATTAGGATGGAATGTCATTGTCTACACTGATCATTCAGCTTTGAAATATTTAATGATAAAGCAAGATGCTAAGTCAATGCTAATCCGATGGGTCCTACTTATGCAAGAATTCAACATATAAATCTGAGACAGAAAGGGAACAGAGAACCAAGTGGTGGATCATCTCTCACGACTAGACCAAAACAATGCTCAAGAGAAGGAAATAAATGAAGTATTTCCGGATGAACAACTGTTCCAAATCTCTAATATGCAGGAAGAACAAAATGCACCATGGTATGCAGACATCGTTAATTTCCTTGTAAGTGGAATAATTCACCCAAATTTTTCCCATCATCAAAAGAAAAAATTCTTCTCCGGGTTGAAATACTATTACTGGGAAGATCCTCTATTGTTCAGATGAGGACCTGATCAAATCATCTGGAGATGCATACCAGAAGAAGAAATGGAGAAGGTATTAGAAAGATGTCATTCCTCTCACTATGGAGGACATTTTGGGGCTTCAAAAACAGCAGCAAAAATTCTTGAAGCTGGATTCTATTGGCCCACTCTGTTCAAAGATGCACATACACTTGTCTCTAAGTGTGACCGGTGCCAAAGACATGGAAACATGTCAAAAAGAAATGAAATGCTAATGAATTTCATCCTTGAAGTTGAAATCTTCGACGTTTGGGGAATTGATTTCATGGGACCCTTTCCATCATCGTTCTCTAATGAATACATCCTTGTAGTTGTGGACTACGTATCTAAATGGGTGGAGGCTATTGTATTACCAACAAACGAAGCTAGAGTCATGGTAAATTTTCTAAAGAAAAATATATTCACTCGCTTCGGAACTCCGAGAGTTATTATCAGTGATGGCGGATCTCATTTCTGCAATCACCAGGTTAAGGATCTACTGACCAAATTCGGAGTAAAACACTGTGTCGCTACCTCTTATCACCCACAAACCAGTGGACAAGTCGAGGTCTCCAATCGTGAACTGAAACGTATACTTGAGATGACAGTCGACTCATCTCGGAAAGATTGGTCGAAAAAGCTGGATGATGTGCTCTGGGCTTACAGAACAGCTTATAAGACACCGACAAGCATGTCTCCATTTCGTTTGATTTTTGGAAAAGCCTGTCACCTGCCAGTAGAACTTGATCATCGAGCCTTTTGGGCTATAAAAAAATTAAACTTTGATGAACAGTTGGCTGGAAAGAAAAGGTTGTTGCAGTTAAATGAGTTAGATGAAATCCGACTCGACTCATATGAAAATGCCAAAATCTACAAAGAAAAAACAAAAAAATGGCATGACAACAAAATTCTAAGAAGAGATTTTAAAGCAGGAGACCAAGTTCTCCTTTTTAATGCACGATTGCGTCTGTTTCCGGGTAAGCTGCGATCACGGTGGACGGGCCCATACACAATCAAAGAGGTGTTTTCTCATGGAGCTGTGGAGATTTATAATACAACCGACGGGAGTTTCAAAGTAAACGGCCAACTGTTAAAGCCATATCTGGGAGGAGAATTCTCGACAGCAAAGTCAATCATAATGCTGGAAATACCTAATTGATCAGACGAGAAGTCAAGCTAAGGACGTTAAACAAAGCGCTTATTGGGAGGCAACCCAATCTCTATTATTTCGCAAAATAAATTTGGGGGTAACACAGAAAGATTCAACAACAAGAGCAAGGATCACATCGTTCATAAAATCCAGGGAGTCTTTCTTTCATTATTCTCACACACATAATAAATATAATTTTTTTAAAAAAAAAAAACCAAAAAAAATAAATAAAAAAAATACGGCCGCATCCACAATCTTACGGCCGTACATATCGCCTTCCATACGGCCGCACACATATTTGTTATGGCCATATCCCTTCTGTTTTAAAAGTAAAATTTTAACGAAATTTTGATACGGCCGTAAGTTATAAATCTTACGGCCGTATGTTGTTCCAGTATGATTTTTAGGAAAGCACCTTACGGCCGTAACTCTTGTATGTTATGGCCGTAGCCCAAAAATATTGTGAAAAAACGAAAGCATCATACGGCCGTAACTATTGCACGTTGCGACCGTATCTTAAAAAATTGTCAAAAAATGAATGCTACACACGGCCGTAACTTGAGTATGTTACGGCCGTAACTCTACAGCTTTATAAAAAAACACGGTTTTGTGAATCACAATCACAAACCCGGCGGGACACAGAGGCAAATTTGCGAAAATATTCCCCTTCTCAATCCCTACTTTCAAAAACACAAATTCTTCAATACAATTCAATCTCCTATCAACAGTAACACCTAAATCATCAGGTTTTTCTTTCAATCCTTGTTTCAATTTATATATTTTTTTTATGGTTTTAGTTACTCACTTTATATTTGTTTTTAGATTCCTATTTTCGTAAGATTCGTTGTTTGAAACATGTTTAGTTGTTACTATTGTTGATATTTGTATGGTTATTTGATTCATTGATTTGTGGTGACTTTGTGGATTTGAGTTTGAATGAAAAACTTGTTAAAAAAACTATGAACTCAAGGTGTCCGACGAAATGCCACAACGAAAATCTTTGAATTTTTTGGACGTTTTTGTTGGTTTTGCTTGATGATTATAGTCGTGTGATGAAAAGGAAGTTGTTTTTGTTTAATTTCAGGGATGGCACCGAAGAAATCGTCAAAAGGAAAAGAAAGGTTGGTTCGTCGTCTCAAGAACCGGCACCACCGCAAAGAATTCAAAACACACGGTGCATTAAGGAGCGATTGTTCAAACTTGATGATTTCACTGGCGATTTGGATAGAGACACTATCACTAACCCGTTCATCCAAAAGTTCATAGACAACGGGTGGGAAAAATTCATGTCCGAACTTCCAAATGGTAACCCCACCTTGGCCCTAAACTTTTACAATACTTTCAACAAATCCATTGGGCAGGTAGGGTCGCCTACATATCCTCAAACGACTGTGAAAGGGAAAGTGATAAATTTTTCACCATATGTGATTAACAAGTATTTGGGGGTTGATTCCACTAATGCAGTTGACATTTCAATCTTACCTAATGAGGATGTGTCGGATGATAGGGTTTTACGATGGGCATTGGTGAGCGATCTCCATGACAGTATTGGGATCATCAAACCCCGATACAACCAGGTAGACCTCATTGATGATGCTTGGTACTTATGGATGTGGGCAGCCGGGAGTATTTACCCGACTTCGACTCTGACGACAGTTTCCATCGGCCACCTGTGAGGTTTATTTGCTATCCGCCGAGGGGTCAAAATGGATGTGGGTACTCACATTTATAATACTATTTGTCACTATGCCAGCATGGTCCCTACTAGGCAAGAGATGCCATACCCCTACCTTATCACCGGTATTTGCAGGAGCCAGAAGGTAAAAATTTCGGCAGGGGGTGATATATTGACGCATGTGGATCGGCTAAACGGCCGGAGTAGTATTTTTCGAAGTACTCAGTTAAGGAGCAAACGGGCACATTTGGAACCGGAAGAGGAAAGTGTAATACCCGGTCGAAAGTCATGTCATTTCAAACCTCTTCTTGTTCTTCGAATCGTGATTTGTTGGGCGAACCCTTGTAATCATTGCTTGGAACCACCGTTTTGGGGTTCCCGTACTTCTATTTCGTGTTATTGTTGCCCAGACATTGAATCATATTGCTTTTATTCTCTTTCCGGGTCATTTTTCATCATTTTAGGACCCGAAGGGGGGGTGAGCCGCGGCACAAGGAGTGTGCGCCGCGGCACACACATTTCCTAAACTCCGCCGAGCGGATCGCACCGGTGCCGCGGCACACGCCGCAAAGGCCGCGCACACCGCCGAGTCAATGCCGCGGCACACCTATGCCGAGCCGCAGACACCGGTGTTGCATCTTCAAAAAACCGTCAGACCCGGTGCCGCGGCACACTGGCCGAGCCGCGCACACCGCCGAAACTGGGAACAATTTTAGGCTCGTGCCGCGCACACTGGCTGAGCCGCGGCACACAATGCGGTCAACTGCATAATTCGGCCTTTTAAGCGAGATTTCAGCACATTTCCTCCATTTCCTTCTTCCACCTGCGAGAGAGAGAGAGAGAGTTGAGGGGAGGAGTTTTCTCACATCTATCACTTGTGTGTTGGATTTTTACCGTTTTCATTCGGTTGGGAAGCCCGGATAGTCGATCTAACGCGTATTCCTCGGATCATAGAGCTTGGATATTCAAGAGGTAATTTCTTCAACATCTTGATTCTCGATCTTGTATGGGTATTGACGTTTTGGATGTTAAAATCACGGAGTATGAAGTGGTATATGCGTGATTATGGACATGTTTGAGTATTCATCGGATTATTGAAAGTTTATTCAAAAGCACTTTGAATTATATGTTGGATTTTGGGGGCTTTCGTAGATTCGTCCGTTTTATCCGATCGAAGCTTGAGAACTTTGAGGTTTTGATATATCTATATTGTATGCGTGTTTTCTTACGATTTTACGGGTTGAATTGTGTCGTTTTCGGACTTGTGAGATTTTGGACGATTTTCCAACCTCTAGTTGATTATCCGTATATCTTTATGAATCGTAGACGGGTTTCGGGGGTTTCTTCGTGTAATTTGAATATGGATAATTGATTATCATATTCCTTGGGAATCGTTTAGGTGCCGGAAGCACGTTCTTGGACCTACCAATCTCATACCCCTTTTTCCGTTCGTTCCTCGATGTCTCAAAGGCAAGTATATATTTATGATTGCACGTTCTCGACTTTGAAAGTAAGATATATGTTTGGCATAATTATTTATATCCACTCCGGACGGCCGACGGTCCTCCGAGGGTTTCGTAGCCTCCAGTGCGATTCCATGGATAATATGAATTAACCACTCCGGACGGGCCGATGTGTCCTCCGAGGGTTCCGTAGCCTCCAGTGCGGTTCCACGGTATTCATATATGTATTGATGACGGATGATATGAACGAACCACTTTGGGGCGGGCCGGCTGTGTCCCCTAAGGGTTCCGTAGCCTCTCAGTGCGGTTCCACGGTATTCATATACGCCTTGATGTGATGCTATGAGATTTAGTTATTCGAATACTAGTCTTGAATTGATGAATTGACGGTTACATTTACTTTATTGTCGAGGAGTATTGTGTTTCATACTTGATATACTTGCACTAGCTATTCGACGGCTAACCCTTTATGGGGAAATACTTTTATGTATTTCAGTTCCAGGAGAGCGGACGGGTGTATCGGGTCGGCATAAAGATGGTGGGCAAGTGTAATACCGTGTCTTTCTTCCAGCTTATGTTTGGAGTTTCCTGCTCAAAGGTTGTTGTAATCGATCGCTTTTGAATACTCGAGTATTGTTTTCCCTTTTCCTTGATGTTCCGGCCTGTGTTTGCCGAAGTATTGATTCGAGTTGTGATGTTTGTAAATACATTGGTTATGTTTCGAATACCTTTGTATTGTTTTTCATTCCATTGTGTGTAGACCTTATCGGTCAAATTTTATGGTTCCGCGTATGTTTAGCCTTGTGGGTCCCACGGTGGGGCTTACGGCGCTGTAATATCCCTGAATAACTTGGAGGTGTTACAGAAAGTAGCCACGAGGAGGAATATGAGCCCGATGACGATGCCGGAGAAGACTTGACGCCTTTTGAGACAGATTTGCTAGAAAATCAGAATGAAATAATCGACCGACAATTAAAAATGGAGAAGTGCTTTGAAAAGCTTTTTCGTTTTCTAAACATCCCTGACGACACCCCTGGAGGATCAAAAACCTAAAATTTCAGGGAGTTTTCTGTTTTCTCACTTACTTTTCAATTCTAAAACTCGGGACAGTTTTTATCTTTAAGTTTGGGGGTGTTTTGGAACTTTTGTGTTTATTTTGTTTGTTTTATAACTGTGGTGTTTATTTTGTTTTAAATTGTATGATTGCGTTATTGGTGTGTAGTGTATGGTGTGCTTTGATTATTTTGGTATGTTTTAATTATTTTTATTATTTGGCATTGATTTGTGAGATTTATAGATCTGGCTATAACACCAATAAATTAGCTATATACAAGCTTCTAAAATCATTTTAACCGGTAAAAAAAATTGTATATTCCAAAATTTTTGAGCCTTAATCTCTCTTTCCAAGCCTTGTAGTTATCATATAAAATCGAGTCATTCGTTACCTTGAGAAAAGAAGAATCAGTCGGTTGCTGAAAAATAGAACTGAAATTTACTTAATTTGTGGAGTTTTTGATTTTTCATGCTTAGCTAATAAACGATTTTCTGCAAAAATCCTATTCCCTAAAGAAAAAAAAAGGAGTCATTGGTGAAAGGAGTTTAGTTGAAAAAAAAAGGGAGAAGTATTGAGCAGCAACAGCTGCCTAATTTTGGGGGTCCTAAAATTTTGCGAAAAATAAAAGACTAACCATTATTGGTGCGAAGCTGCCATCTCACACGAAATGGAAATTGTGTTGGTGAAAAGAGCTACACGTTAGCAAATAACGGTGTGAAAACTGTCACCTAAAAAAATGGAAATTATGTTGGTGAAAAGAGCTACACGTTAGCAAATAACGATGTGAAAGCTATCACTAAGGGATGTAGTTTATGAGCATATTTGAATTAATTAGCGGCTGAATTTCAATACACTCAATTTCGTGAAAAATCACAATATTTGATGACGCCAATAAAATTCTTCTTCATATTGAGTCGAAAAATAAACGAGTGATCGAGAGCAACCATTAAAGGGAGTCGTGTGTATCACGAGTGGGAAAGAAATAATCAACCTTTTGGGGGGAAACCTTGCATTTTGGAATTACAAAATAAAACCGTGTTTTAACTTCAAAATCATTAGTAGATTTATTTTGAATCTTGATTCATTCTATCTACTGTATAAAGCTAGTTGTTGTGTATTAATGGCATTTTGATCTCCTTTTCTCTTTTTATATATTTTTTTAATTTATGTATGTATTATTATTTTTGTCTTATTTTTATTTTTATTTTTGGAGTGTGATTAATAAAGAGTCTTGCTCGGGACTAGCAAGAGTTCAAGTTTGGGGGTGTGATAAGTGTCAGTTTTATACACTTATCCATGGTTTGTATCGATATATTTCACCCATAATTGAGCTAGTCTACTCGTTTTTGCTTTGATTAATTAGCTTTTAATAATTTTATTATTTATCAGATGAAAATATAAATTTAGTCTGAATCGGATTGAATTACTGATTTACTCAAGAAATAACATGTTTATAAAATATTCTCTTTGTTGAATTTTGATGTATTCATGTTGTAGGGCTTTCAGAGATGAGTTCGACAGTCTTTCCGGATTCAAAATCAGAGTTATATATCAAAAGTTATCATCCGAAGAAGATTTAGGGCAAAAACGCTAAGTCTAAGAAATTCTGGGCTGAAAATGAAGTCTAAAACTCCATACGGGCGTGTACGGGCGTAACTCACAAATGCAAATTTACGAAGCCATGTTACGGCCGTAACTACTCAATGTTACGGCCGTAAGTTATCACAGTTACGGCCAAAACTCCTCAATGTTACGGCCGTAACTCTTGGCAGATTATTGATCATTGCCTAATTTTTTATACTTTTGGTCTATTATTGAGGGGATGACTGGCATTGATCCGATCTAATGTAATAATGCTGGAGTTTTGGAGCTATTAGATGACTTTAGGTGTATAAATAGACCCCTTAGATCCATCATTATTCATCATTCATCTTATATTTTTCCACTTTTTGTAATATTTTCTTTTTTGTGTGAAGAACACACTTGTGTTCTTGAGTGATTTGTGTAATAGTGGTATAACATATGTTGTTCAGGGAGTTTATTGCTTCTTTCTCCTTTATCTACTAAGGGAGTTAGGATCAATTCTTTCTCTTTTTCAACTAATAATAACCACTCAAGCTTGTATTATGTTTATTAAACCCTTCATGGGCTAAGTTACCATAGTTGGGATTATTAACAAGGTTAGTCATGTTATTTAAGTTTGTATAAAGATCTATTATGAATTACTTATTATTGTGTGTGATTTTCATTGTTTGAACAATCTTTATTTATTTGGCCAATAAATGACGATATTTATGGTCTTCATATGTTTCGAAAGAAAATATCTTTGATTAGATCAAATGATCTTCACTCTAAGTTGTTCTAGGGGATAGAAATATACCTCTAGACCTTAGATGGTTCTTTGAGCTATTTTCATAAAACCTAATGCTAAGTATTGAATCCAATCAACATAGAAATATAGTGGATTGATTCAATATATAAGGGGCGTTTTATAGTTCGAAAGAGAAACCGTATTTTTAAGGAAAATCAAATCTACACAACATAATAAGTAAATTCATCTTATGATCTCCTATACATCTTCTATAACTAATGATCAACTAAGTTTGTAATCCCAACTATTTCATTATATCTTTTATTAATCTATTATTAGTGTAATCTTTCATTTCCTTGAATATTAGAACTATTATTGCATTTTATTTGCAATTGTCAAACCAAACTCTTAAATTGTGTGTTTCAATCATATAAATATATATAACAAATAGTTAAATAGTGTATAATTCAATATGTAACCTAAGTTCCTCGTGGGATCGATAAACTGGACTCAAAAGGTCCACTTACTACTTGATACGATATCGTGCACTTGCGATAGTTACACTAACCACGTGTCAGGGGGTTTAAGGACTTGTAAGTTGTAAAAGGCAATGGAATTTAAGACCGAATTAATTAATTCAAGGCGGCCCCCCGTCGAAAGCAAATGGTGGTTCTAAGTAGTGATTTTATTTTTGATTTTCGAAAGGAGGGGACCGTACATATCAAAGGATTGAAACCCTTTCCATAAGGGGACGCCAAGATACGTAATCGGTAAATCAACTTTATTAAACCCCGAAATTCTTTGCACCCAACTAGCAATTTGAAGAGTCGGATTGTTCATCAAAAAATTACTTTTATGGTTGTTGATCTTTTGACCAGAAACATTCTCATAATGAGTAATGCAATTATTGAGAATGTGGAGACTCCTTTTGGAAGCATTAAGAAAAATGAGAATATCATCGGCATACGCAAGATGCGTGATTTTCACTTTTTTCTTAATCTTATAGTACATCGAAGGATTATTGGAAACATTCGATCAATACTCCTAGAAAAGTAATCCGCGGCAATCACAAAAATGAGAGGGGAAAGAGGGTCCCCTTGTCGAATATCTCTCCCGCTTTTGAAAAAACCCCTCAGCTGCCTATTCACAAGAACCGAAAACCAACAATTAAAAATACACGATTTGATAAAACCAATCCAAACATTAGAAAAACCAAAGCTAGACATCACTTGAAAAATAAAATTCCAATTGTTCCTATCATAAGCTTTTTCCAAGTCGAGTTTAATAATAGTATTAGTTACCGATTGAGATATATCATGGGTAATTTCATGAGCCGTCAAAATATTGTCCGTAATATTCCTACCTTTGATGAAGCCAGACTGGGCCGGGTTGATAATGGAAGGGAGAATATTGCCAAGTCTTTTACTAAGGATTTTCGCAATGATTTTATAAGAAGTATTACATAGGCTAATCGGATGAAAATCTTTCCATGATTGAGCGTTATTATTTTTCGGGATGAGTGTAATGGTGGTGGAGGTGAAGGCCCGAGGCAACAGGGAACCACCAAAAAATCTAAAACGGCATCCAAAACATCCCAACAAACAATATCCCAACATATTTGATAAAATTTAGCATTAAACCCGTCCGTCCCGGCAATACTATCACCATCCATATCAAAAACACAACTTTTGACTTCATCAATTGTAGGATTACTACAAAGACTATTATTAAGATCATTGGAAATTATATTAGGCACCATCCGGGGGTCGATGCTGTCTAATACAGAGTTTTGCTCCATAAAACAATTGGAGAAATATGAAACCGCGGACTCACTTATCTCCTCGGGATTCGTGATCGTGCGACCATTGTCCCGAATCGAATGAATAAAGTTTTTGTGTCTTTTCTTTTTCACAACGGAGTGAAAAAATTTGCTATTCCTTTCCCCTTCGATAATCCATTTCACATTAGACTTTTGTTTCCAAAAATACCCTTCCATGGACAGTACAAGGGTAAGGTTGGCATTCATTTTTTTAAGCTGGATGAGATTATTGGTGGATGGGTCGCGATCAAAGTCATTTTAGGAAACTTGAACCGCATAATGGGCTTGATCAACAAGTTTAAACATCCCTTTAGAATTGGTATAAAGTTCCCAAGATTCCTTCACAATAGATAAGAACAGACGGTGTTTAATCCACATATTCTGAAATCTGAAGGACGACTTGGGTTTAGAGATATTATTAATAAATTGAGACAACATGGAGTTATGATCCGATTTGAATTTAGGGAGATGTCTAATGGACATGCAAGGAAAAGCCGAATACCATTCTGGGGAGAGAAGGATCCTATCCAGTCTTTGCCAAACACCATTACTATACCAGGTGAAGAGGGTGCCAACAAATCCACCGTCAGTTAAGTTGCAGTTTAATAAAGCATCATTAAACTCCTCCATATCTGAATGGATTGGGACAGCCCCTCCTTTTTTCTCGTCAGGTTGGAGGATAATGTTGAAATCTCCCCCAACCATCCAAGGAATCTGGCTTTGACTGACGGAAAGAAGATCATCCCACAGGTCCCTTCTCTCAAGTTTGGTATTTCTACCATAAACCACTGTTAATAAAAAAAAAAGGGTTGGGAAGGGAATCACATATAACTTCCACATGAAGCAACTGGTCCTTATTTTGTAAAATATTGATTTGAAAACCAGGTTCAGAGAAAAGCCAGATATGATTACTAACATTGGCGCAAACATTAGAAAAACCAAATCCTTTAAGAAAAAAATTGGAGTCCAAATTCACCTTAGGTTCAATGAGAGCCAAGATGTTAAAATGGTGTTTTCTTTTTAACATTCTGATTTTATTTTGGGCAGGTTTGTTCCCAATACCTCTAATATTCCAAAAAAGTGTACTAATCATTATGGATAGCTCCACTCCTAGTCCTCTTTTTTATTATATTAGAAGCTTCGTGATAATTTTTTGATTTCCACGTCTGCCCATTTTAATCGGGAGCCTGAGAATTGGATTTTTATGATTTTCCTTAAAAGGAATGATTTCAGTTCCAATCGGGTTAAAATCTATGTCAATATGATCAGACAAGGATTGTCCAAACAAGGACTGCCTGGAGTATGCAGATCTGTCCGAGTTGTAGTTTTCTGAACCTGCAAAATATTCGGTCGAAGAGTCAGAAAGTTCAGCAATACTATTAGTCATGATAGCCTCATAATCCTCCCCACATATATTGGGCACACTTTCCTGCGGTTCAGTATCACGAAAATAGGGTTCACGTATAGATTTTAATTTTTGTTCCCCATTAATACAGGGCTGGTGATGATTATTTTTTCCCCCTCTTCCAAAAGATTCACCTCGATCAGGCCTGAGGGGTCAAAAGGACAATTATCATTTTTCAAATTATTTAATGGGGAATCCAACACCAAATCATCTAACTGCGAAAGAATCTGAAAAGAGTACGAAATAGCCAAAGAATCATTAGCCGATTGTGGATCCAAGGGCAAGTTGGGGAAGGGAGTTTCCTCCTCATTTTCTAACACCGCAAATATATTTCTCGTATCCACCTGCGCTCCCTTAATCGAGTCCGAAGCTGTCATTTTTTGCAACATCTCCCAAACCAGCATTAGAAATATTAACCGACCTAACAGATGGGCCTGGTCCTTTATTGTGAATAGTTATTATCGGATCCTTTAAATTGTTATTTTTCGAAGGGGACCTTATATTAGTCTGGCCAACGGTCACCCATTTTTCTTTTTCTATTTCTTTACCCTTCTCCAAATTGCTTTTGTTTTGAAATTTATTCTCAAACGTTTTGGGTTTTAATGATGGATTTTTAATGTAACAAGCTTCAATGTCATGACCAACATGTCGACAATGCCGACAATACCGGGGTAATTTTTCATACTCGAATTCTAACTCAGTTAAAACACCATTACACTTGATGCCAACCGAGTTAGGCAACACATATGTGAGACTAATTTCAACACAAATTCGAGCAAACTGAAGTCTGTTCTTATTTATAGTGTTATCATCCGCTTTAACAAACGTGCCAATAAGGGAACCAACAGTATGAAGAGCGCGTAAATCAAACCATTGGATTGGTAAGGCATGAATTTTAACCCAAATCGGAGCTTTATCTAGTTCATGTTTAAAGTCAAAAAAAAGGATCCCATTTGAATAATCACATAGGATATCTGAAAATGTTCAACTCCCATTTCAGCCATAATTTAGCACAAAAATTATCATTTTGGAGATTAATAAGGACATGTTTGAAGTTTAAAAACTGGACTTTACAGGGTCTAAATCCAGATTGTTGCAAGTGTTTAGAAATGGCGTCATTAGTCGGTTTCCCAAATGAGAACTTACCAATAAGTGTATTTTTATAAATACCCGATACCTGTTCAAATTCCTCGGCCGAGAAAACAGCGGTCGGGAATTCACCGGAGAGGTCCACCTGACCAAGCAAAACAATCGAGGTAGGCCCTCTATTGACAGCATCGACAAATGAAACAGGCCCCGGAGTGCCGACAACATTCCTGTTGGAAGGATGAACAAAATTATCAGAATTCGGACTAACATAAATCTCACCTTCTTCAAGGCCAGCTACAATGGGCGGGACGACAGGCGGGAGGAATTTGAGCACATATCCGGCAAACACCGCCGTTGTCTCCCGTATCACTTTCCGGGAGGAATTTGAGCACATTTGAGCACATTTCCTATTAACAAGATGTAATCAAGAAGTAAAGGCTTAATCAGAGTTGTTATAGTGAATCCTTGCTACAACAAGACCTAATCAGGAAAGAAAAGATTAATTAGAGTTGTTATAGCCAATTCTGAGTACAAAAGGCTCGAATCTAATAGAGTTCCAATTAGAATGCATGTAATATGGTTTTATCTGTTATTAACAAGACTTATCAAGAAGTAAAGGCTTACTCGGAGCTATTATTCGAATCCTTGCTAAAAAATACTTAATCAAAATGCAAAAGATTATTCGGAGCTGTTATAGCCAATTCTGAGTACAAAAGGCTCAAATCTAATCAATAAACCCGAGTTTTCACAGAGTTCCAATTCGAATGCATGTAACATGGTCTTATCTCCTATTAGAAAGACTTAATTAAGAAATAAAGACTTAATCAGAGATATTATAACCAATTCTTAATATAAAATGCTCGAGTCTAATCAATAAAACCGAGTTTTCGTAGAGTTCAGACTAAAATACATGTACCATGGTTTTATCTCCTATTAACAAGACTTAATCAAGAAGTAAAGGCTTAATCGGAGCTATTATGGTGAATCTTTGCTACAACAAGACTTAATCAATAAAGAAAAGATTAATCAGAGCTGTTATAGCCAATTATAAGTACAAAAGTCTCGAATCTAATAATAAATCCGAGTTTTCACAGAGTTTCAATTCGAATGCATGTAACGTGGTCTTTTCTCATATTAACATGACTTAATCGGAGCTATTATGTCAAATCTTTCTACAACAAGACTTAATCAAGAAGTAAAAGAATAATCGGAGCTTTTATAGCCAATTTCGAGTACAAAAGGCTCGAATCTAATCAATAAAGCCGAGTTTTCATAGAGTTCCGACTGGAATCCATGTAACGTGGTCTTATCTGTTATTAACAAGACTTCTCAAGAAGTAAAGGCTTACTCGGAGACATTATGCAAATTCTTGCTACAAAAAGACTTAATCAAAAAGCAAAAGATTATTCGGAGCTGTTGTAGCCAATTCTGAGTACAAAAGGCTCGAATCTAATCAATAAACCCGAGTTTTCATAGAGTTCCAATTCGAATAAATGTAACGTGGTCTTATCTCCTATTAACATAACTTAATCAAGAAATAAAGGCTTAATCGGAGCTATTATAGCGAATCATTGCTACAACAAGATGTAATCAGGAAGTAAGGTTTAATCGAAGCTATTAAAGTGAATCCTTGTTACAACAAGACTTATCAAGAAGTAAAGGTTTAATCGTAGCTATTATAGCGAATCCTTACTACAACAAGACTTAATAAAGAAATAAAATATTAATAGGAGATCTTATAGCTAATTACGAGTACAAAAGGCTCAAATCTAATCAATAAACCAGATTTTTTACAGAGTTCTAACTCGAATGCATGTAACGTGGTCTTATCTCCTATTAACAAGATGTAATCAAGAAGTAAAGGCTTAATCAGAGCTATTATAGTGAATCCTTGCTACAACAAGACCTAGTCAAGAAAGAAAAGATTAATCAGAGTTGTTATAGCCAATTCTGAGTACAAAAGGCTCGAATCTAATCAATAAACCCGAGTTTTCATAGAGTTCCGAGTCGAATCCATGTAATGTTGTTTTATCTGTTATTAACAAGACTTATCAAGAAGTAAAGGCTTACTCGGAGCCATTATGCGAAGCCTTGCTACAAAAAGACTTAATAAAAAAGCAAAAGATTATTCGGAGCTGTTATAGCCTGAGTACAAAAGGCTCAAATCTAATCAATAAATCTGAGTTTTCGCAGAGTTCCAATTCGAATGCATGTAACATGGTCTTATCTACTATTAGCAAGACTTAATATAGAAGTAAATACTTAATCAGAGATATTATATCCAATTTTAAATACAAAATACTCGAATCTAATCAATAAATCGAGTTTTTGTAGAGATCCGACTCAAATACATGTGCCATGGTTTTATCTCCTATTAACAAGACTTAATCAAGAAGTAAAGGCTTGATCAGAGCTATTATGGTGAATCGTTACTACAACAAGACTGAATCAAGAAGTAAAAGATTAATCGGAGCTGTTATAGCCAATTCTCAGTACAAAAGGCTCGAATCCAATCAATAAACACGAGTTTTCATTAGAGTTCCGACTCGAATGAATGTAACGTGGTCGTTTCTCATATTAACATGACTTAATCGGAGCTATTATATCAAATATTTCTACAACAAGACGCAATCAAGAAGTAAAAGATTAATCGGAGCTTTTATAGCCAATTTCGAGTACAAAAGGCTTGAATGTAATCAATAAAGCCGAGTTTTCATAGAGTTCTGACTCGAATGTATGTAACGTGGTCTTATCTCCTATTAAGGAGACTTAACCAAGAAGTAAAGGCTTAATCGGAGTTATTATATCCAATATTTGCTACAACAAGACTTGATCAAAAAGTAAAATATTAATCGGAGCTCTTATAGCCAATTCCGAGTACAAAAGGCTCAAATCTAATCAATAAACTCGAGTTTTCATACAATTCCAACTCGAATAAATGTAACATGGTATTATCTCCAATTAACATGACTTAATCAAAAAATAAAGGCTTAATCGGAGCTATTATAGCGAATCCTTACTACAACAAGACTTAATCAAGAAGTAAGGTTTAATCGGAGCTATTATAGCGAATCCTTGTTACAACAAGACTTATCAAGAAGTAAAGGTTTAATCATAGCTATTATAGCAAATTCTTTCTAAAACAAGACTTAATCAAGAAATGAAAGAATAATAGGAGCTCTTAAAGCCAATTACGAGTACAAAAGGCTCGAATCTAATCAATAAACCAGATTTTTTGCAGAGCTCTGACTCGAATGCATGTAATGTGGTCTTATCTCCTATTAACAAGATGTAATCAAGAAGTAAAGGCTTAATTAGAGCTATTATATTGAATCCTTGTTACAACAAGACCTAATCAAGAAAGAAATGTTTAATCAGAGTTGTTATAGCCAATTCTGAGTACAAAAGGCTCGAATCTAATAGAGTTCCGACTAGAATGCATGTAATGTGGTTTTATCTGTTATTAACAAGATTTATCAAGAAGTAAGGGCTTACTCGGAGCTATTAAAGGGAATCATTGTTACAATAAGACTTATCAAGAAGTAAAGGTTTAATCGTAGCTATTATAGCGAATCCTTACTACAACAACACATAATTAAGAAATAAAAGCTTAATAGGAGCTCTTATGTCCAATTACGAGTACAAAAGGCTCGAATCTAATCAATAAACCAGAGTTTTTACAGAGTTCTGACTCGAATGCATGTAACGTGGTCTTATTTCCTATTAACAAGATGTAATCAAGAAGTAAAGGCTTAATTAGAGCTATTATAGTGAATCCTTGCTACAACAAGACCTAGTCAAGAAAGAAAAGATTAATCAGAGTTGTTATAGCCAATTCTGAGTACAAAAGTCTCGAATCTAATCAATAAACCCGAGTTTTCATAGAGTTCCGACTCGAATGCATGTAATGTGGTTTTATCTGTTATTAACAAGACTCATCAAGAAGTAAAGGCTTACTCGGAGCCATTATGCGAATCCATTCTACAAAAGGACTTAATCAAAAAGCAAAAGATTATTCGGAGCTGTTATAGCCTGAGTACAAAAGTCTCAAATCTAATCAATAAATCCGAGTTTTCATAGAGTTCCAATTCGAATGCATGTAACATAGTCTTATCTCCTATTAGCAAGACTTAATTAAGAAGTAAAGACTTAATCAGAGATATTATAACCAATTCTCAATATAAAATACTCGAGTCTAATCAATAAAACCTAGTTTTCGTAGAGTTCAGACTCAAATACATGTACCATGGTTTTATCTCCTATTAACAAGACTTAATCAAGAAGTAAAGGCTTAATCGGAGCTATTATGGTGAATCTTTGCTACAACAAGACTTAATCAAGAAAGAAAAGATTAATCAGAGCTGTTATAGCCAATTCTGAGTACAAAAGGCTCGAATCTAATCAATAAACCCGAGTTTTCATAGAGTTTCCATTCGAATGCATGTAACATGGTCTTATATCCTATTAACAAGACTTAATCAAGAAGTAAAGACTTAATCGGAGATATTATATCCAATTTTCAATACAAGATATTCGAATATAATCAATAAACCGAGTTTTCGTAGAGATCCGACTCAAATACATGTACCATGGTTTTATCTCCTATTAACAAGACTTTTTTTTTGAAAAAACGGAATATATTATTAATCTAAAAAATGAGGGTGGATGAGGCCCTCTACACGCCCAGCATGCAAAGAAACATTAAACCCGCTAAATATTACACGTGAATTTTTCTCCTCCTAATATACGGGTAGGCCATTTTATCCAGTTTAATAAGTCCGAGGATTTTCCCTTTAAGATTGGAGACATCGTGGAGGTGGAAATCTTGACGATCACACCATTCTTTGGCTAAGAGGTCAGCGACGGCATTGCCCTCTCTAAAGATATGAGAGAAATGGATCTCAATTTTATCCATAAGAGATCGAATTTGAATAATAATCCTCTGAATTTTCCAGTGTAATATCCGTAGTTTCGATTTTTCGGTAATTTTATTTTTTGAGGAATTCCAACTTAGAGACTCCCTTGTGACCGTTTCTTCATTCCAAGAATATTTAGTTCTACACTTTTCATCATCCGAGTTCGTCTCGGTGTCGTTCTGTTGTTCTTAAGCGACTTTTCCATATATGAGTTCGACTTTGTAAAACCACCATCAATTACTGGAAATTCCAAAAATTCTGAATCTTTTCAATATTATAGAGCATTAAGTTAGCTTTCCAATGGTTCAAACGGTGAGTCAATCGGTATCCGGACGAAGGAGTTATGGTCGAAATAGCTAAGACTGCACCATGTGCCTTTTGGTGCTGGAGCGGGCTGTACCGCGGGCCGCGGCCCCTGCTGGCCGGGCCGCGGCACTAAGATGGCTGGGAGCATTTTTTTTAGCCGTGGGCCGCGGCACACTCAGTCCGGGCCGCGGCACACGGTCAGATCACCCTTTTCCAATGGATTTTTGGAGGAAGGAAGCTCATTTCATCCTCCTCTTCGTTTCTCCTCTCCTTGGGCGATTTTTGGGCGAATTCTTGGGCGATTTATCATCATCAATCTCAGATATTTCATCTTCCTTGAGTTCTTGGTGTGGATTAATAACATCTTTTTGGATTCTTCCTCCCAAATCTAAGGTAAATTTTTCAACATCTTGGATTTCGATTTTTAATTGGGATATGATGATTTGGATGTTGTAATCATGATATGTGAAGGGATATACGTATGATTATGAGTTTTTATGAATTATCATTGGATTGTTGGAGGATTATTCAAGAACATGTTGGATGTTGATTTTGGAATTGGGGGTTTTCATAGATGTTGTTGGAATCTCGAATTGTGTATTCCTATGAGAATATTGATTGTATATAAGATGTTTTGTTAGATTGAATCATTCATTGGAGGTTAGATATAGATATAATCGAGATTGGTTGTAAACAATTGGAGGTTGTCTACAACGTGTTTGTTGAATTGCTTCAATGAGTTTGGGTATTGTTGTATCGACTTTTGAGTTGGTTGTGATCATGCTTGATTCGTATATTAAGCGAGTCGTTGGTAATTATTTTATTCAAGGTTGTTTCGAGGACCGATAATCACTTTAAGGGCGTTACTCGTGGAAGGACTTTCTCGCCGTCGGTTTGAGGCAAGTTTTATACTTGTATTAGTCAATGAGATTAATGTTATCATATGTGTGTATTAATGTGTCGTATCATTCCGAGACTTAGTCTCTTCATGAGTTCATTGATATTAGGGGATCGTTCGATACGATTCTCTTCGGCAATTATGCCAAATGTTTATTATTGTTCATTAATGGCCGGTTCAAGGCATTGGGATACTCGTTGTTAATGTTATTATCGATAGCCGGTTCGCGGTATCGATGTATCGATTGTTGTTGATATTGATGTCGATCTAAGACATTGTTGTAATCATTGTTATTAATGTTGGCGTCCTGTCATTTATGTTGTATTGGCCGATTGAAGGCATAGTCGTAATTCATTCCTCATCCTTGTCGTCGGTAACCGATTAAGGTGCCGAGGCATTCATTGTATCAGTGTTATCGATTGGCCGTCCTAAGGCAATCGAGGAGTTCAATCATTCATTGTATCATTATTATCGATTGGCCGTTCTAAGGCAATCGAGGAGTTCAATCATGCATTGTATCAATGTCATCGATTAGCCGTTCTAAGGCAATCGAGGTGCTCAATTACTCATTGTATCATTGTTGTCGATTATCCGTTATAAGGCAATCAAGGTGCTCAATCATTCGTTGTATCCTTGTTATCGATTGGCCGTTTTAAGGCAATCGAGTTATTGAATCATCCGCTGCATCATTGTTATCGGTTGGCCATTCTAAGGCAATCGAGGTATTGAATTGGGGCTGTCGAGAATAGTTCCCATCCGTTGTGTCGCTGTTATCGATTGACCATTCTAAGGTAATCGAGGTATTGAATTGGGACCGCTGAGAACGGTGCCCATCCGTGAGTCATTATTATCGTGTTGGCCGACTCAAGGCAGCACACTATCATTCTCGTGAATTCGGTAATCTTCGAATCGTTGCCGTTTGTGATTAATTATATTTTGGAGGCTAGTCTCGGCTAGTGCTCATTATGGGTAAGCTTGGGGATTGAACCTTCGCGGTTGGCTTCCCAACACCTACAGCTCAGTAGGTCACGGTCATGTTTATGATCTTATTATGGGTAAGCTTGGGGCTTGAACCTCTAACATCCCCAGAATCAAACCGGGAATATTACACGCCGCAGACCCTCTCCGTGAGGATCCACCAGGCTAGACATCGAAACCACAAAATAAATTACATACCGCCATGATAAAATACCAAATCCGTAGACCAACTTGGTCTTTCATCACAAACATACAAGTTACAATGCACATTTCTACATCGACTCATACCCATGCATGGGTAAAATACACTCTCAAACCAAAAATACGACAGAAGAAAGACCATACACAAACTCTGACTGACTGCAACCAACACTGGCCTTCGTGTGATTAATATCATTCGCCTTCCATCATCCTTCGTGCCGATCTTGTGTTTTGCTCCCAAACCTGCATGTACCTGGACGCAAAAACAGACATCCACCCCCCGAATACTCGGGGGTTCGCAAAACTCCACTGTTTTGCTAGTACAAGTATAAAGTGCAAATACGAGTCATACAAAACACATTCCGAGAATACAACAAAAGACTTCCCGAGCTATTTGATAATTAAAATAGTTCAAGTCTTGAAAGTAGAAACCAAAACAAGAAAGCACTTTGAAAACATTTTCAAATCTTGGGAGTTTCCGAAAACATTTGCGATAGTAAAGTTCTTAATTCTTCAAAAGCTACTTAGGGTCACCGCCCCAATATTCATTTTCCAAAAATGCAAATCCGATTAACAAAACACGGGGTTCACAACCCAATTCATTCCAGTCACAAAACACAGGGTCCACGACCCAAACATTTCGATCATCAATACAGGGTCCACGACACGTTCATTCACTTCAATTCACTTCCAACGACACATTACACACAACACATTATTTTTATGCCATTTTAGCCAAACACCAAGAATCGATATATAATGTCTCTCGACTCCGAGCAACAAGCATTGTGATACCCCGGACATATCACAATTAATCAACAGTATAAACACTCTGGCAATTCTCGCGACCCGGTCCAGCCTCCAGTCCCGCCGTAAGGCCACCAAGTCCATGTGTGCCCCATCGAGCAATCCCCATGTGAGAACGCCCACTCGAAGTAACTCTCGCGACCCGGTCCAGCCGCTAAGCCACCAGGTCCCCGTGTGACCCCGTCGAGTCAATCCCCGAGTGAGAGTACCCGAGAAAAACTTTACAACTTTCATCAATTCACATTTCCAAAACCGAAATCCTCAAGAGTCAATCACAATATATATAGTCGAGGTATTTTGCTAAAATGGCCATATTATCCAACATATACTCACGACTCAAAGTTAATACTGTCCACAAAGAAACACACTTATCTCAAGAACACTGAACGACACAACCAATATCACACAACTCATATATCCACCAATAACCACATGAATCTACGGACCATTTATAACAAAAGGATTTAACTACAAATTACCGACGACATATTCACACCTAATGACATCATCCGAATATAGAGAGTTCCTATACTCAACACTAACACATATAGTCAAATGAGCACATTAAGTCTCGAACACAAGATTCGTCCTTTAAGAAAACCATAATTGTAAATATACCAATTCTTTAGAAAAATGGTTGTAAACAATTCGTTTAGCACGTGTCGTCAATTTTCAATCATCATATTCACAAAACACGTAATGTATGGGCAAGATACTTGCCTATTTAGTTGACACCGGACACTCCGACGAACGTGGCTTAACCGGAAAACCTCGATTGCCCACAATTCTCCGGCAGAAACGATAGTAACACCACCGATCGGAAAATGGCGAACGGAAGGGTTCCGGCTCGAGTTCTTCGCAAGGAGCCTGACCCTAACATAATACCGTCAAAAATCAACGATCTTACGAGGAAGAATAATCGTAGAACGCCCAAAACCCCCCTCTAAGGATTTTCACCGGACACCTTCAAGGCACCGATTAGGAACTCAACAAAACGAAGAATCCTCGGTAATCCAACCATGGAAAAACAAGGAATTCGATATAAAACAACTTAATAATCATCAATCCCTCACTAATCTAAGTTATAACGAATCAAACGGACGAAACCAACAAAATCCCCAATTTTTCGAAAACTAGGATTTTAGAAAAACTAACCTTGATTCGCTGGATTGAAGGATGTTATGGAGTGATTAATCGATGTTATCAGCTCCCAAACTTCGTGGATTAGTTGTATAACAACATGCCTTCATCACCTCCAAGACTCCAGCGGCGTACACGAAAGGAAGGAAATGAAAAATGAGTACAAACAGGACTGCTCGGTCATATTTATACTGGTGCAGCTTAGCGTGCGCTAGCGGGCGGTCATGGTCGAGAATGTTCGGCCGGGCCCTCCATCATGCGCTGAACACGTGCGTTGTCGGCCCAGCCACAATCCAGAGACTTCCTGGCTCGGCCAGGTAGCGTGCGCAGCCTTCCGGCCGTAGCGTGCGCAGTGTCCGACAGTAGCGTGCGCTACCTGCCGATCTTCCCAGTCCAGAACCTTTCTGCCCCTACTGCCTCGGCCGACTAGCACGCGCAGCCAACCGGTCGTAGCGTGCGCTGCCTCCCGGCCGTAGCGTGCGCTACCTTCCGGCCATAGCGTGCGCTACGCCGGTTCCGGCCGCACCCGCCCGGCCAGTGCCTGCACTTGTCCGGCCAGTGCCTGCAGCCGTCCGGCCAGCGTCCCCAACCGTCTGGCCAGTGCCTAACCACCATGATTCGACGACTCGATTTTCCGAAATCGCACGGAACGAACATGACAAAATTCTCGGGGACAACATCATTGGTCCGAAATGAAAACAACGGATAACAAATCATCACCTACGGTCTTAAACGCCAAAATCAGTTGTCGAGAAAATAATACCGGAACTCGACAACCGGGAAATATCCGAAAAAATCCAAAATAACCGGAACGAAAATCGTGGGTATTACATTCTACCCCCCTAAATATAAGTTTCGTCCCGAAACTTAAAACAAAAGCAAGGCGACTCTCGACAACACACCAGAACTCCATGCAGTATAAAGCCATTACGATCCGATTCAATACGCAAGAATGCTTACGAAAAGCAACGAGCATGAATCGTTGGGGTTGATAATACCGAGCAATACAAAAATCAAGTCACGATTCCAACGCTGAAAGGTATGAAATTCCAGTAACTCACAGATTTGGAAGATCAAATATGAAGAAAATTTCCCAACACTTATGGAAAGCGCAAAATGGCCCAGATGTACAATAATCACGATTTCGAGGTCAAACGATAATGATTGGACAACGATGAACGAATAGCAATGATCGAACAACAACGATAACCTTTGAAGTTCATACCTCAAATCAAGACATCAATAACTTGTAGGAAGCACGAGGTGTTAGTTTCGAACACGGTTCACAAGAAATCGATCCGAACTTGGAAAGATCACAACGATATGTACATCAATTTGGAACAATATCAGAACTCGCTCGAATGACAAATGAGAGAAACAACACAAGGTCAGAAGCAATAACGAACACAATTGCCTCAATACGGTCGAACGAAATGGAAACGAGAAGAAGAAGAAAAAATGCGGGCATTACATCATATCACCTTTAAAATAGGTTTCGTCCCCGAAACCTAAACAACGAAACGAAGTGTTTGAATATCAACCTTCCCGGCCATATTCTCTTGGTCCCGCATCTAGTCTCCATAACCAACTGTACCGCGGTCACGGTCGCGTCCGCTGTACCTCGGCATACTAAGCGGATTCTCACTCAATACGATTGCACCACTTCGCAAAAACAAATATGCTAAAGTACCAACTTAGCATGACATATCACATACCAATAACAACTCGGAAGGAAAATCCACGAGGTGTCCCTTTAAAGAAAATCTTTTGAAAATCATTGGATTTGTATGTTATTCAGAATAAACTTTAAAAGTACTTTTGGTACCTCAGGTTATTTCATCAAAACTTGTAATCAACATACTCTAACCGTCTCATTGGAAATCATTTGCCAAAATAATATTTTCTTGTAACCGGCGTTATCAAAATCGTCATGCCTTTACTCATCACCATCACCGTTAACAACCAACAAGTTAACCATGCAAGATCATCAAACCATTCCTACATACTCTAACATTTCCAAATCCGAGTTTGAACTCTACATCGAGTAAGATTTTTCATCTTTCACTATATATTTTTGAAAAATAAATCGGATTGGTTTTTGAAAAAATTTATTTTATGATGTGAAAGTTTTTTTGAAAATCATGTACTCGAATTATTCGAAAATACAATAGTACGTTAAACTCATTTCTGAAAATTCTCCCAACACTACACAAGAATCAACGACGGTAACATTTTACAAAATGTTCAAGGTATTTTAAAACAACTCTTTCAATACCGTCAAGGTTTTATTTGAGAATCCTAGGCCGGCTCGCAAATTTCAAACAATTTCCAAAGTTCATACAAAGCCGCCGACTTAATCGCAACGTCAAATTAGTTTCAAAAATTGATTTCCGCAACTTGCACAAACTTATGAAAGTTTTAGGAAAACATTTCGAACACACACACACACCAGACATAATTTATCAACTCACTGAACAAAATCAATTATCACTTAGCGCGAATGAAAGGTCACAACACTCGTCCACATAAAACGGTTGTCATCACTAGACAATGCACATAGAATACAGTCACAGACGACTGACTGTAGAAAGTTAGACCTAACGGCTAAAATGCGGTTTCACATCCTCTGTCCCAGCTAACTAACGCACGCTACAACAATTATTTAGCGTGTGCTATTCATGCTGCATTAGCGCGCGTTACAACAACATTAGTGTGCGCTACTCATGCCACATTAGCGCGCGCTAGCCTTGTACTTAGCGTGCGCTAACAGCTCAAATTCAGCACGTGATTACGAACATATATACGACATTACTAAAATCAATGGTCACAAATAAACAACAACACGTTCGAGTCTCAAAGCCATTGATTCGACACTTCATGAGAAACCATCAAAAGACAATTGTTATTCAAAAACCGAAATCTCACATCTTATTAAAGAGAGCTATCTCAATGCACACAAATCGAACGACCCAGCATTCACATCATAGTTTTAATTTAAAACTGGCAACACTGCCCGAACAACAAGAACATCATCACGTATTTGTCGACTAACAGTCATAAAACCGATAAATTGAAAACGAGAGTCACGTCTTATCTACATTTTGTAGACTTCACTTGAGTTCAAAAATCGTGTTTTGAAAACTTATAATACAAGATGAAAATAAAATATCGGTAGTTTGAATTCTAAAAAAATTTCGGCCCTCAGGTCATTATACAAAAATCAACTTTTTCCTCCCTTTGGAGGATGTTTTTAAACAAAAATATACACGTCTCTCCAAAAACATGTAAAGTTTTAAAATATCACATTGATGAATTTTTCTTTGCGTAACCACACCAAGGCTATTACTCTTGTAAAAACGACTTATATCAGGACGTGTGTATATAAACATATACGTTGGTACCACTTCCATTCTAACATCATACGAGGATCAAACAACATAAGCCACATAATCACAAATCACCTTTAAACTCCACACCATAACACAAAATCATACAAGCTCGTATATCACAAGGCACAATATAGTAGGGAGACTTACATCCACAGGCCGCACGAAGATGATGGCTGCACCTCGATACTAATCACGGCCGACATCACAGACGACGCATCACGACACGACTTAGACAGACACAATCTGATAGAACAAGACACGACAATACCCGACTGGACCCGACAGCCTAGGTTTCCGCAACCTAATCTCCGATACCATAAATGTAACACACCCAGAATCAAACCGGGAATATTACATGCCGCAGACCCTCTCCGTGAGGATCCACCAGGCTAGACATCGAAACCACAAAATAAATTACATACCGCCATGATAAAATACCAAATCCGTAGACCAACTCGGTCTTTCATCACAAACATACAAGTTACAATGCACATTTCTACATCGACTCATACCCATGCATGGGTAAAATACACTCTCAAACCAAAAATACGACAGAAGAAAGACCATACACAAACTCTGACTGACTGCAACCAATACTGGCCTTCGTGTGATTAGTATCATTCACCTTCCATCATCCTTTGTGCCGATCCTGCGTTTTGCTCCCAAACCTGCATGTACCTGGACGCAAAAACAGACATCCACCCCCCGAATACTAGGGGGTTAGCAAAACTCCACTGTTTTGCTAGTACAAGTATAAAGTGCAAATACGAGCCATACAAAACACATTCCGAGAATACAACAAAAGACTTCCCGAGCTATTTGATAATTAAAATAGTTCAAGTCTTGAAAGTAGAAACCAAAACAAGAAAGCACTTTGAAAACATTTTCAAATCTCGGGAGTTTTCGAAAACATTTGCGATAGTAAAGTTCTTAATTCTTCAAAAGCTACTTAGGGTCACCGCCACAATATTCATTTTCCAAAAATGCAAATCCGATTAACAAAACACGGGGTTCACAACCCAATTCATTCCAGTCACAAAACACAGGGTCCACGACACAACCATTTCGATCATCAATACAGGGTCCAAAGACCCGTTCATTCACTTCAATTCACTTCCAACGATACATTACACACAACATATTATTTTTATGCCATTTTAGCCAAACACCAAGACTCGATATATAATGTCTCTCGACTCCGAGCAACAAGCATTGTGATACTCCGGACATATCACAATTAATCAACAGTACAAACACTCTGGCAATTCTCGCGACCCGGTCCAGCCTCCGGTCCCGCCGTAAGGCCACCAAGTCCCTGTGTGCCCCGTCGAGCAATCCCCAGGTGAGAACGCCTACTCGAAGTAACTCTCGCGACCCGGTCCATCCGTTAAGCCACCAGGTCCCCGTGTGACCCCGTCGAGTCAATCCCCGAGTGAGAGTACCCGAGAAAAACTTTACACTTTCATCAATTCACATTTCCAAAACCGAAATCCTCAAGAGTCAATCACAATATATATAGTCGAGGTATTTTGCTAAAATGGCCATATTATCCAACACATACTCACGACTCAAAGTTAATACTGTCCACAAAGAAACACACTTATCTCAACAACACCGAACGACACAACCAATATCACACAACTCATATATCCACCGATAACCACATGAATCCACGCACCATTTATAACAAAAGGATTTAACTACAAATTACCGACGACATATTCACACCTAATGACATCATCCGAAGATAGAGAGTTCCTATACTCAACACTAACACATATAGTCAAATGAGCACATTAAGTCTCGAACACAAGATTCGTCCTTTAAGAAAACCATAATTGTAAATATACTGATTCTTTAGAAAAATGGTTGTAAACAATTCGTTTAGCACGTGTCGTCAATTTTCAATCATCATATTCACAAAACACGTAATGTATGGGCAAGATACTTGCCTCAGTAGTTGATACCGGATACTCCGACAAACGTGGCTTAACCGGAAAACCTCGATTGCCCACAATTCTCCAGCGGAAACGACAGTAACACCACCGATCGGAAAACGGCGAACGGAAGGGTTCCAGCTCGAGTTCTTCGCAAGGAGCCTGACCCTAACATAATACCGTCAAAAATCAACGATCTTACGAGGAAGAATAATCGTAGAACGCCCAAAACGCCCCTCTAAGGATTTTCACCGGACACCTTCAAGGCACCGATTAGGAACTCAACAAAACGAAGAATCCTCGGTAATCCAACCATGGAAAAACAAGGAATTCGATATAAAACAACTTAATAATCATCAATCCCTCACTAATCTAAGTTATAACGAATCAAACGGACGAAATCAACAAAATCCCCAATTTTTCCCAAAACTAGGATTTTAGAAAAACTAACCTTGATTCGCTGGATTGAAGGATGTTATGGAGTGATTAATTGATGTTATCAGCTCCCAAACTTCATGGATTAGTTGTATAACAACATGCCTTCGTCACCTTCAAGACTCCAGCGGTGTACACGAAAGGAAGGAAATGAAAAATGAGTGCAAATAGGACTGCTCGGTCATATTTATACTGGTGCAGCCCAGCGTGCGCTAGACTGCTGAGCTAGCGTGCGCTAGCGGGCGGTCATGGTCGAGAATGTTCGGCCGGGCCTGCCATCATGCGCTGAACACGTGCGCTGTCGGCCCAGCCACAATCCAGAGACTTCCTGGCTCGGCCAGGTAGCGTCTGTGACCTTCCGGCGTAGCGTGCGCTACTGCCCGGCGTAGCGTCTTGATGTCCGGCGATGGCGTGCGCTACCCGCCGATCTTCGATCGTAACCTTTCGCCCCTCACGGCTTGGCCGACTAGCGCGCGCAGCCAATCGGTCGTAGCGTGCGCTGCCTCCCGGCCGTAGCGTGCGCTACCTTCCGGCCATAGCGTGCGCTACGTCGGTTCCTGCCGCACCCGCCCGGCCAGTGCCTGCAGCCGTCCGGCCAGCGTCCCCAACCGTCCGGCCAGTGCCCAACCACCATGATTTGCACGGAACGAACACGACAAAATACTTGGGGACAACATCATTGGTCCGAAATGAAAACAACGGATAACAAATCATCACCTACGGTCTTAAACGCCAAAATCAGTTGTCGAGAAAATAATACCAAACTCGACAACCGGGAAATATCCGAAAAAATCCAAAATAATCGGAACGAAAATCGTGGGTATTACAGAACCTTCGCGGTTGGCTTCCCAACACCTACAACTCAGTAGGTCACAGTCGTGTTTATGATCTAATTGTGGGTAAGCTTGGGGCTTGAACCTTCGCGGTTGGCTTCCCAACACCTACAGCTCAGTAGGTCACGATTACGTTTATGATCTTATTATGGGTAAGCTTGGGGCTTGAACCTTCGCGGTTGGCTTCCCGACACCTACAACTCAGTAGGTCACGGTCGTGGTTATGACCTTATTAGCCCTCATTAACTACAGCTTCGGGCTGTTCCGGTTTCATGTGATTGTGATATTTGACAGCTTCGGCTGAGTGGCTTTGAGGACTTTGTGATTGTCTTTGTAATTACATTTCAGCCTTCGGGCATTGTGATTCATAATTAATTCAGTTCTAGTTTGGTTCATGTCGTGTAATTCATTGTGGTACTCTATAATTATGATTCGTCGTTGGGCATTTATGTTCTAACCTCTCGAACAGGTATTATTAGTATGCCGTGGGCATAGTGTTTCATGAATGCTCGGTTCTTACATTGATTTGTGAGCATCTCGTATTATTATCATCATTGTACCGTTTCATTCTGCCTTTGCATGCATATCATGTTATACATGTATTTGATGTTCATTATCTGGATGACTGACCCCGTGGGGGCGGAACATGTTTTCATGTTTTAGGTGCTTGCGAGGAGAGAGTTGAGACACAGGGGCATGATGATGGCGACGAGGCATTCGAGCGATAATAGTCCGAGTTGTTCATGTTGGGCAGTCAGTTGGAGTGTTCTCTAGTTTGTCAGTCATTGTCACTATGTCTTACCCGAGCAGATGCTAGTGGATGTTGTTGTATTTTATTTTTGGCCATGTAGGCCCATCGTTGTCATTGAAATTCCTTATCGGAATATGGTGTCGGATATCATGGTAGGGACTATGATTTTCCCTTGTTGTTTAATTTAATGTATTTTAGTCATGTTCGCCTGGTGGATCTCCTGGCGTGGGGTCTACGGCACTGTAATAACCCAATAGGATTTGGGTGTGTTACAGAAGATGGTATCAGAGAATTGGGTTGTGAGATACCCTAATATGTGAGTTATGTGGCTCTACCGACGCGGTAGTAGTGGGACTGTCAAGTTATGACAATCTAGTCAGTCGGGTTTTGTGAGTCGTAATATTAGTAAGATTGCACGAGGCATTTATTCATCAAGTCGTCGTCAGTGAAGACTAGTATCGTGAGACCTCGAAGCTTCGTATGACCTATGTAAGGACTCGATTCTCTTTATGTTCATACATTCATTATGTCATTAATTATACATGCTTTGTTGAAACCTATATGTGATATTAGTGTTATGATTGATTCATGACTAATTGTTTTGGAGCACGTGTGACTTGTGTAAGCGTTAAGGATCAACTCATTCATCAGTTAATAATCCTCAATCATCATTTTGATCTTGTGGATCATGTTAATTCATTCATCACTCAGTCAATCTCATTATTTAGTGAATTCATTCATCACTCAGTCAATCTCATCGCTCAGTTAATTCATTCATCACTCAGTCAATCTCATTGTTCAGTTAATTCATTAATCATCCAGTCTATCTCACGATTCAGTTGTTGATCTTGTGGATCAAATTTTCAACCTTGTTAACTTTTTCAAGGTAATCATTTCAGGAATTTCATCAGATAATCATGTTACCTCACTTGATCTTTCATGCGATCTTATCATATTCCGGCGTTATGTCGACGATCATTTTATTGCATTATTAATGCATTCATTATTTTATAGCGTGTATACTCATTGTTATCATTCCGTCATGTGATCATAATGCGATATTCATGCGGGATCTATAATTATCATGTGGCTTTCCTACTTCAGTATGGATAGAGCTGTCAGAGGACGCAGGGGAAGAGGCCGCAGTGTGGGCTGAAACCCGGGATCTCGTGTGAATGCCCGCGCGAATGCGATAGATAACATGTGTTCATCAGTTAGCTATGCTACTCATTCACTGTCAGTTAATCATTCACTGTCAGGGAGTCGTACCCGAGAAGCAGCTCAATCGGAAGGTGATTGGGTGAACCCATTCGTATGCATATAGGGCATGATGGCCCAGATGACTCAGATGACGCGGATGATGGAGACCATGCAGACCTCGATGGTTCGTGGCCCACCGCAACAGGGATTCCAGGTGCCGTTTCATGGATAGACTGGAGGAGTGAATCAGATTGTTGGCGATATCTCTCGTCAGAGACCGCCTACTATTGAGGGTTCGTCGGAACCAGCTGATATTGTTCATTGGCTTGAGCATTTTGATAAACTCTTCGACATGGTTCAGTGTCCGGAAGAGAGTAAAATGGCAGTAGCGGCTTATTACTTGAGAAAGGTGCTTATTCGTGGTGGCTTTCTGTGAAACCCGCCGATCGCGATTGCGGTTGGAGTGGGTTCAAGACTCTCATGTTAGAGAGGTATTATCCGGCTCCACTTCATGAAGCCAAGTTGTCAGAGGTTTTGAACCCCGAATCCATCGAGGACGAGGGTGTTATTGTCATTTCTGAGAAGTTTCAGGGACTACTTCAGTTTGCTTCGTCAGTTATCCGTACTGAGGCGGATAAGATCAAATATTTTAACAAGAGGCTAAATCCGCAGTTGAGGATGTAGTTGTTCAATCACAATTGTAATTCACTTAGTGAGTTCGTCGGGAAGGCTCTTGGAGCAGAGCTTTTGATCAAGGAGCTTACTCAGAAGCATCCTTCAGTTTCTTCGGGTGAGAGGACTAGAATGCGAGCTCGTTCAGAGGGACATCGGGCTCTGACGTCCAAGAGGTCATTTTCTAGTCGTCTTCATGCATAGGGAGCATCCTCTTCTAAGGCAACGAGTTCGACCGTTGTTTGCTTTAACTGTGATGTAATAGGACATCGCAGTACCCGATGCTCGATGCAGGCCGTTATTTGTTTCCTGTGTGGGAGACATGGACACCTTCAGAAATACTGCAGGAGTTCTAGTGCCGGTAGATCTCGAGAGAGCTCAAGGGCCTCGAGGGACTTTGTTACTCCAGCTCGTGCTTCATTCAAGGGTTCCTATCAGGCTTCGAGAGCCCGAGGTAAGGACATTCATCTCCGGTTTTGAGCAAGTTAATTCTTGCTCGGTAATAGGATAATCATTCATTTCATTGTCGTTTATCTATTCATATAATTCATTCATCATATATCAATCACATTGAGACTTATAATTATCAAACTAATCATTCACTTCACGGGGAACAATGGTTCCAATCATTTCATTTGAGCTATCACTCATTACGTTATCATTTCACCCCGGTGAGTCAATCTTGATCCTTGTTGGATTTCGATTCATTATCATTCATTGTGATCATTCTTGTTCGTGTGTATCTCGTTGATTTTTCCTGGCGGGATATTGCTTCTCCCTACTTGTTTTAAGTTTCGGGACGAAACTTCTTTTAAGGGGGGTAGTATGTAATATCCGCAGTTTCGATTTTTTGGTAATTTTCTTTTTCTGAGGAAGTCCATCTTAAAGACTCCCTTGTGACCTTTTTGTCATTCCGAGAATATTTAATTCTACACTTTTCGTCATCCGAGTTCGTCTCGGTGTCGTTCTGTTGTTCTTAAGCGACTTTTCCATGTATGAGTTCGACTTTGTAAAATCACCATCAATTATTGGAAACTCCAAAAATTCTGAATTTTTTCAATATTATAGAGCATTAAGTTAGCTTTCCAATGGTTCAAACGGTGAGTCAATCGGAGTCCGAACGAAGGAGTTATGGTCGAAATAGCTAAGACTGCACCATGTACCTTTTGGTGCTGGAGCGGGCTGTACCGCGGGCCGCGGCCCCTGCTGGCCGGGCCGCGGCACTAAGATGGCTGGGAGCATTTTATTTAGCCGCGGGCCACGGCACACTCAGTCCGGGCCGCGACACACGTGTCAGATCACCCTTTTCCAGCTGATTTTTGGAGGAAGGAAGCTCATTTCATCCTCCTCTTCGTTTCTCCTCTCCTTGGGCGATTTTTGGGCGAATTCTTGGGCGATTTATCATCATCAATCTCAGATATTTCATCCTCCTTGAGTTCTTGGTGTGGATTAACAACATCTTTTTGGATTCTTCATCCCAAATCTAAGATAAATTTTTCAACATCTTGGATTTCGATTTTTAATTGGGATATGATGATTGGGATGTTGTAATCATGATATGTGAAGGGATATACGTATGATTATGAGTTTTTATGAATTATCATTAGATTGTTGGAGAATTATTCAAGAACATGTTGGATGTTGATTTTGGAATTGGGGGTTTCGATTAGATGTTGTTGGAATCTCGAATTGTGTATTCCTATGAGAATATTGATTGTATATAAGATGTTTTGTTGGATTGAATCATTCATTGGAGTTTTGGTATAGATATAATCGAGATTGGTTGTAGACAATTGGTTGTCTACAATGTGTTTGTTGAATTGATTCAATGAGTTTGGGTATTGTTGTATCGACTTTTGAGTTGGTTGTGATCATGCTTGATTCGTATATTAAGCGAATCGTTGGTAATTGTGTTATTCAAGGTTGTTTCGAGGACCGATAATCACTTTAAGGGCGTTACTCATGGAAGGACTTTCTCGCCGTCGGTTTGAGGCAAGTTTTATACTTGTACTAGTCAATGAGATTAATGTTATCATATATGTGTATTAATGTGTTGTATCATTCCGAGACTTAGTCTCTTCATGAGTTCATTGATATTAGGGGATCGTTCGATACGATTCTCTTCGGCAATTATGCCAAATGTTTATTATTGTTCATTAATGGCCGGTTCAAGGCATTGGGATACTCATTGTTAATGTTATTGTCGATAGTCGGTTCGCGGTATCGATGTATCGATTGTTGTTGATATTGATGTCGATCTAAGACATTGTTGTAATCATTGTTATTAATGTTGGAGCCCTGTCATTTATGTTGTATTGGCCGATTGAAGGCATTGTCGTAATTCATTCCTCATCCTTGTCGTCGGTAACCGATTAAGGTGCCGAGGCATTCATTGTATCAGTGTTATCGATTGGCCGTCCTAAGGCAATCGAGGAGTTCAATCATTCATTGTATCATTATTATCGATTGGCCGTTCTAAGGCAATCGAGGAGTTCAATCATGCATTGTATCATTGTCATCGATTAGCCGTTCTAAGGCAATTGAGGTGCTCAATTACTCATTGTATCATTGTTGTCGATTGTTCGTTCTAAGGCAATCGAGGTGCTCAATCATTCGTTGTATCATTGTTATCGATTGGCCGTTTTAAGACAATCGAGTTATTGAATCATCCGCTGCATCATTGTTATCGGTTGGCCATTCTAAGGCAATCGACGTATTGAATTGGGGCTGTCGAGGATAGTTCCCATCCATTGTGTCTTTGTTATCGATTGACCATTCTAAGGTAATCGATGTATTGAATTGGGACCTCCGAGAACGGTGCCCATCCGTGAGTCATTATTATCGTGTTGGCCAACTCAAGGCAGCACACTATCATTCTCGTGAATTCAGTAATCTTCGGATCATTGCCGTTTGTGATTAATTATAGTTTGGAGTCTAGTCTCGGCTAGTGCTCATTATGGGTAAGCTTGGGGCTTGAACCTTCTCGGTTGGCTTCCCAACACCTACAGCTCAGTAGGTCACGGTCGTGTTTATGATCTTATTATGGGTAAGCTTGGGGCTTGAACCTTCGCGGTTGGCTTCCCAAGACCTACAGCTCAGTAGGTCACGGCCGTGTTTATGATCTTATTATGGCTAAGCTTGGGGCTTGAACCTTCGCGGTTGGCTTCCCAACACCTACAGCTCAGTAGGTCACGGTCGTATTTATGATCTTATTATGGGTAAGCTTGGGGCTTGAACCTTCGCGGTTGGCTTCCCAACACCTACAGCTCAGTAGGTCACGGTCACGTTTATGATCTTATTATGGGTAAGCTTGGGTCTTGAACCTTCGCGGTTGGCTTCCCGACACCTACAGCTCAGTAGGTCACGGTCGTGGTTATGACCTTATTAGCCCTCATTAACTACAGCTTCGGGCTGTTCCGGTTTCATGTGATTGTGATATTTGACAGCTTCGGCTGAGTGGTTTCAGGACTTTGTGATTATCTTGGTAATTTCATTGCAGCCTTCGGGCATTGTGATTCATAATTAATTCAGTTCTGGTTTAGTTCATGTCGTGTAATTCATTGTGGTACTCTATAATTATGATTCGCCATTGGGCATTTATGTTCTAACCTGTCGAACAGGTATTAATAGTATGCCTTGGGCATAGTGTTTCACGAATGCTCGGTTCTTACATTGATTTGTGAGCATCTCGTATTATTATCATCATTGTACCGTTTCATTCTGCCATTGGATGCATATCATGTTATACATGTATTTGATGTTCATTATCTGGATGACTGACCCCGTGGGGGCGGAACATGTTTTCATGTTTTAGGTGCTTGCGAGGAGAGAGTTGAGACACAGGGGCATGATGATGGCGACGAGGCATTCGAGCGATACTAGTCCGAGTTGTTCATGTTGGTCAGTCAGTTGGAGTGTTCTCCAGTTTGTCAGTCATTGTCACTATGTATTACCCGAGCAGATGCTCGTGGATGTTGTTGTATTTTATTTTTGGCCATGTAGGCCCATCGTTGTCATTGAAATTCCGTATCGGAATATGGTGTCGGATATCATGGTAGGGACTATGATTTTCCCTTATTGTTTAATTTAATGTATTTTAGTCATGTTCGTCTGGTGGATCTCCTAGCATGGGGTCCACGGTACTGTAATAACCCAATAGGATTTGGGGGTGTTACATCCAGTGGCAGGAAGTGGAATGATTAATGAATTGAAGTGCAATTTTGGAGTCTACTTCTACCCAAACTTTCTTAAAATTGTGTTGAATGCAAAACTCGAGCCCTCTCCAAATGGCATAAATTTTCGCAAAATTGTTGGTTTGAGTTCCAAGAAATTCGGAGAACATGATAAGAAGATTGCCGAGGTGATCCTGAACAATTCCCCCAGCAGCCGCACCGCCCGGATTACCCTTCGCCGCGCCGTCGGAATTTAATTTCCACCACCCCACCTGTGGCTTAATCCAACAGACAGCCTTGACTGAGTATCACGGCCCCGGGGCAGGTTTGATGCCCATAAAATCTGCAATTCGATCCGCTCCCTTCCAAAACTGTCTACTAATTTTGCCTTTTAATTTGATGCTGTTTATTTCCAAATACGCTCACACACACGTTTTGGCGTGAAAGGGACATTATCCACCCTTTTGTCATTCCTACAACACCAAAGAAATCATAGAATCAAAATGGGAATAATGTGAAAAATGTGAGTTTTGCCCTTCATTTTACCAAACCAATTAGCAATGATGAGATTAAAGTTCGAGGAAATAAGGATTTTGATCCCCGCAAGGTTATGAAAAACCTTCCAAACTTCTCTAGCAACTGGGCCATTAATAAATAGGTGGGGAAGGTTTTCATCCCCATTACAGCAAAAACACAAATTAGTGGCAATAATGCCCCTACGCGCGAGCCCATCCGACGTGGAAATCCATTTATCGAGGACCTTAACCATAAACAGGGAAATAGTAGGTGTGACTAAAGGATTCCAACAATAACGAAGAATATTATTGACAAGTTTTTTCTGACGAACTAAATCCCAAGCAGTTTTGAAGCAAAAAGGCCGTTTGAGGATAGAGTCCATACAGGTTTATTCTCACCAGGAGAAATGGGTAATGAGCAAATATGATCACAAATGCCAAACGGGAGTTTGCGATTGATTTTCCTCCTATCCCATTCCCCATTAGTCCAAACACAAGCAATAATATCTTTAGCTTTAGTTTGGCGAAAATTGGTTAACGGGCTCAAATCGCACCAAATGTCATGACAAATAGACACTTTACCATTACCATTATGCCAAAAGATTTTATCATTAGTAATATATCTAATGCGGCAAAGGTTTTTCCAAATGAGAGAACTTTTGGGGTTGAATTTGATAATCATGGGGTGGAGCCGAGAACAGTATTTCTTAAGGAGTAAATTGGACCAAATATTGTTGGAGGTTCTTAATCTCCACCACAATTTAATATCGGCTACCCGGATAATGTCATGAAGATTCTGACAATCGAGACCCCCCTCATCCGTAGGAAAAGAAAGCCGATTCCAAGAAGCCCAATGTAACTTACGTTTATTGTCATTAGTTCCCCATAGAAATTTGTTGAACAGTCTTTCTATGAAAATAATGACATTATCGGGAGGTTTAAGCACTTGTAAGCTATAGAAGGCAATGGAGTTAAGAACCGATTTAATTAATTCAAGGCGTCCCCCCGTGGACAGTAAATGATGGTTCCAAGTAAAAATCTTGTTTTTAATTTTCGTAATCAAGGGACCATACATATCGAAGGATTGAAAAGCTTTCCAAAGAGGGGCGCCTAAGTACATAATCAGTAAATCAGCTCTATTAAACCCCGTGATATCATAGACCCAACTAGCAACTTGGGAAGTTGGCTTATTCATAATAAAATTACTCTTGTGGTTATTGATCTTCTGCCCGGAAATATTCTCATAATGGGTGATGCACTTGTTAAATATACGGAGACTTTTTTTTGGAAGAATTAAGAAAAATGAGAATATCATCGGCATAAGCAAGATGCGTGATTTTCACTTTTTTCTTAATCTTGTAGTACATCGATGGATTATTCCAGAACATTTGATCAATACTCCGAGAAAAATAGTCCACGGCAATCACAAAAATGAGAGGGGAGAGCGGATCCCCTTGCCGAATACCTCTCTCGCTTTTAAAAAACCCAACCTATTACCCATTCACGAGGATCGAGAACCAACAATTAAAAATACAATTTTTAATAAAATTAATCCAGACAGTAGAAAAACGAAAGCTTGACATCTATACTTCTATTAAAAGAGAGTTGTGACACATGTCACGTTGTAAGTTTTTTGATTTTTTATTTTAAAATAAAGTTTATATATAAAGATGTGTTCTTAAATTTCCAAAAAAAAAATTCTAGATATGTATTGTGGGAGTTTTATTCCAAAACCTACACTCATCTACAATAAAAAAATTCTTCCTTTATTTTTTTAGCTTAGAATTTTAAATGTTTATAATTTTTTAAATCGAGTTTATAATGAAAATATATCAAATTAATTTTTATTTTATAATTTTCAACTAGACGTCCATATGAACATAATAAATTTGATGGATTTACAATAATGACCAATTGCACAAAAAAAATATATTAGAAAATTAATTGATGCAAAATAAAAATATATTAACTCATTTATTGCTTACATAAAAATAAATTATGAATTTAATTATAATAACTAAAAATAATAAAACATACACTACACACACACACACATATATATTAAGACTTAATCACATATTACTTTCGTCCCCAAAATTTGTTCCTACTTTCTTCGGTATGTTCAGAAAATTTATTCATGTAATGGACACTAATTGATTTAACACTCCGCTAATGTGGTACTTTTTTGAATTATATTACACCTCATAATACACTCAATAAGCCTTTTATTAATATTATATGATACTCATGTCAAAAATCATCAAAAATAAATTTAGAGATCGAGAAATTATTTTCTAATAAGAGAATATCTTATGCGGTGCATCGCACCGGAGAACATCTAGTTACTTGAAATATGAAATTCTAATAAATCCTATCATAAGCTTTTTCCATGTCAAGTTTAATAATAGTATTGGTAATCGAATGCGAGATGTCATGAGTAACCTCGTGGGCCGTCAAAATATTATCCGTGATATTTCTACCTTTGATGAAACCTGATTGGGCAGGAATAATCATAGAGGGCAAAATTTTGCCAAGTCTCATGCTAAGAATTTTCGAAATGATTTTATAAGTAGTGTTGCACAGATTAATCGGCCGAAAATCTTTCTACGATCTAGGATTGTTGTTTTTGGGATTAAGTGTAATAGTGGTCGTAGTAAAAGCACGTGGCATCGGAAAACCACGAAAAAAATCAGAAACGGCTTCTAAAACATCCCAGCACACAATATCCCATCAACTTTAGAAAAATTTAATATTGAAACCGTCAGGCCCGTCAACACTATCCCCGTCCATGTCAAAGACACAAACCTTAATTTCATCAATGGTGGGAATAAGACACAGACTATTATTTTGATCATGCGAGATAATATTCGGCACAACCCGAGGGTCAATGTCGTCAAGAAGATGATTTTGCTCCGCAAAACAATTAGAGAATTAAGAGACGGTGGAGTTATAAATTTCCTCAGGATCCGTGATCGTACGACCACTATCCCGAATTTCATGAATAAAGTTTCTTTGTCTTTTATTTTTCACTAAATTGTGAAAGAATTTGCTATTCCTCTCTCCTTTAAACGTCCATTTCATATTAGATTTTTGTTTCCAAAAATCCTCCTCCATGGACAGAATAAGGGTAAGGTTGGCGTTCATTTTTTTAAGATGGATGAGATTGGTAGCAGAAGGATCTTGGTCAAACCCATTTTCGGCAACTTCCACCGTATACTGGGCCTGATCAATTTGAGAAAAAATATTATCGAAAATAATCTGATTCCACTCCTTAAGGGTGTATTTTAACCTCTATAGCTTTTCCAAAAGTTTAAATATCCCTGTAGCATTTATGGAATTTGAAAGAAGCCTTGGGTTTAAAGAATTTAGGGCTAAATTGACAAAACAAAGAGTTGTGATAAAACCGATACTTAGGAAGATGCCTAATGGAGGAACATGGGAAAGCACTGTACCAAGCCGGGGAGAACAAGATCCTATGCAACCTTTGCCACACACCATCCATGTACCAGGTGAAAGAGGTGCCCGTGAATCCACCATCAGATAGGTTGCAATGTAATAGAGCATCATTGAACTCTTCCATATCTGATTGGATCGGGACAGCTCCTCTTTTTTTCTCGTCAGGTTGGAAGATGATGTTGAAATCTCCCCCAACCATCCAAGGGAGCTGGATTTGACTCAAAGAGCGAAGATCATCCCACAGGTCCCTTCTCTCGATTTTGGTATGCCTCCCGTACACCACAGTTAAAAGGAAAGAAGTGGGGAGGGAGTTACAAAAAACTTCCACTTGTAACATTTGATCCTTATTATTAACATTCTTGACATGAGTGTCAGAGTCCGTGAAAAGCCACATATGAACATTCGCACACACATTAGAAAATCTAAATTTCTGAAGAATTAATTAGAGTCCAATTCAACTTTTGGTTCAATAAGAGCCAATATGTTGAATTTGTGCTTTCTTTTTAACATACGAAGTTTGTTTTGGGCAGGTTGGTTCCCAATACCTCAAATATTCCAAAAAAAGTGTACTAATCATTATGGATAGCTCCACTCTGTAATATCCGCAATTTCGAATTTCGGTAATTTTCTTTTTTTCGGCGGAAGTCCGTTTTGACGACTCGCTCATGACCGTTTCGCCATTTCGAGAATGATTAATTCTGCACTTTTTGTCATCCGAGTTCGTTTCGGTGTTGTTTTGTTGAGTTCCGTGCTTTTTAGCGACTTTTCCGCACTTGAGTTCGATTCTTGCGAATCTCGTCGGCTATTGCTTCGAGTTTCCCGTAAGTTCGTTTAACTTTGTTTTGCCTGTTGCGAGCTTTGGTTCGGTGTTTCGATTATGTATCGTGTATTTCGGACATTTTGGGCCATTTTTGTAATTTCCCAAAGTTTGGGGTAATTACTTCCGTTGTCGAATTCCGACACTTCGGGTGGTCGGAATCGTGTGTTCTCTTAGCGCTTGGATTCGTCTTTACGAGTACTTCGTAACTGTATCTTCGATTTTTACTCGAGTTCGGGTTTCGGGTCGTCAGGCCGTCGGAGTGGCCACAGAGTCACGGCCGGGCAGGGCTTTGGCGAGTTACGGCCGTAGGTGCGATTACGGCCGTAACGTGTGCGATTACGGCCGTAAGGCGTGATCGGGTACGGCCGTATGGCGCCTGGCAGCTTCCTGACGAAGGCCGATTACGGCCGTAATGTGTGCCGATTCTGGCCGTAAGTGTCCGGCAGTCTTTGGCGAGCTTTTGACGAATGCGGTTACGGCCGTAAGTCTGCCGAGTACGGCCGTAAGGTCGAGTTACGGCCGTAAGGCATTTGCCGATTCTGGCCGTAACTCTGCCGGCTATATATGGCACAGGCTCGGCACTTCATTTTACTCGATTTTTCCCTTCTTTCGCGATTTGGCGGTGCGACGAAATGGAGTTCTTGGCCGATTCTAATCATTTCCAAGGCATTTTGGAAGATCCTTGTTGATTATATCATCATTTAATCCGTGTGTTTCGTCGAATCAAGGTATATTTCTTGATTTTCCTTCAAGTTGACTTTTTGGAAAATTGTTCTTGATTTTGTTTCTAATCCGATTTTGATACATCGGTTGGTGTAGTATGATGTTATTAATCGTGTTCTATGGGTTGTATATCCATATTTCAAGTTTGTTCAACTCGATTAGTGATTCGAGTGTTCTTGGGAGTTATCGAACATTGAGTGTTCGATTAAATGTCCCAATGAGTTTTCCTTCGATAGTTGGTTGGGATTTCCATTGTTTTGGCCTTGATTTTCGTTGTAACCATGTGTTATTGTTCCTTCCGGAGGTTTATAGGTGTTCAAGGATTCCGATGTTGAATCCATTTGGTGATTGACGATTCGTGTGGTGTTATTCACGTAGTAATTTCGGTGCTATCGCGTTCTTGATAATGTTCGGGAGTTCGGGGCCGTTCGACCATATTTCATCCATCGTCTTGTTGAGATTGTGGTTTCGAGGCAAGTACCTTGCCCATACTATTCTTGTTTTGTGGATATAATAATTGGTGGTTGTCTTGGTGTATTTGTTTGTTTGTTTGAAATGTGTTTTCAAAAGATTTCGGTTTGGCCTCGTTAAAGGCTCTCTTTCAAAACGCGTGTGTGTTTTGTGAACGGTGTGTTTTGGGAATTGATTATGATTTGATTATTTTGAACGTTGAAGGATTTGAAGATGATACTCCTATTGTTTAAAGTTATGGAATCGTGTATTCCGTATTTAATCTTGTCATTGTGTTTTGAAGAGTTTGATAATGGTGTCGAGTTAATGGCCATCTCTAGTGAGTATTCTTAATGAACTTACATTCTTAGCATGTTAGTATTGCATGAGTAACGTGTGTGTGTGTATGCTCACTACGGGTTAGATCCGACGGGGTCTCGATAGGGGTCCACGGAGGGGTGGATCCGCGAGCTTGCTTTTAACCACTATGGGTTAGATCCAACGGGGTCTCGGTAGGGGTCCACGGAGGGGTGGATCCACGATTAATTGTGGTGCATTTTGCAAATGTGATTTGATTATGGCATTTCCGGAAATGAGTGCTTTTGAACGGTTTTCATGATTTCATGCATTGACTAAGTGTGTAAGAGGTAAGTTGTTCGTTTGGCCTACTTGGCTAGGATGGCTCTAGAGTATTTTGTTGTTTGTGTTAAATCCTTTAATTGTGGATTTTGACGTTGGAAGACGAACCTTGTGGTCGTTCTTGTGTACTGTGAGTTGATGAGATTTGGGGCTAAAATCCCAATGGTTTTGTAAAAGTCATTTTACGGATTTGGGGCTAAAATCCCACGGTTTGGTAAGTGTCATTTTTCGGAAAGTAAACCTTTGGGGCGGTGACCCCTTTTGTCTTTGGATTTTGAAAAGTAGGATTTGATAATCCTAAATTGTTTTCTATTAAAACTCTCGATGGCATTCTAAACCGTTTTATAAATTACTTCCATTGATTTATGATATTTCGATTTTGGAATGTTTTCTCAAACTCTTGCCTCGGGAAGTACTTTTCGTTTCGTTTGGATCTTTGAGGATTCCTGGTTATTGTTATTCGTGGAATGTGAATTGTATGGCTCGTATTTGCACTTTGTTCTTGCACTAGCAAAAGCGGTGGAGTTTGCTAACCCCGAGTATTCGGGGTGGATGTCTGTTTGCATTCGGGTTTTGGAGCATAACACGTGGTCGGCACGAAGGATGATGAAAGATGATCGATACTAATCACATGAGGAACCGTACTTTGTTTATTGGTTCGGTTGTACTCTATTTTTCATTGCTATATTTTCCCGTTGTACGGGTGTGGTTGTATTTTTACCCCTGCGTGGGCATGAGTTGTGTTTGAGTTGTATGTATTTGTTGAAAGACCAAATCGGTCTACTGAGTCATTTTATCCTTAAAGGCATGGTTGAGTTGTTATATGTCGTTACCAGCCTGGTAGATCCTTGAGGAAAGGTTCTACGGCGTGTAATATCCCTGAGCGGATTGGGGGTGTTACATAAATGGTATCAGAGCTTAGGTTGTGGAAACCTAGGCTGTCGGGTCAGTGGTGTTTGTTGAGTTTTGTCTTGTCGGATTTTGTCTGACTAAGTCGTGTCGCGACGCGTCGTTTGAGTTTGTTGGTCGTGATTAGTATCGTGGGGCGATCATCATCTTCGTGCGACCTGTGGAAGTAAGTCTCCCTTCTTTGTGTTGTGCCTCGTGTGACACGAGCTATATTTATGATTATTTGTTAAGTGATGGAATCCTTATGTGGATTTTGATTTCACGATATGTATTTAATCGACTCTCGTATTTGATTTATACGAGGAGTGTCGTCGCTTGTGATGTCTTTTTATTGTTGTTTTTGTCTGTTGCTGATGATTTTCGAATCGATTTGCACGTTTTACAAGTTCTCTTGTGGAAGCTTTGTGCTTATACACGTTCGACTTGTTCACTAGCCAAGACGGAGGGTCTTTAGAGGCCTCGAATGGGGCCAGTGGTTTTGTTCTCAATGTGGTTATTTGACTCTAATATTTTGTTCTTATGAGGAGTAGTGTTCTTTGGATTGTGCATGTTAAACTGTATTTCTTTTATCCATTGCGTGAGTTCTTTTGTAATGACTTTCGGTATTTTACCGACCGAGTTTTATTTCAAAACCGATTCCCTTAACCGAGTTTTTGGCATTATGGCCTTGATCATTTTGGCGAAATTCTTATGACGGTATTTAGCATTTTGTAAATGGCTTGTGAGTTTTTGAAATATTCTTGTCATCGGCCTTTTTGGCATTTTTGTAAATGGTTTTTAGCACAGGGTTCCGACGCGGGACCCACAGCTATGATGTTCCGTGTGATTACACGAAATTTTTGGGCATTCTAGCCTTTTTAGCATCGTCCTTTTGGCATTGAATTATTTTCAAAACTTGAGTATCTTAGAAATAAATTTCGAGACGTACGTTTCAAATGAATTGTTTTCTCGCGGTACTTCTAAGGTGCCACAATCTGTTTCAAAATTCTTCTACCTCGAGGACCAAAATGTTTTGAGATATTTTCAATGTTTTATAAACGCTTTTACTTAGACCCGAGGGTCGAATATTCTGAAAGCTTTTCACTAAAAGAAAGTGTCCTCATTTTTATCAAATGCGAAATGGTTTTCCAAAGTCTCGATAACGATGTTTCACGTTTGTATTTTTTTGAAAGGTGATACTCAAGATCAACCGGTGTTCTTCTAAATTATTTTCAAAATGAGGTTTTCGTATTTGAAACACATCCATTCCCATTTGAGGGTTGGGAATGTATGTATGATGTTCGCATTGTCATTTTGATGTTTGCTCCCGAGTATGATCGAATTGGCGGTGTGAGCGTTGAGTCGTTTTCCACAGACTTGTTGTGTTAGCCTCTGTGAGAGGTGGGATGTTGGTGTTGAATGTTGTCGTCTCGTGGTGATTTCTGCGTTGTCGCGCATGTGCGAGCTGTTAGAGCTTGGTTTGGTATAACCGTGTGCATCGGTGATCGTTCCGTTATGTGTCGGTTGTTTAATGTCTTGTTACCTTGCTCTTGTTTTGTGAATTTTGTGGACGAGGTCGGAGGTAATACCCGTACTATTTTGACTTCTGTATTTTCTCTTTCTCCAGTCTATCGATTCGCTCATGTTCGTTGACACTTTATGAACTTGTTCTGTATTTCGGTTTCATCGTCCGAACGAACTGTGATCTTGTTGTGGGTCGATCTGGTTATCGCTGTGACTTTTTCGAGTTCGGTTCGATTCTTGTGAACCTTGTTCGGGAGTGACATCATCTGGTTCTATTAGTTCTTTTATTCGAAGTGGATCGGATTTGGAACTCTTGTGTATTCTACTTTGTCGACTCATTTATGTTCGTTGACATTTCTGAGCTTGTCCTGCCCCTTGTTTTTGTTTATCGAACGAGTGTGGTATCATTTCGGAATAACTCGTTGTCGTTGTGACTTTTCAATCGCTATTCCCTTTCCTGTGGATCTTATGGGAATGCATGTCTGGTATTTCTCACCAGATCGTCCTAGGAGTTGTTGTTTGAATTTTATTATCCTTCGTGTTTCGGACATGAATGTTCGATCTTTGTTGTCTCGATTGTTTACTTGTTCGGTTTTTGTTCTCGTTTCGTTATTGTTGAGCATTCAGGCTCCTTCTTAATTCCCTTAAGTTTGGGAAATTAGTCTCGTTTTCGATCTTCCAACCATTGGGCAGTGGAATTCCGTATTTGTTCAGCGATTGGCTCGCGCTTTGATTGATGTACCGTTGGGTTGGTCAATCGTATTGACTTTCATTCATTGTGTTTTGTGATTGTTCGGATAATCGACTTGATTGTATTATCTGTTTGATGACACTTGTCACTTGTTGATTTTATTATGTCTCTACCGGTGGCATTGTGTTGGTCGTCCTGGAGCGTGTTTTCACGCCGTATATTCCTTTGCGTTGCTTGTAACGTTTCGCCGATGGGCGTAAGTTACGCATTTCTTGTGTATCTCGTTGAGTTTTCCTGGCGGGGATATTGCTTCTCCCTACTTGTTTTAAGTTTCGGGACGAAACTTCTTTTAAGGAGGGTAGAATGTAATATCCGCAATTTCGAATTTCGGTAATTTTCTTTTTTTCGGCGGAAGTCCGTTTTGACGACTCGCTCATGACCTTTTCGCCATTTCGAGAATGATTAATTCTGCACTTTTTGTCATCCGAGTTCGTTTCGGTGTTGTTTTGTTGAGTTTCGTGCTTTTTAGCGACTTTTCCGCACTTGAGTTCGATTCTTGCGAATCTCGATCGAAACTGCCGTTTCGAGTTTCCCGTAAGTTCGTTTAACTTTGTTATGCGTGTTGCGAGCTTTGGTTCGGTGTTTCGATTATGTATCGTGTATTTCGGACATTTTGGGCCATTTTTGTAATTTCCCAAAGTTTGGGGTAATTACTTCCGTTGTCGAATTCCGACACTTCGGGTGGTCGGAATCGTGTGTTCTCTTAGCGCTTGGATTCATCTTTACGAGTACTTCGTAACCGTATCTTCGATTTTTACTCGAGTTCGAGTTTGGGTCGTCTGGCGTCGGAGTGGCCACGGCCGAGTCACGGCCGGGCGAGCTGGCTTTGGCGAGTTACGGCCGTAAGGTGCGATTACGGCCGTGCGTGTGCGATTACGGCCGTAATGCGTGATCGGAATGCGGCCGTATGGCGCTGGCGGCTTCTGGCGAAGGCGATTCTGGCCGTAATGTGTGCGATTACGGCCGTAAGTGTCCGCAGTCTTTGGCGAGCTTTTGCGAATGCGATTACGGACGTAAGTCCTGCCGAGTACGGCCGTAAGGTCCGAGTTACGACCGTAAGGCACTGCCGATTACGGCCGTAACTCCGCCGGCTATATATGGCACAGGCTCGGCGGACTTCATTTTACTCGATTTTTTCCCTTCTTTCGGCGACTGGCGACGGGTGCGATGGGAAATGGAGTTCTTGGCCGATTCTAATCATTTCCAAGGCATTTTGGAAGATCCTTGTTGATTATATCATCATCAAATCCGTGTGTTTCGTCGAATCAAGGTATATTCCTTGATTTTCCTTCAAGTTGACTTTTTGGAGAATTGTTCTTGATTTTGTTTCTAATCCGATTTTGATACATCGGTTGGTGTAGTATGATGTTATTAATCGTGTTCTATGGGTTGTATATCCATATTTCAAGTTTGTTCAACTCGATTAGCGATTCGAGTGTTCTTGGGAGTTATCGAACATTGAGTGTTCGATTAAATGTCCCAATGAGTTTTCCTTCGATAGTTGGTTGGGATTTCCATTGTTTTGGCCTTGATTCTCGTCGTAACCATGTGTTATCGTTCCTTCCGGAGGTTTATAGGTGTTCGAGGATTCCGATGTTGAATCCCTTTGGTGATTGACAATTCGTGTGGTGTTATTCACGTAGTAATTTCGGTGCTATCGCGTTCTTGATAATGTTCAGGAGTTCGGGGCCGTTCGACCGTATTTCATCCATCGTCTTGTTGCGATTGTGGTTTCGAGGCAAGTACCTTGCCCATACTATTCTTGTTTTGTGGATATAATAATTGGTGGTTGTCTTGGTGTATTTGTTTGTTTGTTTGAAATGTGTTTTCAAAAGATTTCGGTTTGGCCTCGTTAAAGGCTCTCTTTCAAAACGCGTGTGTGTTTTGTGAACGGTGTGTTTTGGGAATTGATTATGATTTAATTATTTTGAACGTTGAAGGATTTGAAGATGATACTCCTATTGTTTAAAGTTATGGAATCGTGTATTCCGTATTTAATCTTGTCATTGTGTTTTGAAGAGTTTGATAATGGTGTCGAGTTAATGGCCATCTCTAGTGAGTATTCTTAATGAACTTACATTCTTAGCATGTTAGTATTGCATGAGTAACGTGTGTGTGTGTATGCTCACTACGGGTTAGATCCGACGGGGTCTCGGTAGGGGTCCACGGAGGGGTGGATCCGCGAGCTTGCTTTTAACCACTATGGGTTAGATCCGACGGGGTCTCGGTAGGGGTCCACGGAGGGGTGGATCCACGGTTAATTGTGGTGCATTTTGCAAATGTGATTTGATTATGGCATTTCCGGAAATGAGTGCTTTTGAACGGTTTTCATGATTTCATGCATTGACTAAGTGTGTAAGAGGTAAGTTGTTCGTTTGGCCTACTTGGCTAGGATGGCTCTAGAGTATTTTGTTGTTTGTGTTAAATCCTTTAATTGTGGATTTTGACGTTGGAAGACGAACCTTGTGGTCGTTCTTGTGTACTGTGAGTTGATGAGATTTGGGGCTAAAATCCCAATGGTTTTGTAAAAGTCGTTTCTTGATTTGGGGCTAAAATCACGGTTTGGTAAGTGTCATTTTTCGGAAAGTAAACCTTTGGGGCGGTGACCCCTTTTGTCTTTGGATTTTGAAAAGTAGGATTTGATAATCCTAAATTGTTTTCTATTAAAACTCTCGATGGCATTCTAAACCGTTTTATAAATTACTTCCATTGATTTATGATATTTCGATTTTGGAATGTTTTCTCAAACTCTTGCCTCGGGAAGTACTTTTCGTTTCGTTTGGATCTTTGAGGATTTCTGGTTATTGTTATTCGTGGAATGTGAATTGTATGGCTCGTATTTGCACTTTGTTCTTGCACTAGCAAGACAGTGGAGTTTTGCTAACCCCCGAGTATTCGGGGGGTGGATGTCTGTTTTTGCATTCAGGTTTTGGAGCATAACACGGGGTCGGCACGAAGGATGATGAAAGATGATCGATACTAATCACATGAGGAACCGTACTTTGTTTATTGGTTCGGTTGTACTCTATTTTTCATTGCTATATTTTCCCGTTATGCGGGTGTGGTTGTATTTTGACCTGCGTGGGCATGAGTTGTGTTTGAGTTGTATGTATTTGTTGAAAGACCAAATCGGTCTCCGAGTCATTTTATCCTTAAAGGCATGGTTGAGTTGTTATATGTCGTTACCACTGGTAGATCCTTGAGGAAAGGTTCTACGGCGTGTAATATCCCTGAGCGGATTGGGGTGTTACATAAATGGTATCGAGCTTAGGTTGTGGAAACCTAGGCCGTCGGGTCGATGGTGTTTGTTGAGTTTTGTCTTGTCGGATTTTGTCGACTAAGTCGTGTCGCGACGCGTCGTTTGAGTTTGTTGGTCGTGATTAGTATCGTGGGCGATCATCATCTTCGTGCGACCTGTGGAAGTAAGTCTCCCTTCTTTGTGTTGTGCCTCGTGTGACACGAGCTATATTTATGATTATTTGTTAAGTGATGAAATCCTTATGTGGATTTTGATTTCACGATATGTATTTAATCGACTCTCGTATTTGATTTATACGAGGAGTGTAAATCGCTTGTGATGTCTTTTTATTGTTGTTTTTGTCATTCGATGATTTTCGAATCGATTTGCACGTTTACAAGTTCTCTTGTGGAAGCTTTGTGCTTATACACGTTCGACTTGTTCACTAGCCAGTGCGGGAGGGTCTTTAGAGGCCTCGAATGGGGCCATTGGTTTTGTTCTGAATGTGGTTATTTGACTCTAATATTTTGTTCTTATGAGGAGTAGTGTTGCTGGATTGTGCATGTTAAAGTATTTCTTTTATCCATTGCGTGAGTTCTTTTGTAATGACTTTCGGTATTTTACCGACCGAGTTTTATTTCCAAAACCGATTCCCTTAACCGAGTTTTTGGCATTATGGCCTTGATCATTTTGGCGAAATTCTTATGACGGTATTTAGCATTTTGTAAATGGATTCTGTGAGTTTTTGAAATATTCATCATCGGCCTTTTTGGCATTTTTGTAAATGGTTTTTAGCACAGGGTTCCGGCGGGACCCACGCTATGATGTTCCGTGTGATTACCGAAATTTTTGGGCATTCTAGCCTTTTTAGCATCGTCCTTTTGGCATTGAATTATTTTAAAAACTTGAGTATCTTAGAAATAAATTTCGAGACGTCGTTTCAAATGAATTGTTTTCTCGCGGTACTTCTAAGGTGCCACAACTGCTTCAAAATTCTTCTACCCGAGGACCAAAATGTTTTGAGATATTTTCAATGTTTTATAAACGCTTTTACTTAGACCCAGGGTCGAATATTCTAAAGCTTTTCACTAAAAGAAAGTGTCCTCATTTTTATCAAATGCGAAATGGTTTTCCAAAGTCTCGATAACGATGTTTCACGTTTGTATTTTTTTGAAAGGTGATACTCAAGATCAACCGGTGTTCTTCTAAATTATTTTCAAAATGAGGTTTTCGTATTTGAAACACATCCATTCCCATTTGAGGGTTGGGAATGTATGTATGATGTTCGCATTGTCATTATGATGTTTGCTCCCGAGTATGATCGAATTGGCGGTGTGAGCGTTGAGTCGTTTTCCACAGACTTGTTGTGTTAGCCTCTGTGAGAGGTGGGATGTTGGTGTTGAATGTTGTCGTCTCGTGGTGATTTCTGCGTTGTCGCGCATGTGCGAGCTGTTAGAGCTTGGTTTGGTATAACCGTGTGCATCGGTGATCGTTCCGTTATGTGTCGGTTGTTTAATGTCTTGTTACCTTGCTCTTGTTTTTGTGAATTTTGTGGACGAGGTCGGAGGTAATACCCGTACTATTTTGACTTCTGTATTTTCTCTTTCTCCAGTCTATCGATTCGCTCATGTTCGTTGACACTTTGATCTTGTTGTGGGTCGATCTGGTTATCGCTGTGACTTTTTCGAGTTCGGTTCGATTCTTGTGAACCTTGTTCGGGAGTGACATCATCTGGTTCTATTAGTTCTTTTATTCGAAGTGGATCGGATTTGGAACTCTTGTGTATTCTACTTTGTCGACTCATTTATGTTCGTTGACATTTCTGAGCTTGTCCTGCCCCTTGTTTTTGTTTATCGAACGAGTGTGGTATCGTTTCGGAATAACTCGTTGTCGTTGTGACTTTTCAATCGCTATTCCCTTTCCTGTGGATCTTATGGGAATGCATGTGCAGTATTTCTCACCGGATCGTCACGGGAGTTGTTGTTTGAATTTTATTATCCTTCGTGTTTGGACATGAATGTTCGATCTTTGTTGTCTCGATTGTTTACTTGTACGGTTTTTGTACTCGTTTCGTTATTGTTGAGCATTCAGGCTCCTTCTTAATTCCCTTAAGTTTGGGAAATTAGTCTCGTTTTCGATCTTCCAACCATTGGGCAGTGGAATTGCGAATTTGTTCAGCGATTGGCTCGCGCTTTGATTGATGTACCGTTGGGTTGGTCAATCGTATTGACTTTCATTCATTGTGTTTTGTGATTGTTCGGATAATCGACTTGATTGTATTATCTGTTTGATGACACTTGTCACTTGTTGATTTTATTATGTCTCTACCGGTGGCATTGTGTTGGTCGTCCTGGAGCGTGTTTTCACGCCGTATATTCCTTTGCGTTGCTTGTAACGTTTCGCCGATGGGCGTAAGTTACGCATTTCTTGTGTATCTCGTTGAGTTTTCCTGGCGGGGATATTGCTTCTCCCTACTTGTTTTAAGTTTCGGACGAAACTTCTTTTAAGGAGGGTAGAATGTAATATCCGCAATTTCGAATTTCGGTAATTTTCTTTTTTTCGGCGGAAGTCCGTTTTGACGACTCGCTCATGACCTTTTCGCCATTTCGAGAATGATTAATTCTGCACTTTTTGTCATCCGAGTTCGTTTCGGTGTTGTTTTGTTGAGTTTCGTGCTTTTTAGCGACTTTTCCGCACTTGAGTTCGATTCTTGCGAATCTCGATCGAAACTGCTGTTTCGAGTTTCCCGTAAGTTCGTTTAACTTTGTTATGCATGTTGCGAGCTTTGGTTCGGTGTTTCGATTATGTATCGTGTATTTCGGACATTTTGGGCCATTTTTGTAATTTCCCAAAGTTTGGGGTAATTACTTCCGTTGTCGAATTCCGACACTTCGGGTGGTCGGAATCGTGTGTTCTCTTAGCGCTTGGATTCATCTTTACGAGTACTTCGTAACCGTATCTTCGATTTTTACTCAGGTTCGGGTTTCGGGGTCGTCTGGGCCGTCGGAGTGGCCACGGCCGAGTCACGGCCGGAGCAGGGCCTGGCCTGGACGAGTTACAGCCGTAAGGTGCCGGTTACGGCCGTAACTTGTGCCAGTTACGGCCGTAAGGCGTGATCGGGTACGGCCGTATGGCGCCTGGCAGCTTCCTGACGGCGATTCTTACGGCCGTAATGTGTGCGATTACGGCCGTAAGTGTCCGGCAGTCTTGGCGAGCTTTTTGACGAATGCCGGTTACGGACGTAAGTCTGCCGAGTACGGCCGTAAGGTCCGAGTTACGGCCGTAAGGCCTTTGCCGATTCTGGCCGTAACTCCGGCTATATATGGCACAGGCTCGGCGGACTTCATTTTACTCGATTTTTCCCTTCTTTCGGCGGCGGCGGAGTGCGGCGAAATGGAGTTCTTGGCGATTCTAATCATTTCCAAGGCATTTTGGAAGATCCTTGTTGATTATATCATCATCTAATCCGTGTGTTTCGTCGAATCAAGGTATATTCCTTGATTTTCCTTCAAGTTGACTTTTCGGAGAATTGTTCTTGATTTCGTTTCTAATCCGATTTTGATACATCGGTTGGTGTAGTATGATGTTATTAATCGTGTTCTATGGGTTGTATATCCATATTTCAAGTTTGTTCAACTCGATTAGCGATTCGAGTGTTCTTGGGAGTTATCGAACATTGAGTGTTCGATTAAATGTCCCAATGAGTTTTCCTTCGATAGTTGGTTGGGATTTCCATTGTTTTGGCCTTGATTCTCGTCGTAACCATGTGTTATGGTTACTTGAGGAGGTTTATAGTTGTTCGTGGATTCCGATGTTGAATCCCTTTGGTGATTGACAATTCGTGTGGTGTTATTCACGTAGTAATTTCGGTCTATCGCGTTCTTGATAATGTTCAGAGTTCGGGGCCGTTCGACCGTATTTCATCCATCGTCTTGTTGCGATTGTGGTTTGAGGCAAGTACCTTGCCCATACTATTCTTGTTTTGTGGATATAATAATTGGTGGTTGTCTTGGTGTATTTGTTTGTTTGTTTGAAATGTGTTTTCAAAAGATTTCGGTTTGGCCTCGTTAAAGGCTCTCTTTCAAAACGCGTGTGTGTTTTGTGAACGGTGTGTTTTGGGAATTGATTATGATTTAATTATTTTGAACGTTGAAGGATTTGAAGATGATACTCCTATTGTTTAAAGTTATGGAATCGTGTATTCCGTATTTAATCTTGTCATTGTGTTTTGAAGAGTTTGATAATGGTGTCGAGTTAATGGCCATCTCTAGTGAGTATTCTTAATGAACTTACATTCTTAGCATGTTAGTATTGCATGAGTAACGTGTGTGTGTGTATGCTCACTACGGGTTAGATCCGACGGGGTCTCGGTAGGGGTCCACGGAGGGGTGGATCCGCGAGCTTGCTTTTAACCACTATGGGTTAGATCCGACGGGGTCTCGGTAGGGGTCCACGGAGGGGTGGATCCACGGTTAATTGTGGTGCATTTTGCAAATGTGATTTGATTATGGCATTTCCGGAAATGAGTGCTTTTGAACGGTTTTCATGATTTCATGCATTGACTAAGTGTGTAAGAGGTAAGTTGTTCGTTTGGCCTACTTGGCTAGGATGGCTCTAGAGTATTTTGTTGTTTGTGTTAAATCCTTTAATTGTGGATTTTGACGTTGGAAGACGAACCTTGTGGTCGTTCTTGTGTACTGTGAGTTGATGAGATTTGGGGCTAAAATCCCAATGGTTTTGTAAAAGTCGTTTTACGGATTTGGGGCTAAAATCCCACGGTTTGGTAAGTGTCATTTTTCGGAAAGTAAACCTTTGGGGCGGTGACCCCTTTTGTCTTTGGATTTTGAAAAGTAGGATTTGATAATCCTAAATTGTTTTCTATTAAAACTCTCGATGGCATTCTAAACCGTTTTATAAATTACTTCCATTGATTTATGATATTTCGATTTTGGAATGTTTTCTCAAACTCTTGCCTCGGGAAGTACTTTTCGTTTCGTTTGGATCTTTGAGGATTTCTGGTTATTGTTATTCGTGGAATGTGAATTGTATGGCTCGTATTTGCACTTTGTTCTTGCACTAGCAAGACAGTGGAGTTTTGCTAACCCCCGAGTATTCGGGGGGTGGATGTCTGTTTTTGCATTCAGGTTTTGGAGCATAACACAGGGTCGGCACGAAGGATGATGAAAGATGATCGATACTAATCACATGAGGAACCGTACTTTGTTTATTGGTTCAGTTGTACTCTATTTTTCCGCTGCTATATTTTCCCGTTGTACGGGTGTGGTTGTATTTTGACCCCTGCGTGGGCATGAGTTGTGTTTGAGTTGTATGTATTTGTTGAAAGACCAAATCGGTCTACTGAGTCATTTTATCCTTAAAGGCATGGTTGAGTTGTTATATGTCGTTACCAGCCTGGTAGATCCTTGAGGAAAGGTTCTACGGCGTGTAATATCCCTGAGCGGATTGGGGGTGTTACATAAATGGTATCAGAGCTTAGGTTGTGGAAACCTAGGCTGTCGGGTCAGTGGTGTTTGTTGAGTTTTGTCTTGTCGGATTTTGTCTGACTAAGTCGTGTCGCGACGCGTCGTTTGAGTTTGTTGGTCGTGATTAGTATCGTGGGGCGATCATCATCTTCGTGCGACCTGTGGAAGTAAGTCTCCCTTCTTTGTGTTGTGCCTCGTGTGACACGAGCTATATTTATGATTATTTGTTAAGTGATGAAATCCTTATGTGGATTTTGATTTCACGATATGTATTTAATCGACTCTCGTATTTGATTTATACGAGGAGTGTCGTCGCTTGTGATGTCTTTTTATTGTTGTTTTTGTCTCTGTCGATGATTTTCGAATCGATTTGCACGTTTTACAAGTTCTCTTGTGGAAGCTTTGTGCTTATACACGTTCGACTTGTTCACTAGCCAGTGCGGGAGGGTCTTTAGAGGCCTCGAATGGGGCCAGTGGTTTTATTCTGAATGTGGTTATTTGACTCTAATATTTTGTTCTTATGAGGAGTAGTGTTGCTGGATTGTGCATGTTAAACTGTATTTCTTTTATCCGCTGCGTGAGTTCTTTTGTAATGACTTTCGGTATTTTACCGACCGAGTTTTATTTCGAAAACCGATTCCCTTAACCGAGTTTTTGGCATTATGGCCTTGATCATTTTGGCGAAATTCTTATGACGGTATTTAGCATTTTGTAAATGGCTTCTGTGAGTTTTTGAAATATTACTGTCATCGGCCTTTTTGGCATTTTTGTAAATGGTTTTTAGCCTGGGGTTCCGACGCGGGACCCACAGCGCTATGATGTTCCGTGTGATTACCTGAAATTTTTGGGCATTCTAGCCTTTTTAGCATCGTCCTTTTTGGCATTGAATTATTTTAAAAAACTTGAGTATCTTAGAAATAAATTTCGAGACGTACGTTTCAAATGAATTGTTTTCTCGCGGTACTTCTAAGGTGCCACAATCTGTTTCAAAATTCTTCTACCCCGAGGACCAAAATGTTTTGAGATATTTTCAATGTTTTATAAACGCTTTTACTTAGACCCGAGGGTCGAATATTCTGAAAGCTTTTCACTAAAAGAAAGTGTCCTCATTTTTATCAAATGCGAAATGGTTTTCCAAAGTCTCGATAACGATGTTTCACGTTTGTATTTTTTTGAAAGGTGATACTCAAGATCAACCGGTGTTCTTCTAAATTATTTTCAAAATGAGGTTTTCGTATTTGAAACACATCCATTCCCATTTGAGGGTTGGGAATGTATGTATGATGTTCGCATTGTCATTATGATGTTTGCTCCCGAGTATGATCGAATTGGCGGTGTGAGCGTTGAGTCGTTTTCCACAGACTTGTTGTGTTAGCCTCTGTGAGAGGTGGGATGTTGGTGTTGAATGTTGTCGTCTCGTGGTGATTTCTGCGTTGTCGCGCATGTGCGAGCCGTTAGAGCTTGGTTTGGTATAACCGTGTGCATCGGTGATCGTTCCGTTATGTGTCGGTTGTTTAATGTCTTGTTACCTTGCTCTTGTTTTTGTGAATTTTGTGGACGAGGTCGGAGGTAATACCCGTACTATTTTGACTTCTGTATTTTCTCTTTCTCCAGTCTATCGATTCGCTCATGTTCGTTGACACTTTGATCTTGTTGTGGGTCGATCTGGTTATCGCTGTGACTTTTTCGAGTTCGGTTCGATTCTTGTGAACCTTGTTCGGGAGTGACATCATCTGGTTCTATTAGTTCTTTTATTCGAAGTGGATCGGATTTGGAACTCTTGTGTATTCTACTTTGTCGACTCATTTATGTTCGTTGACATTTCTGAGCTTGTCCTGCCCCTTGTTTTTGTTTATCGAACGAGTGTGGTATCGTTTCGGAATAACTCGTTGTCGTTGTGACTTTTCAATCGCTATTCCCTTTCCTGTGGATCTTATGGGAATGCATGTCTGGTATTTCTCACCAGATCGTCCTGGGAGTTGTTGTTTGAATTTTATTATCCTTCGTGTTTCGGACATGAATGTTCGATCTTTGTTGTCTCGATTGTTTACTTGTTCGGTTTTTGTTCTCGTTTCGTGATTGTTGAGCATTCAGGCTCCTTCTTAATTCCCTTAAGTTTGGGAAATTAGTCTCGTTTTCGATCTTCCAACCATTGGGCAGTGGAATTCCGTATTTGTTCAGCGATTGGCTCGCGCTTTGATTGATGTACCGTTGGGTTGGTCAATCGTATTGACTTTCATTCATTGTGTTTTGTGATTGTTCGGATAATCGACTTGATTGTATTATCTGTTTGATGACACTTGTCACTTGTTGATTTTATTATGTCTCTACCGGTGGCATTGTGTTGGTCGTCCTGGAGCGTGTTTTCACGCCGTATATTCCTTTGCGTTGCTTGTAACGTTTCGCCGATGGGCGTAAGTTACGCATTTCTTGTGTATCTCGTTGAGTTTTCCTGGCGGGGATATTGCTTCTCCCTACTTGTTTTAAGTTTCGGGACGAAACTTCTTTTAAGGAGGGTAGAATGTAATATCCGCAATTTCGAATTTCGGTAATTTTCTTTTTTTCGGCGGAAGTCCGTTTTGACGACTCGCTCATGACCTTTTCGCCATTTCGAGAATGATTAATTCTGCACTTTTTGTCATCCGAGTTCGTTTCGGTGTTGTTTTGTTGAGTTTCGTGCTTTTTAGCGACTTTTCCGCACTTGAGTTCGATTCTTGCGAATCTCGATCGAAACTGCTGTTTCGAGTTTCCCGTAAGTTCGTTTAACTTTGTTATGCATGTTGCGAGCTTTGGTTCGGTGTTTCGATTATGTATCGTGTATTTCGGACATTTTGGGCCATTTTTGTAATTTCCCAAAGTTTGGGGTAATTACTTCCGTTGTCGAATTCCGACACTTCGGGTGGTCGGAATCGTGTGTTCTCTTAGCGCTTGGATTCATCTTTACGAGTACTTCGTAACCGTATCTTCGATTTTTACTCAGGTTCGGGTTTCGGGGTCGTCTGGGCCGTCGGAGTGGCCACGGCCGAGTCACGGCGGAGGTGGCTGGCCTGACGAGTTCTGACCGTAAGGTGCCGGTTACGGCCGTAACTTGTGCCAGTTACGGCCGTAAGGCGTGATCGGGTACGGCCGTATGGCGCCTGGCAGCTTCCTGACGAAGGCCGGTTACGGCCGTAATGTGTGCCAGTTACGGCCGTAAGTGTCCGGCAGGTGCTGGGCAGGCTTTTTGACGAATGCCGGTTACGGACGTAAGTCCTGCCGAGTACGGCCGTAAGGTCCGAGTTACGGCCGTAAGGCACTGCCGGTTACGGCCGTAACTCCGCCGGCTATATATGGCCTGGGCTCGGCCAGACTTCATTTTACTCGATTTTTTCCCTTCTTTCGGCGACTGGCGACGGGTGCGACGGGAAATGGAGTTCTTGGCCGATTCTAATCATTTCCAAGGCATTTTGGAAGATCCTTGTTGATTATATCATCATCTAATCCGTGTGTTTCGTCGAATCAAGGTATATTCCTTGATTTTCCTTCAAGTTGACTTTTCGGAGAATTGTTCTTGATTTCGTTTCTAATCCGATTTTGATACATCGGTTGGTGTAGTATGATGTTATTAATCGTGTTCTATGGGTTGTATATCCATATTTCAAGTTTGTTCAACTCGATTAGCGATTCGAGTGTTCTTGGGAGTTATCGAACATTGAGTGTTCGATTAAATGTCCCAATGAGTTTTTCTTCGATAGTTGGTTGGGATTTCCATTGTTTTGGCCTTGATTCTCGTCGTAACCATGTGTTATCGTTCCTTCCGGAGGTTTATAGGTGTTCGAGGATTCCGATGTTGAATCCCTTTGGTGATTGACAATTCGTGTGGTGTTATTCACGTAGTAATTTCGGTGCTATCGCGTTCTTGATAATGTTCGGGAGTTCGGGGCCGTTCGACCGTATTTCATCCATCGTCTTGTTGCGATTGTGGTTTCGAGGCAAGTACCTTGCCCATACTATTCTTGTTTTGTGGATATAATAATTGGTGGTTGTCTTGGTGTATTTGTTTGTTTGCTTGAAATGTGTTTTCAAAAGATTTCGGTTTGGCCTCGTTAAAGGCTCTCTTTCAAAACGCGTGTGTGTTTTGTGAACGGTGTGTTTTGGGAATTGATTATGATTTAATTATTTTGAACGTTGAAGGATTTGAAGATGATACTCCTATTGTTTAATGTTATGGAATCGTGTATTCCGTATTTAATCTTGTCATTGTGTTTTGAAGAGTTTGATAATGGTGTCGAGTTAATGGTCATCTCTAGTGAGTATTCTTAATGAACTTACATTCTTAGCATGTTAGTATTGCATGAGTAACGTGTGTGTGTGTATGCTCACTACGGGTTAGATCCGACGGGGTCTCGGTAGGGGTCCACAGAGGGGTGGATCCGCGAGCTTGCTTTTAACCACTATGGGTTAGATCCGACGGGGTCTCGGTAGGGGTCCACGGAGGGGTGGATCCACGGTTAATTGTGGTGCATTTTGCAAATGTGATTTGATTATGGCATTTCCGGAAATGAGTGCTTTTGAACGGTTTTCATGATTTCATGCATTGACTAAGTGTGTAAGAGGTAAGTTGTTCGTTTGGCTTACTTGGCTAGGATGGCTCTAGTTTTGTTGTTTGTGTTAAATCCTTTAATTGTGGATTTTGACGTTGGAAGACGAACCTTGTGGTCGTTCTTGTGTACTGTGAGTTGATGAGATTTGGGGCTAAAATCCCAATGGTTTTGTAAAAGTCATTTTACGGATTTGGGACTAAAATCCCACGGTTTGGTAAGTGTCATTTTTCGGAAAGTAAACCTTTGGGGCGGTGACCCCTTTTGTCTTTGGATTTTGAAAAGTAGGATTTGATAATCCTAAATTGTTTTCTATTAAAACTCTCGATGGCATTCTAAACCATTTTATAAATTACTTCCATTGATTTATGATATTTCGATTTTGGAATGTTTTCTCAAACTCTTGCCTCGGGAAGTACTTTTCGTTTCGTTTGGATCTTTGAGGACTCCTGGTTATTGTTATTCGTGGAATGTGAATTGTATGGCTCGTATTTGCACTTTGTTCTTGCACTAGCAAAACAGTGGAGTTTTGCTAACCCCCGAGTATTCGGGGGGTGGATGTCTGTTTTTGCATTCAGGTTTTGGAGCATAACACAGGGTCGGCACGAAGGATGATAAAAGATGATCGATACTAATCACATGAGGAACCGTACTTTGTTTATTGGTTCAGTTGTACTCTATTTTTCCGCTGCTATATTTTCTCGTTGTACGGGTGTGGTTGTATTTTGACCCCTGCGTGGGCATGAGTTGTGTTTGAGTTGTATGTATTTGTTGAAAGACCAAATCGGTCTACTGAGTCATTTTAGCCTTGAAGGCATGGTTGAGTTGTTATATGTCGTTACCAGCCTGGTAGATCGTTGAGGAAAGGTTCTACGGCGTGTAATATCCCTGAGCGGATTGGGGGTGTTACACACTCCTAGTCCTATTTTTATAATATTAGAAGCTTGGTGATAATTATTTGATTTTCCACGTCTGCCCATTTGAATCGGGAGCCCGAGAATTGGATTTTTATGATTTTCCTTAAAAGGAATTATTTCAGTTCCAATTGGGTTAAAATCTGTGTCAATATGATCAGACGAGATTATCCAAACAAGGACTACCTGGAGTACGCAGAGCTATCAGAGTTGTAGTTTTCTGAACCTGCAAAATATTCGGTAGAAGAGTCAGAAAGTTCAGCAATACTATTAGTCTTGATGGCCTCATAATCCTCCCCACAAATATTGGGCACACTTTCCTGCAGTTCAGTATCACGAATAGAGGGTTCACATATAGATTTTAATTTTTTTTCATTAAGACAGGGCTGGTGAGCATTATTTTTTTCCCCTCTTCCAAAAGATTCACCTCGACCAGGCCTAAGGGGTCAAAAGGACAATTATCATGCTTCAAATTCTTTAATGGGGGATCCAGCACCAAATCATCTGAATGCGAAAGAATCTGAAAAGAGTTCGAAATAGCCAAAGAAGCATTTGCCGATTGTGGCTCCAAGGGCAGGTTGGGGGAGGGAGTTTCCTCCTAATTTTCTAACACCGCAAACATATTTCTCGTATCCACCTGCGCTCCGTTATCGGAGTCCGAAGCTATCATTTTTTCTGCAACATCTCCCAAACCAGCATTAGAGATATTAACTGGCCTAACGGATGGGCCTGGTCCTTTATCATGAATAGTAATTATCGTATTCTTTAGACTGTTATTTTTCGAAGGGGACTTTACATTAGTCTGGCCAACGGGCACCCATTTTTCTTTTTCTATTTCTTTACCCTTCTCCAAATTGGTTTTGTTTTGAAATTTATTCTCAAACGATTTGGGTTTTAAGGATGGATTTTTAATGTAACAAGCGTCAATGTCATGGCCAACATGTCGATAATGCCTACAATACCGGGGTAATTTTTCATACTCGACTTCTAACTCAGTTAAAACACCATTACACTTGATGCCAACCGAGTTAGGCAACACATATGTGAGACTAATTTTAACACAAATTCGGGCAAATTGAAGTCTATTCCTATTTAGAGTGTTATCATCTGCTTTAACAAACGTGCCAATAAGGGAACGAACAGTATGAAGAGCGCGTAAATCAAACCATTGGATTGGTAAGGCATGAATTTTAACCCAAATCGGAACTATATATGGTTCATGTTTAAAGTCACAAAAAGGATCCCATTTGAATAATTGCATAGGATATCCGAAGATGTTCAACTCCCGTTTCAGCCATAATTTAGCACAGAAATTATCGTTTTGGAGATTAATAAGGATATGTTTGAAGTTTAAAAACTGGACTCTACAGGGACCAAATACATATTGTTGTAAGTGTTTAGATATGGAATCAATAGTCGGTTTCCAAAACGAGAACTTACCAATAAGGGCATTTTTATAAATACCCGATACCTAACATTCCTAGGCCGAGAAAACAGCGGTCAGGATTTTGCCGGAGAGGTCCACCTGTCCAAGCCGAACATTCGAGGGAGGCCCACTATTGATAGCATCGGCAAATGAAACAGGCCACGGAGCGCCGACAATAGTCCTGTTGGGAGGATGAACAAAATTATCAGAAGAATTCGGACCAACAAAAATATCACCTTCTTCGAGGCCAGCCACAATGGGCGAGACAGCAGGCGGGAGGTATTTGAGCACATTTCCGGCAATCACCGCCGCTTGCTAGGCGACCGAAACGCTGGAACCACAGGGAGCGCCGGTCACGCGGGGAGGCACTAACATGCCCGAACCCGCCCCCGGACCACTGACAACAGCAGAAGCCGAACCCACCGGAGATGAAGAAATCCCTCCCTTTCCAGACCACGATGGAACAACCACTTGGATAGGGCTGGACACGGGCGGAGCAGGACCAGAACAAACAGCGACGGCCGGAAAACACGACTGACCTCCAAGAAATCCCGTCTCCACCGAAGAAGAGTCTACCGGGACCGCAGGAAAGGTTTTATTATTATTCTCACCAGGAACGACAATAGAAAAGGATTCAACGCCAGAAACGATTTGGGCAAGGGCAGCGTGAGGAGAAGTATTATTCTCAGAGAGAGCAGCTCCGCCTGGGACTGATGAAGATGCAGAGAGAGAAAGTTTGGATGCTGGTGATTTTTTATTCCCCCTGCAAGTAGGGTAAGTGATTTCAATTGGGGGATTTGTTTTATTAAGAGAAGAAGTCGTTCCATGGGGTGGGATCCACTGCAGTGCACAGCACGATGCTGTGCACTGCTGTCCGTCGGATGGGGTACACACACACACACCCGTGCGGGTGTGTGTGATCGGAGGGCAGGGAGTGCACAGCATGGTGCTGTGCACTGTAGGGGATCCCTGCCCCGTTCCATCGTGAGCTGTAGGATTTATTTTATAAAAAGTAGCAACCTCCCCATGTGATGGTTCTTTGGACAATTGCGGTATGGCATCGTGAGATGCATGAGTGTTATTAAAAAAAGAAACCGTCCCATGTGAAGATTCTTGAGCTAGATTAATTTTTTCAGGGTGATTAATACCAACTGCCTCCCGATCTGTGAAAGTTGACTGGGGAGCCGCCTGGTCCCCATGTGAAGATGTTATTTGTTGAGGCTGATTAATATTAAATACCTCAAGATCTGCGAAAGTTGATTGGGGAGCGTCTGCTCCCCATGTGCAGATATTTTATCTGCCATAAAGGCAGATTAATGAAGAAAAAAAGACCGCTGCTCTAGGCAGCAGAAAACGCGAGAAATGGGACGTTATCTGCTGATAACGTATGGAAAATTCAAAAAATGATGAAGAACACGGATGAAGATTGTAGAGAGAAGGGAGAGAAAAAATCTTAGAGAGAAAACATTCAAGTGTCCTATTAACAAGACTTGTCCTATTAACAAGACTTAATCAAGAATCAAAGGCTTAATCAGAGCTATTATGGTGAATCATTACTGCAACAAGACTGAATCAAGAAGTAAAAGATTTGTATTACCCGGTTGTGAATTCATTAATTATCATTCAGTAATTGCCACTCAGAATTTTTTTCACTCAGTAATAATCATTCGTCATTCGTATTCATTCATTTCGTGTTCATCATTCGGCTTATCTTGGAGTAGTGTATCAGCTTTTATTCATCACTCATCTCTGTTCGGGGATCGATACGAGAATATTTTCATTATCATCATCATGATTGGTCGCTTTGTGTTGGGAGTTCCATGATTGTTTCACCGATTGGACGTAACTTATTATCATGTAAGTCGTGCAGGTCATGTGTAGGCATGCGTGTCCTGTCATTTTGTGTTCTCTTGTCGTTTTGGCACTCAGCAGGGACGCACAAGCATGACACACGAGCAGCTGCTCGTGCACGCTGCTCGTGCGTGGCATCAGAATTGGGCAGTGCACTTTGGCGACCATCAGGGACACACGAGCAAGACACACAAGCAGGTGCTCGTGCGTGCTGCTCGTGCGTGAGATCAGTGGCCGGGCAGTGGCCTGGCGCATGACCAAACACACGTACATTTGGTCGTGCATTTTGATCGGGCGTCACTGGAGTATATAAAGGGGGTCAGACAGGTTTTCACCTCATTTCTCCCTTTCTCTCCTTCTCGCGGTAGTCGGGCGATCCGACTAGGGTTTCGGGTTATGATTGATTCTACTCCATCCAAGCATGTTTTGAGAAGGCTCTAGGTGATCATATCAACATCTAATCATTGTTCTTCGTCGGATTGAGGTAATTTATTGAAATCTCCTAGAATTTGATTTTCGGGATTTCTTCTTGATTTTCATTGTTCATCCGAATTTGATGAATCGGTTGATGTTAGTAAACATTATAAATCGTGTTCTATGGATTGTATATCCATATTTTCGATTCGTTCAACCCGATTGATGATTCCTAGGTTCTTGAGGAACTTTGAACATTTAGTGTTCGATTAAATGTCTCAAAGAGTTTCTTTCGGTCGTTATGTTGATTTCGATCGATGTTGTGTTATTGATAGATTTGTATTTCATTCAAGGTTGTTCGAGTACTTGTGTTTATCAGAGGACTCCGTTCGTTGCTCATGGAAGGAATTCATCACCTTCGGTTGAGGCAAGTTTTATACTTGTACTAGTCAATGAGATTAATGTTATCATATATGTGTATGGATGTGTTGTATCATTCCGAGACTTAGTCTCTTCATAAATTCATTGATATTAGGGGATCGTTCGATACGATACTCTTACGAAATTATGCCAAATGTTTATTATCATTCATTAATGGTCGGTAAGGCATTGAGATACTCGTTGTTAATGTTATTATCGATCACCGGTTCGCGGTATCGATGTATCGGTTGTTGTTGTTAATATTGATGTCGATCTAAGATGTTGTTGTAATCATTATTATTAATTTTGGCGTCCTGTCATTCATGTTGTATTGGCCGATTGAAGGCATTGTTCTATTCGTTCTCATCTTCGTCGTCGGTAGCCGATTAAAGGCGCTGAGGCATTCATTGTATCATTATTATCGATTGTCCGTTCTAAGGCAATCGAGGAGTTCAATCATTCATTGTATCCTTATTATCGATTGGCCGTTCTAAGGCAATTGAGGTACTCAATCATTCATTGTATCATTGTCATCGATTAGCCGTTCTAAGGCAATCGAGGTATGGAATCATCCGCTGCATCATTGTTATCGGTTGGCCATTCTAAGGCAATCGAGGTATTGAATTGGGGTTGTCGAGGATAGTTCCCATCCGTTGTGTCGTTGTCATCCATTGACCATTCTAAGGTAATCGATGTATTGAATTGGGACCGCCGGGGACGGTGCCCATCCGTGAGTCATCATTATCGTGTTGGCCGACTCAAGGCAGCACACTATCACTCTCGTGATTTCGGTAATCTTCGGATCGTTACCGTTTGTGATTTAATTATATTTTGGAGGTTAGTCTCGGCTAGTGCTCATTATGGGTAAGTTTGGGACTTGAACCTTCACGGTTGGGTTTCCAACACCTACAATTCAGTAGGTCACGGCCTTTGGACGGACCTAATTGTGATACGGCTTCGTGTCGTGGCTTCGGCCCTAATTATGATACGGCTTCGTGCCGTGGCTTCGGCCCTAATTGTGATACGGCTTCATGCCGTGGCTTCGGCCCTAATGGTGATACGGCTTCGTGCCGTGGCTTCGGCCCTAATCGATACAACTTTGGGCTGTTTTGGCTTCATGTGATTGTGATATTTGACAGCAGTGGCTGAGTGGCTTTCAGGCCTTTGTGATTGTCTTGGTAATTTCATTGGAGCCTTCGGGCATTGTGATTCATAATTAATTCAGTTCTGGTTTGGTTCATGTCGTGTAATTCATTGTGGTACTCCATGATTATGATTCGTCGTTGGGCATTTACGTTCTAACCTGTCGAACATGTATTAATAGTATGCCGTGGGCATAGTGTTTCACGAATGCTCGGTTCTTACCTTGGTTTGTGAGCATATCGTATTATTATTATCATTGTACCGTTTCATTCTGCCTTTGGATGCATATCATGTTATACATGTATTTGATGTTCATTATCTGGATGACTGACCCTGTGGGGCGGAACATGTTTTCATGGTTTAGGTGCTTGCGAGGAGAGAGTTGAGACACATGGGCATGATGATGGCAACGAGGCATTCGAGCGATACTAGTACGAATTGTTCATGTTGGTCAGTCAGTTGGAGTGTACTACAGTTTGTCAGTCTTTGTCATTATGTATTATTCGAGCAAGGCTCGTAGGTGTGGTTGTATTTTCATTTTGGCCATGTAGGCCCATCATTGTCGTTGAAATTCCTTATCGGAATATTTGGTCGGATATCATGGTAGGACTATGATTTTCCCTGGTTGGTTAGTTTAACGTATTTTAGTTATGTTCGCCTGGTGGATCTCTGGGTATGGGGTCCACGGCACTGTAATAACCCAATAGGATTTGGGGGTGTTACAGAAGATGGTATCGGAGCGTTGGGTTATGAGATACCCTGATATGTGAGTTATGTGGCTCTACCGATGCGGTAGTAGTGGGACTGTCAAGTTATGACAATCTAGTCAGTCGGGTTTTGTGAGTCGTAATATTAGTACGACTGCACGAGTCATTCATTTATCGAGTCGTCGTCAGTGAAGACTAGTATCGCGAGACCTCGAAGCTTCGTATGACCTGTGTAAGGACTCAATTCTCTTTATGTTCATACATTCATCATGTCATTAATTATTCATGCTTTGTTAAAACCTATATGTGATATTAGTGTTATGATTGATTCATGACTAATTGTTTTGGAGCATGTGTGACATGTGTAAGCGTTAAGGATCAACTCATTCATCAGTTAATAATCCTCAATCATCATTTTGATCTTGTCGATCATGTTAATTCATTCATCACTCAGTTAATCTCATTGTTCAGTTAATTCATTCATCACTCCGTTAATCTCATTGTTCAGTTAATTCATTCATCACTCAGTCAATCTCATCGCTCAGTTAATTCATTCATCACTCAGTCAATCTCATTGTTCAGTTAATTCATTAATCATCCAGTCCATCTCACGGTTCAGTTGTTGATCTTGTGGATCAAATTTTCAACCTTATTAACTTGTTCAAGGTAATCATTTCAAGAATTTCATCAGATACTCATGTCACCTCACTTGACCTTTCATGCGATCTTATCACATTCCGGCGTGATGTCGATGATCATTTTACTGCATTATTAATGCATTCATTGTGTTATAGCGTGTATGCTCATGGTTATCATTCCGTCACGTGATCATAATGCGATATTCATGCGGGCTCTATAATTATCATGTGGCTTTCCTGCTTCAGTATGGATAGAGATGTCAGAGGACGCATGGGAAGAGGCCGCGGTGCGGGCCGAAACCCGAGATCTCGTGTGAATGCCCGCGCGAATGCGAGAGATAACATGTGTTCATTAGTTATCTATGCGACTCATTCACTGTCAGATAATCATTCACTATCATGGAGTCGTACCCGAGAAGCAGCTCAATCGGAAGGTGATCGGGTGGACCCATTCATATGCATGCAGGGCATGATGGCCGGGATGACTCAGATGACGTGGATGATGGAGACCATGCAGACCTCGATGGTTCGTGGCCCACCGCAATAGGGATTCCAGGGGCCGTTTCATGGACAGACTGGAGGAGTGAATCAGATTGTTGGCGATATCTCTCGTCAGAGGCCGCCTACTTTTGAGGGTTCGTCGGAACCAGCTGATATTGTTCATTGGATTGAGCATTTTTATAAACTCTTCGACATGGTTCAGTGTCCGGAATAGAGTAAAGTAGCAGTAGCGGCTTATTACTTGAGTAAGGGTACTTATTCGTGGTGGCTTTCTGTGAAACCCGTCGATCGCGATTGTGGTTGGAGTGAGTTCAAGATTCTCATGTTAGAAAGGTATTATCCAGCTCCACTTCGTGAAGCCAAGTTGTCAGAGATTTTAAACCCTGAATCCGTCGAGGACGAGGGTGTTATTGTCATTGCTGAGAAGTTTTAGGGAATACTTCAGTTTGCTTCGTCAGTTATCCGTACTGAGGTGGATAAGATCAAATATTTTAGCAAGAGGCTAAATCCGCAGTTGAGGATGCAGTTGTTCAATCACAATTGTAATTCGCTTGGGGAGTTCATCAAGAAGGCTCTTGGATCAGAGCTTTTGATCAAGGAGCTTACTCAGAAGCACCCTTCAGTTTCTTCCGGTGGGAGGACTAGGATGCCGGTTCATTCTGAGGGACATCGGGCTCCGACGTCCAAGAGGTCGTTTTCCAGTCGTCTTCGTGCTAAGAAAGCATCTTCCTCTCAGACGATGAATTCGACTGTTGTTTGCTTTAACTGTGATTCAGCAGGGCACATTAATACTCGGTGTACGGTGCCAGCTATTGTCTGTTTTCTATGCGGGAACCCGGGACACCTTCAGAAATACTGCAGGAGTTCTAGGGCCGGTAGATCTCGAGAGAACTCAAGGGCCTCGAGGGACTTTGTTACTCCAGCCCGTGCTTCATTCAATGGGTCCTATCAGGCTTCGAGAGCCAGAGGTAAGGACATTCATCACCGACTTTGAACAAGTTAATTCTTGCTCAGTAATAGTATAATCATTCATTTCATTGTCGTTCATTCATTCATATAATTCATTCATCATATATCAATCACGTTGAGACTTATAGTTATCAAACTAATCATTCACTTCGCGGGGAACAATGGTTCCAATCATTTCATTTGAGCTATCACTCATTACGTTGTCATGTCATCCCGATGAGTCATTCTTGATCCTTGTTGGATTTCGATTCATTATCATTCATTGTGGTCATTCTTGTCCTTATGACCTTCCGGGATCATATTGAACAGTGAGTTCAGATTTGGGTCTTCCTTGAATCGATTAGATCCAGGAGATCGATTATCTCGAGGATATCGGTGTTGGGTACATTTGATATGTAGCCTTAATCTTTGTATTTTCCTTTCTCTGTTTTCAGATTAATGTGTAACTTAATCCGTATTGATGTATCGTGGTTGTGGATCATTTATTGTTGATCTATTTTATAATGATCGTATTTGAGAATCTTGAGATTTGGGTCATTTGATGCATTCTTTTTGTGCTGTACCCGAAATTTCATGATAATCTGGGTAATGGTTCATTGTGATTCAAGACGTCAAGTCATGAGGACTTGGGCATGCGATTTATGTGGTCCCGAGGACTATATGTGCGTTGTCGCTTTTATTTTGAGACGTGAGTCAGTACTTATGGGGGGTTGGCCCAGTTGTGCAGGCGAAGTGTTTCGCGTTGAGGAGCATTTCTCGAGATGTTTTCAGATCCTGATGGATAGTTCTTATTCCGAGTTGTTTACCCTTAGTTTCGAGGACGAAACTCTTTTTAAGGGGGGAGTATGTAATACCCGGTTGTGAATTCATTAATTATCATTCAGTAATTGCCACTCAGAATTTTTTTCACTAAGTAATAATCATTTGTCATTCGTACTCATTCATTTCATGTTCATCATTCGGCTAATATTGGAGTCATGTATCAGCTTTTATTCATCACTCATCTCTGTTCGGGGATCGATACGAGAATATTTTCATTATCATCATGATTGGTCGCTTTGTGTTGGGAGTTCCATGATTGTTTCACCGATTGGACGTGACTTACTATCGTGTAAGTCGTGCAGGTCGTGTGTAGGCACGTGTGTCCTGTCATTTTGTATTCCCTTGTCGTTTTGGCACTCAGCAGGGACGCACTAGCATGACACACGAGCAAATGCCGCGCGCCGCCGCGGCGTGGCATCGACTGGGCAGTGCACTTTGGCGACCATCAGGGACACACGAGCAGGTGTTCGTGTGTGCTGCTCGTGCGTGAGATCAGTGGTCGGGCAGTGGCCTGGCGCATGACCAAACACACGGACATTTGGTCGTGCGTTTTGGTCGTGCGTCACTGGAGTATATAAAGGGGGTCAGGCGGGTTTTCACCTCATTTCTCCCTTTCTCTCCTTCTTCTCGCGATAGTCAGGCGATCCGACTAGGGTTTAGGTTATGATCGATTCTACTCCATCCAATCATGTTTTGAGGAGGCTCTAGGTGATCATATCAACATCTAATCATTGTTCTTCGTCGGATTGAGGTAATTTCTTGAAATCTCCTAGAATTTGATTTTCGGGATTTCTTCTTGATTTTCATTGTTCATCCAAATTTTATGAATCGGTTGATGTTAGTAAACATTATAAATTGTGTTCTATGGATTGTATATCCATATTTTCAATTCGTTCAACCCGATTGATGATTCTTAGGTTCTTGAGGAACTTTGAACATTTAGTGTTCGATTAAATGTCTCAAAGAGTTTCTTTCGGTCGTTATGTTGATTTCGATCGATGTTGTGTTATTAAATGAATTGTATTTCATTCAAGGTTGTTCGAGTACTTGTACTAGTCAATGAGATTAATGTTATCATATATGTGTATGGATGTGTTGTATCATTCCGAGACTTAGTCTCTTCATAAATTCATTGATATTAGGGGATCGTTCGATACGATACTCTTCAGCAATTATGCCAAATGTTTATTATCATTCATTAATGGCTGGTAAGGCATTGAGATACTCGTTGTTAATGTTATTATCGATCACCGGTTCGCGGTATCGATGTATCGGTTGTTGTTGTTAATATTGATGTCGATATAAGACGTTGTTGTAATCATTGTTATTAATGTTGGCGTCCTGTCATTCATGTTGTATTGGCCGATTGAAGGCATTGTTGTATTCATTCTCATCTTCATCGTCAGTAGCCGATTAAAGGCGTCGAGGCATTCATTGTATCATTATTATCGATTGGTCGTTCTATGGCAATCGAGGAGTTCAATCATTCATTGTATCCTTGTTATCGATTGGCCGTTCTAAGGCAATCAAGGTACTCAATCATTCATTGTATCATTGTCATCGATTAGCCGTTCTAAGGCAATCGAGGTATGGAATCATCTGCTGCATCATTGTTATCGGTTGGCCATTCCAAGGCAATCGAGGTATTGAATTGGGGTTGTCGAGGATAGTTCTCATCCGTTGTGTCGTTTTCATCGATTAACCATTCTAAGGTAATCGATGTATTGAATTGGGACCGCCGGGGACGGTGCCCATCCGTGAGTCATCATTATCGTGTTGGCCGACTCAAGGCAGTACACTATCACTCTCGTGATTTCGGTAATCTTCGGATCGTTACCGTTTGTGATTTAATTATATTTTGGAGGCTAGTCTCGGCTAGTGCTCATTATGGGTAAGTTTGGGACTTGAACCTTCACGGTTGGGTTTCCAACACCTACAATTCAGTAGGTCACGGCCTTTGGATGGCCCTAATTGTGATACGGCTTCGTGCCGTGGCTTCGGCCCTAATTATGATACGGCTTCGTGCCGTGGCTTCGGCCCTAATTGTGATACGGCTTCGTGTCGTGGCTTCGGCCCTAATGGTGATACGGCTTCGTGTCGTGGCTTCGGCCCTAATCGATACAGCTTCGGGCTGTTTTGGCTTCATGTGGTTGTGATATTTGACAGCTTCGGCAGAGTGGATTTCAGGCCTTTGTGATTGTCTTGGTAATTTCATTGGAGCCTTCGGGCATTGTGATTCATAATTAATTCAGTTCTGCTTTGGTTCATGTCGTGTAATTCATTGTGGTACTCCATGATTATGATTCGCCGTTGGGCATTTACGTTCTAACCTGTCGAACAGGTATTAATAGTATGCCGTGGGCATAGTGTTTCACGAATGCTCGGTTCTTACCTTGGTTTGTGAGCATCTCGTATTATTATTATTATTGTACCGTTTCATTCTGCCTTTGGATGCATATCATGTTATACATGTATTTGATGTTCATTATCTGGATGACTGACCCCGTGGGGGCGGAACATGTTTTCATGTTTTAGGTGCTTGCGAGGAGAGAGTTGAGACACATGGGCATGATGATGGCGACGAGGCATTCAAGCGATACTAGTCCGAATTGTTCATGTTGGTCAGTCAGTTGGAGTGTACTACAGTTTGTCAGTCATTGTCATTATGTATTACCCGAGCAAGGCTCGGCGGTGTGGTTGTATTTTCATTTTGGCCATGTAGGCCCATCATTGTCTTTGAAATTCCTTATCGGAATATTGTGTCGGATATCATGGTAGGGACTATTATTTTCCCTGGTTGGTTAATTTAATGAATTTTAGTCATGTTCGCCTGGTGGATCTCCTGGTGTGGAGTCCACGGCACTGTAATAACCCAATAGGATTTGGGGGTGTTACAAGATTAATCGGAACTGTTATAGCCAATTCTGAGTACAAAAGGATCTAATCCAATCAATAAACCCGAGTTTTCATTAGAGTTCCGACTCGAATGCATGTAACGTGGTCTTTTCTCATGTTAACATGACTTAATCGGAGCTATTATATCAAATCCTTGCTACAACAAGACTTAATCAAGAAGTAAAAGATTAATCGGATCTTTTATAGCTAATTTCGAGTACAAAAGGCTCGAATCTAATCAATAAAGCCGAGTTTTCATAGAGTTCCGACTCGAATGCATGTAACGTGGTCTTATATCCTATTAAGGAGACTTAACCAATAAGTAAAGGCTTAATCGGAGCTAATATATCCAATCCTTGCTACAACAAGACTTAATCAAGAAGTAAAATATTAATCGGAGCTCTTATTGCCAATTCTGAGTATAAAAGGCTCGAATCTATTCAATAAACCCGAGTTTTCATAGAGTTCCAACTCGAATAAATGTAACGTGGTCTTATCTCCTCTTAACAAGACTTAATCAAGAAATAAAGGCTTAATCGGAGCTATTATAGCGAATCCTTGCTACAACAAGACGTAATCAAGAAGTAAGGTTTAATCGGAGCTATTAAAGCGAATCCTTGTTACAACAAGACTTATCAAGAAGTAAAGGTTTAATCATAGCTATTATAGCGAATCCTTGCTACAACAAGACTTAATCAAGAAATAAAAGATTAATAGGAGCTCTTATAGCCAATTACGAGTACAAAAGGCTCGAATCTAATCAATAAACCAGAGTTTTGATAGAGTTCTGACTCAAATGCATGTAATGTAGTCTTATCTCCTATTAACAAGATGTAATCAATAAGTAAAGGCTTAATCAGAGCTATTATAGTGAATCCTTGCTACAACAAGACCTAGTCAAGAAAGAAAAGATTAATCAGAGTTGTTATAGCCAATTCTGAGTACAAAAGGCTCGAATCTAATCAATAAACCCGAGTTTTCGTAGAGTTCCGACTCGAATGCATGTAATATGGTTTTACCTGTTATTAACAACACTTATCAAGAAGTAAAGGCTTACTCGGAGTCATTATGCGACTTGCTACATAAATACTTGATCAAAAAGCAAAAGATTATTCGGAGCTGTTATAGCCTGAGTACAAAAGGCTCAGATCTAATAAATAAATCCGAGTTTTCACAGAGTTCCAATTCGAATGCATGTAACATGGTCTTATCTCCTATTAGCATGACTTAATTAAGAAGTAAAGTCTTAATCAGAGATATTATAACCAATTCTCAATATAAAATGCTCGAGTCTAATCAATAAAACCGAGTTTTCGTAGAGTTCAGACTCAAATACAAGTACCATGGTTTTATCTCCTATTAACAAGACTCAATCAAGAAGTAAAGGCTTAATCGGAGCTATTATGGTGAATCTTTACTACAACAAGACTTAATCAAGAAAGAAAATATTAATCAGAGCTGTTATAGCCAATTCTGAGTACAAAAGGCTCGAATCTAATCAAAACCCGAGTTTTCACAGAGTTTCGATTCGAATGCATGTAACATGGTCTTATATCCTATTAACAAGACTTAATCAAGAAGTAACGACTTAATCGGAGATATTATATCCAATTTTCAATACAAAATACTCGAATCTAATCAATAAACCGAGTTTTCGTAGAGATCCGACTCATGTACCATGGTTTTATCTCCTATTAACAAGACTTAATCAAGAAGTGAAGGCTTAATCGGAGCTATTATGGCGGATCGTTACTACAACAAGACTGAATCAAGAAGTAAAAGATTAATCGGAGCTGTTATAGCCAATTCTGAGTACAAAAGGCTCGAATCCAATCAATAAAGCCGAGTTTTCATTAGAGTTCCGACTCGAATACATGTAACGTGGTCTTTTCTCATATTAACATGACTTGACCGGGGCTATTATATCAAATTCTTGTTACAACAAGACTTAATCAAGAAGTAAAAGATTAATCGGAGCTTTTATAGCCAATTTTGAGTACAAAAGGCTCGAATCTAATCAATAAAGCTGAGTTTTCATAGAGTTCCGATTCGAATGCATGTAACGTGGTCTTATATCCTATTAAGGAGACGTAACCAAGAAGTAAAGGCTTAATCGGAGCTAATAAATCCAATCCTTGCTACAACAAGACTTAGGGCTTGTTTACTTTTTACTTAATCAGCTTAATGCTTAATCAGCTTAATCGATCAGCTATATTTTGTTGTTTACTTTCTACTTAATGATCTTAATAATGTCTTTTTCATTAAGCAACTTTTGGGGTGTCCTTACCATTAAGACAAAAATACTTCCCCAATATACCAAACTTACCCTCTTTAATAATAAAAGAATTGAGTATATATAGTATAAATTATCATATAATCTTAATTATAATTGAGTATATATAGTATAAATTTAAAAATATATATTAATATTATACATTTAAAATTCATAAAATATAAGCTATTTATTGATAAAAAATTAATATAAATATATATTAAAATATAACTTAATGTATTTATAAAAATATTGTCTGATTATTTAAATATACCTGAAAATTATAATATGATTTATGAATATAAATATATATATTATAATATAATATAAAATATATATTATTTTATATTATATAAATTAATTTTTTTATATTGACTATTAAAAAAATTAATATAACTATATATAATAAAATTAATAGTCAATATAACATAATATAACATAATATATAACATTAATCCGACAATTTAAATAATATAACATAATATATATTTTAGTTTATATTATAATATATATTCATAAATCATATTATAATTTTCATATATATTTAAATAATCAGACAATATTTTTATAAATACATTAAGTTATATTTTAATATATATATATATAGTTATATTAATTTTTTTATAGTCAATATAAAAAATCAATTTAAATAATATAACATAATATATAAAATAAATATTATGTCATATAATTTAAATTGATTATATAAACTAAAATGCTCAATCCGTCCCTTATCAAAAAGGACTTAATTCATATTGAGGGGTAAAATGGTCATTTATGTCATTCAGATAGTTCATTCAGAAAAGAAAGAAACAACAGGATATTTTTTCAAACCAGACAAATTAATCCACTCAGACAGCTTTATCTATTCAGGTATTAATGGAAAAAAAGTAAACCGCCCCTTAATCAAGAAGTAAAATATTAATCGGAGCTCTTATAGCCAATTCTGAGTACAAAAGGCTCGAATCTAATCAATAACCCCGAGTTTTCATAGAGTTCCAACTCGAATAAATGTAACATGGTCTTATCTCCTATTAACAAGACTTAATCAAGAAATAAAAGCTTAATCAGAGCTATTATAGCGAATCCTTGCTACAACAAGACGTAATCAAGAAGTAAGGTTTAATCGGAGCTATTAAAGCGAATCCTTGTTACAACAAGACTTATCAAGAAGTAAAGGATTAATCGTAGCTATTATAGCGAATCCTTGCTACAACAAGACTTAATCAAGAAATAAAAGATTAATAGGAGCTCTTATAGCCAATTACGAGTACAAAAGGCTCGAATCTAATCAATAAACCAGAGTTTTTATAGAGTTCTGACTCGAATGCATGTAACGTGGTCATATCTCCTATTAACAAGATGTAATCAAGAAGTAAATTAAGGCTTAATCAGAGCTATTATAGTGAATCCTTGCTACAATAAGACCTAGTCAAGAAAGAAAAGATTAATCAAAGTTGTTGTAGCCAATTCTGAGTATAAAAGGCTTGAATCTAATCAATACACCGGAGTTTTCATAGAGTTTCGACTCGAATGCATGTAATGTGGTTTTATCTGTTATTAACAAGATTTATCAAGAAGTGAAGGCTTACTCGGAGCCATTATGCGAATCCTTGCTACAATAAGACTTGATTAAAAAGCAAAAGATTATTCGGAGTTTTTATAGCCCGAGTACAAAAGGCTCAAATCTAATCAATAAATACGAGTTTTCACAGAGTTCCAATTCGAATGCATGTAACATGGTCTTATCTCCTATTAGCAAGACTTAATTAAGAAGTACAGACTTAATCAGAGATATTATAACCAATTCTCAATATAAAATGCTCGAGTCTAATCAATAAAACCGAGTTTTTGTAGAGTTCAAACTCAAATACATATACCATGGTTTTATCTCCTATTAACAAGACTTAATCAAGAAGTAAAGGCTTAATCGGAGCTATTATGGTAAATCTTTGCTACAACAAGACTTAATCAAGAAAGAAAAGATTAATCAGAGCTGTTATAGCCAATTCTGAGTACAAAAGGCTCGAATCTAATCAATAAACCCGAGTTTTCACAGAGTTTCGATTCGAATGCATGTAACATGGTCTTATATCCTATTAACAAGACTTAATCAAGAAGTAAAGACTTAATCAGAGATATTATATCCAATTTTCAATACAAAATACTCGAATCTAATCAATAAACCGAGTTTTCGTAGAGATCCGACTCATGTACCATGGTTTTATCTCCTATTAACAAGACTTAATCAAAAAGTAAAGGCTTAATCGGAGCTATTATGGTGAATCGTTACTACAACAAGACTGAATCAAGAAGTAAAAGATTAATCGGAGCTGTTATAGCCAATACTGAGTACAAAAGGCTCGAATCCAATCAATAAGCCCGAGTTTTCATTAGAGTTCCGACTCGAATACATGTAACGTGTTCTTTTCTCATATTAACATGACTTAATCGGGGCTATTATATAAAATCCTTGCCCTAACAAGACTTGATCAAGAAGTAAAAGATTAATCGGAGCTCTTATAGCCAATTCCGAGTATAAAAGGCTCGAATCTAATCAATAAACCCGAGTTTTCATAGAGTTCCGACTCGAATGCATGTAACGTGGTCTTATCTCCTATTAAGGAGACTTAATTAAGAAGAAAAGGCTTAATCGGAGCTATTATATCCAATCCTTGCTACAACATGACTTAATCAAGAAGTAAAAGATAATCGGAGCTCTTATAGGCAATTCTGAGTACAAAAGGCTCGAATCTAATCAATAAACCCGACTTTCATAGAGTTCTAACTCGAATAAATGTAACATGGTCTTATCTCCTATTAACAAGACTTAATCAAGAAATAAAGGCTTAATCGGAGCTATTATAGCGAATCCTTGCTACAATAAGACTTAATCAAGAAGTAAGGTTTAATCGGAGCTATTATAGTGAATCCTTGTTACAACAAGACTTATCAAGAAGTAAAGGTTTAATCGTAGCTATTATATCGAATCCTTCCTACAACAAGACTTAATCAAGAAATAAAATATTAATAGGAGCTCTTATAGCCAATTACGAGTATAAAAGGGTCGAATCTAATCAATAAGCCAGAGTTTTTACAGAGTTCTGACTCGAATGCATGTAACATGGTCTTATCTCCTATTAACAAGATGTAATCAAGAAGTAAATGCTTAATCAGAGCTATTATAGTGAATCCTTGCTACAACAAGACCTGATCAAGAAAGAAAAGATTAGTCAGAGTTGTTATAGCCAATTTTGAATACAAAAGGCTCGAATATAATCAATAAACCCGAGTTTTCATAGAGTTTCGACACGAATGCATGTAATGTGGTTTTATGTGTTATTAACAAGACTTATCAAGAAGTAAATGCTTACTCGGAGCTGTTATGCGAATCCTTGCTAGAAAAAGACTTAATCAAAAATCAAAAGATTATTCGGAGCTATTATAGCCAATTATGAGTTCAAAATGCTCAAATCTAAACAATAAACCTGAGTGTTCACACAGTTCCAATTCGAATGCATGTAACATGGTCTTATCTCCTATTAGCAAGACTTAATTAAGAAGTAAAGACTTAATAAGAGATATTATAACCAACTCTCAATATAAAATACTCGAGTCTAATAAATAAAACAGAGTTTTCGTAGAGTTCAGACTCAAATACATGTACCATGGTTTTATCTCCTATTAACAAGACTTAATAAAGAAGTAAATGCTTAATCAGAGCTATTATGGTGAATCTTTGCTACAACAAGACTTAATCAAGAAAGAAAAGATTAATCAGAGCTGTTATAGCCAGTTCTGAGTGTTGTGTCAAGATTTATTCACCTCGATAGGCGATCGACTACAAGGCCGAGCGACCGAGTCCACAACCAATCAAGCTATGGCGAACTCGCCTAAGCGAAGATACCAGACCACCTTCAGGTATCTAGCGATTGACTCCTAAGGCGATCGCCCTTTGGCACCTAGCGATCGACTCTGGTGCCCGGCTAAGGACGACTGTCCTACGCCCCGAACATAGACGATCGTCCATCAAAGTCTACGAAGACTGGATCCCAAAATAGCGCCCATGTGCAGATCCGAGACAGGCGCCGCGTTTCATGGATTATTGACCACCAACAGCTGTCTCTGACAAGGACGACTTTACCTACCGACAAGCCTGCCGAAAGGTGCAAGGTGGGACCGCCCGTGACAGCAACTCGGACGCGTGAAGACTTCTCATTGGACCGCATCGCCGGCTGCCAGCAACTCCTGCAGACTTTAAGGAGACAAGCCCATGTGCTAAAAGACGATCGCCCACTTATTATAATACAGCAAAGACGATCGCCCGGCAGGTCCAAGTTCTATAAATAGAGAAGCTCCATCTACAGGAAAGAGGTTCAGGACTTCTTCATTCAGTTCATGAATCCTTCATTCGGTTCACGCATTCTCCATTAAGTTCAGAGAAAATATATACAATCATACATACTATCAAGCTCCCAGCTTACTCTCCCGAATCTACCTCAGGATTTCTCTCTCAGCATCTCTCAACCAGAAGACGGTCGACAGAGGCAAGAAGTCTCCACAGTGAAGATTCGAAGAGACTCACAAGCCTAGGAGCTCGAACATACAACTAATACACGCCGCGAGAGACTGTCGATCTCTCACCGCCGTCACAGCTCATCAACGTTGTTACAAGAACTCACAGAGCATCAAAGCTGGTTCTTCCGGCAATCTACACGCTCACAAGATGAGATAACAAGGGTCTTTACACTCATTGTAATTGAACTCTTACATTAATACTTGTATCCCCGAATATTTGTATTAATAATATCTCGCGAGAGCATTCAAACCCGGGACTAAAAACCCCGGAAAATCTTGTGTTATTTACTTTTCCCACGGAAGTGTTCTCGCACTTTGTTTGCTATCCACTCATTCCAGCAATATCTATCTTCGGATAATATTTTGGGTAGCACCAATTGGCGCTAGAAGGAGGGCATCTATACCTTGATTTTTATTCCTACCGTCCCGAAGAACACTCACTGTTCTCGGGGCATATACTTGAAGTGACACTCACTGCGCTTCAAAGAAAGCCTTCAGAATCATGACGTCCGCTACTACATCGAAGAGAGACACTCTCCGAACCGCCGGACACCATATCCCGGTTCAATCCGAACCCCAGCCAACGGCCGGGGGAAGCCACGACAACGCGAGACTCTCGATCCTGCACCTGAGGAATGGCCCCAACCTCTCACTCGACCAGTTCCGAATCGAGGAACAGATCGAGGAGGCTATGGTCATCCGAAAGGAGCGACGGAGAGCATGCGCGTCACCCGCAATAACTCCCTCGACCATCCGCCGCATGGGCAAACCGAAATTCAATGGGCTACTGGGCGAGCGATCGTCAGAAAGCCCCGATTCGCGAGAAAAGGCTCTCGCACGACCGGATGGATCCGTATTCAGTCGCCTGGGACGCGACCCATCATGGCGACTGGAGCATTCTGGCCCCAACTACAAGACGACGGAATCCGAGTCCGTCACCAGGAGTTCGGCCTACCCAACTCGTAGCCGAACGCAGATCAACCGTCTGACTCCCGCTCCGATCGCCAGAGGATCAGTACTTGATCACCTCGGCTCCCGCTCCGAGTGCCGAGCCACGAGCAGCCAGGCCACGGCGATGGCCGCTATGCAACGCCAGCTCGACGAGATGAAAGCACTCTTGGACACTGGGGCAAGCACCAGCAGAAAGATCATCGGGCCGACCGAGCCACTCGCGGTCCACATCAAGCTCGCCCCCGTGCAACCAAGGATCGCTCCTCCCAAAACACCTCTGTATGAAGGGAGATCGGACCCCGAAACCCACCTAAGTAAATTCCGAATTTACATGACCGGGTGTGGGGCAACAGATGCAACCAAGTGCCGAATCTTCCCATTAACATTGGGCGAGCTGGCCCATAGGTGGTACGTCTCACTACCACCACGATCGATCATATCCTTTGAGAAACTGGCGAATGACTTCACATCATACTTCGTCACCAAGGTCACCAGACCAGAAGGCCCCCACCGCATGATGAAAATCAGGCAGGGGAAAGACGAATCCGATGCACATTATATCGACCGGATGGACGAAATCATCCTCACCGACGATCCCATCAGCGACGAGCTCGCTCTCTATTCAGTCCTGGGGGGATTCTACGGTCACTCACCCATGTTTAGACATCTGATGAAGGACATCCCCCCAACATACGTCATCTTCCGCGCTAAGGCTGCCGACTTTATGGCCAGGCAGAAGCTGCTCACCCTCCGCCTAGGCAAGGAAACGCCACGTCCTGTCCGAAAGACGGCGATCGCCAAAACCAAGAAGGCAATCGCCAAACCACCCGGAGATCTCAAGGCCTTCGGGGACATGGAATCCCATCTCCTCCATACGTTCAACCGAACTCCGGCCCACATTTTCTACGCCATCAAGGGGCACGAACCGCTAAACAAGCCAAATGCGACAAGGGACCACGGTCATCTGGACCGCAATCAATATTGTGCCTACCATAAAAGTTCCGGCCACAGAACCAACCAATGTCGTGACCTCCCGGAGCCCCTACCAATCTCCCAACATGATCGCCCGAGTCGAACGCGAACAGGCTGGAAAGCTCATACGAGCCGACCCCTCGATCAACCTCGGCAACCGTCTCTACATGCTTCAATCAAGAGAAGGGAACTTCGGAGGTCTCTCCCCGATTTCCCACCTCATTGAACCAAAGGCTACTGCCTGAGCTAACGCTTCAGAAAACTGGAGGACTCGCTCGCCATCTACAGTTCATCATCTAACATGTTGGACTAAGGCACGAGATCGCCTCCCCAGCACAACGTACACCGTTGAAGGTCGACATTTAACATGACGATCCGAGGTGGAAGAGTGTAGCCATGGTCCTGGTGGTCGATGGAACTGACTGCTTAGGCCATGCAAGGTTACTTTGGGCTGAGATCGCCCGCCCTTCGTTTAAATACGAGGCGGGCGTAGTCGAAGGACTCTCCAAGCAAATCAGTGGACACGATCGACCGCCATCGAAGGTCCATCACTCAACATGGCGGATCCTTCACGGACAATGCGATGCGTCCCTACCCCCGTCTCAACATATACCGTCGAGGATTGCCATTTAACATGACGATCCGAGGTAGAAAAGAGCTAACAAGCCGCGGACGTGGATTCGATTAATCCGACAACACCCCGCGCAAGGACTCCTCTAGACCAAGACCGCACGCCCTTCGTTTAAATATGAGGTGAGGCGCAGCCTAACGGAGGACCCTCACAATAAAATGAGTCACGAGACAGACAATGTCGCTCGCGCACAAGACATGGTCGTGGAGATCGGTCCATCGAACTCCACAATCGTGCACGGTTCCTCAAAGACCAAGATGGACGGCCTCCCTCGAGGATTCGACAAAATTGAAGACCGCTCACTCGACGATTTATTTTCGTCCCCTTACTTTCACTAAGTGAACAAAAACAAGGGGGAAGAGTGCGGAGCTATTTATGCAGCGATCGTTCATATTCAATTACATACGGCGATCGGCAGTTTTCAGATGTTGTGCAGCGATCGAATTAGTTGTAAAAGTTATCTATTTGAGTTTACCAATTCACTTAGACCTACACACGCTACTATCTCTCCTCACACATTTGTACGAAGTCAAGCAAAAGACTCAAAAATAGCAATCATTCAAGTGATAAATCGAAGAACCAAATGTTCATTACATTACTTGAAGTCTCAAAGGTACATACACGGTCGCCAGAAGGCCTAAGTACTACAAAAAGAAAGCTACAAAATAACAAGGCAAGAAAAGCTAAAACAAACAAAAACGAGGTGCCTCAGGACCCTGCCTGGCCTTCGCCTTCAGCCTCCGGAGCGGCCTCCCCATCCTCCGGAGCGTCGGGATGAACAAGGTTAGCCGGAGTCAGATACCAGCTCAAGTCCACACCGATATCCGCGAGATCCAATATCGGCAAGGAGAAATAAGGATGGAGAGGATGCTCCAACGCATACGCCTTGAAGTTCTCAGCAAGAGGGCCGACCTCCAACCCTCCCTTCTTAGCAGCTCGGATCGAGTCGGCGAACGCCATATAATAGGCAAACTCGCTGACAAACTCCAAGTTTTGAAAGGGATTGGCCTTGGTCGCCTCTACCGCCCATTTCAGCTCCGCCATCGCCTGTTGCGCGCCTTGGAGCTCGGCTTCCCTTGCAGCCGTCTCTCCCCTCGACGCCGCCAACTCGCTATTCAGACGAGCGACGGTCACCTTCAGTTGATCGGCCTCTTTCTCAGCGGCCAATTGCAACCGTCGGGCATCTATCATCCGGTCCCGAAATCGGTCAACCATCACCCGGGCTTCCTCGGCATCCTTCCTCGCCAGCTCAAGTTCATGACTCACCCGCTTAGCTGCATCTAGGGAGTCCTTATCCATTGCCACAATCCTATCGGCGAACTCGGCGTTCTCTTTCCGAGCCGCCTCGAGATCCGCCTGCAGGCGAGTAGTGGAAGGATGCCCCTCAAACTCCTGCACAGCCTGGGCAGCCATTGTCGCCGCCTGGAGAGAAAGGGCGAAAGCAGCCTACATTGTACTCCCAGATCGCTGATGAGCGATCCCATCCAGATCGATCGTCCAGGCCTTCGGTAAAGCGGAAAGAGCCCGGTTGACGTACAATGGGATATCGCAGGATTGGCGAGGAGATCGGCTCGCTACGAAATCCCGCACTATCAGCGGACAAGATGGATCAGTGCTACGGATCCTGCATCAAGCAACAAAATTAGCACATCTCCCAAGCAAATAACAATTTTCAACTCAGCAAGCAAAGTTTACCTCTCGGCTCTCTCAAGATCGCGACAGAAGTATGGCTTCCCGCGAGGGGTCTCAGCTTAGGCGATCGCCATCTCCCGTAAGGAAGCCGTGGAGGGAGTAGGCTCATTCTCCGGAGGAACAACGGTGATCGGAGGCGCGGCGATCGGCACCTCACTGGCAGGGGCAGAAACTGGAGTTTCTCCCGACCTTTGCCGTTTGCGGTTCATTCGAAGCCCCTCCTCAGGAACTTCCTCCTCAGCCACGATCGGCTCCACGCGAGGCTCCACCTACGGGATGATAGGTAACACCACAGGAGGAGCCCGAGATGACTTCTTCTGGTGGAGGCGACCCAAAATCCCAGGGTTCGACATAGCTATCTCCAGTGGGGGCTCAAAAAAGCGAGGAAAACGAAACTCTACAATGAGGACAACCAAACAACAGTTAGACCTATTCCTCCAACAGGACGATCGCCCAACAAATGGAGATCGTAGAAATTCGTACCTGAGACCGAGAGATGTCTCGAGAAACGAAATAGCCGAGCAGATAGCCAACGACTCTCCCTGTTGATCCGCTGAGCGTCTAAGTCGTCGTCCGGCAAACTCCGTATCCGCTCCCAGACGACTAGAAAATCAAAAGGTAGCTCCTCGATCGCCGGAATGTAGAAACCTGCAAAAGCAAGACCAAATTAGATCAGTTCAGAACATATCCGAACAAAGGGAGAGTCCGAACCCTTACCGGGATTCCTCTCCCGAAAGCTAGTGGGGATCTCGAGCTCGCCAGTGGGGTTGTCGCTCGCTGAGGCTTTCCAGGCACCGGCGACCCAAAACCACTTCTCCAGATCGTCCCGCGCCTTGTTCGGGACTCCAAGGATCACCCGACCGGATCGGCGTTGTATATGATAGCCTCCGACCGACCCTTTCTGAACCGTCAGCTTGAACATGTGGTTCATCTCCGACGGCGAAGGGAGGCGGTATAGTCGGTGATCGCCGAACAAGGTGAGAGTGTAAATTATCTGGAGTCAAGCATTTGGCGTCAGCTGGAGTGGCGCCACATTCCAAGCAGCCAGTAGATGGGAGATGGAGAACGACAAAGGAAATCGCAACCCTGCCTCCATGATCGCTTCGTTCACAGCGACCATCCCCTCCGGAGGCTGATCGGCTCTCTCATTCTCAGCCGGCACAAAGAGATCCACATCTGAAGGGATATGAAACCTCGTCCTCCAGACGGCCAGATCCTTCCTGGTCGCCGAACTCCTAATTTGGCTAAGAGACCACAGAGATCGCTGAGCAGCCCGAAATAGCGATCGCTTGGGAGGTTGATAAGGATGAGTAATCGAATACTCCCGATAATTGAACTTAGGAGACGGGCCGGCCATCCTCTCCATTATTTCAGCAAATACCACATAAGCCTGGCCAAAGGCACTGTGCCGCTCCCAGTAGGCCCTGACCGCAAGATCTCTCTCCATCTGCGAGCATCTGTGTTCGACGGCCGCCTTCTTATCCACGTCGGCCTAATTGAACAGCGCCTCAACTTCCGCAGGGTCTATACCGGCTCGAATAGCCTCAGCGGCCGTCTCCAGATGGAAATCTGCGGAGGATCCTCCCCGGACATTAGATGTCCCAACGGAGGAGGAGGTGCCCTTTCCCGACGAAGAAGATGTTCCAGACATTCTCGAATTCAAGATGAGGAGAAGAGGAGTGTTTTCTTACCACGAATCGAATCGATCGACGATCGGCAGTCAGATCTTCAGAAAATTCTTCAGCGGTGTTATCCTTCTTTCTCCGATTAAAACGCGTAAGAATGAACACTGCCACCCTGCACCTTTTTATAGGAGATGGCAGGGACTTTAAAGCAATTAAGGAGAGTCTCAGGGGTTGAAGTGCAACCGTCGCATTTATTGACCCCCTTGAAACCCGCGTATGCGTCTTTTCAAGGACGCGTCAGACGAGGAGTCATAAATGACCATCGGTCTCCTCCAACAGGAACCCGACACGTGTCCCGGAGACTTTTATGCATCCACTGCCATTTCCCGCTCTTTTCAGCGACCTATCAGGTCGTCCAAATTCATAATCAATTAGCTCAAAGACGATCGCCAATTTAGTAAAATGTAGAGTCACTCGTGAAAATCCAGCGATCGCCAGCAGAACCACCTCACCCCACGTTTCCAACATAGGAACGAGCTGGGGGGGCAATTGTTGTGTCAAGATTTATTCACCTCGACAGGCGATCGACGACAAGGCCGAGCGACCGAGTCCACAACCAATCAAGCTATGGCGAACTCGCCTAAGCGAAGATATCAGACCACCTTCAGGTATCTAGCGATCGACTCCCAAGGCGATCGCCCTTTGGCACCTAGCGATCGACTCTGGTGCCCGGCTAGGGACGACCGTCCTACGCCCCGAAGAGACGATCGTCCATCAAAGTCTACGAAGACTGGATCCCAAAATAGCGCACATGTGCAGATCCGAGACAGGCACCGCGTTTCATGGATCATTGACCACCAACAGTTGTCTCTGACAAGGATGGCTTTACCTACCGACAAGCCCGCCGAAAGGTGCAATGTGGGACCGCCCCTGATAGCAACTCGGACGCGTGCAGACTTCTCATTGGACCGCACCGCCGGCTGCCAGCAACTCCTGTAGACTTTAAGGAGACAAGCCCATGTGCTAAAAGACGATCGCCCGCTTATTATAATACAGCAAAGACGATCGCCCGGCAGGTCCAAGTGTTATAAATAGAGAACCTCCATCTACAGGAAAGAGGTTCAGGACTTCTTCATTCAGTTCACGAATCCTTCATTCGGTTCACGCATTCTCCATTAAGTTCAGAGAAAATATATACAATCATACATACTATCAAGCTCCCAGCTTACTCTCCCGAATCTACCTCAGGATTTCTCTCTCAGCATCTCTCAACCAGAAGACGGTCGACAGAGGCAAGAAGTCTCCACAGTGCAGATTCGAAGAGGCTCACAAGCCCAGGAGCTCGAACATACAGCTAATGTATGCCGCGAGAGACTGTCGATCTCTCACCGCCGTCACAGCTCATCAATATTGTTGTTACAAGAACTCACAGAGCATCAAATCTGGTTCTTCCGGCAATCTACACGCTCACAAGCTGAGATAACAAGGGTCTTTACACTCATTGTAATTGAAATCTTACATTAATACTTGTATCACCGAATATTTGTATTAATAATATCTCGCGAGAGCATTCGAACCCGGGACTAACAACCCCGGCAAATCTTGTGTTATTTACTTTTTCCACGGAAGTGTTCTCGCATTTTGTTTGCTATCCACTCATTCCAGCAATATCTATCTTCGGATAATATTTTGGGTAGCAACACTGAGTACAAAAGTCTTGAATCTAATCAATAAACCCGAGTTTTCACAGAATTTCGATTCGAATGCATGTAACATGGTCTTATATCCTATTAACAAGACTTAATCAAGAAGTAAAGACTTAATCGGAGATATTATATCCAATTTTAAATACAAAATACTCGAATCTAATCAATAAACCAAGTGTTCGTAGAGATCCGAATCAAATACATGTACCATGATTTTATCTCCTATTAACAAGGCTTTTTTTTAAAAAAAACGGCAGCTGCTGTAACACCCCAAACTAGGCGGATATTACAGTGTCGTGAATCCCCGACTGGGACCCACCAGGCAAATGAAAATGATGAATTAAATAATATAATTGTAGTACCGAACCACATTATATTGCCAAGTACTCCGATGAGGAGTTTAAGTACAACACACCAGGACAAAACCGAATACTAGTATATTTTATATGGAGATAAAATACACCACCCTGAACAATTAAACATCTCAAACGGAATTTGCAGCGGAAAATACAAATAACGAAAATGACTGAAATGACTGAAACAAACGGAATGACTGGGGCCCCCTACTAGTATCACCGGGACTCCTCGCCGTCAACATGCTCTTCCCGTGCCTTTGCCTTGCCGTGACCTGAGAACAAAAATCCCCCAACGGGCCGCCATACGTAACAACAATCCTCAAGGGTTGAAATTACACAATCATGAATTAACTGAAGTTATGAAATATCCTTAGTTATGCATTACGCTGAAGAGGAGTATCATAGTACGCCCATAATGTTCTGTGCAAGTGTACAAAACGAATGACCGGACACACCCGTCCTTGTACCTAATTAGTCTCATGGAGGTAAGCGTTACCGTGTGCACGGTCCAATGTATCGGTGAACCCAAAACATGACCATCGTGTGCCCGACTAAAAATTCCACACAGCCACACCCGGCCACGCAATATGAACCCCGAAGGTCATATGAACGAGAATGACCACAATGAATACCAATGAATAATAATTCGACAAGGCCAAGATGAGTCACCGAGATGAAAATAATAGTGACTTGATTGATAACCCAATGAAATGATTTGGAACCGTCGTTCCTCGTGAATGAAATGATTATTCGATAATTACAAGTCTCAATATGATTAATACCATGATGAATGAGTTATGATTATGAGCAATCAACAACAAAAGGAATGAGTATCCTTTTAACCGAGTAAGAGTTAACTTACTCAATACCGATGACAATGTCCTTCCACGAACAACGTCCTAATCGAGATACCGGTCGCTCGAACAACCTTGAATAGCAATAATTACCATCAACCGATCAATACACGTGTCAAGCAACAAAACACGACCAACCCAAAAGTCGATACAACGATAATCAAACTCATAGGGGCATTCTAACGAATACGTAACCAACCACACAACTTCGAAAATATCCAATCCCGAATATATCGAAACCAACACCAAAATGAGTATTTCGAGGTATCAAAACACTTCAATGATATCAATAATCCAATAGGAATCCACAATTCAAGATTACAACAACATCAATCAGAAAATCCCCAATTAACCGATGTCAACCCCAAGGGTTCTTGAAATAATTCCGAAAATAGCCATTAAATCCGTAGGAATATATTTATCCAAGGTAGATAATCCATATCTAACATACTCCAATGATAATCCAAGCTTACACGAAGAAATCGGAAGGAAAAACCCAAAAATCCGAAATTCTAGATCCAAGAGATTAATACCTTAGATTTGATGTGATGAGGATGTTGAAATGATGATTAATCCAAAAGATAAGCTTGAAGATGATGCTTGATGATTACTCCTCGAAGAACACTCTCCAAATCGCCCGGAATCGCCCGAAACCGCCGAAGAAACGAAGAGAAATGATAAATGACGGAGTAAGGGCTGAACTGTCCTATTTATAACAATCCCAGTTTAGCGCGCGCTAGCTCCAGCTCTTAGCGTGCGCTAACGGGTGTTTTGGGTAGTCCAGTACCCACTGTCCGAACACGGTAGCGTGCACTACGTACCTTTTGTAGCGTGCGCTACAACCATACCATTAGCGTGCGTTAATACCCATGGTTAGCGTGCACTAACGAATTATTAGATGCCCAGTACTGGAATCCAGAAACCGTCTGTCCTCTGATCTGACCTCGGTAGCGTGCGCTACAACCGATATTTAGCGTGCGCTATAATTTCGATTGCGTACGCTAAAAACAACTCATAGTGTGCGCTATGACTTAATCCAGCGCAGTCCAGTAGCCATTGGACTCAACCTGATCCGCCCTTAGTGGGCGCTACAGCAATTATTAGCATGCGCTACTACAACCACTAGCGCGCGCTACTTACCACTCGTAGCGTGCGCTACTTATAACTCACCTGCAGTCCAGTACCTTCTGGACTGCAGTCAGGGTAACATTAGCGTGTGCTAATGCTGAGTGGTAGCGTGCGCTACCTGTACTCAATTAGCGCGCGCTAGAAAGAGTACGTAGCGTGCGCTACTCCTCACGCACAGCCCACAATGAAAAAGACAAAGATGATAAACACGGCACAGAACTCCAATGATATTAGTGATGAACGACAATTGATACACGATACAATTACTCTGAACGATGAATACCATGATTGAATATGAGTGACAAAAGATCATTAACGAGTGAAATTACTGAATGATAAATATTGAATGATAATTACTGAATTACAACCGGGTATTACATACACCCCTCTTAAAAGAGTTTCGTCCCCGAAACTAAGGGTCAAACAACTCGGGATAACTCTCCCGCATACTATCCTCGGTTTCCCAAGTAGCCTCTTCGACTCCGTGCCTAGACCACTGAATCTTAACCAAAAGAATCGTCTTAGTCCTCAATTGTTTGATTCGCCGCTCTAAAACTCGCATAGGACGCTCCTCACATGAATGATCGTCGGCGATCTCGATTTCATCGAACTGAAGTATGTGACTCGGGTCAGCAACATACTTCCGCAACTGAGAGACATGAAACACATTATGAATTCGGCTCAACACCGGAGGTAAAGCCAGTCGATAAGCTAAATCGCCTACTCGATCCAAAATCTCAAACGGTCCAATAAATCTCGGACTCAACTTCCCCCTCTTCCCGAAACGGAAGATACTGTTGGGATTCCGAAAATAAAACGAAATACGCAGCGGAAATAAATACGAATCCCAAACAGGATCGATCAAGTAACGTATATACAAAAAAAAATACATACAAAGATAAAGATTCATACCCTTGAAGCCTTTGAAATAAATCTTCGTAAAGTGTAGACGATGATCACGATCCCGTCCCGAACACGAAATCCCTTCGTTCCAAGCACCGAAAATTTGAAGCCTCTACTTCACACGCGTCGGAAGTTGCCCGGAAAAATCTACAACACTCCGTTCTATGAAGAACACGGCTAGGAAGTGTTGTAGGAATTTTTTCTCTCTTAATTTTTCTTACTTCTTTTCACCTCAAAGATGAACAAAATGAAGAAGGAAAATTTTTCTCTCTCTCTCCTCACTTAAGCTCACGTCCAGGGCTGTTTTTTTTGCAGGTTAGTATGTGTGTGTGTGTGTGTGTAGTAGTTGTTATATAATGTGTTGTTTTTATATTATCTCAAACCATATAATTGAGATAAAATGTCAACACATAATAACAAAAATACAACTAACACATACACATGCATGGAAATGATTCCATGTGATGTGGGGAGAGGGAGGGCGGCCCATGGTGGAAATTTCCTAGAAAACGAGCCGAGTCACTCGGCTCGTGTACCGGACGTTCGTCAAACGACTCCGTTAAATACACTCCGTTTAATCACCAATATATTTATATTAATTAATTAATCTAATTATATAATAATATCAAATACAAATATATTTCTATAAGAAATATAATTTATGAATTAAATTAATCACCCGGTAACTTAATTTTAATTCATAAGACCGCTATTTTGATTTATCTAATAAATCATAATTAGATATCCAATATCTAATATTTATAGAGAGATAATAAATTCACATTTATCCGTCAACGCTCCTGATGCGCGACTCCGTAGGTCCGTCTCAGCCGGCATTGGGAGGAACCAATGAGTGCGGGCAGCACTTAGCCAGCCTAGCGGGCCACACTGTAAACCCCGACTGAGAACGAATGAAGGGATCATTTCAGAACCATTATGTCGTGAATACTATATACGTATAGACCCTTTATCAAATGTCCCGGTCAAGTCTTCGGGTCACGGTAAAGTCAAACCCTACTATTGACTAGACTCTATACATGTGTTAATGCAAATCAAGACCGACTGATTAATAGTGTATCTAATACGACTATATCAGAATGCTTTGGCCAAAGACTCATGATCTTATTTGCCATTAACCGTATAGGACATACGCCTGCTCACTAACAGGAGATAAAATCCTTTCTTGGCATACAAGAAGATCGCTACCTGCCCGTATAGTCCGCACTTCGAGGTCGACTCAAGAATCAAGCAAATGAGTCTAACTACTCTAATGACAAACTAAACGTCACAGCACATCTTCTACCGAATCCTCAAGTCAAAGGTCCACATACACTATCACAACCTTTTGATTCGTCATCGACTCTTCGAGAGTGAATACCGTGTGGTGAATCGAGTATGAGTCGTGTTCGAGTATCTTGGTCCCACCAATATACTTTATAACTATGCTATCAAGACGTGCACACGTCTAGCATCGATTATACAAGTCTTATTAAAACTTAATGCCCATTTAAGTTTATTGACTTATGACGATTTTCGTAAATAAACTTTAAACACTTCCAGTGCATTTTCTCTTATCCCATAACGAGAATGGAATGTTCAGTTTATTTACATGGACTTCACTTCAATGTTTACCAAGTCAAGAATGCAATTGAAATACAATAAACAGTGAATGAATCGAATTACCTTTTTATTATTTATTCCATAATTACAAGTACAATGCCCCTACTCTCTCATCCCCTGAGTGGCATTCGAGGGCATATTCCTAACAGATACCACGACTCGGGGATACCTTGACCAAAACAAGGTCACCTGATTCGAACTCTAAAGGTTGACGACGGTTATCTGCATATGATTTCTGTCGACTATGAGCGGTCAACAAACGACTCCTGATCAAAGTTACCTTCTCACGGGCGGCTATAAGCATATCGGGCTCGGTGCCGATTGATTCTGATAGGTCGTCCCAACACAACGGAGATCGACAACGACGACCATACAAGGCCTCGTAAGGTGCCATCTTAATCGAAGCATGCCAACTATTATTATACGTGAACTCGATCAATGGTAGTTGGGCTTCCCAATCGTCTTTCCAATCGAGGACGCATGCCCTCAACATGTCCTCTAATGTCTGAATAGTCCTCTCTGATTGCCCATCGGACTGAGGATGAAAGGCGGTACTGAGATTAAGCTGAGTTCCTATAGCACGATGAACTGATTTCCAAAAATGAGACACAAACCGTCCGTCACGATCGGAAACGATACTTTTAGGAGTACCGTGTAGTCTCACTACCTCTTTGATGAACAACTGGGCAAGTCTCTCGGGACCCCACGTATCCTTGATCTCAAGGAAATGAGCTGATTTGGTTAAGCGGTCCACGATCACCCATATCGTATTCATGCCACGACGACTCGTCGGCAAACTCGTGATGAAATCCATAGAAATGTCTTCCCACTTCCATTCTGGAATAGGGAGAGGTTTCAGCATACCCGCCGGTCGCTGATGTTCAATCTTAAGTTGTTGACAGGTTAAGCATCTCGAAACAAATTCTGCGACTTCTCGCTTCATATTACTCCACCAGTAATTTTGTTTCAAGTCCTTGTACATCTTGATGGACTCCGGATGAACAGAATAAGGGGTAGCATGAGCTTCTTTCAATATCGAGTTTTTCAACTCGTCATTTGCCGGTACGCACAACCGATTCTTAAATCTCAAAAGTCCATCCTCGTGGACCATGAATCCAGGGGCTTTCCCCTGAACCATATCCTCACGGATGCGTAACAATGATGGGTCCGAACCCTGATTCTCCCTGATTGCCTCCTCAAGTGACGATGAGATCTCCAACATACAAAGTTGTCCCTGAACTCACTGAAGCCAGACCTCGATCTCGGGTCTAAGGAATTCCTGCTGAAGCTCCTTCTGAACTGTTAAACGAGCAAGCATCTGCTCCTGAACGGACTTACGACTCAAGGCGTCGGCGACAACGTTCGCCTTGCCCGGGTGGTAAAGGATCTCAATATCATAATCTTTGATTAATTCCAACCACCGTCTCTGTCGCATATTTAACTCCTTCTGAGTAAATATATACTTTAAACTCTTATGATCGGTGAATATCTGACAGGTAACGCCATAAAGATAATGACGCCAAATCTTCAAAGCGAACACCACGGCTGCTAGCTCCAGGTCGTGTGTCGGATAATTAACCTCGTAAGGTCTCAATTGTCATGAAGCATAGTCAATAACCTTTCCATTCTGCATGAGTACACATCCGAGACCCTGTCCGGATGCATCACTATAAACCACAAATCCTTCCGTCCCCTGCGGCAAGGAAAGTACAGGTGCTGACATTAACTGGCTCTTGAGTTCCTCAAAACTCCGTTGACACGCGTCGGACCACGCATATTTCTTATCCTTCCGTAAAAGGTTCGTCAAGGGTTGAACGATTCTAGAGAATCCCTCCACAAATCGCCTATAATAACCCGCTAATCCGAGGAAACTTCGGATTTCCTTAACATTCTTCGGAGGTAGCCAATCTCGAATAGCCTCCGTCTTCTGAGGATCGACACGAACTCCGTCGGATGAAATTACGTGTCCGAGAAACGTCACTTCGGACATCCAGAACTCACATTTGGAAAACTTCCCATAAAGTTGTTCTCGTCTCAACACGTCGAGCACTAGATGAAGGTGAAACTCGTGTTCCTCCCGGTCACGAGAATAAATCAAAATGTCATCGATGAAGACAACAACAAACTGATCCAAAAAGTCGATGAAAACCCGATTCATTAACTCCATGAATACCGCAGGTGCATTAGTCAATCCGAACGGCATAACCACAAACTCATAATGACCATAGCGTGTTCGAAACGCCGTCCTCGCGATATCCGACTCTCGAATCCGCAACTGATGATATCCAGATCTTAAGTCAATCTTGGAAAATACTGAAGCTCCCTGAAGTTGATCTAAGAGATCATCAATACGGGGTAAGGGATACTTATTCTTGATTGTCACCCTGTTCAACTCCCAATAATCGATACACAAGCGAAAAGAACCATCCTTCTTCTTGACAAATAACACTGGTGCTCCCCACGGGGACGCACTCGGTCGAATATAACCCTTCTCGAACAACTCCTCAAGTTGGTTCTTTAATTCCTGCATTTCGGTCGGGGCCATCCGGTACGGTGCCTTCGATATCGGGACGTCTGGGCTCCAACTCAATTGTGAATTCCACATCCCTCTGTGGAGGCAAACCAGTAACTCGTCTGAAAAACATCGGCATATTCCCTCACTACCGGAATATCCGTCAACATTCTTGATGACTTCGGTTTTGGTCATATAGCACCAATAACCGACACATCCCCGATTGAGTAATCTCACCGCTTTCATCAAATTAATGACCTTACGAGCAGTAGGATTACATCCCTGAAATACACATTCAACCCCATCGTCTGAAATGATAGTGATCATACGCTTACGGACACTAATGATGGCATCATGACGATCCATCCAATCAATACCCAAGATGACGTCGTCCCTCGGCAAATCTACTACAATTAGGTCTGCTGGCCATACACAACCATGAAACTGAATCGGACAATTCTAAATCTCACGATTACCGATAATTCGTCTACCATCAGGTAGGCCAATGACATAAGGCTCACAACTAGTAGCACTACCCAGGCGTAGTCTACTCAAACATGACTCGGAAATGAAAGAATGCGATGCACCAGTATCAAAAAGGGTACACACAGGTTGAGATAGAATATCTAGTGTACCTGAGATCATTCGGGCCTCTGGATCATCGGTCTTCTTCATCTTATAAATCCGGGGCTTGCTAGTCCCGGCACCGGACGCTCCCGTCTGCTGGCTATAGGCTCCACCTTTAGTCGCTCCTGTCGTTTTAAACGACGCTGATTGAGTGGCCTGATTCTGAACGGCTGACTGCTTAGGGGCCTGAGATGACGTTTGAGCAGGTTTGGAGTCCCTTCGGCAAAAACGGGCCTTATGCCCAACAATTCCACAGTTATGACACGTGACAGACTGTCTCTGACATGACCAAGATCCCCACAGTTATAACAGGTGATGGCCGAATCGCCGCCGTGGATCGAGATTCCGCGGGTTTAGACGTCACAGAGGTCGCTCGTAAAAGCGTAACCCGCACGAGGTTTCTTGAAAGTGGCACTGACCGCCGCCGATCGACACGGTTCTTGGACTTCTTGCTAGCGAGATGAAGGTTCTTTGCTTAGCAATCTCCTTAGCGATAGCTCATAGGTAAGAGCTTTCTTAATGAATTCATCGATGTGGTGCAATTATGATTAAGCAATCGTAGTCTCATACGGGGTTTTGACCTCTTGCTGAAATACTTAATCTTATCTGCCTCGGAATGAATGATAGATGAGGCGAACGGAAGAAGTTCCTGAAATTTCTCGGCAATGGCGAGAATATCCTCGTCTGCTGAGGGGTCGGGGGTGAGTAATTCTAACAGTTTGGCCTCTCTGAGCGGGGCCGGATAATACCTCTCCATCATGAGAGTTTTGAACCGATCCCAAGTACATGATCCTTCGGTGGGCTTCAACGACAACCACCAAGAGTGTGCGCTCTTACCCAGGTAGTAAGCCGCAACAGAAACTTTGTGTCCTTCGGGACACTCTACCATAGCAAACAACTTCTCGAAATGCTCGAGCCAATGAATGATATCCTCCGGCTCAGACGAGCCCTCAAAAGTAGGTGGTCTCTGGCGAGAGATGTCGCCGATGATATTGCTCACATTCCTCTCTTGCCTCTGAGGTGGCGGCGGAGGAACCTGTTGATTTTGATTGACGGAGTTATGCATCGTCTCCATCAGTTGTGCCATCTGGGTCATTTGGGCCATCATGCCCTGCATAAAAGCGAGTGGGTCAACCCAGACACCTTCTGACTGAGCCGTGTCCCGGGTACGACTCCCCGTTAGTGAATGATCGCGTCCAGGTGAATGAGTGGCAGCGTTGCTGCTCGATGAATTAGTATTATTTCTCGCGTTTGCACGTGTATTCACACGAGCTCTCGGGATTCGGCCCACTCCACGGCCTCGTCCTCCACGTCCTCTTCTTTCTCTCTGCATACTGAAGTAGGAAAGTCACATGATGATTTTATTTCCCGCATGAATATCACGTTATGATTATGACATGAGATGATGAAAATGAGCATACGCGCTCTAACACAGTGATTACATGAATGATTAACTGACGTGACATGATTATCTGATGAAATTACTGAAATGATTATCTTGAACAAGTTAACATGATTAATGATTCGATCTTCTTGATCAACAACTGAACAATGAAATGAATTGAGTTATTAACGAGTTAACATGATCGTCCTGGTCAAATGAAAATGAGGTTGAGGATTGTTAACTGATGAATTATGAATGAATGATTCTTGCCAGAAATTATACCATGGCGTTAGAAATCTTACAGTTCTTGGTCTGATTGGCTCGGCATTTGCACAGGTCACACGTGATGCGAAAGTCCAATGATACTAGTCCGATGACGATGATTTCAAATGAGACATGACTTGGAGGGTAGTATTCAAAACCACGCTCCGATACCAACTCTGTAACACCCCAAACTAGACAGATATTACAGTGCCGTGAATCCCCGACTGGGACCAACCAGGCAAATGAAAATGATGAATTAAATAATATAATTGGAGTACCGAACCACATTATATTGCCAAGTACTCCGATGAGGAGTTTAAGTACAACACACCAGGACAAAACCGAATACTAGTATATTTTATATGGAGATAAAATACACCACCCTGAACAATTAAACATCTCAAACGGAATTTGCAGCGGAAAATACAAATGACGGAAATGACTGAAATGACTGAAACAAACATAATGACTGGGGCCCCCTACTAGTATCATTGGGACTCCTCGCCGTCAACATACTCTTCCCGTGCCTTTGCCTTGCCGTGACCTGAAAACAAAAATCCCCAACGGGGTCAGTTACACAGAACAACAATCCTCAAGGGTTGAAATTACACAATCATGAATTAACTGAAGTTATGAAATATCATTAGTTATGAATTACGCTGAAGAGAAGTATCATAGTACGCCCGTAATGTTCTGTGCAAGTGTACAAGACGAATGACCGGACACACCCGTCCTTGTTCCTAATTAGTCTCACGGAGGTAAGCGTTACCGTGTGCACGGTCTAATGTATCGGTGAACCCAAAACATGACCATCGTGTGCCCGACTAAAAATTCCACACAGCCACACCCGGCCACGCAATATGAACCCAGAAGGTCATATGAACGAGAATGACCACAATGAATACCAATGAATAATAATTCGACAAGGCCAAGATGACTCACCGAGATGAAAATAATAGTGACTTGATTGATAACCCAATGAAATGATTTGGAACCGTCGTTCCTCGTGAATGAAATGATTATTCTATAATTACAAGTCTCAATATGATTAATACCATGATGAATGAGTTATGATTATGAGCAATCAACAACAAAAGGAATGAGTATCCTTTTAACCGAGTAAGAGTTAACTTACTCAATACCGATGACAATGTCCTTCCACGAACAACGTCTTAATCGAGATACCGGTCGCTCGAACAACCTTGAATAGCAATAATTACCATCAACCGATCAATACACGTGTCAAGCAACAAAACACGACCAACCCAAAAGTCGATACAACGATAATCAAACTCATAGGGGCATTCTAACGAATACGTAACCAACCACACAACTTCGAAAATATCCAATCCCGAATATATCGAAACCAACACCAAAATGAGTATTTCGAGCTATCAAAACACTTCAATGATATCAATAATCCAATAGGAATCCACAATTCAAGATTACAACAACATCAATCGGAAAATCCCCAATTAACCGAAGTCAACCCCAAGGGTTCTTGATATAATTCCGAAAATAGCCATTAAATCGGTAGGAATATATTTATCCAAGGTAGATAATCCATATCTAACATACTCCAATGATAATCCAAGCTTACACGAAGAAATCGGAAGGAAAAACCCAAAAATCCGAAATTCTAGATCTAAGAGATTAATACCTTATATTTGATGTGATGAGGATGTTGAAATGATGATTAATCCAAAAGATAAGCTTGAAGATGATGCTTGATGATTACTCCTCGAAGAACACTCTCCAAATCGCCTGGAATCGCCCGAAACCGCCGAAGAAACGAAGAGAAATGATAAATGACGGAGTAAGGGATGAACTGTCCTATTTATAACAATCCCAGTTTAGCGCGCGCTAGCTCCAGCTCTTAGCATGCGCTAACGGGTGTTTTGGGTAGTCCAGTACCCACTGTCCGAACACGGTAGCGTGCGCTACGTACCTTTTGTAGCGTGCGCTACAACCATACCATTAGCGTGCGTTAATACCCATGGTTAGCGTGCGCTAACGAATTATTAGATGCCTAGTACTGGAATCCAGAAACCGTCTGTCCTCTGATCTGACCTCGGTAGCGTGCGCTACAACCGATATTTAGCGTGCGCTATAATTTCGATTGCGTATGCTAAAAACAACTCATAATGGGCGCTATGACTTAATCCAGCGCAGTCCAGTAGCCACTAGACTCAACCTGATCCGCCCTTAGCGCGCGCTACAGCAATTATTAGCGTGCGCTACGACAACCACTAGCGCGCGCTACTTACCACTCGTAGCGTGCGCTACTTATAACTCACTTGCAGTCCAGTACCTTCTGGACTGCAGCCAGGGTAACATTAGCATGCGCTAATGCTGAGTGGTAGCGTGCGCTACCTGTACTCAATTAGCGCGCGCTAGAAAGAGTACGTAGCATGCGCTACTCCTCACGCACAGCCCACAATGAAAAAGACAAAGATGATAAACACGACACAGAACTCCAATGATATTAGTGATGAACGACGATTGATACACGATACAATTACTCTGAATGATGAATACCATGATTGAATATGAGTGACAAAAGATCATTAACGAGTGAAATTACTGAATGATAAATACTGAATGATAATTACTGAATTACAACCGGGTATTACAGCTGCTATATTAATTCGAAAAAACAATCCGAGGGTGGACGAGGCCCTCTACACGCCCGAAATATTGAGGGAGGACAAACCCCTCTACAAGTCCCAAAAATAAAAGCACACGAAAATAAGAGGAGCCGACCCTCAAACAAAGCTAAAATTGCTTGGGATCACCCAATAAATAACTAGTTTATACATAAATTTTTCTGCTCCTAATATACGGATAAGCCATTTTATCAAGTTTAATGAGACCGCGGATTTTCCCTTTAATATTGGAGATATCATGGAGATGAAAGTCTTGATGATCACATCCTTGATTAGCTAGTGAATCGGCAACGGCATTGCCTTCCTGATAAATATGTGAGAAATGAATTCCCAATTTATCCATGAAAGCACGGATTTTAAAAATGAGACCTTGGCGTTGCCGAGATGATCCCTAACCACCCCCCCCCCCCCCCCCCCGCGGCCGCATCGCCCGGGCTGCCCTTCGCGGCACCATCCGTATTAAGCTTCCACCATGCCATGTTAGGCCTCATCCAACGAACCGCCATGATTTTGTAGCACGGGCTCGGAATGACGCCCACATAGTTGGAAATTCTTTCCGCTCCTTTCCAAAATTGTCTTTCACAAGTCCAAATACGCTTACAAGTTTCGACGCAAAAGGAATATTATCAACCCTCTTATCATTCCTACAACACCAAAGAAATCAAAAAATGAGGATCGGAATGATGTGAAAATGTGGATAGTGCCCTTAGCTTTACCAAACCAATTGGCAATGATAAGATTGAAATTAGATGACAAGAGGACTTTCATCCCCGCAATATTATGGAAAAAATTCCAAACTTCAATAGCAACCGGGCCATTTAAAAATAGGTGGGGAAGGTTTTCAACACCATTACAACAATAGCAGGAATTGGTGGCAATAATACCCCTCCAAAAGAGACCATCCGGTGTTGGGATCCATTTATTAAGGACCTTAACCATAAATAAAGAGATGGTAGGTTTCATAAATGGATTCCAACAATACCGAAGAATATTATTCTGAGATTTTCTATTGCGAACCAAATCCCAAGCGGTTTTAAAAGTAAACATCCCATTAGGGGATAAAGTCCAAGAAGGTCTATTATCGGGCGGGGAGGTAGGTAAGGAGCAAATATGGTCACAAATGCCCACCGGGAGTTTGCGAGCAATTTTCATTCTATTCCACTCCCCAGTAGTCCAAAAAAATCCAATTTTATCTTTGGAATTAGCAGGGTTAAAATTGGTTAAAGGGCTCATGTCACACTAATTGTCATGCCAAAAAGACACGTGACCATTCCCACAATTCCAAAAAATTTTAGCATTCACAAGAGATCTAATACCACAAAGGTTTTTCCAAGTCGGAGAACTTTTAGGATTAAATTTGATAACCATGGGGTGGAGACGAGAACAATATTTTTGAAGTAAGAAGTTCGACCAAATATTATTAGAAGTTCTAAACCTCCACCACATTTTAATTTGGGCAGCCCGGATAATGTCATTAAGATCCGGACAACCAAGACCCCCCTCATCTGTTGGGTAGCAAACACGATTCCAAGCCGCCCAGTGCAACTTCCTTTTATTGTCATTGGATCCCCATAGAAATTTATTGAACAACCTTTCTATGTAATTTTTGACATTAGCAGGAGGTTTGAGCACTTGCAAGCTAAACAAGGCAATAGAGTTTAAAATCGATTTAATAAGTTCCAGGCGCCCCCCGTAATGAGCAAGTGATGGTTCCAAGTAATAATTTTGTTTTTAATTTTAGTAAGGAGGGGCCTGTACATATCAAAGTTTTGAAACCCTTTCCGTATAGGAACGCTGAGATACGAAATCGGTAAGTCAACTTTATTAAATCCCGAAATTCTTTGCACCCAATTAACAACTTAAGGGGTTGGATTATTCATAATGAAATTACTCTTGTGGTTGTTGATATTTTGACCAGAAACATTTTCATAATAGGTAATACAGTTGTTGAAAATATGAAGACTTTTTTTGGAAGCATTAAGGAAAATGAGAATATCATCGGCATATGCAAGATGCGTGATTTTCACTTTTTTCCTAATTTTGTAGTACATCGTAGGATTATTGGAAAACATTTTATTAATACTCGAGGAGAAGTAATCCGTGGCTATCACAAAAATGAGAGGGGAGAGTGGGTCCCCTTGTGGAATACCTCTCTCACTTTTGAAAAACCCATTGGGCTGTCCGTTCACAAGGACCGAAAACCAACAGTTGGAAATGCATGATTTGATAAGATTAATCCAAATATTGGAAAAACCAAAGCTAGACATAACTTGAAATATAAAATTGCAATTAATCTTATCATATGCTTTTTCCATATTCAATTTAATTATAGTATTAGTAACCAATTGAGAAATGTCGTGAGTAACCTCGTGAGCCGTCAAGATATAATCCGTAATATTCCTACCTTTGATGAAACCTGACTGGGCCGAGTTAATAATGGATGGGATAATTTTGTCAAGTCTTTTGCTAAGAATTTTCGAAATGATTTTGTAGGAAGTGTTACAAAGACTAATCGGGCGAAAATCTTTCCAAGAACGAGGGTTATTATTTTTGGGGATAAGTGTGATGGTGGTGGTAGTGAAAGCCCGAGGCATCGGAGATCCATCAAAAAAATCTAAAACGGCTTCCACAACATTTCGGCACACTATGTCCCAAAAAATTTGAAAAAATTTAGCATTAAACCCGTCCGGCCCGACAACACTATCCCCATCCATGTCGAAAATACAATCTTTAATTTCATCTAGAGTTGGAATACTACAAATACTATCGTTAGTATCATTTGAAATAGTATTAGGCACCACCCGAGGGTCGATGTCTACTAAGATCGGGTTGTGCTCCGCAAAGCAATTGGAGAAATAAGACACCGCAGAGTTACCAATCTCCTCGGATTTGTGATACTATGACCATTGTCCCAAATCAAGTGAATATAATTTTTTTGTCTTTTCTTTTTCACAACGGAGTGAAAAAATTTACTATTCCTTTCCCATTTGATCATCCATTTCATATTAGATTTTTGTTTTCAAAAATCTTCCTCCATGGATAGGACCAGGGTAAGGTTGGCGTTCGTTTTTTTAAGGTGGATGAGATTGGTTATGGAGGGGTCCTGATCAAAATCGTTTTCGGCAACTTCCACCGCATATTGGGCCTGGTCAATTTTAGTAAAAATATTACCAAAGTCTATTTTATTCCATTCCTTGAGGATGTGTTTTAACCTTGAGAGTATCTCCAAAAGTTTAAATATTCCCCGAGAATTGGTATGTAGATCCCAGGATTCCTTCACCGTAGGTAGGAAACGATGGTGTTTAGTCCACATATTTTGAAATCTGAAGGAAGCCTTGGGTTTAGAAATATTATTACTGAATTGACACAACATGGAGTTATGGTCCGATTTGTATTTAGGAAGGTACCGAATAGACATGAAAGGGAAGGCCGAATACCATTCTGGGGAGAGAAGTATCCTGTCCAATCTTGGCCAAACACCATCACTATACTAGGTGTAGGGGGTGCCCACATACCCACCGTTAGTCAAGTCGCAGTTCAACAAAGCATCGTTGAATTTCTCCATGTCAGATTGGATTGGGACAGCCCCCCCTTTTTTTTCCTCCGGTTGGAGGATAATGTTGAAATCTCCCCCAACCATCGAAGGAATTTGGCTTTGACTCACCGAGAGAAGATCATCCCACAGGTCCCTTCTCTCAATTTTGGTATTTCTACTGTAAACAACAGTTAACAGGAAAGGGTTGGGGAGGGCGTCGCAGGCAACTTCCACGTGAAGCAATTGCTCCTTATTTTGTAAAATATTAATTTGGATATCAAATTCAGAAAAAAGTCATATGTGGTTACTAATATTTGCACAAACATTAGAAAACCCAAATCTTTTAAGAAAAAAATTGGAGTCCAGATTCACTTTTGGTTCAACGAGCGCCAACATATTAAACTTGTACTTTCTTTTAAGCAATCTTATTTTGTTTTGGGCAGGTTTGTTCCCAATACCTCGAATGTTCCAAAAAAGTTTACTAATCATTGATGTAGAACACTACTCCTAGTCCTCCTTTTTGGAACATTATTATTTTGGGTTATGTTTTTATTAACCTTCTCCTTACTAGGATTATTAATTTTACTTTTAATATTCCCTCTGATTAACTTATTCTCACCAACCTCAGACCATTCGTCATTGACATCCGAGAGGGACTGCTCTTAACTTGATTTTTTGGAATTTGTGGAGCATTCGGATCCTCCTCCTGTATCAAAATCAATATCATCATTAGATTCAGAAAGCTGATCACAATCACTGTCCACATCAAGTTGCTCGAGTGGGGAGTCCATGTTGGAGACCCTGACATTGAAAAGAATTGCACAGTCAGTTAAATCATGTATATCTGAATCGGGCGGTTTAAAAACAATTAAATGTTTGTCCCTAATAATATTATCATCCGTGGCTGTATTAGCCATTTTATCCGGGACTAAATTATCTTGGTGATCGTCATCGAGTTTTTCCAGAGTAGCAGGGGTCTGGGGAGATGATTTTTTGATCAGCTCATTACCAATTCCAGAAAGGTGCGATTCACTAGGAACCTGGAGATCAGTTCCACTGCCCCTAATGTCGGGCTCCTCTGTTTCCTGTAATAGATTCACAGCTTGAAATTTATTTTGGGAACCAATATTGATCGTATCTAGTTTGGGATTGTTGAGAAGACTAGTATCAGTAGTTGCTGTGATTTTTTTTGGACTTACCAACCATCACAAAGCCATCAGTATTGTGATTTTTTTGATTTGGGGTACCTTTAGTAGCATAATTCACATTTTTTCCAAAGTTTTTATGAGTGAATACATCAGGTTTTAGAGCTGGGTGTTGACGTCTAGTTTGGTCAACGTCACGTGTGCTAATTTGGACGAATGGATCGAAGACACGTAGAAAATAAAGTAACAAAAAGGAAGGTGCTTGATTACTAAATTTTATTAATGACCTTGATAAAGAGTAGAGCCGGGCCGAAAATATTTTGGCCGGTCCGTTTTGCTGGTGCTTGCTAATTACAAGTCTTATCCTTTACTCTTTTCTCTCTTTTTTATCTCTCTTTTTCTCTCTCTATGTATTTTTCCAGCTTTTTTCAAGGCTCTCATTGGCGCTTGTAGTTTCTCTTGGCATATATATAGACAATATTATCCATTCATGAGATGACAGCTAGAAGATTCAGGTGAATATGCTTAGGACATTTGTCACAGTGGGGTGACTCCTTCGACACGTGTCACCTTTTTAGATTTGCTTTGGGAAGGGATATGACAGCCCTCTTTTATTATCCTGCCTGCCTGTTCTTCGTGCTTTTGGTAATACTTATCTGTTGCGACCGACAACGGGGTCGGCCCTTGAGCTTCCCGTTATTCTGGTCGGTCTTGTTATGGTTCGGAGCGTATTCATATAGAGTCTGCTCGGTCATTCTGGGTCGGATTCCGGGTCGGCTCTAATGTCTCTGCCCGGTCCGGTTCTTTGCGAGCCCGAGAGACAATCGGGTTTATGACCGATTCGGCTCCAGTATCTGCTCGGCTGGTCGGCTGCCTGGAGTGCTTAAGTGGATGCCAAGGTGGATCGACTATCAATAAGGGCCCCCGAGTCCAGGGCCGTGCCGGGTTGGCCGGTGCTGGAGTCGTTTCAGATTGAGGCCGATCTGGCTTGTGGGAGGATAAGATCCCTCAAAGGGACGCCTCTTCGAGAGCCGCGTCGATTTGACTTCGGGGTCTTCAAAAGTCATAATAAGGGGGACGCATGGCGAGACGTAATTGGTCATTGTGTTTCACGCGTTTTTGATCTTCGTGACGATTCATTATGAATTGCCGCTTCACGTGCTTCGGCATTTAATGCCCCCTCTTTTTATCCTATAAATATAAAAAACCTCCTTCTCTATTGCTTCCTTCGCCATTTTCGTGTCTGGACATAAGGGCCGAGCACGAGGCCTATTTGCATAGTACTAAGGCCCAGCTTGAGCAATTGACCGAGCGGGTCCAGACTTGTGAAGCTGCAGGTTATGCCAGGGGCCTTGCCGGCGGGCGCTTTCTAAGACACCCGAGTTCGAGGAGTTGATTAACCTTAACTATGTCTCCACTTATTATGAGATATTGGATCTTATGAAGGAAGGGAAGACCGTTGAGGAGGTCCAGGCCTATATAAAGTCTCAGGCGGCCGACCTGAAGGTTGAAACTCTCGGAGATGATGAGCCGAAGGCCGCAGAAGTTGTCGAAGATCCGGCGTTGATTCCGTCCGGCGAAGGTGAAGGACAGTCTTCTCAGGCGGCCGGTCAGGAGGACAAGGCCGAGTAGATTTTTGTTTTATTCCATGTATGGCCTGCGTGCCGTTTTTCCTCGGTTTCCTTTGTATTCGGATATGGAACGGCCTATTTTGAATGAATGAAATCTTTTTATGGCCTCTGTTGCTTTTCTCTGTGTTTGGGCCCGGTTGGTCTGGCCGTTGTCTTTTCTGTTCACCCTTTGTTGTTTGTGCCGGATGGGCCGGTCTTATGAGGTGCCGAGGCGAACTCGGACTTATAGTGCCGGATGAGCCGGTCTTATGAGGTGCCGAGGCAAACTCGGACTTATAGTGCCGGATGGGCCGGTCTCATGAGGTGCCGAGGCGAACTCGGACTTATAGTGCCGGATGGGCCAGTCTTATGAGGTGCCGAGGCGAACTCGGACTTATAGTGCCGGATGAGCCGGTCTTATGAGGTGCCGAGGCGAACTCGGACTTATAGAGCCGGATGGGCCGGTCTTATGAGGTGCCGAGGCGAACTCGGACTTATAGTGCCGAATGGGCCGGTCTTATGAGGTGCCGAGGCGAACTCAGACTTATAGTGCCGGATGGGCCAGTCTTATGAGGTGCCGAGGTGAACTCGGACTTATAGTGCCGGATGGGCCGGTCTTATGAGGTGCCGAGGCGATCTCGGACTTATAGTGCCGGAGGAGCCGGTCATTCGAGGTGCCGAGGCGAACTCGGACTTATAGAGCCGGATGGGCCGGTCTTATGAGGTGCCGAGGCGAACTCGGACTTATAGTGCCGGATGGGCCGGTCTTATGAGGTGCCGAGGCGAACTCGGACTTATAGTGCCGGATGGGCCGGTCTCATGAGGTGCCGAGGCGAACTCGGACTTATAGTGCCGGATGGGCCGGTCTTATGAGGTGCCGAGGCGAACTCGGACTTATAGAGCCGGATGGGCCGGTCTTATGAGGTGCCGAGGCGAACTCGGACTTATAGTGCCGGATGGGCCGGTCTTATGAGGTGCCGAGGCGAACTCGGACTTATAGTGCCGGATGGGCCGGTCTTATGAGGTGCTGAGGCGAACTCGGAGTTATAGTGCCAGATGGGCCGGTCTTATGAGGTGCCGAGGCGAACTCGGACTTATAGTGCCGGAGGAGCCGGTCATTCGAGGTGCCGAGGCGAACTCGGACTTATAGAGCCGGATGGGCCGGTCTTATGAGGTGCCGAGGCGAACTCGGACTTATAGTGCCGGATGGGCCGGTCTTATGAGGTGCCGAGGCGAACTCGGACTTATAGTGCCGGATGGGCCGGTCTTATGAGGTGCCGAGGCGAACTCGGACTTATAGTGCCGGATGGGCCGGTCTTATGAGGTGTCGAGGCGAACTCAGACTTATAGTGCCGGAGGAGCCGGTCATTCGAGGTGCCGAGGCGAACTCGGTCTTATAGTGCCGGAGGAGCCGGTCTTATGAGGTGCCGAGGCGAACTCGGTCTTATAGTGCCGGAGGAGCCGGTCATTCGAGGTGCCGAGGCGAACTCGGTCTTATAGTGCCGGAGGAGCCGGTCATTCGAGGTGCCGAGGCGAACTCGGTCTTATAGTGCCGGGGGAGCCGGTCATTCGAGGTGCCGAGGCGAACTCGGTCTTATAGTGCCGGGGGAGCCGGTCATTTGAGGTGCCGAGGCGAACTCGGTCTTTATAGTGCCGGGGGAGCTGGTCATTCGAGGTGCCGAGGCGAACTCGATCTTATAGTGCCGGGGGAGCCGGTCATTCGAGGTGCCGAGGTGAACTCGGTCTTGTAATGCATTTGATTTAGAGATGAAATAGAGTTGAATTTTTATTAATCATACCTTCCTAAGGACATGGAATTCGACGAATGAATTAATCCTTGGCCATTCATATATTCTAGCTAACAAACTCCGTTCTGAAGGGCTTTGTTACTCTCGTACGGTCCTTGCCATTTGGATTCAGGAGGTCCCGGATCGGGCCCCAATACTCGTTTAATAATGGGGTCTTCGACCTGGAAGCTTCGATGATGAACCTCGGGTGCTTTATAGAAGCTGTTCCGCCTTTCTGCTTGGTTCTGTTTTTGTGCGACGAGGTCCATGTTTTTTAGGGTTATATTGGTCTTATTCTTCGAAATGGGTTCTCCGGTGGGCGTGTGCTCCACTCCCGACTGGGGTCATCGCCTCAGTCCCAAAGGCTACGAAGATATATCTCAAGTGGCGGACCAATGTGTTGCCAAGTCTTCGAGGAGTTCTTCAGGCCGTGACCCCTTGCGCTTTTTGAGGAGGGTCTTGAGGTACTCAACTTCATCCCCTAGATGGGGGGCCGACCCGGACGATCGTGCCTTTGACGGGTGGCGGTAGGCCCTAAACGTAATTGGGTTTCATACGAGCTTTGGATCTAAGAAGCGAAGGTTTGGCATCGCGCGTATCTTCACTCCAACCCAGTGACACCTTTCTCTGATCCGACTAGTAACGTCCTTGCCGAAGCGATTCGTAGGCCGATATTAGGCCGCCGAAGGGGTTGTCGTGTGTCCGCTGAGGCACCTTATTGAGGGCGTATTCGGATAAGCCCTTTCAGCGGCCGGACTGGATTCCCCTGCGTAAGGCTCCTTCCATGGCGACCCGGATGGGTCACGGTCGGAGTATCCTAGTTTTTGTGGGCACCCTGCTGTGCTGGGGGTGTGGAACTGGAGGCCGTGTTTGTCCTTGCAACTCGCATTGTTCGGCTGCCGATTGGTCGGTTCGGTTGTCTCTTGGTTTGCAGAGGGCGTTATAGTTCCTTGATAATCTTATCAACAGGTCCGAGCTGGGTCAAGGAAATTGACCAAACCGGGCTCCCTGGGTTCGTATTGGCCTCTATCTGAGAATCGCTCCAAAGATAGTGAGGTGCCGAGGCGAACTCGGACTTATAGTGCCGGATGAGCCGGTCTTATGAGGTGCCGAGGCGAACTCGGACTTATAGTGCCGGATGGGCCGGTCTTATGAGGTGTCGAGGCGAACTCAGACTTATAGTGCCGGATGGGCCGGTCTTATGAGGTGCCGAGGCAAACTCGGACTTATAGTGCCGGATGGGCCGGTCTTATGAGGTGCCGAGGCGAACTCGGACTTATAGTGCCGGATGGGCCGGTCTTATGAGGTGCCGAGGCGAACTCGGACTTATAGTGCCGGATGGGCCGGTCTTATGAGGTGCCGAGGCGAACTCGGACTTATAGTGCCGGATGGGCCGGTCTTATGAGGTGCCGAGGCGAACTCGGACTTATAGTGCCGGATGGGCCGGTCTTATGAGGTGCCGAGGCGAACTCGGACTTATAGTGCCGGATGGGCCGGTCTTATGAGGTGCCGAGGTGAACTCGGACTTATAGTGCCAGATGGGCCGGTCTTATGAGGTGCCGAGGCGAACTCGAACTTATAGTGCCGGATGGGCCGGTCTTATGAGGTGCCGAGGCGAACTCGGTCTTATAGTGCCGGAGGAGCCGGCCATTCGAGGTGCCGAGGGAGGTCGCCATTTCCGGACCGACCCCGAGGGCTTCATACTCCATCTTGTAGTTGGGGGCTAGAAAACCTGAGCAAGTGGCCGAGCAGAGCAAACGTTGGTTGGGGTTGGCGAGGGCCATTCCTGCGCTCGTCTTCAGGGGGCTAGTACGAGTGCATAGACCAGGTCTACCGGGAGCTCGGCATCAGATAGGCCGGATGTCGGACCGCGTTTCCCAATCAAGCGAAGGCGGTGCAGATTGCGGCGGGGCTCTCCTCGGGTCGGCAGTGGCAGGATTGTTGGTAACTCGGTCAGCCGTGCCCCTCTTTCCTTATAAAAATTATACCTTTGCTTATTTCAGTTTTACTAACATGTCCCACTTTCTGCTGTTTTTTCATCATCTCAAATTTTAAGTTTCGTTGTTGGCCTCCTAATGGCCGTTATTCGGGCGCTTATGCGGAAAACTCATTAGGTTCATGTGATTCCATCTGACCTCAGCCTAATCTTTGCCCAATAACGGCTTGAGTTTTCTCGCCTACATCGCAACAGATTACTCTTTCCGGATTACCAGGATCTTTGTGAGGATCTGTCGGGAATTCCGAAAGCGCTTGCAGATATTATGGTGTATGTTGATTGCAACTTTAATTTGAAGGATACGAGGGCTCTTTGAGAAATTTTCTAGAGCTTTGAGTTGCGCTCGATATCCTTCGAGTTATGACCTTTAAAAGGTCAGCCGAGTCGAGGAGGAACTCATAGTCACGATGGCTCCTGTGCTTTCAACTCCTGATTACGATGATTCCTATGCTTTCGACTCAAAATTACGATGATTCCTATGCTTTCATATCGCCACTTATTGGTGAGGGTGGTCATTCCCGGATGAATTCAAGGTATGCCAAAGCGCTCCGCCAGCTTGAACGAGTTTCCCTTCTTTGTGGCGGGCAGTTTGTATTCAGAACTTGTAGTTATAGCTTGAGCGACTCGTCCAAGATTCCGGAGGTTGCCCTCCTTCTAGCGCCAGTCTGTTGACGTCTGGTTTGGTCAACGTCACGTGTGCTGATATGGACGAATGGATCGAAGACACGTAGAAAATAAAGTAACAAAAAGGAAGGTGCTTGATTACTAAATTTTATTAATGACCTTGATAAAGAGTAGAGCCGGGCCGAAAATATTTTGGCCGGTCTGGTTTGCTGGTGCTTGCTAACTACAAGTCTTATCCTTTACTCTTTTCTCTCTTTTTTATCTCTCTTTTTCTCTCTCTATGTATTTTTCCAGCTTTTTTCAAGGGTCTCTCCTTGGCGCTTGTAGTTTCTCTTGGCATATATATAGACAATATTAGCCATTCATGAGATGATAGCTAGAAGATTCAGGTGCATATGCTTAGGACATTTGTCACAGTGGGGTGACTCCTTCGACACGTGTCGCCTTTTTAGATTTGCTTTGGGAAGGGATATGACAGCCCTCTTTTATTGTCCTGCCTGCCTGTTCTTCGTGCTTTTGGTAATACTTATCTGTTGCGACCGACAACGGGTCGGCCCTTGAGCTTCCCGTTATTCTGGTCGGTCTTGTTATGGTTCGGAGCGTATTCATATAGAGTCTGCTCGGTCCTTCTGGGTCGGATCTAATGTCTCTGCCCGATCCGGTTCTTTGCGAGCCCGAGAGACAATCGGGTTTATGACCGGTTCGGCTCCAGGATCTGCTCGGCTGGTCGGCTGCCTGGAGTGCTTAAGTGGATGCCAAGGTGGATCGACTATCAACACTGGGTTTTTAATCTAACACTCTTCTATGGCATGGCCAATATGCTTGCAATGTTGACAGTATTTAGGTATCAAATTCTATATCATACTCAATTTTTACATCCTCCACCTGGAGATTAATTTTTTTTGTAAGTTGTTCTTCCAGATTAATAGCAACACATAATCTAGCAAAACTCATTTTGGTTTTATTAAGAGCGAAATCATCAATCTTCACAAAGCTGCCAATAAGACTCACTATGGTCTTAAGGGCCCGAACATCAAACCATTGTGAGGGTAAGGCATGGATTTTGAACCACACAGGCACTAAGGCCGGTTCATGTCTGAAATCAAATGTTGGTGACCATTGGAACAATCTCATGGGAAAACCAGCAACATTATATTCTCGTTTCATCCACAGTTTGTCACAAAGAGCTTTAGAGGTCAAATTAATAATAAGAACATGTTTACCATTCAAGAAGTGCACTTTACATAAACCAAAACCTTCAGCTTTAAGTTGGTGGGATATTACCTGATTTGATGGCTTACCATATGTGAATTTTCCAATTAGGGCGAATTTGTAAAATTCAAAGACTGTATCACATTCCGCTTTTGAGAATATGGCCGTCGGGATATTGTCTGAGAAGTCTAAAGTACCGAACCTAAAATCATCGGCCTCCTCCACTGAAATAGCATCTCGAAACGACTTGGACGCAAATGCATTCCGAGGCAACCGTGAGGTTTGAGGGTTATTGGTCGATTGGACCTTCGGACCAATGATGAGTGTTGGAATTTCCCCTTCCTCCAAATTTGAAGATCTCTCACCAGAAACACCCCGATGTGCGTTGACCTGGGTGGAACTAGGGTAATGCGCCGCCTCTTTTGATAGATCCACTGCGGGATCCATATTCGCCTCTTCAAGTGGGGAGTACTTGAAGAGATTCACCGTGATTTGATTTGCAAGCGATTGGATCGTATGTTGAGTGTTATATGGAGCGTCGGAGAGATGCGCAGGGTGATGTTTTTTTTGTAGGATTTATCAGATCTGAAGCCGAAGAGCCTCCTGGATGAGATGAAGCCGAAGAGAGGGTAATTTTGTATGCTGATGATTGTTTTTCCCCCTGCAAATTGGGTTAGTAATTTCAAACGACAGGGATCCTCTGCAGTGGCTGCAGAGGGCTGTGCAATCCCTATCGTCCGACCACACACATCCGCACGGGTGTGTGTGTGCGTGTACCATCCGACGCACGACAGTGGTGACAGTGGTGAGATGTGTGATTTTTGATATTATAAGTAGAAGCCGCATGTGACGGATCCTTGACCAGATCTGAAATTTGGGGAATAACCCCATCTGTATTGTGAGAAGAGACATCACATGTATTGTGAGAAGATACATCACGTGGGGTAGTTTTCTTGAGGGGGGAGGGGATGGTTTGAGCGGCCCCATCACGTGGGGTAGATTTCTTGAGGGGGGAAGGGATGGTTTGAGCGGCCCCAGTACATGTGATAGGTGTCACGGGCAAACTTCAGTCCGTCGAGTTATGCCGTGTGCCCCTTAGCAACTCAGTCCTTCGGCCACTAAGGCAGGCCTTCCCAACCCTTGCCGGTTAAGTGCGGAAGATTGAAGTATTTTAGAGAGAGAAAGTTAGAGAGAGAAACTACTCTTTAGAAAGGAACTTTTATTGCTCAACTTTGGATGATGTAATAGTTAAGCTTAGCGCACGCTACCATGCAGGGTTAGCGCACGCTAAAGGTAAAATCATAGCGCACGCTAATGTAGTAAGATCGGAAGGAATCTGCGTGTGGACCAGGCCACTTTCAGCGCACGTTCTGAGAAGTCAACGGATGTTTGTAATGTAGTACTAGCGCACGCTAAACCCTAAAGGTTAGCGCACGCTAATGGTATATTGGACAAAGAGGAATCTTATCCTCGTCAGCACTTTCGGCGTGTGGACCAGTCTTCGGAGCATACAGACAAACGAGTCAACTGATATTAGCGCACGCTAAACGCAAGGACTTGCGTACGCTAGAGAGTGTAAGTTACGTACGCTAATGCATGGGCGTTACGTACGTAAGCACATGTACGAAGCCACACTGTAGCCTCTGGACTGCGATAGCGCACGCTAGCAAAGTCAGTTAGCGCACGCTAAGGCCGTAGCGCACGCTAAACATAAGGTTTAGCGCACGCTAGTAATATACTTTATAAAAAGGGACAGACGGGTATTATGAAGCATTTCGTCCATTATCTTCTTGCAACCGATATAGAGAACTTGGGAGGTACCTGAGGTCCAGAAACACTCCGAGGTGATGATCTTTATCAAGATTAAAGATGAAAATCATGGATTAAAGCTTTGTTCTTTAAATCATTGGTGATTCTTGGAAATGGATTCAAACTTGGGATTCAATCCATTTCTTCAAAAAGGTAATCCCTCTTCATCTTTGGATTTCGTTTTGGATTGAATGTTGATGTTCTTGAGTTGATGATTATTACATAAACAAGTTGATAAGCATGATTATGAGATGGATTACCGGAGTATGATGATATTAATAAGATTTGGGTGATTTGTATTGTGTAGTTCGTTTTCTTGAGATAAGTTGGTTAATCCTCATTCTCCTTTGCGGATGTTGATGGTATTGTTGATGATCACTCCCTGTAATGATAGATTATGAAAGTGTTGTTACGTTCTTAATGTTTCATGATGTTGATATTGAGGAGGATGATATATGGATATAGGACTTGGATTATAAGTTGAATGATTGTTTGTATGTTAAAGGATATCGGATTTTGTTGTTTTGATGACTATAAACATGGTTTTGGATCACTTAGTGTTCTTGATAATCGTCATATGTTGATCGGTACCTGAAAAGCATGCAAACTGTACAGCATTAGCGCACGCTAAGCTTATTGTCTAGCGCACGCTAACGGGAACAACTTAGCGCACGCTACGTTAAGTGATTAACGTGCGCTAAGTCATCAGGCAGGGTAGTATATTCTGTTTCGGTTATGAATTCGTGATCGTTTAAGTTGGTTTGATCAGAATTGTGGTTAACCGAGATATTGTTGAGCCGTTGGGTTTGTGAATTGATTTTTATCGATTGTTGATTGTTATCGAACTTGTTGTTTATCGAATTACTAGGTTGAGAATATTGATCGGTGGTTATAACCGTATGCTGCGGTCGTGTTCGAGTATCTTCGTGAATTACTTTGGTCGGGACCGAGGGACTTGTAGATGACGGCAATGGAATTGGTAACTGCTTCATCGGTATTAAGGCAAGTTATTACTTGCTCAGTTTATAATATTTAATGAATGGTTTCAGTTTCATTCGTTTATAATTCGTATAGCAATGTTTATAATCGTAATCACAGGGGATTTGGGATTATAGGTTGTATTCGAGTTTTGGGAATTAAATCATAAGGTATATGATTTACATTTATTGTTGGTATACTTGGTATGGAGGATACATTGTGGTATAGACGAAGACGTGAATTATTTACCGTCCATGGTAATTTGTACCGTCGAGTATTGAGGATAATTGTCCGTGATGGTTTGGACATCGAGATTGCTCTCGAAGGACTCGGGACAAGTACTCTAATCATTTTTGTCATTTTGTGTCGATCATGTTATGATACATTCGTGTATCGTTGTTGTCATGCATTTCTGCACGGTTGTTGTCGTGCATTGTGTACTATTGTCTTGTGCAGTCGTGCATTGTTGTCATATGTCCACCATGCGTTGGTCCGACGGGATCATCATGGGAATCTATAGCTGTGTGGGCTGGATCGCTGGACAGGTAATGCCACCATGCGTTGGTCCGACGGGATCATCATGGGAATCTATAGCTGTGTGCGCTGGATCGTTGGATTACCATATGTGTTGTTGTTATTGTGCATATGTTTATTATGGGTTTGCCATAAGTATACATTGTTGTTATTGTTGTGAACAAATTGACGTTGTCACATGAGTATGCATTTGTAGGTCTTGCGTTAGGACCATGTTCGTATGTTGTGTTGATCTGATCTTGGATTATACTGACGTGATTTCGTCATGGTATTTCATATCTTGTGGTATGTTCCATATTTCCTTGATACTTGTCTTTGGTGGACAATCGATTATCGTATTGGAATTGTCGACGTTATCCGATGGATTGAATTGGCCAGAGTTGGTATAATTTCCGTATCGCGAATTATGATAATATTTTGAGAACCTTGAGTATTGTTGAGATACCGTACAAATATTTCGGTATTATCTTATTATGTTGTTAAGGATACGAATCGTGGATTTTCGTAAAGTTACGACGGTAAGATTACATTGGTCGTATTCTTACTTAGTATTTCCATTGATATGTAATTATTGACGTGATGTGATGGTTATCATTGTTGGATATTATGGCTGACCCCGTCGTGGGCTTTCTTTTTAGGATCCTGGATTATCAAGCTTGTAGCGGTCGTGAAGAGATGAGATTCCCGGAGGATACTAGCTAGGACATGTATTTTTGTATTGAGCTTCTGATCTGTTGTTGTATTCCGCTGCTAGAGTATTTTAATTGTTTGTCTTTATCCGCTGCGTGAGTATTTTTAAATGGCCTTTTGGTATCTGGTAACTTAGGTTACTTTGGCAATCATTTTCTAAATATATTCTGTCGATACGTGTAAGCGATAGCTTAACGTATGTTTTTAAACTGTTGAGTTTTAGCATTTCGGGCCTTGTGGTTTCAAATGAGATTTTACGACGATTTTGATAAGCGAGTTTTATAAAGTCTTCGAATGTTTTAAATATATAATACCGTCGTTAGCCTCTTGGACGTTTGTAAATGTTTGCGAAAATTTCCTTCAGCCTTGTGGGTTCCATCTCGGGGCCCACGGTGCTGTAATATTTCCAGTCGAATCTGGGGGTGTTACACCTAACAGCGACTGCAGATAAGGAAAGAGGCGGCCAACGCTGAGATATGATATCACGAACAAGACCAATTCCCTGAAAAGTAACTGTGTATGGGCCCTGACGCCTCTGACCGAATCTCCTCTCATTACGCTCCTGCCAGAATAAGTAGACCAACGCATCTAGAAAGATACGGTATGCCACGTTAACCACGTGCTTACCTCTCCACCTCTTAGCTGCCCACAGAATACCCGAACTTCACTCAGAGTGAGGCAAACTAAATTTTACTTCCCTCCTAGCAATAGAGATACACCTACTAGAGTAAGGGCACGAGAAGAATAAGTGAGAATGAGTGTAATACCACCAGTATTACATGCTTTTTACTTTGGGCGCTCACGTCTATTTTTCCGGTTTGATAAATAAATGTACTCCATTGCAATAAAACATATTCTGTATAATATGGTTGTACGACATCGTATCTATTATTCGTTTATTGTGATGGCATGATGATTGACGAACTTTCAGTGACATACCTCGATGTCGTTAGGAAATTATCGGTGCGAATATGACGGTGGCCAACGTCTTGTTCCCCGAGAGATTTCCGGACGACATGGAGAGGGAGTCGTGTCATAATAAATTAATGAGATGATAATTTGACAAACAAAAGCGTCGCTTTACGTCGTTATACTCCGACCCATTACGTACGCTATGTCGAGCCATTACGTCGTTATATGTTGGCCCTTACGTGCGTAACAACGGTCTTCGGTCTTGACAGAATCTTCGTCCGGTAATGCGCGTCTTGACCAACTTTCGGCGTGATTGCGACAGGCAAGTCAACGAGGTGTTACGTACGTAAACCCGTTTTCGTTACGTACGTAACGAATTGGGTGAATCGTTCCAGTGAGTTCCTTACGTATGTTAAGTATTTTGCCATAACGTACGTAAAGCCTCTTACGTACGTAATGCGTGAGGCATAACGTACGTAAGGGCAACTTAAGTTTATAAAAGAACACCTTGCCTTTCATTTCTCCCGTCCCAAACATCATCCCTCTTCCTTGTACACTACTCTCCACCATCGTTAAACCAATTCTAGCCTCCCAATTCAAGTGCTATCCTATTAGAGTGCGTTAATCAAGCTTCGGAGAAGGTCTTGAAGGTGTTATCTTCTCGTTCTCCTTCGTCCACCGTCGTTATTCATCATCTTTTGTCAATTAAGGTAAGTTTATTCAATCTTGAACTCATTTCAGTATTGCTTAGTAAGTTTTAGTAAACCCCGGATGCCTTGGGTAGCTTAGAACCCTCCGTAATAATCGAACCGGTATATAGCTATCGCAATTGTTAATCGATATCCATCAAAGCTTGAAATTGGAATGAATAATGGTAGAACTCATAATCATATTGCTAATCACCAACTTCTCGGAATCATCTTGAAGGATTTCATATATAACCATACTATCATGTTGAATAAAACCGTATGAATCCTTGATGAAGTTACCAACAATTTCTAGCTAAATAGATACCGAAACATGTTAAAATGATGGATTAATCGTTCTAGACTTGCATATTAAGACAACGATGAAATATTGGTGATTGTCGGTTATAATTAACTAGGAATGTTGTGTTAAAACACTATTGTTTAGCGGACGGATAACTTATAGAGAATGTTGCCGAACCTAAGAACTTAATGGCACGCATTATGGATAAAAAATGGGGAAATTCGATTCCGACATCATAAACAACTAGGATAGGGTTTTAACATACGGGAGGGGGAGGAACGTCGTTGATCATTATTAATATCACGAGATGTTAATCGACAAACATGTAATAGGTCGGATTTCCAAGTGCGATCATTCAAGCCGTTGCCTTGTCCGGAAATAACTCGCGTCGGAATTGAGGCAAGTGAATCTTGCTCAGACTTTACGTCTTATAATTTAGACATAGTAAATGTTACTATTGTGGAATGGTGCTATTACGATTATCTTGTCCGGAGTATTCCCGAGTAGATACTACCGTGACCCTTGGCCGCGGCCTTGGGAGTTTTCTTGTTGGACCGTGTTGCGGGATAAAACCTGAATGGTACCCACGTCCGGAGTATTCCTGTGTAGATACTTCCGTGACCCTTGGTTGCGACCTTGGGAGTTTATGTGCTGATAAAAAGGAATAACATGGAACATTCGGTGATAACTTTATTCCTGGAAATTATTAGATTTTACTTTTGAGTTAGGTTGGGATTGTTTCGACCTGGGTTCTTGTACGACATGTCGTGCTGTAAATTTGTTGAATTTGTGCAGGACACCCCCGAAGGTTACGGCCAGGCGTGAGCTGTGTTGGAAGAAGGCCTGTTAATTTCTTAAATAAATTTGAACATTCCACGTTGTGTAATAACCGTATGTACGGACACTATTTGCATTTGTACCTTGGGATGCACGAATACTTTCTTAATTACTTCCGTATATTACCACTTTTAATAAAATATTTTAGAAACTTGCCTTGTGGGTCCCTCATGGGATCTCTACGGCCTTTGTGGCGTCCCGGTTCATTTTGGGGGCGTTACAGAAAATGGTATCGGAGCCTAAACACTCACGTGGAAAGTTTTACCAAAAATATTTTGAAAACGTTTTGCCTTCAAAATCCAACACTCCTGACGACCGTAACTCCTCGAGGGATGTCGAGGTAGAATACATGTAAATTCTTATGGATCAAGTATGATGTTTGGATTCAGTAAGGACTCAAAGAATGTTTGCATTAAACTAACCTGTTAGATTGAACGGACATCACCAATGGCACGTCGAGGAGCTAGAAGAAACGTAAATGACGCACAAGGTTCCGCTATGAACCAAAGAGGAGACGAAACACCGGAGAAACTAACCCGGTGAAATCAACCTCCGCTGTTAATCGAACGAACCAGGCGGAAAACCGTAACAACGGGGATTTGATCCACCTTTGTTCGGACTCTCGCCCTGTGCCATTGCTATGGGAATCGCTCGAGTCAACCGAGCAGTACCGATCATTAACATAGAAGAAAACAGGAAGGACCGTTGGGTGGGAGAAATCTTGAAGGCCGACCGCCATTATTCGACGGGTCGGGGATAAGCACGTGGGCGATAGGATCTCGGAAATGGAGGCGCCTTGAGGTGATCGGCGCCCAGAAACCGGAAAGTGCCACTGGAATCAACCGGCTCCGTGACACCGCGGCCGATGGTGGAGGACCTATAAGCCGAGAGGACGAGAATAGTCGGATGGCGAGTTTTCCAAACTATTGAGAGGCAATCATCCCCGTCGATTCGGAGGCACGAGCGCGGAGCTTCTTGGTGAGGACCTCGAAATTTGCAGTGCGAAATCATTCGGGCATACAGACCGAGCTAAGCTATGTCGCACATATGGTTCCATCCGAAGACCAAATAATTTGTCACCTTGCTCAACGGTTGCGGAGGATGTTCCAGCCTTACGCGGCGGGGTTTCATTGCACCACGTTGAGGGCATATGAGGACGTGGTCACGGCATACGCCGATGCGGTTGTCGATTCGAAGCCGGCACAACCAAAGAAGCGAGACAAATCAGTCAGGAGCACCGGCGGTGGAGGGTAACTTGGAAGTTCAAGCTGTCAGGTCGTATCAATAATCTGGGCCGACCCGATCTCATGGTCTTTCCACTCCAAAACGAAGATGTGATCTTAGGTATGGGTGGATGACGAAGCACAAGACGGTATTGGATACCTATCGCGACCGTTTCTATCACGACCCATGACGGTGCCACTCACACGATTAGAGGCGAGAGCACTTGGTACAAAGGGTCCCTCGGTCTCCTTTCGGCAATAGCACCTCGTGATGATCGAGGAGCGTATTGCAGTGCTATATTCTTCAGGAGTGCACGTCTCAATTGTCGGTTGATAATTTTCCTGTATTTAACGAATTTCCGGACATATTCCCGACGAACTACGGATTGCCACCACATAGGAGGTCGATCTCTCAATCGAACTTGAGCCGAGGACGCCTATCTCCAAGGCACCATACGGGATGGCACCGGCCGAAATGAAAGGCTGAAGTCACAACTCGAAGAATTGCTAAGGAAGGGGCTCATTCGTCGAGTACTTCGCCATGGGGTGCGCCATTCTTTTTGTGAAGAAAAAGGACCGCTCTCTGCTTTGTGTATCGATTACGAGGAACTTAATAAGGTCACTATTAAGAACCGTTACCCACTTCCAAGGATTGATGATTCTTGGACCAGCGCAAGGGGCGTAGTGTTTTCAAAGATCGACTTACGTTCGGGATATCACCAATTAAGAATTCGAGAGGAGGATATTCCTAAGACCGCATTTCGATCGAGATATGGGCACTACGAGTACATGGTGGTGTCGTTTGGCACGACTAATGCTCATTTGTTTTTATGGAATTAATGAGCAGGGTTACGTGAGTTTCTCGATAAATGTGTGGTGGTTTTCATTGATGATATTTTAATCTATTCCGGCCGATGGGAGCATGAGGAACACTTGAGGCAGGTGTTGAGCGTTTTAAGGCAACATCAACTGTATGCTAAACTTTCTAAATGCGAGTTCTGGATGCCAGAGGTGACCTTTTTGGGACATGTGATTTCAGCAGGAGGCATTAAAGTAGACCCCCAGAAGATCGAGACAGTTATGAATTGGGAACCACCTAGGAGTGTCAAAGAGGTGAGAAGTTTCCTGGGATTGGCGGGATATTATCGACGGTTTGTCGAGGCCTTCTCCTGTGTCGCTCAGCCATTAACAAATCTGCTTAGGAAGGACACCAAGTTTGTTTGGACAACGGATTGTCAGGAGAGCTTCGACAAGCTGAAGAGGAAGCTTACTGCGCCTGGTGTTGGTACTACCGCAGGGTACGGAGGGATTCGTAATATGCACTGATGCGTCTAAGCACGGGTTAGGATGTGTGTTCATGCAGAATGACAGGGTTATCGCTTACGCCTCTCGTCAACTTAAACCTTATGAGGTGAACTACCCGACACATGACTTGGAACTAGTGCGGTGGTCCACGCTCTTAAGATCCAGACATTACCTATATGGGGTTACAGTAAAATCTTTACGGACCACAAGAGTTTAAAGTATATTTTCACGCGAAAGAGTTAAATATGAGACAGAGGCGTTGGTGGAGCTAATCAAGGATTACGATGTGGAGATTCTATATCACCACAGTAAGGCCAACGTCGTAGCGAGCCTTTGAGTCGGAAAAATGCGCAGGAGGTGACACTATCTGGTTTGACAGTACAGCTGGAGTTGCAGCAAGATCTTCGGAGAAATGACATTGAAGTGTGTATACAACACCGCCAGGGACAGTTGAGCTCGATTGATATTCGCTCGTCCTTGCTGGACGAGATACGCCTAGCACAGATGGAGGATCCAGAACTTCATGCGATCGGCGCAAAGGCCGAAGGAGGAGTTATTTCAGACTACAGGATCCAAGGGGGCTTAGTTAGATTCAAGAACCGGATTTGCATCCCACCTAATGACGAGCTTAAGCAAACTATACTTAAGGAAGCTCATTCTACTCCCTATTCGATACATCCCGGGGCGAGCAAAATGTACAAGGACCTGCGAAAGAGTTTCTGGTGGAAGAATATGAAGCAAGAGGTAGCAAGGTTTGTCGCTCGATGTATGGTATGTCAACAGGTGAAGATTGAACACCGTAGACCGGCCGGAATCATGCAGCCCTTACCCATTCCGGAATGGAAATGGGAGAGCATATCAATGGACTTTGTCACCAAGTTACCAGTGACGGCGGGGGGAAAGGACACGATATGGGTTATTATAGACCGACTGACAAATTCGGCACACTTCATTCCAATTCAGAGGCCATCGGAACAGAGCAGTGGCTACCATCTTTGTTCGGGAAATCGTGAGATTACATGGCGTTCCCTCGGGGATTATTTCGGATAGAGACACTAGATATGTGTCCCGCTTCGGAAGGTCATCCACTGTGCCATGGGTACTCAACCGCATTTCAAGATCGCCTATCATCCTCAAACGGATGGACAAACAGAACGCACCATACAGACCCTGGAGGATATGTTGAGAGCATGTGTACTCGATTGGGGCAAGGACTGGGCTAAACACCTCCGCCTAGCAGAATTTTCGTACAACAACAGCTGGCATGCAAGCATAGGCATGGCCCCCTTTGAGGCCCTGTATGGTAGAAAGTGCAAGTCTCCCCTATGTTGGGACGATGCATCCGATGTCATCGCCACCGAGTTGGATCTAATCCAGGAATCCATTAAGAAGATATCCATTGTTCGAAAACACATGTTGGCGGCCTGAGTCGCCAAAAGTCTTACGCTATGGACCGGCAATGACCGTTGGAATTTATGGTTGGGGATCATGTTTGGGTTAAAGTATCGCCAATGCGGGGCATTCGACGCTTCGGCCAAAAGGGCAAGCTAAGCCCGAGATTTATTGGCCCGTTCGAAATACTGGACCGAGTCGGTAAACTCGCTTATCGGCTAGCATTACCGCCATCGTTAGACAGAGTGCATAATATCTTCCACGTCTCCCAGCTGAGAAAGTACGTGTACGATCCTAGCCACAAGATCAACTTCGAGGAAGTAGAGATTTCCAATGATGCTACCTTTAGGGAAGTACCAACAGCGATTTTGGATCGACGCGTAAAGACACTAAGGAACAAGAACATACCCCTTGTGAAGGTTCAGTGGTCGCACCACGGTACGGAAGAAGCGACTTGGGAGACCGAGGCGAGCATGAGAGAGAATCACCCCGAGTTATTTTCTTAGTTTCGGGACGAAACTATTTTAAGGGGGGTGGTATGTAATACCACCAGTATTACATGCTTTTTACTTTGGGCGCTCACGTCTATTTTTCCTGTTTGATAAATAAATGTACTCCATTGCAATAAAACATATTCTGTATAATATGGTTGTACGGCATCGTATCTATTATTCGTGTATTGTGATGACATGATGATTGACGAACTTTCAGTGACATACCTCGATGTCGTTAGGAAATTATCTGTGCGAATATGACGGTGGCCAACGTCTTGTTCCCCGAGAGATTTCCGGACGACATGGAGAGGGAGTCGTGTCATAATAAATTAATGAGATGATAATTTGACAAACAAAAGCGTCGCTACGTCGTTATACTCCGACCCATTAAATGCGCTATGTCCGAGCCATTACGTGCGTTATATGTTGGCCCTTACGTGCGTAACAACGGTCTTCGGTCTTGGACAGAATCTTCGTCCGGTAATGCAGCGTGCGACCAACTTTGGCGTGATTGCGGCGAGCAAGTCAACGAGGTGTTACGTCGTAAACCCGTTTTAGTTACGTCGTAGCAATTGGGTGAATCGTTCGGTGAGTTCCTTACGTCGTTAAGTATTTTGCCATAACGTCGTAAAGCCTCTTACGTCGTAATGCGTGAGGCATAACGTACGTAAGGGCAACTTAAGTTTATAAAAGAACACCTTGCCTTTCATTTCTCCCGTCCCAAACATCATCCCTCTTCCTTGTACACTACTCTCCACCATCGTTAAACCAATTCTAGCCTCCCAATTCAAGTGCTATCCTATTAGAGTGCGTTAATCAAGCTTCGGAGAAGGTCTTGAAGGTGTTATCTTCTCGTTCTCCTTCGTCCACCGTCGTTATTCATCATCTTTTGTCAATTAAGGTAAGTTTATTCAATCTTGAACTCATTTCAGTATTGCTTAGTAAGTTTTAGTAAACCTCGGATGCCTTGGGTAGCTTAGAACCCTCCGTAATAATCGAACCGGTATATAGCTATCGCAATTGTTAATCGATATCCATCAAAGCTTGAAATTGGAATGAATAATGGTAGAACTCATAATCATATTGCTAATCACCAACTTCTCGGAATCATCTTGAAGGATTTCATATATAACCATACTATCATGTTGAATAAAACCGTCAATGAATCCTTGATGAAGTTACCAACAATTTCTAGCTAAATAGATACCGAAACATGTTAAAATGATGGATTAATCGTTCTAGACTTGCATATTAAGACAACGATGAAATATTGGTGATTGTCGGTTATAATTAACTAGGAATGTTGTGTTAAAACACTATTGTTTAGCGGACGGATAACTTATAGAGAATGTTGTCGAACCTAAGAACTTAATGGCACGCATTATGGATAAAAAATGGGGAAATTCGATTCCGACATCATAAACAACTAGGATAGGGTTTTAACATACGGGAGGGGGAGGAACGTCGTTGATCATTATTAATATCACGAGATGTTAATCGACAAACATGTAATAGGTCGGATTTCCAAGTGCGATCGTTCAAGCCGTTGCCTTGTCCGGAAATAACTCGCGTCGGAATTGAGGCAAGTGAATCTTGCTCAGACTTTACGTCTTATAATTTAGACATAGTAAATGTTACTATTGTGGAATGGTGCTATTACGATTATCTTGTCCGGAGTATTCCCGAGTAGATACTACCGTGACCCTTGGCCGCGGCCTTGGGAGTTTTCTTGTTGGACCGTGTTGCGGGATAAAACCTGAATGGTACCCACGTCCGGAGTATTCCTGTGTAGATACTTCCGTGACCCTTGGTTGCGACTTTGGGAGTTTATGTGCTGATAAAAAGGAATAACATGGAACATTCGGTGATAACTTTATTCCTGGAAACTATTAGATTTTACTTTTGAGTTAGGTTGGGATTGTTTCTGACCTAGGTTACTGGCACGACATGTCGTGCCAGTAAATTGTTGAATTTGTGCGAGACACCCCGAAGGTTACGGCCGGGCGTGGTGTGTTGGAAGAAGGCCTGTTAATTTCTTAAATAAATTTGAACATTCCACGTTGTGTAATAACCGTATGTACGGACACTATTTGCATTTGTACCTTGGGATGCACGAATACTTTCTTAATTACTTCCGTATATTACCACTTTTAATAAAATATTTTAGAAACTTGCCTTGTGGGTCCCTCATGGGATCTACGGCACTGTGGCGTCCCGGTTCATTTTGGTGGCGTTACAATGAGACTCGCTCGCCATCCCACAGAGGACACAAATACCATCTACATGCTGCAGCCAGGGCTTATCCATAGTCGACATATGCTCCTGAATAGCTAACCATAAGATGAAGGAGGGCCTAGGAATCTTCCCGGGACCAAGAAGGAGAGGGGACCACGGAACAGAAGGAGAATACACACTAAGGAATCGATGAGCGGCGGAGGAAGAATAGGAACCTAAGCTATGCGGTCTCTAGGAGATGCGATCCTGGCCTCCATTAATAGGAGGGAGGGCAGAAACAACCTACTGAAACTCGGAATGAACAACCACCGGCCAAACCCACTGACCATCAGAAATAACAGAGCTAAGTCGGGCATGCACATCAATGCCAGTCCAAAGAGGCGCTCTAGGCATAGAATGCCTAATCAAACCCATAGGGTGCCAAGGGTGCGACTATAAACGGAAGGAAGAGCCATCACCAACAGAATACTGAAACGCTCCCATGACTAGGGGTCGAAACTTCAGCAGCTGTTTCCAATACCAAGAAGACGCAGCAGAAATAGGAATATCCCAAAACGAACATCGCTGAACTCTATACGAACGAATCCAGCTTACCCAAACAGAACGAGAAGACCCAGTCAGGAGAGCCCAAATATGCCGGGTCATAAGGGCCTGGTTCTGAACCCTCAGTGGAGTAATACCAAGGACACCACACTCTATAGGCAAGCAAACCTTAGACCAAGCCACTTTAGCATGCTAGAGTCATGCGAACCTTTCCAAAGAAATCGCCATAAATGTTTTTCAATGAGGGCAAGCACGCCCTTAGGCAGGATAAAAATACAGACCCAATAAATGTGAAGAGCAGATAACACAGACCGAATAAGCTGGCAACGACCGGCCATGGACAGAGATCTACAAGCCCAGTCACTCAGCCGACCCTCAATCCTGTCAATTAAAGGAGAGCACTGAGCCATCGTGAGCTTCGATGAAGACAAAGGGACTCCCAAATACCTCACAGGGAGTTGGCCCCCCTGAAACCCTAATAACTGCTCAACCTGTGGCCCGTGCTCCGAAGCACTCGCCGAGAGGAAAAAATTACTCTTCCCAGGGTTAGCGCGCAACTCCGAAAGAGAATCAGAGATATCAATACTCCTCTTGAGAACACCAATAGAGACATCATCTGGGTTACAGAAAGGAAGGAGATCATCTGCAAAGGCGAGCATGAAAGTACGGGTATTCTCACACTTCCAATGGTACCTAAACCCCGGGGTCTGAGCAATCTCACGAGCAATAATACCATGAAGCACCTCCAGAACTATAACAAAAAGATAAGGGGAGATGGGGTCTCCCTGCCGAAGCCCCCTACGCCCTCTAAAGATGCCCTCAGCATCACCATTCAAGGATACCGAGAAGGCCGTAGTGGTGATGCACTCCCTGATCCAGGCGATGAACGACTGATGGAATCCCATACACTGCAGAGCAATCAACACAAAATCCCACTCAACAGTGTCATAAGCTTTCATAAGGTCAACTTTAAACACACACCGTCTAGGCATCCCCCTCTGCCTATAACCATGAAGAAGCTCCTGAGCAAGAAGGATATTATCACTAATCCTTCTCCCATGAATGAAAGCAGTCTGAGCCGGGTCGATCAAGGCATCCAAGCTATCCCGCATATGGTGGACAATAATTTTCGAAATAGCTTTATATAATAAGTTGCAGCAAGAGATCGGTCTGAAATCCGACATACTCCTAGGCAAGGTTACTTTCGGAACAAGAGAAATGATCGTAGAATTGATTTGCCTGACAAACTTTCCCGTAGGAAAAAAATGCATAATAGCAAACGAAATCTCACCCACCACAATCGGCCAAGCTCGACGGTAAAAAGCAGCATTAAAACCATCAGGGCTCGGGGCATTGTCCTTATCAAAATCTGAAAAATGAGGGTGGATGAGGCCCTCTACACGCCCAGCGTGCAATTAACCATTAAACCCGCTAAATATTACACATGAATTTTTCTCCTCCTAATATATGGGTAGGCCATTTTATCCAGTTTAATAAGTCCGAGGATTTTCCCTCTAAGATTGGAGACATCGTGGAGGTGGAAATCGTGACGATCACATCCTTCATTGGCTAAGAGGTCAGCAACATCATTGCCCTATCTAAAGATATGAGAGAAATGGATCTCAATTTTTTCCATAAGAGATCGAATTTGAAAAATAATCCTCTGAATTTTCCAGTGGCAGGAAGTGGAATGAATAACTAATTGAAGTGAAAGTTTGGAGTCTACTTCCTGTTGGGAGTATGCCCTCGAATGCCACTCAGAGGATGATTGAGTGAGGGCATTGTACTTGTAATTATGTAAATCACTAATATAAGGCAATGGATGTTTCTTTATTTACTGGTAGTTACTGGCATTCCTAACTCGTAAATATACATATAGAAACTAGTCCGTATATTTGAGAGCAAAACATTCCACTCATTATTGGATAAAGGGGTTGGCACTGGAAAGGTTTATAGCTCAATACTTAATCGTTTGCAAGTCGATGAAACTTGACTGGGCGTTAAGTTTATGTGAAGACTTGTATGACGTGTTCTTTGACATGGAGAGTGCCTGTCGAACGCTAATGGTTAGTGGGAGCACACGTTATAGGTATGCTAATTGGATTAGTATACTCGAACCGACTCACCCTCGATTCGTCACACGAATTTCACTCCGGGGCAGTCAATGACGGAATCGAAAGGCTGTGATAGGTATTCGTGAATCTTCGACTTGAGGATTTAGTAGGGATGTGCTTTTGACGTCAAGATTTTCATTAGAGTAGTTCGACCCTGTAAACCGGAAGGCGGGGGTCAACCTCGACGTGCATCTTGACGGGCAAGTAGCAGGTCCTACTGAATACCAAGATAGAATTTTTTTCTCCCGTTAGTGAGCGAGTTATATGTCCTATGCGGTTATTGGCAGATTAGATCATAAGTCTTTGGCCAAAGCATTATAGCTAGTTGTATTAGATACACGACAGCTCGATGATCTCGATTTGCATTGACGCATGCATAGCGTCAAGTACAGATAGGGTTTGACTGACCGTGACCCTATAACTTGATCGGGACATTTGAAAGAAGGGTTTATACGTTTACTTGTATTCACGACAGAATAGTTCTTGAATGATCCCAATCATTCATTCTCAGTTGTGGTATAATGTAGGCCGCCAGGATGGCTAGGTGGTGCTATTACTCTTTGGTTCCTCCCATTGCTGACTGAGACGAACCTACCGAGTTGCGCAATAGGATTGACGATGGAATGAATCGAGCTAATTCTCTCATTATGAATATTAGATATTGGATATCTAATTTGGGACATTAGCTGTCTAAATCGATATATTGGATAAATTGATTTACGGCCTAATGAATTAAATAAATTACTGGGTGATTAATTTAATTCATGTATATAATTATTTCTTGGAGAAATTAATTATATTATTTTGTATTTGATATGTTTAATTAATTGGATTAATTAATCGATATAAATATATCGAAACGGAATCGGAGTTTATCTGTTTGGACTTTCGGGAGTCCGAAACGAACCGAACTCGTCCGTTTTTCCATCATGGCCGCCCTCCTCCTTTCCACCTAATTTCCCCTTGTCTTTTGTTTCCATTTTATATGGATGATATTGACATGGTGGGGATACCTCTCATGTGAATGAGTTGTATTATTTGGTGGAAGGTGTATAAAGAATTATATGTAGACTTGTGATTGAGGAGACTTCCATATCACATACATAATTCACACCTTTATTGTGATGAACGTGAGAGAGGTTGAAGGAGAGAGATAAAAGAACTTAGAGTTCATTTCATGGTGTTCATACTCATCTTCATCTTCTTCACTAACTTCTTCTTCATTTTTCTTGGAGAAAATTGAGAGAAAATATTGAGAGAATTTTGATAAACATACTTGGAGTATATTCATCAAAATCAATAGCTTCATCACCTAGCTCTAGCCGTATCCTCGGAGGATAGCAAGTTGTTGTCATTCCGTTCGTTTTTCCGGCGCGTGGCAAGTAGAGACACGGTGCTTTCGGTGTTGGATCGTTCAAGGGCTTGGAGCGGATTGAATTCGTAGAGATCAAACTAAAGCTTGGGGAATAGCTCAAGAGAAGGAATCCATCTAATCAACAGACTACAAGGGTGAGTTTCTATATGTAATATCCGGGGGTAATTTTTTTTTCGTGTTACTGTTGAGTTGTACGTATTCATTTGGAATTGTACAAGTGTTGTTGTTTGGACCGATACAATGTATATTGTATTAGAATATTTCGGGATCGAAATATTTTTACTGGTCGTCGGTTTGGTTTCGTCGTTTGGTTATTGCTTGGCGAGTTTGGAAATTTGGCTAAGTTTATAGCCATAGCGTACGCTACCTGTGTAGCATTACGTACGCTAATTTGTTGCGATTACGTACGTTACGCCCTGAGGTTTACGTACGTAATGCGTGGTCGGTGGTAAGAACCTTTCTCGTAGTCAACCCTCGGCTGGTAGGGCTAGGGTATCTTTGAGGGGATCACTTATATATATATATATATATATATAAATATGTCACATTGTCATGTTACTTTCTCACTTTCTCACGTTGACATATCCCTCCGTCTCCTCCCTTTCTCCCTCACGTTATATATATATATATATATATATATATATATATATATATATATATATATATATATATATATATATATATATATATATCATGTGATTCTCTCTCCCTCACATTATATCACCCTCACTTTCTTATCTTCTCTCTCCCTCTCACTTTCTCTCACTTTCTCTCTCCAGCTCTCTCATTTTTTTCTCCCTCTCGTCACCTCTCTCTCTCTCTCCGTCCTCTCTCTCCCTCTTCTCTCCATCTCCCTCATTTTTTCTTTTTCCGACAAGGTGGAGCTGAAGGATGGAAGCCGGGTTCTTCTTTTTCCGGCGAAGGACTGGAGTTGACGACCGGAGGTAGGGCTGACGTCTCGGCGGCAGCCGGCTCGGCAGCGGCGTGGTGGCTCGTGGCCGAGCGGCGGCGGCACGTCGAACGTCCGGAACGGACGGCGTTGCAAATCCGGTCGAGCTGTTCCATTTTTCTGGCGAGACGGATTCATGGTTTCCGGCCATGGACGTGGCTCCATAGATTCCAGCGATCGGAGATGGTTTCTGACCGGAACGGATGGTGGAACGGAGGCTTGGCAGATTTCCGGCAAGGAGTTGCAGGCGGAGATGGAGTTGGGTGAAAACCGACCATGGACGGAAATAGGCTGGAGTTGGACGAGGTCCGGCGGGTCAGTTTTCCGGCGGCCGAGTTCCAGTAGGAGTTGTTTTTCTGACCGGATTCCGGCGAGGGTTGCCCGGCCGATCGGCTTTTTCTGGTAAGCCTGTGTGTGTTAGTGCAGGTATATATATATTGTGTGTTTCGTGTTCAGTGTGTGTGTTGTGTATATATATATATATATATATATATATATAATATGTAAAGTGTGTGCACAGTGTGTGGGTGTGTTGTATATATATATATATAATGTGCAGTGTGTGTCTGGTGTGTATATATATATTGTGTATTGTGTGTGATGTACGTATATTATATATGTATGTGTGTATATGGGTAAATACGAGTATCGTATGTGTTCGTGTTGGAATCGAAGTTATCTATTATGTTGTTTTCGGTCGATATCGTGTTATCGAATGAATTGTATTTCATTCAAGGTTGTTCGAGTGCTTGTGATTGTCGGAGGACGCCGTTGAGCTATTCGTGGTAGGACGTTGATCGTGGAAGGACTTTCTCGCCTTCGGTTTGAGGCAAGTTTTATACTTGTACTAGTCAATGAGATTAATGTTATCATATATGTGTATGAATGTGTGTATCATTTCGAGACTTGGTCTCTTTATGATTTTGCTGATATCAAGGGATTGTTTGATACGATACCCTTCAGCAAATTATGCCAAATATTATTGTTGTTCGTAAATGGCCGATTTAAGGCATTGCGATACTTGTTGGTAATATATTTGTTGATAGCCGGTTCGCGGTATCGACATATCGATTGTTATTGTTGATTGATGTTCCATTGAGATATTGTTGTCGATAGCCGGTTCGCGGCATCGACGTATCGATTGTTATTGTTGGTTGATGTTCCATCAAGATATTGTTGTGAATCGTCGTCATTGATATCAGTGTTTTTTATTGATGTCGTATTGGCCGATTGAAGGCATTGACGTATTCGATTATCATCTTCGTTATCGGTAACCGATTAAAGGTGCCTAGACATCCGTTGTATAATTTATTATCGATTCTCCGCTCTAAAGGTAATTGATATATTGAATTGGGATTACTAAGATAATTCCCATCCGTTGTATAATTGTTATCGATTGACCGTCCTGAAGGTAATCGATGTATTGAATTGGGACTGTCGAAAACATTCCCATCCGTTGTATCGTTGTTATCGATTGGCCATTCTACGGTAATTGAAGTATTGAATTGGGATTGTCGAGGATAGTTCCCATCCGTTGAATTATTATTGTCGTGTTGACCGACTCAAGGAAGCACACTATTATTCTTGTGAACTCGGTAATTTTGTGATCGTTGAGGGTTGAGGATTTCCCGGACTGTTGTGTTGTGATCGTTGCTCGTGTTAATCGGTCCTTAGGGATTTTGATCCCAGGATGGTTGTTTTGAATATTGTTGGTCGTTTCGATCTTTCATTATTCGTGTGTCATCGTTCACTTGGCGAGTCGTATGATCCGTATTGGATGTGTTATCCTTTGAGATTCGTTGTCATATTGTATCGTGACATATCCATAATCATATCTGCGTTCCGATTTGTTATTGTGTAGGATTTTTAGCCAGGCACATATATAGTCATGTGTGAATATTATTTCCGTATTGGACTGTGCACACGAGACGTAGTTCGTGAGGCTAATTAGGTACATTGTCCCACGTATATTTATGGATTCCGTATACGGGGTGGACATGTGCACTGACATATCTCCGGATCGGGCGTACTATGATGTCCATCTTTGAGCCGTACAATTTTTTATCGTTCATAGTCCATTTAAATATGTGGATGTGTTCGCCGTTTTGTAATTAAGCGTGCATACGCCCGAGAGGTATGTTCGACAGTCGGGTTTGTTTCTTTGAGATCTGTATTGTGATGATTTACAGCTTCAGGCTGTTCGGCTTTCAGGCCATCGTGATATTTTGGCAGCTTCGGGCTCGGCTTTCAGGCCATCGTGATATTTTGGCAGCTTCGGCTGAGGGCTTTCAGGCCATTGTGATGTATCGGTATTTCCGTTGGAGCCTTCGGGCATTGTGATTCGTATTTATTTCAGCGTTGGTTTGGTTTACCTCCGGGTAATGTATTATTGTGTTCTATATTGATGATTCGCCGTTGGGCACTTATGTTCTAACCTATTGAGCAGGTATTGATCGTATGCCATGGGCATAGTGTTCCACGAATGCTCGATTCTTACTTTGGTTTATGAGCATCTCATACTATCATTGTTGTACTGTTCATTCTGCCTTTGGATGCATATCATGTTGTACATGTATTTGATATTCATTATCTGGATGACTGACCCCGTGGGGGCGGAACATGTTTTCATGTTTTAGGTGCTTGCGAGGAGAGAGTTGAGACACAGGGGCATGACGATGGCGACGAGGCATTCGAGCGATACTAGTCCGAGATATTTTCTTGTTCATGTCAGTAAGACAGTTGAAGTACTCCAATTTTGTTCAGTCGTTGTCATTTTGTATTATACGAGCAAGGCTCGTGGATGTTGTATTTTATTTTGGCCATGTAGGCCCATTCTTGTCATTGAAATTCCATATCGGAATAGTATGTCGGACGTCATAGTAGGGTCTGTGATTTCCTATTTTGGTCAGTTTGTTGTATTTTAGTCGTGTTCTCCTGGTGGATCACTTGATGTGGGGTCCACGACACTGTAATAACCCAATGGGATTTGGGGGTGTTACACTATATCTCTTGTGAATTCGTTTTTGATATTCGTATATACGTAGCTCGATCGATCCTCGTAGGGATTCGAATCAAATTAATTTTCATTTTACCACTTCCGCTGGGCCTTCGATTTAAGCACCGAATCCCAACAGTGGTATCGGAGCATAGGTCTTGCGATCGTATATACGATATTGACATTTGGAATGCCCGATTAGATGGTGAATGATTTGGAATCATTTTAGTCATAATCATGGCACATGTTTTACGTTCGTTGTAGTTATATTTTTCATAAGTTTATGTCTAAATATAAATCTTAAATTTCTGGGAAATATGATTTATATTGAAGATATGAATGTCGAAAAATATTGATATTGGATATCCGGTCGAAAATCGAGCTCCGAATCGTCGTCGGACGACTTTTCGGACAAAGGGCAGGAAGCTACCAGGGTGACTCGGCCGTGTCTGGTGACACGGGCCGTGTCGGCGATCTGGCGAAGCAGCTGCGAGCGGACCGGCCGTGTCGAGCGACACGGGCCGTGTCTGGCCGGCAGCTTCCGGAAGTGACTCGACCGTGTCAGGCGACACGACCGAGTCTGGCAGGAAGGTCTAGGATAGTACCGGCACGACCCGACCATGCCATTCGGCACGGGCCGTGTCCGGCCGGCAGTGACTCGGCCATGGCAGGCCATTTTCGCCCCGACTCGATTTTTTCGTGTATTCTTGAAAATTAATCTCCCACATGTTAAATTGGATTTAATATGATTAAAATGATTTATGGTACTTCATTTTATAAGGTAAATTTGATTAATTGGAATACTTGTGATCAACCGAATTATTTTGAACGTTTTCATATTACCGATTGTGTGAATCGATTGGATCAGTTCGTATTGTTGATTGGATCAATATATCTCTACGCTTTCTATTTATATAGTATTTATTTGATGAATGCTTTTGAATGGGGATGTGCTTCGTGGACTTAGTTTTGAATCGTTCGTTTTATTCGATTGAGTTGTAAAGGCCGTTTTGAGCCTATTTATTTTACTAGAAATATTTTATCTAGGATGCAATTTTCAATGTAAAATTTATATGTAATGACGAAGACCGGAGGAAGATCCATTTCTAGAATACGAAGATTCAAGACGAAGACTTGTAATTAGATTACGGAGTTTTTGTTTTCTAGGAACGGTCTATGAACCACATGTTGGTAGCAACTAGGTTGTGAATGGTTTTTTCATATTGTATGAATACCACAAACGCGCTAAAATGATTAATGTGCAAAGTGTAATGTTAATCGCGAAAATTCTCCCACAACAAATTATTAAGTTTATAAGGTTTCAAGGTTTTCCTTCCCTCCATCGAGCTTTCAGGAAATTGAAATCCAAACCGGATGTGCTATGCTTCCGAGTTATTGGGGTAGTCGTTTGGGGAGGACGGATAAATTACCAGAAGCGCATTGGATTCCTTCAGTTGGAGCAAATTTTATCCCTAGAAACCTGATAGGTTGCCGGATAAGATTCAATTGTGGAACTGATTTGCGTCGATGGTATAAACTTAACTTGTTCACGAACCATAGAAACCGTATAGGTTGAGGGGAGTGAACAAGGGGAAAAAAAGATCGAATCATCCATTAGATGGGTTGGTGTTGGACATCACTTTATGAAAATTAATAGACTAGAAACCTGTTCGGTTGCCCTCTATTAAAATTTATAAAGAACTCGATCACCACTATAAAGTAGAGTGGCGATACTTTCAGATGTCACATGGGAGTGTGTAATTCCGATAAAAATAGTGGGAGCTGGGTAACAAGAATAGAAAAGACCTTAATTCTATACTCAGAACATAATTGAATGAGTCACTAATAATCTGTCATACTTAATGCAGACATAACTCTCAATATGACAATGAATCCATTCGCAATTCTACTCAAAAAGAACACCTTGATGGGACCTAACTTTGTGGATTGGCTCTGCAATCTGATGATTGTCCTCAGTATAGAGGCACTGGGATACGTCTTGGAGACGGGCATTCTGGCGCCTCTAGTGCGGACAAGAGCCAATCAGGAAGAGATTGAAAACCACGAAAAGTGGGTTAAGGATGACGTGAAAGTCCGTGCTTATATGATGGCTTCCATCTCTAATGAGCTTCACAGAGCTCATGAGAAAATGACTTCTGCTAGGTAGATTCTATCTCACTTAACCGATCTTTATGGTGAGCACAGTCGAACTGCTAGATATGAGATATCCAAGCAACAATTCGGTGCAAGGATGAAGGAAGATGAGAAGGTTGGGGACCACGTCCTCAAAATGATATCCATGATCGAGAGATTGGGGGCTCTTGATTTTAAGATGGATACTTCTCTTCAAACCGACCTTATCATATAGTCTCTCCCTGAATCCTTCTCAGAGTTTGTTATGAACTTCAACTGCAATGAGATTGCATATAACTTAGTTGGGCTAATGAACAAACTTGTGACCGCTCAGTCTCAGATGAAGACTCCACGGTTGAAGGAGTCTGCCCTTGTGATTTCTTCTGGATCTCGGAAGTCCAAGAACAAGAAGAAAAAGACCAAGAAGCAGATGGGACCACAAGTCGAGGACCTTAAGGGTAAGGGCAAGGCCCCAATGGTTTCGAAGAACAAGAAGAAAAAGGACACATGTCTCAAGTGCGGTGAGTTGGGCCACTGGGCAAGAGACTGTCCGATTCTTCATGGCGCTTCAGGTACAGAACTTTTAGTTTTGGAAACAAATTGTTCTGCTACTATATTTTCTACTTCCTGGATACTACCGTGAATCAGGATCTGGAACAAAGTAGGAAGCTTAGAGCTGGAGAAGTTATGATCACAGTCGGAAGCGGGCATAGTGTCGAGGCGACCGACATAGGATCACGTTTTTCGGGTTTAGAATCCGGCTTTGTTTTGACTTTAGAAGATATACTTGTTTTTCCCAAGGGGCACAAAAACATTGTATCCATTCCGGTTATGGACCAAAAAGGCTTTTCATTTTTCATTGGTGATGCTTCCTGCAAAATTTATTTCAGAAATAAACTAGTGGGTACTGCTACATTGTAAAATGGATTGTATCATCTAAATCTCAGCAACAAAGTAGTTGTGAATACTATGACTAGAAAATGTGGTAGGGATGAAACCAATCAAGTTTTGAAATGGCATCTTAGACTTGGTCATGTTGGTCAGACCAAGGTTTACAAGATGGAAAAAGATGGACTTATGGGTCCATTGGGATCGGATCCCTTTCCTACTTGTGAATCTTGCCTTAAAGGCAAAATGACTAAGTCCCCCTTCACAGGGACTTTTGAAAGAGCCGCTGATAAACTGGGATTAATCCATACTGACATATGTGGTGCTTTGGAAACAGCACGTGACGGATATCAATATTTCATTACATTTACGGATAATCATACTAGGTATGGTTATGTATACTTAATGAAACATAAATCCGAGGCCTTTGAGAAATTCCAGGAATTCAAGGCCCTAGTCGAGAAACAAACTGGTAATCATATCAAAGCACTTCGATCGGACCGAGGTGGCGAGTATATGAGTTCGGAGTTTGACGAGTTCCTTAAGGAACATGGAATAGTATCAAAACTAACACCTCCAGGTACTCCTCAGTTAAATGGTGTGTCAGAAAGAAGGAACAGGACCTTGTTGAACATGGTCCGTTCCATGCTGGGCTATACTGACTTACCAATTTACTTGTAGGGGTATACACTCCTGACTGCCGCCTACATCTTGAACAGATGTACTTACAAATCTGTTCCTAAAACTCCACATGAGATGTGGGAGGGCAAGAAACCAAGTCTTAATCACAATAGGATTTGGGGATGTCCCGCCTATGACAAGAAGACTGAGGTGGACAAAATTGGAAGCGAGGTCCGTGAGGAGATGTTTCATTGGATTCCCATCCAAGTCGATGGGTTATCTATTCTACATGCCCTAAGATCGAAAGATCATTATTGCTTTGCATGCACACTTCTTGGAAAAAGAGATTCATTCAGGAAGGCGGAGCAGGTAGAAATATTTCTTTAGAAGAATACAATGAAACTCCTCAGGAGACACCTGTGCAAGAAAATGGAACCAAACCTTCTGAAACACAAGTACAACCACCTCGTAGGTCTAGTAGGGTGTCTCATTTACCTTAGAGGTATAATTTTATGCACTTGGAGGAACTGGGTTTCCACGAGGTTCCAGGTGATAAATAAGAGACCGAACCGCGACTAATGACCTAGCAATGGTGGATGTAGACTCCATGAAATAGACTGTGGCAGTCTTTATGTAGTTGGGACCTTCGTTTTGACGAGGCAGTCAAAGAGTTTGACTTCGTGCAAAATGAAGAGGAACCTTGTGTATACAAGAGGGTTAGTGGGATCAAGATCGCATTCTTAGTACTATATGTAGATGAGATTCTACTAATAGGAAATAATGTGGGAATGCTCACTTCTGTCAAAGCTTGGCTTTCGAGTAATTTCTCCATGAAAGACTTGGGAGAAGAAACCTATATTCTTGGGATTCGACTCTACTGGGATAGATCAAAGAGAATGATAAGTTTTTCCCAAGCCCTCTATATAGATTAGATCTTAAAGAGGGTTCCTTCCGATGCGACATGGAATAAAACTCACCTTGAAGATGTGTCCTCATAGTGAGGAACAATGAAAGAAAAATGAGTTATATACCATATGATTCGGTAGTGGGTAGCCTTACATATGCTTTATTGTGTACGAGACCTGACATTGCGCATGCTGGGAGCGTGGTAAGTAGGTTTCGGGCAAACCCATTTTGGGAACATTAGACCGCCATAAAGAACGTACTCAAGTACTTGTTAGGCGTATTTTTATACGCTTATTTATCATTATTTTGTATTATTTTGGTGAGTAAATTTGCTTAAATGAGCTTTTAATGCCTTAATCTTGTATGTTTGACAGAAGATTGGAGTCTGGAAGCTAAAATGAGGCGAAACGGGCAAAAACGGCGAATATTGGCCGTGGGCCGCGGCACAAGGCAAGTGGGCCGCGGCACAAGGCAAGTGGGCCGCGGCACAGGAAGGCAACCAGCGGGCACCAGAGTAGACTCTACTCTATGCCGCGGCACAGTCCAGGTGAGCCGCGGCCTAGACGTAACACCCAGCGCCCAGGTTTTAGATTTCACGCTAAGTGCCGCGGCACAGATTAAGTGAGCCGCGACACACTTAGCGGTTTTGGTGTGCTCCGCACGGATTTGGGCCATTTTGAAGCCAGTTCTCCACCTACTCACACGGACGCGATTTGGAGACTGTGGAGAGCTATAAATAAGGGTTTAAGACCCTAATTAATCATCTTTGGATCTTGGAATCTTTGGAGGCTTGGGAAAAGAAGGAACACAGAAGATTATCACAGACGAGAGATCAAGGGCAGCGGGCGGAAGCCAGAAGAATGGAGGGATCCGAGCTCTTCATCTGCATTTGATTTTCATGCTTTTATTTATTAATTCTGTATTTTCACTATTTAGCATGTCAGGCTAAAACCCTAATCTAGGATTTTGATGAAACCTATGTTTTGACAGATTTGCTTGAGATTATCTATTTAATTCCCTTTTTATTGAGTTTTCCCAATTGTGTTTAATGCTTTCAATTATCTGGCCAATAGTTGTATTGTTTTAATCATTCAATTCGAATCGGGAGAGGAGAGTTGGTGAGAAACTATTGGTGAGGACCATTTTATGTTGTGAGATAGGAATATACTCATAGGAACTACGTGGCCTTTTGGAGATTTTATGCTTTTTGCCTATTGACGAATTAATTCACCTAGGGATAGAGTGTGTTATTCGCCTTTAGAAAAATCTATCGACCTCGGGAGAGGCAGTAGAGTATATTAGCAATCTTCGCCTTCAATGAATTGGGAAAATCATTAACTTCAGATAATTGAGAGTAAATTCGGATAAACCGAGGTGGATTCAGAATCCTAGACTTAGTCATCATTTGATTCTTTTTCTTCAAGCGATCGTTTTTACTATTTAGTCTTTTATTAATTCTTTTAGTAATTAATTGCAAACCCAAAGTTCGATTGTTCGAATAAAACTAGAATACATAAAAATCGGTAGTTAGTGATTCAGTCCTCGTGGGAACGATACTCACTCATCACTTTATTACTTGTATACGATAACGTGCACTTGCGTTCAAGAAAAATCGCAACAAGTTTTTGGCGCCGTTGCCGGGGACTGAAATTTTTGCGAATATCGATTTCAGTATTTCTAGTTTTAGTTTGAACGTTTTTATTTACTTATTTTCATGTATTTAATTTCATTTATTTATTATTTTTTCCTTTCAGGATTTCTTTCGCGTAGTGCATGAGAAAATTTGGTAATGAAGGCCTACTACCTTTGGATACTGAACTCGAGCGCACTCTTTGAAGGAACAAGAAGGAGAAACGAGAGTTACAAACGACAGTGACCATGGCCGAAAATATCGAAATTCAAGGAGGAAATAATATTGTGCAGCAAGCTCAACCGGAAATGGCACTTCGAGATTATGCTATGCCGCAGATTAACGCAAACTTTTCGGGGATTCGGCGTCCCACTATCCAGGCGAACAATTTCAAAATCAAGCCTGCTATTATTCAGATGGTGCAGGCGAGCCAATTCTGTGGATTGCCGAATGACGACCCAAACGCACATATTGCTTCTTTTCTCGAGATTTGTGACACGTTCAAGAACAATGGTGTCACCGACGATGCTATCCGATTACGGCTTTTCCCTTTCTCTTTGAGGGATAAAGCGAAATTTTGGCTGAATTCCTTACCGCCAGGCTCGATCACGACATGGGCAGAGTTAGCGCAAGCCTTCCTTGCTAAATTCTTCCCACCTTCTAAGACGGCGAGATTGAGAAACGAGATCACTACCTTTGGTCAGTATGATATGGAATCGCTTCACGAGGCATGGGAGCGATACAAAGATTTGTTACGGAGATGCCCACATCACGGCCTTCCAAACTGGCTTCAAATTCAGACGTTCTACAATGGTTTGAGTGCCTCTACACGCACTCTCATGGATGCAGCCGCCGGTGGAGCTTTGATGGGAAAGACGATGGCTGAAGCACACTCGTTGTTGGAAGCTACGGCCGCCAATGCTTATCAATGGCCATCCGAACGAATAGCGCCGAAGCGAGTTATGGAAATTTCGAGTAATGACCCGATATCTACATTGTCAGCACAAGTCGCAGCATTAACGCATCAGCTTCAAGCATTTTCGCATGCTCCTTCCCCCGTTACCATTGAGTCTTGCAATTGGTGTAACGGATCTCACCCTAGCACGGAGTGTCAAGTCGGAAACCCGTTCGAGCAGCCCCAAATTGAACAAGCTCAGTTCGTAGGAAACGAAAACCGGCAAAATAATCCGTACTCCAACACGTATAATCCGGGGTGGCGTAATCATCCCAACTTCTCGTGGAGAAACGGACAGAACTCGAACCAGCCTCCGTTCACTCAAAACCAACAGCAGCCTCCTCCCGCTCCAAAAGTTTCTCTCGAGGAAGCAATTGCGAAATTGGCAGCGAATACGAGTCAATTCATGACCCGTACTGAACCAACATTGCAAAATCATTCCGCCTCCATTCGCAACTTGGAAGTTCAACTGGGCCAGATTGCTAACGTGTTGTGACATACGAGGAGCATTACCAAGTACGACCGAGACAAATCCTAGAGAAAGTCTAAATGCAATCAGTTTGAGAAGCGGGAAGGAGGTATGTGACCAGTCCGAGAGGAGTGAAAAGAGAAGTGAAATTGAGGAGAAGAAAAATTTAGCGACGGAGGATTCACAAGATTGGAGACCTTCGATAACGTTTCCGGATAACCCAAAGGCATATGTGCCACCCGTCCCTTTTCCACAGAGATTACAGCAGAAAAAGGCGGACAAACAATTCTCTAAGTTCCTTGACGTGTTCAAAAAGCTTCATATTAACATTCCATTTGCCGACGCGTTGGAACAAATGCCAAGCTACGTTAAATTCATGAAGGAGATCTTGTCAAAGAAAACTCGAGGAGTTTGAGACAGTCGCCTTAACGGAGGAGTGCAGCGCGATTCTTCAGAAGAAGCTTCCACCAAAATTGAAAGATCCGGGAAGTATCAACATACTGTGCACCATGGGGAATCTCTCTTTTAATAAGGCGTTGTGCGATCTCGGTGCTAGTATTAACCTCATGCCTCTGTCCATTTTCAAAAAGCTGGGAGTTGGAGAAGCAAAGCCGACGACGGTCTCCTTGCAATTAGAGGATCGATCTATTAAGTATCCGAGAGGAGTGATTGAGGACGTGCTAGTAAAAGTGGATAAATTTATCTTTCCAGTGGATTTTATTGTTCTCGACATGGAGGAAGATCAAGATATCCCGATTATCTTGGGACGACCATTTTTAGCGACCGACCGAACTCTTATAGACGTGGAAAAAGGTGAATTAACTCTGAGGGTTCAAGATGAGCATGTCACGTTCCAAGTGTTCAAATCTTTTCCATGTCTGGGAGGTGTTGATAAAAGCTCACAAGGTGAAAATGTTGAGGCCGTTGCGAAAGAAAGACACCGGAAAAATCGTCGGTCGAAAAATGCAGATTCCGTTTCAGATGGTTCAACTTTCAAGAAAGATATAGAACGAGTCGCAATTCTCAAGCATGTGAACATGCAATCATCGCCATCCGACCAGCCACACTCGGACAAGTCTGCTTCTGTCATAAAGTCATTTTTGAAAGAGGGAAATAAGCCGGAAATCAAACGGACGTCTAGTCATGAAAAAAATGGGTGTTTCGGGAAGCTGTTCTCGTCAACACCTTTCCGCAACCAACATTGGGTGTCCGAACCGAAAATCGAATCGTTAATGACCGATGGTCAAAATTTTAAAAACCATATTCACGGTTCGATGAACGGGGCGGAGATCAAATGGAGTTTGCGAAAAGCAAACTTATTTTTTTAATAGGTCCGGCTAAAGACTATAAACTTAGCGCTTCTCGGGAGGCAACCCGAGTTCGTAGTTGTAGATTTTTGAGTTTCTGAATTTTTCTTGCATTCTTGAATTTTTATTTTTCATCATTTTGTGCTTTGATTTGCTTTTACCTCTCGCTCTTGACGTGTTCTTCTTAAAATTCTGTGCAGGAAAAGTCCCAGGGGAGAAATTCATTACTGAGCCGCGGCACAAGGCTTGTGAGCCGCAGCACACACAAATCGAAAGGGAGAGTTAAACTTTCTGTACTCTATGCCGCGGCACAACATTACTGAGCCGCGGCACACTTGAGCCCTGAGCCGCGGCACACGAAAGCTGAGCCGCGGCCCACAACAAAACAAACGAGTAGGTAAAAGGGACTGTACTCGGTGCCGCGGCTCACTTGAGCTGTGCCGCGGCACACCATGCGGAATTTGAAGGGCCCAGGTACCTTATAACTCTCATTCGGCTGGCCACCCCAGGTAAAAACCTTTCCCTCTCCCTTGCGCGCGCGATCGGCCAAGAAACCTTCTTCTTCTTCTCGTTTTTCTTCTTGCAATTTTCTTGCACTTTTCACAATCCAAGCAAGGTATGTCCAAATCTCTAATCTCAAATTGTTCTATGAATTTAAATGTGAAGTTGTGTTAAGCATTTGATGGTTGAATATGTTTATTTCCTTCAAAAGTTCTATGATGGCTAAGTGGAAGACATGATGGTTTTGATCGATTTTTCATGATTATTTTGGATTATGAATGAATTGAGTATGTCGTTTTTGATGGTGAATGATTCGTGTTTTTGTTCTTGGAGATTTAATCGAGCTATTGCCATATTTGTTCTTCAAGTGAACTCTTGCCCTTTAAGTGTTCGATGAAATGCTTGAATGAAAGATTTTCTTTGTTAAGGCAATATTTTGAATCTATGTGCAACGTATTCGTTCTGGAATTACAGCAACCCCAACCCGTACGTCTAGTTTAAACGTTATGATTCAATTTCATTTTTCTCTCACGGATGTGCTATCTTGTTAAATTCTAGATTTACGGCTGGATATATTTAGCCGAGTAATGATTATTTTCGTTATTGTTTGCGTAAATAAACTCTGGTCTTTAATTTTTTTCAGGACTCGCTATGGCTAGGACTAAGAAGCTGAGCAAGATGGCCAGGACTCAGTCGTCCCCCACTCGAGGGGAAACCTCTCGTAGTCGCGCCGAGTCGGAGGGGCACCCGTTTTCTGACCCGGAGATTCACCAAATCTTCAACGAGAAGATTCGGCCGCGACCTCTTATCCCGGAGAGGGGATTTACTCCAGCTCCCCAAGACGGGGAACTGCTTGCTATGATAGACGAGATGGGGTGGGCCCGATTTGCTGCACCCCCCGAGCCAGCGGTGATATCGATAGTGCAGGAGTTCTATGCCAGCACGTTATTGAAGCACATTCGAGCAGGACAGATGTTGCAACAGTCAGACACTCGGACTCAGGTCGATGTCCGAGGTATTACGGTTGATTATTCCATAGCTGCTATTCGGATGTTGTTTGGGCTGCCGGTGGTAGATGAGACGGCTTATGACCGAGTTATGGCTAGCCTCACGAAGGAGGCTCTGCTCGAGACTATTACGCAGCCCGACTCCGACTGGGAGCGGCGCGCACCGGGTTCTTCCACTTTCCACTTCAAGAGCTCGCGCCTCAGTCGGCTCGGGCGTGCCTGGCTATATTTTATCTGCGCTCGTATAGACCCCACATCTCAGATCCGCACTGTTTTTCTCTCTTGCGCCCGGACACTATATGCTATCACATCCGGGCTGCGTTTCGATGTGGCCCCTCTCTTGGTCCGATCTATATTCCAGTGCATTCAAGGAGGGGCAAAGATGGGGTTGAAGAACCCCTCTCTTATCTGCGCTCTGTGCCGGCAGTCGGGGCTGATGTGGTCGGACGACGAGCCGATGCTGGCTCCCCAAGCCCCGATCGACCACCGCATCATCTCACATTTTGACCAGTGGGGAGGAGCGCCAGCACACGCTCGGGGGAGAGGATTTCTACTGGATGAGGCCCACGAGGGGTCCCCCGAGCCTCTTTTGCTGACACAGGGGCAGGCAGATGCCGGCCCGCCGCCCGACAGAGAGAGATTGCAGGCGATGTTCGACGGGCTGAGGGAGGATATGAGAAGAGAGAGAGAGGATCTGAGGGAGGATATGAGGAGAGAGAGAGAGAGAGAGGAGATGAGGAGAGAGAGGGAGAGTATGCTGGCTGCCATGCGAGAGGAGCAGCGGACGGAGAGAGAGAGCATTATTGCTGCCGTCAGAGCTGAGATGCAAGAGCAGGCCCGCCGGGCCAACCGGCGTGAGGCAAGGCGTCTGGCAGCGAGGGACGCCTACCATCAGGAGCACCTTGCCGCATGGACGTCCCACATTTTGCATCCGGACGGGCCATTTATTGCACCTGCTCGGCCAGCCAGACCCCCCTCCTCGCCGGATGATGCCGGCACCAGCTCGTGAGAGGAGTGGAGGGGAGTACTTGACCTTCTTATTCTATTGCTTATTATATTTTGTCCATTGAGGTCAATGTACGTCCTAAGTTTGGGGGGGTCTATTTCTGCTGCTACATTTACTGCTGTACTTATTTCGTTGCACTTTTCATTACTTTTTGTTATTTTTGTCGATAGCCTTGCTTGTCTTGATTTTACTCTATTCGTGAATTTTTCGTGCTTCTATTTGTGTGATACTGATGTTACGACACTATTTTCTATCTGAAGAAACGGTCGAGTTTTAGTCGAGTGTAGTCAGTGATTTCTGTTTCTGCTAAGTCCTCACTTAGGTCCGAAATTTTTCGTAATTGTAGAAGTCTTAGCGGATAAGAGAGGATACATACGTTTTTTAAAATCACCGTCGATACGTTTGGTTACATTTATCGGTTAGCTAGTCGTCCAGTTACATAAGTCGTGTTGGCACTTAGATTGAGTTTAGAGTCGGTCAGTTTTTCCCAAAAGTCGAGATATTTTTGTTCTATGATGGGAAGTCTAGTAACCGGGGGTATTCACGTGACCCGTTGTTTACTCTCGCGTAAAACGACGACCCTGATTAGACTAGTGGTTTAGAAATTTCACATGTGCTGATGATAGGGAGCCTAGTAACCGGGGGTACTCACGTGACCCGTTGTTTACTCTCGCATAAAACAGCGACCTTAATTCGGACATGCGGGAATAAGCTATTCGAGTTGTTTCTCCGCTGCGGAGGGGAACTTAGTAACTAGAAGCATCCATGTGCCCCATGAGTGTCTTTTACGTCAAACGGTTTCCCAATACATGAGAATGGAAGTTCCACCCTAGGATTATCCCGATGAAACATCCCGAGATCCGAACCTAGTGGTGAACTCGAATCAATTTCTTGAGCATATATATAAGGGAATACTGTCCGAGGGTTATTCTTTATGAAACTCGTGAAAACTTTGCCATTAGCCTGTGGAACGGGACGAATTTAGCTTGTTTATTTTAATCTTTCATATTGACGGTCGATTAGATTCATGTTTGTTAATCTTTGTGCTGGATTTTCTTCATGAACGAGTAATTAGGACTGAACTTGGTTACTTTGTAGAATCAGTGTTCTGAGTGTAGCTCGCTATTACGATACTCGTATTATCCAGAGAGAATTTCAGGATAGTATTGATTAGGTTGAGCACAATGAGTTGCACGATTATTCACGATATTCTTTTGTTGAAATTAATTCTTTTTGCTTGACGACAAGCAAAGGCTTAAGTTTGGGGTATTTGTTAGGCGTATTTTTATACGTTTATTTATCATTATTTTGTATTATTTTGGCGAGTAAATTTGCTTAAATGAGCTTTTAATGCCTTAATCTTGTATGTTTGACAGAAGATTGGAGTCTGGAAGCTAAAACGAGGCGAAACGGGCGAAAACGGCGAATTTTAGCCGTGGGCCGCGGCACAAGGCAAGTGGGCCGCGGCACAGGAAGGCAACCAGCGGGCACCAGAGTAGACTGTACTCTGTGCCGCGGCAAAGTCCAGGTGAGACGCGGCCCAGACGTAACACCCAGCGCCCAGGTTTTAGATTTCACGCTATGTGCCGCGGCACAGATTAAGTGAGCCGCGGCACACTTAGCGGTTTTGGTGTGCTCCGCGCGGATTTGGGCCATTTTGAAGCCAGTTCTCGACCTACTCACACGGACGCGATTTGGAGACTGTGGAGAGCTATAAATAAGGGTTTAAGACCCTAATTAATCATCTTTGGATCTTGGAATCTTTGGAGGCTTGGGAAAAGAAGGAACACAGAAGATTATCACATACGAGAGATCAAGGGCAGAGGGCGGAAGCCAGAAAAACGGAGGAATCCGAGCTCTTCATCTGCGTTTGATTTTCATGATTTTATTTATTAATTCTGTATTTTCACTATTTAGCATGTCAGGCTAAAACCCTAATCTAGGATTTTGATGAAACCTATGTTTTGACGGATTTGCTTGAGATTATCTATTTAATTCCCTTTTTATTGAGTTTTCCCAATTGTGTTTAATGCTTTCAATTATCTGGCCAATAGTTGTATTGTTTTAATCATTCAATTCGAATCGGGAGAGGAGAGTTGGTGAGGAACTATTGGTGAGGACCGTTTTATCTTGTGAGATAGGAATATACTCATAGGAACTACATGGCCTTTTGGAGATTTTATGCTTTTTGCCTATTGACGAATTAATTCACCTAGGGATAGAGTGCGTTATTCGCCTTTAGAAAAATCTATCGACCTCGGGAGAGGCAGTAGAGTATATTAGCAATCTTCGCCTTCAATGAATTGGGAAAATCATTAACTTCTGATAATTGAGAATAAATTCGGATAAACCAAGGTGGATTCAGAATCCTAGACTTATTCATCATTTGATTCTTTTTCTTCAAGCGATCGTTTTTACTATTTAGTCTTTTATTAATTCTTTTAGTAATTAATTGCAAACCCAAATTTCGATTGTTCGAATAAAACTAGAATATGTAAAAATCGGTAGTTAGTGATTCAGTCCTCGTGGGAACGATACTCACTCATCACTTTATTACTTGTATACGATAACGTGCACTTGCGTTCAAGAAAAATCGCAACAGTACTTTAGAAGGACTAGAGATCTGGTTCTTATATATGGTGGTGGAGAAATGAATGTGATGGAATTCACTGTATTGGACTTCCAAGGACAGAAAGACGATTCTATGTCTACTTCTGGCAACATCTACTCTAAGTGGAGGAGCAGTATCATGGCATAGTGCCAAGTATAGCGCGACTGCTAATTCCACATGTTAGGCTGAGTATAAAGAGGCCTCGGAGGCCTCCAAAGGAAGAATTTAGAAGTTGCTGGGTAAACTTCACGTAACACCTTGTGCTGCGCTGCCAGAGTGGTAGCACATGCCTAGGAGCCGAGGTTTCAAAACAGTACCAAACATATTGAGAGAGAGAGAGTATCATCTCGTAAGAGAATTTGTTCGCATAGAGATACATTGTGCTGCATAGAGTAGAGTCAGCCGACTACGTCGCTGATCCACTGACAAAGCCACTTTCTCAGATTAGCTTGGAGCGTCATCTGGAGAACATGGGTATTAGATACCATAGTGTGTGGCATTGAGTGCAAGTGGGAGATTGTTGGGAGTATGCCGTCGAATGCCACTCAGAGGATGATTGAGTGAGGGCATTATAATTGTAATTATGTAAACCACTAATATAAGGCAATGTATGTTTCTTTATTTACTGGTAGTTACTGGCATTCCTAACTCGTAAATATACATATAGAAACTAGTCCGTGTATTTGAGAGCAAAATGTTCCACTCATTATTGGATAAAGGGGTCGGCACTGGAAAGGTTTATAGCTCAAATACTTAATCGTTCGCAAGTCGATGAAACTTGACTAGGCGTTAAGTTTATGTGAAGACTTGTATGACGTGTTCTTTGACATGGAGAGTGCCTGTCGAACGCTAATGGTTAGTGGGAGCACACGTTATAGGTATGCTAATTGGATTAGTATACTCGAACCGACTCACCCTCGATTCGTCACACGGATTTCACTCTGGGACAGTTAATGATGGAATCGAAAGGTTGTGATAGGTATTCGTGAACCTTCGACTTGAGGATTTAGTAGGGATGTGCTTATGACGTCAAGATTTTCATTAGAGTAGTTCGACCCTGTAAACCGGAAGGCGGGGGTCAACCTCGACGTGCATCTTGACGGGCAAGTAGCAGGTCGTACTGAATACCAAGATAGAATTCTTTCTCCCGTTAGTGAGCGGGTTATATGTCCTATGCGGTTATTGGCAGATTAGATCATAAGTCTTCAGCCAAAGCATTGGAGCTAATTGTATTAGATACACGACAGCTCGATGATCTCGATTTGCATTAACGCATGCATATCGTCAAGTACAGATAGGGTTTGACTGACCGTGACCCTATAACTTGATCGAGACATTTGAAAGAAGGGTTTATAAGTTTACTGATATTCACGACAGAATGGTTCTTGAATGATCCCAATCATTCGTTCTCAGTTGGGGTACAGTGTAGGCCGCCAGGCTGGCTAGGTAGTGCTACTACTCTTTGGTTCCTCCCATTGCTGACTGAGACGAACCTACCGAGTCGCGCAATAGGATTGACGACGGAATGAATCAGGCTAATTCTCTCATAATGAATATTATATATTGGATATCTAATTTGGGACATTAGATGTCTAAATCGATATATTGGATAAATTGATTTAAGGCCTAATGAATTAAATAAATTACTGGGTGATTAATTTAATTCATGTATATAATTATTTCTTGGAGAAATTAATTATATTATTTTGTATTTGATATGTTTAATTAATTGGATTAATTAATCGATATGAATACATCGAAACGGAATTGGAGTTTATCTGTTTGGACTTTCGGGAGTCCGAAACGAACCGAACTTGTCCATTTTTCCATCATGGCCGCCCTCCTCCTTTCCACCTAATTTCCCCTTATCTTTTGTTTCCATTTTATATGGATGATATTGACATGGTGTGGATACCTCTCATGTGAATGAGCTGTATTATTTGGTGGAAGGTGTATAAAGAATTATATGTAGACTTGTGATTGAGGAGACTTCCATATCACATACATAATTCACACTTTTTTTGTGATAACGTGAGAGAGGTTGAAGGAGAGAGAGAAAAGAACTTAGAGTTCATTTCATGGTGTTCATACTCATCTTCATCTTCTTCACTAACTCCTTCTTCATTTTTCTTGGAAAAAATTGAGAGAAAATATTGAGAGAATTTTGATAAACATACTTGGAGTATATTCATCAAAATCAATAGCTTCATCACCTAGCTCTATCCGTATCCTCGGAGGATAGCAATGTGTTGTCATTCCGTTCGTTTTTCCGGCGCGTGGTAAGTAGAGACGCGGTGCTTTCGGCGTTGGATCGTTCAAGGACTTGGAGCGGATTGAATTCGTAGAGATCAAACTAAAGCTTGGGGAATAGCTCAAGATAAGGAATCCATCTAATCAACGGACTACAAGGGTGAGTTTCTATATCTCTTGTGAATTCATTTTTGATATTCGTATATACGTAGCTCGATCGATCCTCGTAGGGATTCGAATCGAATTAATTTTCGTTTTACCGCTTCCGCTGGGCCTTCGATTTAGGTACCGAATCCCAACACTTCCACCCAAACTATTTTTATAATTGTGATGATTGCAAAACTCGAGCCCTCTCCAAATGGCGTAAATTTCCGCAAAATTGTTGGTCTGAGTTCCAAGAAATTCGGAGAACATGATAAGAGGATTGTCGAGGTGATCCTGAACAATTCCCCCAGCAGCCGCACCGCCCGGATTACCTTTCGCGGCGCCGTCCGAATTTAATTTCCACCACCCCACCTGCGGCTTATTCCAACGGACAACCCTGACTGAGTATCATGGCCCCGGGGCAGGTTTGATGCCCATAAAATCTGCAATTCGATCTGTTCCCTTCCAAAACCGTCTACTAATTTTTCCTTTTAATTTGATGTTGTTAATGTCTTTCCAAATACGCTCACACACACGTTTTGGCGTGAAAGGGACATTATACACCCTTTTGTCATTCCTACAACATCAAAGAAATCATAGGATCAAAATGGGAATAATGTGAAAAATATGAGTTTTGCCCTTCATTTTACCAAACCAATTAGCAATGATGAGATTAAAGTTGGAGGAAATAAGGATTTTGATCCTCACAAGGTTATGAAAAACCTTCCAAACTTCTCTAGCAGTCGGGCCATTAATAAAGAGGTGGGGAAGGTTTTCATCCCCATTACAACAAAAACACAAATTAGTGGCAATAATACCCCTACGCTCGAGCCCATCCGGTGTGGAAATCCATTTATTGAGGACCCTAACCATAAACAGGGAAATGGTAGGTGTGATTAAAGGATTCCAACAATAACGAAGAATATTATTGACAGGTTTTTTCTGATGAACTAAATCCCAAGCTGTTTTGAAGAAAAAAAGACCGTTGGAGGATAGAGTCCATACTGGTTTATTCTCACCAGGGGAAATAGGTAACGAGCAAATATGATCACAAATGCCAAACGGGAGTTTGCGATTGATTTTCCTCCTATCCCATTCCCCATTAGTCCAAACACAATCAATAGTATCTTTAGCTTTAGTTTGGCGAAAATTGGTTAACGGGCTCAAATCGCACCAAATGTCGTCCCAAATAGACACTTTACCATTACCATTATGCCAAAAGATTTTATCATTAGTAACAGAACTAATGCGGCAAAGGTTTTTCCAAATTAGGCAACTTTTGGGGTTGAATTTGATAATCATGGGGTGGAGACGAGAACAGTATTATTTAAGAAGTAAATTAGACCAAATATTGTTGGAGGTTCTGAATCTCCACCACAATTTAATCTCGACTGCCCGGATAATGTCATGAATATTCCGACATCCGAGACCCCCCTCATCCGTAGGAAAACATAGCCGATTCCAAGAAGCCCAATGTAACTTACGTTTATTGTCATTAGTTCCCCATAGAAATTTGTTAAACAGTCTTCCTATGAATATAATGACATTATCGGGAGGTTTAAGCACTTGTAAGCTATAGAAATCTATGGAGTTAAGAACTGATTTAATTAATTCAAGGCGCCCCCCCGTGGACAGTAAGTGATGGTTCCAAGTAAGAATCTTGTTTTTAATTTTCATAATCAAGGGACCGTACATATCGAAAGATTGAAAACCTTTCCAAAGAGGGGCGCCTAAGTACATAATCGGTAAATCAGCTCTATTAAACCCCGTGATATCATGGACCCAGGTAGCAACTTGGGGAGTTGGATTATTCAAAATAAAATTACTCTTGTTATTATTGATCTTCTGTCCGGAAATATTCTCATAATGGGTGATGCACTTGTTAAATATATGAAGACTTTTTTTGGAAGAATTAAGAAAAAATGAGAATATCATCGGCATAAGCGAGATGCGTGATTTTCACTTTTTTCTTAGTCTTGTAGTACATCGATGGATTATGCAAGAACATTTGATCAATACACTGAGAAAAATAGTCTGCAGCAATCACAAAAATGAGAGGGAACAGCGGATCCCCTTGCCGAATACCTCTCTCGCTTTTAAAAAACCCCACCGATTGCCCATTCACAAGGATCGAGAACCAACAATTAGAAATACAATTTTTAATGAAATTAATCCAGATAGTAGAAAAACCAAAGCTAGACATTACTTGAAATATGAAATTCCAATTAATCCTATCATAAGCTTTTTCCATGTGTAGTTTAATAATAGTATTGGTAATCGAAAGCGAGATGTCATGAGTAACCTCGTGGGCCGTCAAAATATTATCCGTGATATTTCAACCTTTGATGAAACCCGAGTGGGCAGGATTAATCATAGAGGGCAGAATTTTGCCAAGTCTCATGCTAAGAATTTTCGAAATAATTTTATAAGTAGTGTTGCACAGACTAATCGGCCGAAAATCTTTCCACGATCTAGGATTGTTGTTTTTGGGAATAAGTGTAATAGTGGTCGTAGTAAAAGCACGTGGCATCAGAAAACCACAGAACAAATCAGAAACGGCTTCTAAAACATCTCAGCACACAATATCCCAGCAACTTTGGGAAAATTTAATATTGAAACCGTCGGGCCCGGCAACACTATCCCCGTCCATGTCAAAGACACAAACCTTAATTTCATCAATGGTGGGAATAATACACAGACTATTATTTTGATCATGCGAGATAATATTCGGCACAACCCGAGGGTCAATGTCGTCAAGAAAATGATTTTGCTCCGCAAAACAATTAGAGAAGTAAGAGACCGCGGAGTTATAAATTTCCTCGGGATCCATGATCGTAACAAGACTTAATCAAGAAGTAAAGGCTTAATCAGAGCTATTATGGTGAATTGTTACTACAACAAGACTTAATCAAGAAGTAAAAGATTAATCGGAGCTGTTATAGCCAATTCTGAGTACAAAAGGCTCGAATCCAATCAATAAACCCGAGTTTTCATTAGAGTTTCGACTCGAATGCATGTAACGTGGTATTTTCTCATGTTAACATGACTTAATCGGAGCTATTATATCAAATCCTTGCTACAACAAGACTTAATCAAGAAGTAAAAAATTAATCGGAGCTTTTATAGCCAATTTCGAGTACAAAAGGCTCGAATCTAATCAATAAAGCCGAGTTTTCATAGAGTTATGACTCGAATGCATGTAATGTGGTCTTATCTCCTATTAAGGAGACTTAATCAAGAAGTAAAGGCTTAATCGGAGCTATTATATCCAATCCTTGCTACAACAAGACTTAATCTAGAAGTAAAATATTAATCGGAGCTCTTATAGCCAATTCTGAGTACAAAAGGCTCGAATCTAATCAATAAACCCGAGTTTTTATAGACTTCCAACTCGAATAAATGTAACGTAGTCTTATCTCCTATTAACAAGACTTAATCAAGAAATAAAGGCTTAATCGGAGCTATTATAGTGAATCCTTGCTACAACAAGACGTAATCAAGAAGTAAGGTTTAATCGGAGCTATTAAAGCGAATCCTTGTTACAACAAGACTTATCAAGAAGTAAAGATTTAATCGTAGCTATTATAGCGAATCCTTGCTACAACAAGACTTAATCAAGAAATAAAAGATTAATAGGAGCTGTTATAGCCAATTACGAGTACAAAAGGCTCGAATGTAATCAATAAACCAGAGTTTTTATAGAGTTCTGACTCGAATGCATGTAACGTGGCTTTATCTCCTATTAACAAGATGTAATCAAGAAGTAAAGGCTTAATCAGAGCTATTATAGTGAATCCTTGCTACAACAAGACCTAGTCAAGAAAGAAAAGATTAATCAGAGTTGTTATAGCCAATTCTGAGTACAAAAGGCTCGAATCCATTCAATAAACATGAGTTTTCATAGAGTTACGACTCGAATGGATGTATTGTGGTTTTATCTGTTATTAACAAGACTTATCAGGAAGTAAAGGCTTACTCAGAGCCATTATGTGAATCCTTGCTACAAAAAGATTTAATCAAAAAGCAAAAGATTATTCGGAGCTGTTATAGCCAATTCTGAGTACAAAAGGCTCAAATCTAATCAATAAATCCGAGTTTTCACAGAGTTCCAATTCGAATGCATGTAACATGGTCTTATCTCTTATTAGCAAGACTTAATTAAGAAGTAAATGTAACATCCCAAACTAGGCGACTATTACAGTGCCGTGGACCCCCGACTAGGACCCACCAGGCGAATGAAAATTAATGACTTAAATAATATAATTGTAGTACCGAACCACATTATATCATCAATTACTCCGATGAGGAGTTTCAAGTACAACACACCCAAGATAATACAAAATACATGTATATTTTATATGAAGATAAAATATACCACACTGAATAAAAATGAGTATTCAAACGGAAGTCTGCAGTGGAAATAAAATGAAGAAACATGAATGACTGAAAAGGACTGGGGCCCCCTACTAGTATCACTGGGACTCCTCGCCGTCAACATTCTCTTCCCATGCTTTAGCCTTGCCATGACCTGAAAACAACATCCCCCAACGGGGTCAGTTACACAGAACAATAATCCTCTAGAGTTGGATAAACACAATCATGATATAATTTAATTATGAAATTAAGCTGAAGAGGAGCATCATAGTATGCCCGTAATGGTATGTGCAAGTGCACAAGACGAGTGTCCGTACACACCTGTCCTTGTACCTAATTAGTCTCACAGAGGTACGTTATCGTGTGCACAGTCCATTGTGTCGGTGAACCCGAACACATGACCATCATGTGCCTGACTAAAAATTCCACACATCCCCACCCGGCCACGCAATATGAACCCAGAAGGTCATATGAACAAGAATGACCATGAAGAATATTAATGAATAACAATCCGACAAAGTCAAGAATGACTCACCGAGATGAAATAATAGTTAAGTGAATGATAGCCTAATGAAATGATTGGAACCATCGTTCCTCATGAATGAAGTGATTATTCGACAATTACAAGTCTCAATACGGTTAATACATTATGAATGAGTTATAATTATGAATGAACAACAACGAAAGGAATGAATATCCTTTTAACCGAGTAAGAATTAACTTACACAACACCGGTGGAGAATGTCCTTCCTCGAACAAACGTCCTACAATGAGATGTCGGTCGCTCGAACAACCTTGAATAACACAATTACCCACAATCCGTTCAATATACGTATCAAGCACGATTATAACTAACTCAAAACGTCGATATGATAAAACCAAGTCATTGGGGCATTACAACAAACACGTTGTAAATAATCTTCGATTGTTTACAATAAACCTCCATTATATCCATACCAAACCTCCAAGGAGTGATTCAATGCATCAAAACATCTTCAACACACTCAATAATCCAAAATGAATACACAATTCGAGATTACATCGACATCTAATCGAAAACCCCCAAACCCAAAACAATATTCAAAGTGTTATTGAATAATCCCTATTAATCCAATGATAATCTTAACAATTCATAATCACAAGTATATCACTTCATATATCATGATTATCACATCCAAAACATCATACCCCAACTCAAAATTGAAATCCAAGATGTTGAAGAATTTTCCTTTGAAGATCCAAACACTTCGATCCGGTGAATACGTGTTAAATCGACTATCCAAGCTTCACAAACGAACGAAAGATGATGAAATCCTAACACACAAGTGTTTGATCAGGAAAAATCTCTCCCACAAACCCTCTCTCTCGGAACCAAGAGGAAGAAGTGGTGAAAATGAGAAAAACCCGTCGGTCACTTATATAGGTCACAGGGACGCATGACCAAAACCGCACGATCAAGTGTCCGTGCGTCCGGTCGTGCGTGAAGCTTCTTCCGGCAACTACTCTAGCACACGAGCGTCGCGCACGAGCAGTAACTCGTGCGGCCTGCTCGTGCGGCCCTGACTCAAACGCTGGGCCTCCTGCCCATACCATCCGCAACACGCGAGCACCACGCCCGAGCAGTTGCTCATGTGGCCTGCTCGTGCGGCCCTTATCGACATGCAGTTCAGCCTATAACGATGCACCAAGTACAAAAAATCACAGAATTCGAGAAGTACGGGGACAAAAGCACGAGTATTACAAATATTACGCCAAACGGTGAACACAATTGAATGAGTGTGAATGATGAGTGATTATTAATGAGTGAAAATTACTGAGTGACAATTACTGAATGATAATTACTGAATGATAATGACTGAATTACAACCGGGTATTACATACTCCCCCCCTTAAAAATAGTTTCTTCCTCGAAAATAAGGGTCAAACAACACGGGATAACTCTCCCGCAAACTATCTTCGGTTTCCCAAGTAGCCTCTTCGACTCTGTGTCTAGACCACTAAATCTTGACCAAATGAATAGTCTTGTTCCTCAACTGCTTGATTCGCCACTCTAAAACTCGTATAGGATGCTCCTTATACGAATGATCATCCGCGATCTCGATTTTGTCGAACTGAAGTATGTGACTCAGGTCGGCAACATACTTCTGCAACTGAGACACGTGAAACACATTATGAATTCGGCTCAACGCCGAAGGTAAGGCCAATCGATAATCCAGATCACCTACTCGATCCAAAATCTCAAACGGTCCAATGAATCTCGGACTCAACTTCCCCCGCTTCCCGAAATGGAAGATACCTCGACTCGGGGATACCTTGACCAAAACGTGGTCACCCGCCTCGAACTCTAATGGACGACGACGGTTATATGCATATGATTTCTGTCGACTCTGAGCGGTCAACAAACGACTCCTGATCAAAGCTACCTTCTCCCGGGCGGCTATAAGCATATCGGGCTTGGTGCCAATTCTGATAAGTCATCCCAACACAATGGAGATCGACAACGATGACCGTACAAGGCCTCGTAATGTGCCATCTTAATCGAATCATACCAACTATTATTGTACGTGAACTCAATCAACGATAGTTGGGCTTCCCAATCGTCCTTCCAATCGAGGACACATGCCCTGAACATGTCCTCCAACGTCTGAATGGTCCTCTCTAATTGTCCGTCAGACTGAGGATGAAAAGTTGTACTGAGATTAAGTTGAGTTCCCATAGCACGATGAACTGATTTCCAAAAATGCCACACGAATCGCCCGTCACGATCAGAAACGATACTCTTAGGAGTACCGTGCAATCTCACTATTATAATATCCGCAATTTGGATTTCCGGGAATTTTATTTTTTGGCGGAATTCCATCTTAGCGACTCTATTATTACTATTTCGTCATTCCAGGAATGATTAATTCTACACTTTTTGTCATCTGAGTTCGTCTCGGTGTCGTTCTGTTGAGTTCCGTGTTCTTAAGCGACTTTTCCACGTATAAGTTCGACTTTGTAAAATCACCATTAATTTTTGGAAGTCCAAAAATTCTGAATCTTTTCAATATTATAGAGCATCAAGTTAGCTTTCCAATTGTTCAAGCCGTGAGTCAATCGGAGTCCGGACGAGAGAGTTATGGTCGAAATAGCTAAGACACACACATTTTCTAGTTTTGGCCGACCAGCCTGTATCGGGGGCCGCGTCTCCTGCCGGAAGGGCCGCGGCACGCTGCCGAGTCACTATGCACATTTTCTAGCCTGTGCTGCAGCACACTCGGCCGGGCCGCGGCACACTGCCGAGCACTGGAGGCAGATTTTGGCCCTGTGCCGCGGCACACTCGGCCGGGCCGCGGCACACAGTGTAGTCTACACAATAACATCGTTTTTTTGAGAAGAAACACTCATTTTTCATCCTATATTCGAGAGAGAGGGTTTGTGGGAGAAAGTTTCATCATCAATCACTTGAATACTCGATTCTTCATCATTTTCATTCGGTTGTGAAGCTCGGATTTTCGATCTAACGCGTGTTCATCGAATCAAAGTGTTTGGATCTTCAAAGGTAATATTCTCAAACCTCTTGGATTTCGATTTGTGTTGAGATATGATGTTTTGGACGTTATAATCATGTTATATGAAGAGATATACATATGATTATGAGTATGTATGAATATTCATCGGATTATTGAAAGGTTATTCAAGAACACTTTGAATGTTGAGTTGGATTTGGGGTTTTTCGATTAATTGTTGTTGAAATCACGATTTTGGATACTCATATTAGATTATTGATCGTATTGAAGATGTTTTGTTGGTTTGAAACACTTCTTGGGGATTTTATATTGGTATTATTGAGGTTTGGTTGTAAACAATCGAAGATTGGCCAGAACGTGTTCGATATAATGCCCCAATGAACTTGGTTTAGTCATATCGACGTTTTGAGTTAGTTATACTCGTGTTTGATTCGTGTGTTGAACTGGATTATTGGTAATTGTGTTATTCAAGGTTGTTCGAGCGACCGACATCTCATTTAGGACATTGTTCGTGGAAGGACATTCTTCATCGGCGTTGTGTAAGTTAATTCTTACTCGGTTAAAAGGACATTCATTCCTTTCGTTGTTGTTCATTCATAATTATAGTTCATTCATAATGTATTAACCGTATTGAGACTTGTAATTGTCAATTAATCACTTCAGTCACAAGGAACGACGGTTCCAATCATTTCATTGAGCTATCATTCATTTCACTGTCATTTCATCTCGGTGAGTCATTATTGATTTCGATGTCACTTTTGTTATCTCGTGGCATTCCAGGTCATACTGGCATGCCGGTTGGTATGTGTAGGATTTTCATGTCGGGCACATATTAAGTCGTGTGTTGGTTGTTGGCCTCACATTGGACTGTGCACACGAGAAGATCACTCCGTGAGACTGATTAGGTACAAGACCACACGTGTATTCGATCGATACTCGATGGTGGCTTGTGCACGGACACATTTCCATCCCGGGCGTAGTGTGGCGCCACCCTTTGAGCCGTACCATTAGTTGATTCATACAGCATGTTTGATTGCGTATATTTTCAACAGGATTTGAGTTATAATCTGACCGATTCACTTCTAATCGCATGTGTTCGACAGTTTGAGATTTTTGATCGAACTTGTGGTTTATACAGCATATATGATTATGTTTATTCAACTCTTGAGGATTGTTGTTCTGTGTAACTGACCCCGTTGGGGGCTTTTGTTTTCAGGTCATGGCAAGGCAAAAGCACGGAAATATAACGTTGACGGCGAGGAGCCCCAGTGATACTAGTAGGGGGCCCCAATCCTTCCTGTCATTCATATTGTTGTCATTTATTTTCCGCTGCAGATTTCCATTTGGATACTCCGTTTCGTTCAGTGTCGTATGTTTTATCTTCATATAAAATATACATGTATTCTGTATTATCTTGGGTGTGTTGTATAAAACTCCTCATCGGAGTAATTAATGATGTAATATGGTTCGGTACTACATTTACCCTGTGTATTTCATTCATTTTCACTACTTTGGTGGGTCCCGATCGGGGTCCACAGACCGTAATATCCGCCTAGTTTGGGGTGTTACAGAGTTGGTATCGGAGCGTGGTTTTGAATACTACCTTCCGAGTCATGTCTCATTTGAAATCATCGTCATCAGACTAGTATCATTCGACTTTCGCGTCACGTATGACCTGTGCAAATGCCGAGCCCATCAGACCGAAAGAACTGTAAGACATCTAACGCCATGGTATAATTTCTGGCAATAATCATTCATTCATAATTCATCGGTTAACAATCCGCAAACATCATTTTTCATTTTGATCATATTGATCATGTTAACTCATTAATCACTCAGTTCATTTCATTACTCAATTGTTAATCTTGAAGATCATATCATTAATCTTGTTAACTTGTTCAAGATAATCATTTCAAGAATATCATCCGATAATCATGTCACCTCAGTTAATCATTCATGTAATCACTGTGTTAGAGCGCGTATGCTCATTTTCATCATTTCATGACGTAAATCATGATGCGGTACTCATACGAGATCTATGATTATTATGCGACCTTCCTACTTCAGTATGGAGAGAGCTGTCAAGGGATGCACGGGAAGAGGCCACGGTGCGGGCCGAAATCCGGGAAATAATCACTCACTGTCAGGAAGTCGTACCCAGGACTCAGCTCGATCAGAAGATGTTCGGGTTGATCCACTCACTTTAATGCAGGTCATGATGACACATATGCAATTGCTCAATCATCATTGCACCACTCTGGCCGAATTAATCGAGAGAAGTCTCTCGTGTGAGCCTGCTGCTAAGGAAATTGCTGAGCAACAACCTTCATCTGTCAGCAAAAAATCAACGAAGGGTAATAAGTCTGAAGGCGGTCAGTCTAGCTTCAAGAAGCCTCGTGTGGGCCCTAACATTTCTGAGCGACCTCCTACGGCGCATAATTGTGCGGGATCTCAGTCCCGAGCGGCCAGTTCGGCCATCACCTATTTCAACTGTGGAGCGCCGGGTCATTACAGCACTAAGTGTCTGAAACCGTCTATCACGTGCCATAATTATGGGATTTTTGGGCATAAGGCCCGTTTTTGCCGAAGGGATCCCAAGCCGACTCCGGTGGCATCTCAGGCCCCGAAGCAATCAGCAATTCAGAATCAGACTGCTCTGTCAGTGTCGTTTAAGATGACGGAAGCGAATAAAGGCGGAACTCATATTTATCAGAGGGGAGCGTCCGGTTCGGGGGCCGGCAAGTCCTGGATTCATGCGATGAAGAGGACCGACAATCCGAAGGCCTGAATGATCTCAGGTATACTCGTAATTTTATTTCAAATTGTGTGTACCTTTTTGATACTGGTGCACCGCATTCATTCATTTTCGAATAGTGTTTGAATAGACTTAACTTGGATAGTCTTATTAATTGTGGGCCTTATATCATTGGTCTACCTGGCGGTAGAAGAATTTTCGAAAATCATGGGTTAAGAACTGACCGAATTAAGCTTAATGACCGCGAGTGTTTGGTGGACCTAATCGTGGTGGTTTTACCTAAGGACGATGTAATATTGGGTATTAGTGGGATGGATCGTCATGATACCATTCTCAATGTTCGTAAGCGTATGGTTACTATCATTTCCATCGTTGGAGTCAAGTGTGTATTTCAGGGAGGTGACCCCCGTTGTTCTGGAAGAATCATTAATATGATGAAAGCAGTAAAATTACTCAACCAGGGTTGTTCAATCATTCATTATATCATTATCATCGATTGACCGTTCTAAGGCAATCGAGATGTTCAATCATTCATTATATATCATTGTCATCGATTGACCGTTCTAAGGTAATCGAGATGTTCCATCATTCTTTATATCATTGTCATCGATTGACCGTTCTAATGCAATCGAGATGTTCAATCATTCATTGTATCATTGTCATCGATTGGCCGTTCTAAGGCAATCGAGGTGTTCAACCATTCGTGGTACCATTGCTATCAATTGACGATGTACTCCCAAACGAGCTACCTGTTTTACCTCCACCGAGGGATATGGAATTCACGATAGAGTTGGAGCCTGGTACGTCCCCATTATCGAAGGCACCGTACCGGATGGCCCCGACCGAAATGCAGGAATTGAAGGATCAATTAGAGGATTTAACTGAGAAGAGTTATATCCGACCGGGTGCGTCCCCGTGGGGTGCACCAGTGTTGTTGTCAAGAAGAAGACAGTTCGTTTCGTGTGTGTATTAATTATCGGGAGTTGAACAAGGTGACGATTAAGAATAAGTATCCTCTACCCCGTATTGATCATCTCTTAGATCAACTTCAGGGAGCTTCAGTATTTTCCAAGATCGACTTAAGATCTGGATATCACCAGTTGCGCATTCGAGAGTCGGATATCGCGAGGGCAGCGTTTCAAACACGCTTTGGCCATTATGAGCTCGTAGAGTTAATTAATGCGCTAATGCACCTGCGGTATTCATGGAGTTAATAAATCTGGTCTTCATCGACTTTTTGGATCCATTCGTGGTTGTCTTTATTGATGACATTTTAATTTATTTTCGTGACCGGGAGGAGCACGAGTTTCACCTTCATCAGGTACTCGACGTGTTGAGAAGAGAGCAACTTTTTGGGAAGTTTCCCAAATGTGAGTTCTGGATGTCCGAATCATCAGACGGAGTTTGTGTCGACCCTCAGAAGACGGAGGCTATCCGAGATTGGCAACCTCCGAAGAACGTTAAGGAAATCCGAAGCTTTCTCGGAGTAGCCGGTTATTATGGGCGATTTGTGGAAGGATTTTCTATAATCGCTCAATCAATGCCGAACCTTTTGCGAAAGGATGAGAAATACACGTGGTCCGACGCGTGTCAGCAGAGTTTTGAGGAACTCAAGAGACGGTTAATTTCAGCACCTGTCCTTTCTTTACCACAAGGGACGGAAGGATTTGTGGTTTATAGTGATACGTCCGGACAGGGTCTCGGATGTGTACTCATGCAGAACGGGAAAATTATTGCTTATGCTTCATGGCAATTGAGACCTTACAAGGTTAATTATCCGACCCACGACCTGGAGCTAGCAGCCGTGGTGTTCGCATTGAAGATTTGGCATCATTATCTTTATGGCGTTACCTGTCAGATATTCATCGATCATAAGAGTTTAAAGTCTATATTTACTCAGAAGGAGTTAAATATGCGGCAGAGACGGTGGTTGGAACTAATCAAAGATTATGATATCGAGATACTTTACCACCCGGGCAAGGCGAACGTTGTCGCCGACGTCTTGAGTCGTAAGTCCGTTCAGGAGTAGATTCTTGCTCGATTAACAGTTCAGAAGGAACTTCAACAGGAATTTATGAGACCCGAGATCAAGGTCTGGTTACAGCGAGTACAAGGGCAACTTTGTACGTTGGAGATTTCATCGCCACTTGAGGAGGCGATCAGGGAGAATCAGGGTTCGAACCCATTTTTGTTACGCATTCGAGAGGATGTGACTCAGGGGAAAGACCCCGGGTTTGTGGTCCACGAGGATGGACTTTTGCGTTTTAAGAATCGGTTGTGCGTACCGGCGAATGACGAGTTGAAAACCTGGATTTTGAGAGAAGCTCATGCTACCCCTTATTCCGTTCATCTGGGGTCTAGCAAGATGTATAAAGACTTGAAATAAAATTAGTGGTGGAGTAATATGAAGCGGGAAGTCGTGGAATTTGTTTCGAGATGTTTGACCTGTCACCAAGTCAAGATAGAACATCAGCGACCGGTGGGTATGCTGAAACCTCTCCCTAATCCAGAATGGAAGTGGGAAGATATTTCAATGGACTTCATCACGAGTTTGCTGACGAGTCGTCCTGGCATGAATACAATCTGGGTAATTGTGGATCGCCTAGCTAAATCAGCTCATTTCCTTGAGATTAAGGATACGTGGGGTCCTGAGAGACTTGACCAGTTGTTTATAAAAAAATAATGAGATTGCATGGTACTCCTAAGAGTATCGTTTCTGATCGTGATGGGCGATTCGTGTCTCATTTTTGGAAATCAATTCATCGTGCTATGGGAACTCAGCTTAATCTCAGTACAACTTTTCATCCTCAGTCCGACGGACAATCGGAGAGGACTATTCAGACTTTGGAGGATATGTTGAGGGCATGTGTTCTCGATTGGAAAGATGATTGGGAAGCCCAACTACCGTTGATCGAATTCACGTATAATAATAGTTGGCATGCTTCGATTAAGATGGCACTTTACGAGGCCTTGTACGGTCGTCATTGTCGATCTCCTTTGTGTTGGGATGACTTATCAGAATCAATCGGCACCGAGCCCGATATGCATATAGCCGCCCGTTAGAAGGTAGCTTTGATCAAGAGTCGTTTGTTGACCGCTCAGAGTCGACAGAAATTTTATGCAGACAATTGTCGCCGACCATTAGAGTTCGAGACAGGTGACCACGTGTTGGTCAAGGTATCCCCGAGTCGAGGTATCTTCCGTTTCGGGAAGCGGGGAGAGTTGAGTCCAAGATTTATTGGACCGTTTGAGATTTTGGAAAGAGTAGGCGAGCTAGCTTATCGATTGGCCTTACCTCCGGCGTCGAGCCGAATTCATTATGTGTTTCACGTATCTCAGTTGCGGAAGTATATTGCCGACCCTAGCCACATACTTCAGTTCGACGAAATCGAGATCGCAGATGATCATTCGTATGAGGAGCGTCCCATACGAGTCTTAGAGCGGCGAATCAAATAGTTGAGGAATAAGGCGATTCCTTTGGTTAAAATTCAGTGGTCTAGACACGGAGTCGAAGAGGCTACTTGGGAAATCGAGGATAGTATGCGAGAGAGTTATCCCGAGTTGTTTGACCCTTAGTTTCGGGGACGAAACTCTTTTAAGGGGGGGTATGTAATACCCACTTGCAAATTCATTCATTTTTCATTAAGTAATTGTCACTCAGTGGATTTTCATTCATTAATAATCATTCATCATTCATGTTAATTCATTCGTGTTCACCGTTCGGACTAATGTTGAGTCGTGTATTGATATCGTTCATTGTTTCAACCTTGCTTGAGAATCGGGATGAGAATATTATCTTGATCGTTATAATTACTTCATTAATCGATGTTGATATTGGAGTTCATGCCATTTCAAATTTCCTTCTTGTTCGAATCATGCTATTGTTTGGTACATTTGCGGTTCTTGTATATCTCGTTGAGTTTTTCTAGCGGAATATTGCTTCTCCCTACTTGTTTTATGTTTCGGGACGAAACTTCTTTTAAGGAGGGAAGTATGTAATATCCGCAATTTGGATTTTCGGGAATTTTATTTTTTGGCGGAAGTCCATATTAGCGACTCTATTGTTACCATTTCGTTATTCTGAGAATAATTAATTCTACACTTTTTGTCATCCGAGTTCATCTCGGTGTCGTTCTGTTGAGTTCCGTGTTCTTAAGCGACTTTTCCACGTATGAGTTCGACTTTGTAAAATCACCATTAATTTTTGGAAACTCCAAAAATTCTGAATCTTTTCAATATTATATAGAATAAAGTTAGCTTTCCAATGGTTCAAGCGGTGAGTCAATCGGAGTCCGGACGAGGGAGTTATGGTCGAAATAGCTAAGACACACACATTTTCTAGTTTTGGCCGACCAGCCTGTACCGGGGGCCGCGGCTCCTGCCGGAAGGGCCGCGGCATGCTGCCGAATCACTGTGCACATTTTCGAGCCTGTGCCGGGGCACACGCGGCCGGGCCGCGACACACTGCCGAGCACTGGGGGCAGATTTTGGCCCTGTGCCGCGGCACACTCGGCCGGGCCGCGGCACACAGTGCAGTCTACACTATAACTTCGTTTTTTTGAGAAGAAACACTCATTTTTCATCCTATATTCGAGAGAGAGGGTTTGTGGGAGAAAGTTTCATCATCAATCACTTGAATACTCGATTTTTCATCATTTTCATTCGGTTGTGAAGCTCGGATCGTCGATCTAACGCGTGTTCTTCGAATCAAAGTGTTTGGATCTTCAAAGGTAATATTCTCAAACCTCTTGGATTTCGATTTGTGTTGAGATATAATGTTTTGGACGTTATAATCATGTTATAGGAAGAGATATACATATGATTATGAGTATGTATGAATATTCATCGGATTATTGAAAGGTTATTCAAGAACACTTTGAATGTTGAGTTGGATTTGGGGATTTTCGATTAATTGTTGTTGAAATCACGATTTTGGATACTCATATTGGATTATTGATCGTATTGAAGATGTTTTGTTGGTTTGAAACACTTCTTGGGGATTTGATATTGGTATTATTGAGGTTTGGTTGTAAACAATCGAAGATTGACCACAACATGTTCGATATAATGCCCCAATGAACTTGGTTTAGTCGTATCGACGTTTTGAGTTAGTTATACTCGTGTTTGATTCGTGTGTTGAACCGGATTATTAGTAATTGTGTTATTCGAGGTTGTTCGAGTGACCGACATCTCATTTAGGATGTTGTTCGTGGAAGGACATTCTTCATCGGCGTTGTGTAAGTTAATTCTTACTCGGTTAAAAGGACATTCATTCCTTTCGTTGTTGCACATTCATAATTATAGTTCATTCATAATGTATTAACCGTATTGAGACTTGTAATTGTCAATTAATCACTTCAGTCACAAGGAACGACGGTTCCAATCATTTCATTGAGCTATCATTCATTTCACTGTCATTTCATCTCGGTGAGTCATTATTGATTTCAATGTCACTTTTGTTATCTCGTGGCATTCCGGGTTATACCGGCGTGCCGGTTGGTATGTGTAGGATTTTCATGTCGGGCACATATTAAGTCGTGTGTTGGTTGTTGGCCTCACATTGGACTGTGCACACGAGAAGATCACTTCGTGAGACTAATTAGGTACAAGACCACACGTGTATTCGATCGATACTCGATGGTGGCTTGTGCACGGACACATTTCCATCCCGGGCGTAGTGTGGCACCACCCTTTGAGCCGTACCGTTAGTTGATTCATACAACATGTTTGATTGCGTATGTTTTCAACAGGACTTGAGTTATAATCTGACCGATTCACTTCTAATCGCATGTGTTCGACAGTTTGAGATTTTTGATCGAACTTGTGGTTTATACAGCATATATGATTATGTTTATTCAACTCTTGAGGATTGTTGTTCTGTGTAACTGACCCCATTGGGGGATTTTGTTTCCAGGTCATGGCAAGGCAAAAGCACGGGAATATAACGTTGACGGCGAGGAGTCCCAGTGTGTAACACCCCAAACTAGGAAGATATTACAGTGCCGTGGACCCCCGACTGGGACCCACCAGGCGAATGAAAATGAATGAATTACACAGGGTAAATGTAGTACCGAATCACATTACAACATTAATTACCCTGATGAGGAGTTTCATACAACACACCCAAGATATTACAGAATACATGTATATTTTATATGGAGATAAAATATACAACACTGAGTAAAATGAGTATTTAAACGGAATGTCTGCAGCGGAATAAAATGAAGGAAACGTAAATGACTGAAAAGACTGGGGGCCCCTACTAGTATCATTGGGACTCCTTGCCGTCAACGTGCTCTCTCCGTGCTTTTTCCTTGCCATGACCTGAAAAACAATATCCCCCAACGGGGTTAGTTACACAGAACAACAATCCTCAAGAATTGTATACACACAATCCTGTTGATAACATACGCAATCAAACATGCTATATGAATCAACTAACAGTACGACTCAAAGGAATGGCGCCACACTACGTCCGGGATGGAAATGTGTACGTGCACAAGCCACCAACGAGTTTCGATCGAATACACGTGTGGTCTTGTACCTAATCAGTCTCACGAAGCAATCGACTCGTGTGCACAGTCCAATGTGAGGCCAACAACCAACACACGACTTAAATGTGCCCGACATGAAAATCCTACACATACCAACCGGCACGCCAGTATGACCCAGAATGCCACGATATAACAAAAGTGACATCGAAAATAAATAATGACTCACCAAGATGAAATGATGATGAAATGAATGACAGCTCAATGAAATGATTGGAACCGTCGTTCCTCGTGAATGAAGTAATGAAGTGACAATTACAAGTTTCAATACGGTTAGTACTTTATGAATGAATTATGATTATGAATGAATAACAACGAAAGGAATGTATATACTTTTAACTGAGTAAGAATTAACTTACACAACACCGATGAAGAATGTCCGTCCACGAACAACGTCCTAAATGAAATGTCGGTCGCTCGAACAACCTTGAATAACACAATTACCAATAATTCGATCAATACACGCATCAAACACGATTATAACCAACTCAAACGTCGATACAACAATATCCAAACTCGTAGGTGCACTCTAACGAATACGTTGAAAATATCCTTCCCGTTGGTTACAACCAAACCCAAATTATCGAAACCAATTTCAAGTGATTAATTCAAACCAGCAAAACAATATCAATGGCATCAATAATCCAATAGGAATCCACAATTCAAGATTACAACAACATCAATCGGAAATCCCCAAATTAACCGAAGTCGACCCCAAGGGTTCTTAAAATAAATCCCCAAAATAGCCATTAAATCCGTAGGAATATATTTATCCAAGGTAGATAATCCACATCTAACATATTCCAACAACAATCCAAGCTTACACAAAGAAATCGGAACGAAAACCCCAAAAATCCGAAATTCTAGATCCAAGAGATTAATACCTTTGCTTTGATGTTTTGGAGATGATGAAGTCATGATTAATCCAACTCAAAGACTTGAAGATGATGATTGATGATTACACCTCGAAGAATACTCTCCAAATCGCTCCAAATCGCCCGGAACCGATGAGAGAATGAGAAGAAATGACAAATGTCGAAATCTGGGCTACACTATCCAATTTATAGAGATTCCAGTTTAGCGCGCGCTAGCCCCAGTTCTTAGCGTGCGCTAACGGGTGTTTTGGTAAGTCCAGTACTCACTGTCCGACAATAGTAGCGCACGCTACGTACCTTCTTGTAGCGTGCGCTACAGCTGAACACTTAGCGTGCGCTAACCCCAAAATGTTAGCGTGCGTTAACGAATTATCTGATGCCCAGTACTGGAGTCCAGAACCTTCTGTCCTCTGATCTGATCGCGGTAGCGTGCGCTACAATCAATATTTAGCATGCGTTATAATATCGATTGCGTACGCTAAAAACCACTCATAGCGTGCGCTATGAATTAATCCAATGCAGCCCAATAGCCACTGGACTCAACCTGATCCGAACTTAGCGCGCGCTATACCGACTGCATAGCGTGTGCTACTCCGGCTTACTAGCGCACGCTACTTACCATTCGTAGCGTGCGCTACTTACAACCCAACTGCAGTCCAGTGCCTTCTAGACTGCCTTCTTGAAACATACTAGCGTGCGCTAGTGTTGAGAGGTAGCGTGCGCTACCCGTACTCAATTAGTGCACGCTAAAGAGAGTACGTATCATGCGCTACTCCTCACACACAGCACACTATGAAATGACAACGATGGTAAACACCGCACGATTCTCCAATTAGATTGATGATGAATGACGATTGATACACAATACAATTACTCTGAACGATGAATATAATGATTGAATATGAGTGACAAATGATCATTAATGAGTGAAAAATACTGAGTGACAATTACTGAATGATAAATACTGAATGATAATGACTGAATTACAACCGGGTATTACACAGTGATACTAGTAGGGGGCCCAATCCTTTCAGTCATTCATATTGTTGTCATTTATTTTCCGCTGCATATTTCCAGTTGGATACTCCGTTTCGTTCAGTGTCGTATGTTTTATCTTCATATAAAATATACATGTATTCTGTATTATCTTGGGTGTGTTGTATAAAACTCCTCATCGGAGTAATTAATGATGTAATGTGGTTCGGTACTACATTTACCCTGTGTATTTCATTCATTTTCACTCGCCTGGTGGGTCCCAGTCGGGGGTCCACGGCACTGTAATATCCGCCTAGTTTGAGGTGTTACAACTATCTCTTTGATGAACAACTGGGCAATTCTCTCGGGACCCTACATATCCTTAATCTCAAGGAAATGAGCTGACTTAGTTAAGCGGTCCACAATTACCCAAATTGTATTCATGCCACGACGACTCGTCGGCAAAATCGTGATGAAATCCATTGAAATATCTTCCCACTTCCACTCTGAAATAGGGAGCGGTTTCAACATACCCGCCGGTTGTTGATGTTCTATCTTGACTTGCTGACCGGTTAAACATCTTGAAACAAATTCTACGACTTCTCGCTTCATATTACTCCACCAGTAATTTTGTTTCAAGTCTTTGTACATCTTGCTAGACGCCGGGTGAATGGAATAAGGGGTAGCATGAGCTTCTCTCAAAATCGAGTTTTTCAACTTGTCATTCGGCGGTACGCGTAACCGATTCTTAAATCGCAAAAATCCATCCTCGTGGACCACAAATCCAGGGGCTTTCCCCTGAGTCACATCATCTCAAATGCGCAACAAAAATGGGTCTGAACCCTGATTCACCTTGTACTCGCTGTAACTAGACCTCGATCTCGGATCTTAGGAATTCCGGCTGAAGCTCCTTCTGAACTGTTAAATGAGCAAGCATTTGCTCCTGAATGGACTTACGACTCAAGGCATCAGCAACCATGTTCGCCTTTCCCGGGTGGTACAGAATCTCAATATCATAATTTTTGATTAGTTCCAACAACCGCCTCTGTCGCATATTTAACTCCTTCTGAGTAAATATATACTTCAAACTCTTATGATCGGTGAATATCTGATAGGTAACACCATAAAGATAGTGGCGCCAAATCTTCAATGCGAACACCACGGCTTCTAGCTCCGGGTCGTGGGTCGGATAATTAACCTCGTAAAGTCTCAATTGCCGTGAAGCATAAGCAATAACCTTCTCGTTCTGCATTAATACACATCCAAGACTGTGTCCGGACGCGTCACTATAAACCACAAATCCTTCCATCCCTTGCGGCAAGGAAAGGACAGGTGCTGAAATCAAACGACTCTTGAGTTCCTCAAAACTCCGCTGACACGCGTCGGACCACGTGTATCTCTTATCCTTCCGCAAAAGGTTCGTCATGGGTAGAGCGATTTTAGAAAATCCTTCCATAAATCGCCGATAATAACCAGCTAATCTGAGAAAAGTTTGAATTTCCTTAACATTCTTCGGGGGTTGCCAATCTCGGATCGCCTCCGTCTTCTGAGGGTCAACATGAACTCCGTCTGATGAAATTACATGCCTGAGAAATGTCACCTCGGACATCCAGAACTCACATTTGGAAAACTTTCCATAAAGTTGCTCTCATCTCAACACGTCGAGAACCTGATGAAGGTGAATCTCGTGCTCCTCACAGTCACGAGAATAAATCAAAATGTCATCAATGAAGATAACCACAAACTGATCCAAATAGTTGATGAAAACCCGATTCATTAATTCCATGAATACCGCAGGTGCATTAGTTAACCCAAACGGCATTACCACGAACTCATAATGACCATAGCGTGTTCGAAACACCATCCTTGCGATATCCGACTCTAGAATTCGAAACGGATGATATCCAGATCTTAAGTCGATCTTGGAAAATACTGAAGCTCCCTGAAGTTGATCCAAAAGATCATCCATATGGGGTAGAGGATATTTATTCTTGATTGTAACTCTGTTCAACTCCCGATAATCCATACACAAACGAAATGAACAATCATTCTACTTGACAAATAACAGTGGTGCTCCCCACGGGGACGCACTCGGTCGGATACAACCTTTCTCGGTCAAATCCTCCAATTGATTCTTCAGTTCCTGCATTTCGGTCGGGGCCGTCCGATACGGTGCCTTCGATATTGGAGACGTACCAGGCTCCAACTCAGTCGTGAATTCCACATCTCTTTGTGGAGGCAAACTAGGTAACTCGTCTGGAATACATCGGCATATTCTCTCACTACCAGGATATCCGCCAACATTATTGATGATTTCTCAGTTTTAGTCATATAGCACCAATAACCAACACATCCCTGACTGAGTAATTTCACTGCTTTCATCAAGATGATAACTCTCCCGGAACAACTAGGATTACCTCCCTGAAATACACATTCGACCCCATCGTCTGAAATGATAGTAACCATACACTTACGAACACTAATGATGGCATCGTGACGATCCATCCAATCAATACCCAAGATGACATCATCTCTGGGTAAATCTACCATGATTAGGTCTGCTAACCAATCATGGGTAAGAAGCTGAGTCGGACAATCCTTAATCTCACGATTCCCGATAATTCTTCTACCATCAGGTAGACCAATGACATAAGGCTCACAACTAGTAGTACTACCTAGACGTAGTCTACTCAAACATGACTCGAAAAATGAATGAATGCGATGCACCAGTATCAAAAAGGATATACACAGGTTAAGATAGAATTTCAAGTGTACCTGAGATCATCCGGGCCTCCAGGTCGTCGGTCTTATTCATCTCACAAATTCGCGGCTTGCCGGCTCCCGTACCGGATGCTCCCGTTTGATAGCTTTTGGCTCCGCCTTTGTTTTCTCTTGTTGTCTTAAACGATGCAGACTGAGTGGCCTGATTATGAACAGCTGACTGCTTCGGGTCTTGAGATGACGCCGAAGTAGGTTTTGAGTCTCTTTGGCAAAAACATGCCTTATTCCCAGCAATCCCACATTTGTGGCATGTGATAGTCTGCCTCGGACACTTGGAGCTGAAATGGCCCTGTTCTTCACAGTTGAAATAGGTGATGGCCGAACTGGCCACTCGAGACTGTGATTCCGCGGGTCTGGACACCATAGGAGGTCGCTCAGAGAAAGTAGAGCCCATACGAGGCTTCTTGAAGGTTGCCTGACCGCCTTCATATTGATTACGATTCTTAGACTTCTTGCTTGCAGATGAAGGTTCCTGCTTAGCAATCTCCTTAGCAGTAAGCTCATAAGTAAGAGCTTTCTCAATGAATTCGGCCAGAGTGGTGCAATTGTGATTAAGCAACTGCATCCGCATATGAGGTTTCAGCCTCTTCCTGAAATACTTGATCTTGTCCGCCTCGGAGTGAATAATAGATGAGGCGAAAAGAAGAAGTTCCTGAAATTTCTCGGCGATGGCGAGAACATCATCCTCTGCTGAGGGGTCGGGAGTGAGTAATTCTGATAACTTGGCCTCTCTGAGTGGGGCCGGATAATACATCTCCATCATGAGAGTCTTGAATTAATTCCAAGTACATGATCCGTCGGTGGGCTTCAACGATAACCACCATGAATGAGCGCTCTTACCTAGATAGTAAGCCACAACTGAAACTATGTGCCCTTCGGGACACTCTACCATAGCAAATAACTTCTCAAAATGCTCGAGCCAGTGAACAATATCCGCCGGCTCAGATGAGCCCTCAAAAGTAGGTGGCCTTTGGCGAGAGATGTCGCCAATAATACTGCTTACACCTTTCTCTTGCCCCTGAGGTGGCGGCGGAGGAGCCTACTGATTCTGAGCTGTTAAGTTCTGCATCGTATCCATGAGGCGTTCCATCTGTGTCATCTGGGCCATCATACCCTACATAAAAGCGAGTGGATCAACCCGATCACCTTCTGATTGAGCTGTGTCCCGGGTACGACTCCATGACAGTGAATGATCATTTCTAGGTGAATGAGTGGCAGCGTCGCTGCTCGATGAATTAGCATTGTTCCTCGCGTTCACGCCTGTGTTCACACGAGCTATAGGGTTTCGGCCCGCACCACAGCCTCTTCCCCCCCGTCCTCTGCCTGCTCTCTCCATATTGAAGTAGTAAAGTCACATGATAATTATAGATCTCGTATGAATATCACATTATGATTACGTCATGAAATGATGAAAATGAGCATACGTGCTCTAACACATTGATTACATGAATGATTAACTGAGGTGACATGATTATCTGATGAAATTCTTGAAATGATTATCTTGAACAAGTTAACAAGATTAATGATACGATCCTTACGATCAACAACTGAGCAATGAAATGAATTGAGTGATTAATGAGTTAACATGATCGATATGATCAAAATGAAAATGATGATTGAGGATTGTTAACTGTTGAATGATAAATGAGTGATTCTTATTGTCAGAAATTATACCATGGCGTCGGAAATCTTACTGTTCTTTGGTCTAAAGGGCTCGGCTCTTGCACAGGTCACACGTGACGTGAAAGTCCAATGATACTAGTCTGATGAACGATGATTTCAAATGAGACATGACTCGGAAGGTAGTAGTCAAAACCACGCTCTGATACCAACTCTGTAACACCCTAAACTAGGTGACTATTACAGTGACGTGGATCCCCGACTGGAACCCACCTGGCGAATGAAAATTAATGACTTAAATAATATAATTGTAGTACCAAACCACATTATATCATCAATTATTCCGATGAGGAGTTTCAAGTACAACACACCCCAGATAAAACATAATACATGTATATTTTATATGGAGATAAAAAATACAACACTGAATAAAAATGAATATCCAAACGGAAATCTGCAGGGGAAATAGAAATGAAGAAAACATGATTGACTGAAATGGACGGGGGCCCTCTACTAGTATCACTGGGACTCCTCGCCGTCAATGTTCTCTTCCCGTGCTTTTGCCTTGCCATGACCTGAAAACAACATCCCCCAACGGGGTCAGTTACACATAATAACAATCCTCTAGAGTTGAATAAACACAATCATGATATAATTAAATTATGAAATTAAGCTGAAGAGGACCATCATAGTACGCCCGTAATGGTATGTGCAAGTGCACAAGACGAGTGTCCAGACAAACCCGTCCTTGTACCTAATTAGTCTCACGGAGGTATGTTACCGTGTGCACAGTCCATTGTGTCGGTGAACCCGAACACATGACCATCATGTGCCCGACTAAAAATTCCACACATCCCTACCCGGCCATGCAATATGAACCCATAAGGTCATATGAACAAGAATGACCATGAAGAATATTAATGAATAACAATCCGACAAAGTCAAGAATGACTCACCGAGATGAAATAATAGTGAAGTGAATGATAGCTCAATGAAATGATTGGAACTGTCGTTCCTCATGAATGAAGTGATTATTCGACAATTACAAGTCTCAATACGGTTAATACATTATGAATGAGTTATGATTATGAATGAACAACAACGAAAGGAATGAATATCCTTTTAACCGAGTAAGAATTAACTTACACAACACCGGTGAAGAATGTCCTTCCTCGAACAAACGTCCTACAATGAGATGTCAGTCGCTCGAACAACCTTGAATAACACAATTACCCACAATCCGTTCAATATACGTATCGAGCACGATTATAACTAACTCAAAACGTCGACATGACAAAACCAAGTTCATTGGGGCATTATAACAAACACGTTGTAAACAATCTTCGATTGTTTACAATAACCCTCCATTATATCCATACCAAACCTCAAAGGAGTGATTCAATCCATCAAAACATCTTCAACACACTCAATAATCCAAAATGAATACACAATTCGAGATTACATCGACATCTAATCGAAAACCCCCAAATCCAAATCAGTATTCAAAGTGTTCTTGAATAATCCCAAGATGTTGAAGAATTTAACTTTGAAGATCCAAACACTTCGATCCGGTAAATACGTGTTAAATCAACTATCCAAGCTTCACAAACGAACGAAGATGATGAAATCCGAACACACAAGTGTTTGATGATGAAAAATCTCTCCCACAAACCCTCTCTCTCGGAACCAAGATGAAGAAGTTGTGAAAATGAGAAAAACCCGTCGGTCCACTTATATAGGACACAGGGATGCACGACTAAAACTGCACGATCAAGTGTCCGTGCGTCCGGTCGTGCGTGAAGATTCTGCTGGCAACTACTCTATCGCACGAGCGCCACGCAATTGCAGTAACTCGTGCGGCCTGCTCGTGCGGCCCTGACTCAAATGCTGGGCCTCCTGCCCAGTCCATCCGCAACACACGATCACCATGCCCGAGCAGTTGCTCGTGTGGCCTGCTCGTGTAGCCCTGCTCGACATGCAGTTCAGCCTATAACGATGCACCGAGTACAAAAAATCACAGAATTCGAGAAGTACAGGGGCAAAAGCACGAGTATTACAAATATTACGCCGAACGGTGAACACAATTGAATGAGTGTGAATGATGAGTGATTATTAATGAGTGAAAATTACTGAGTGATAATTACCGACTGATAATTACTGAATGATAATGACTGAATTACAATAGGAAATTACAAGTGACCAAAGAACATTAATGAATAACAATCCGACAAGGGTCAAGAATGACTCACCGAGATGAGATAATAATGAAATCAATGGTGGCTCATTGGAATGATTGGAACCGTCGTTCCTCGTGAATTGAATGATTGGTTTAATAATTACAAGTCTCAACATGATTATGACACTTTGAATGAATTATGATTATGAATGCACAACAACGAAATGAATGAGTATCCTTTTAACCGAGTAAGAGTGAACTTACACAACACCGGTGAAGAATGTCCTTCCTCGAACAAACGTCCTAAAATGAGATGTTGCACTAGTAGAATAAACGTCAAAGACTTCGGTACGTCTCACTTCGGTAATGTATATTAGCGAAGTAAAAACAAACAACAACTTCGCTTTTCAATTTACTGAAGTAAAAAACCCACATAGACTTCACTAAATGGTACCAAACAAAAAAGCAGGAGCTAGTTAGAAAATTTAAGTTACAAAGACTTCGCTAATTTGATAATTACTGAAGTAAAAAGTGTGAAATTTTATTTTTTACCAAAAAATTTTTACAATAGCGAAGTGTATGTTTTGAGACCGGGAATTAATATTTTGATGTTCAATTTTTTTTCATTTAGGCTCCAAAAAATACTTAGCAAATATTGGTTTCCACCATTCCTCCCTCAAATTTTTTACTCCAATTTCCATGATAAAAAATTACTAAAACAAACAATTTTATCCAAAACATTACCAAAATAACAACAAGAAAGAATTGAATTGTTTTTTATTAAAAATATTTAGAGTTCAAGAAGGCATTGGACCGAATAAAAATATTAATCGGTCAAAACCCTGCAAAATCAGTTGTTCCCATTTCTCTTTCTCTCTCCTGCATCTCCCACCTCTCCCCATTTTCAACCCTAACCCCGACGCCCAATATCCTCTACCTTATTTCCCAACCCTCCCTCGCCCTCTTCCTTTCTCTAAAAAGAGAAATCCTCTCTCTAGTCTCCATCTCTCTAAGAAAATATCAGAATACCTCATCCCAAATCTGAATGGCATCCCACGCGAGGAGAACGTGTACAGGAGCGCAACCTTTTCTCTGTCGCCTACAAGAACGTCATCAGCGCCCGCCGCGCTTCCTGGAGGATCATATCCTCGATCGAGCAGAAGGAGGAGAGCCGCGGCAACGAGAGCCACATGTCCGCCATCAAAGCCTACAGATCCAAGATTAAATCTGAACTCTCCAACATCTGTGATAGAATTCTCAGGCTACTCGACTCCATTGAAGAAAATGATATGTATGTGTCTTGTCATACCAATTTTTGTTACTTTATTTAGCGTGATATTAGTATTACTTATAATTAGTTACAATTTTACACAGTTAACTTTTTCAAGGATGTTGGTGAGGTTGTTGATGTCCTTTTTGCTGGTTATGGACACGTTGAATTCACCACCCCTGATGCAGACCAAAAAGTATAATCATTGTTTAGTTTTATTTCCAATAAATTTTTGTTGAACACGATAAAGACCTAATTATTTAGTAATTTATTTTCAGACCCTTGAACTCAATGGATCAAATTTGCTTGGTCGTGATGTGAAAATTGATTTAGCAAAGGAAATAGGGGAAATAGGTTCATACACTCTGGCGGGTATGAACTTTAAACTCGTTTATGTATTTTTGCACTTTGTTTATATATTTAAGAGTTCGACTTTTAATTGATGCATCACTTGTTCTGTATATTTAGCAATGACAGTCTTACCAAAAGAGTAAGTTCTTTATACCAACACTCTGTAGTTATGCATAAATTATTTATAAATTTGCTAACAAATTATACCTTGGTGGTACCTTGCGTGACTTATGGCTACTCTCGAGGGACACTTTGGGGAGTGGGGTGAGATTGTAAAACTTAGTATCCCTAAAGATTATGAATCGGTGGTCCAAAAGGGTAAGGTTTATTTGTAATAACGAGTTACATCATATATTTGTTCTTCAAGCTTTTGAGGCTTACATCTCGATGCTTTATTATTGCAATATTTTGAAAAAGTAGAATTTTTATTTTTGTTTTAGGTTGTCGCCAATATTACAGAGCCACGTTTGAAATATTACAAAGCTCACGAGTATTACTTTATATTTAAGTTGTAATTTAAGCGTGTCGGATGTTTGTCATTGCGATTAAACATGCTATGTTGCATCTGTGACTAGCCCTATATGAGAAAAACTTCTGGTCTTGGTAATTTCTGGTATGGAATTGAAAGACCTCCAGGGTGAGATAAAAGGAATATAAATTAAAAGGATTGAGGTGACATATTGCGTTTGTGTTCTTTTTTGAACTTGTGTTGACTAAAGCACATTAGTTTATTTAATGTACTGTTGTTAATGTTGTGCTTTTCTATTTAGGCTAGCTTAAAGAAACATGAACGTGATTTTTGAGGAGCTTCTTGAAGTGGATTTTCTTGTACGGACACCTGGATAGGTTTTCGTATACGATAAATGTCCTTTTCACATATGGAGCCATTATTATGAAAATGGTGAACTCTCTAATTTCCGAAAGGACAAGCTTGCTGGCAATAGGAATGGAATTGCCTTCTGGTAAATCTTAAGATTTTTCCTTTTTAAAAGTAAGTCAACAACGGTGGTAAGTTTGATTCTCTTGGTTACAAGTATGATGGGAATGAAACTATCGGTCATCGATTATACAAGGAATTTCAGTTCTTTGAAAATGAGGGTGTCAAAGGCAAGTCTTGTGCCACCAATCATTCTAAATGGGAGACCCTCGCCACAAATTTTGAAGAATTCAAAAAATTGTGGTATGTATACATGTTTTGTTACTCAAGTTCCTCACTGGTAGATTGCACCGAATTCATTCTCTGCTTTTTTGGATGGTAGAATACATTTTCATCTGGTGGAGTTCAATGGGAGGTTGCAGTCGGTAAGTCTCTTGAAACTAATGTTATTCCTGTTCTTGAAAGGCAACGGAAGGTCAGTAATTCGAGTTCTTTCATGACTATACCTTTTCTTCTCTCTCAGTAAAAAAGAAAATTGTTGGCTTCAATTGATGGCAAAGTTTCTATATTACTGCCTTTGACAGAAAATACAGAAGGCACAGCGTCGACAGCAAAGAGAACATATGCTCCTGGATGGTTTCCAAAATTCTCGATTAACTCGAACTTGCCGTAATCAAAAGCATATCGATTACAGATTTGCTATAGTGATTTTTTATATTCGAAGCCGTTTCACTAATTATCTCTACATTGCAGGGTATCAGATACATTACACAAAAAGGGTAAAAACTTCCAAAAGATGCTTGTGAATACACGTTCCTCTGATTTCCTAGTGAATTATCGATATATACAAAAAAGAAAAAAAGATACTAGATAATCACCTATGTCATATCAGACAAGAACATAGTAGGATTAATGATTTGTGCTTATGTTGTTATGAATCAACCAAGTTTCCTTAACCCGCTGTCTGAAAAAATGTCTAGTATTAAATTGCAAACACATGTACTTCATTTAGAGAGTTCACCCTTGCCATAATCTTGAGGAGCGTTTGATATTGTCCTTTTCACATATGGAGCCATTATTATGAGTTTCTTTCATTTATATCTTGAGTCAATTGATCTACTCACCTTTCGTATGTTAGGATGAATGTTGACTAAGTGAAATTTCTTGTTGACAATATCAAAAGCATTGATTGGAAGTTGGCTTTTCAGAAACTATGATCTTCGTGATTGTGTGCGCATTATGAGCTTATGAACCTTTGGAGTACGAAACACTCTCAGGAATATTTTATACCGAACTTGGGAGTTTCATTTACTTTTCTCGGCTGAATCTTTGTGGTGCTTAATTGAAGTTCTTATTCTTTCCACTCACTTGAGTTTTTTTATCACAGCTGTGGGGGCTGCCACTTTGTTGACCTCCAGAAGCAGGTTTGACCGAGGGGGATGCCACTTTGTTTTTGTTTACACGGGCTATATTAGCTCTTTGGGCAAAGATTTTGAAATAATAGTTTTTTTGGGGGGTTTTCCTTTACATATTTGATTGATTGTGTGGTTTGTGCATTGGGTAGCTTGGTTGACATGTTTCTTTCACCGTTTACACGCGCATCTGTTAATGTGTCAGGTGGCTGTCCTTTTAAAGGAATGTCGAGTTTTTTTTTTTTGCATGATTTAGTTATATTTTGGGGGTTTGAATTTGAAAAAAAAAATCATTTCTTTTATGGTCAGCTTCTCTATTTTCTCCTATTACGTACCAACTGTTTTTCTTATTCTTCTGCTCATAATAAGCATCTTTCAATTAGTGTGATCCTTGTTGCTCCTTAGGTATCAATATTTGATAAGTAATCTTTGATATTATTACCGTCGTTGTGTTTGTCCTTTTTGTTTGTTGCATCACTTACTGGGCTGTGTATTCAGATTGTCTGAACCTTCTTTCTGTAAACGCCCATCCCCTCCCCACTTCCTAATCATTCATTGTGATGGAAGAAGTGATTCTGAAGTCCATCTCTAATGCTTGTGTCTTCTTTCCTTGTGGCAGGCGGGCAGACTAGTATCAGGTAACTTTATTTGATTCTCCCGTTATAACACATCATGTAATTTTAATTCTGTCATCCTTTTATATTATATAGTATGTTTTGGTACTGAAAATTTGTGATGTTGATGCATCTTTTATGAATGTACTTAATCTATTTTTTTTTTGTTTCAATGTGATTTGCTCAGTATCCTGGTTCATAAAGACCAATACTACACTCAGGTGCAGTATGATGAAGTCAGGAACGAGTGGAGCAAGTTCGTCTACACGTTTGTCGATGGTGCTTAGGCTGGCTTCATTGTCAGGAAGTTCTTTGTCTAGATTCAAATCAGTACTATATGTGTATGGTCTTGGTTGCAACACTACTGGTACTCTGGTGCATATCTGTTGGTATAGTTAGATCAGAACATGTCGTTTGATCGGGTAAATATGGTGAATGTTTTGTTAATGTGCATCCATTAGCTAGACCTATGCATGTGTCTCGTAGACATTGTGGAAGTTTATTTGATGTTGGCATATTATAGTTATGCCCAATGCAAACTTGTGAATCACGCGAATCTGAATATTTGGCATTTTTGTACGACAGTCCGCCGTTTATATATGAAATTGTGGTTTATTACTATTATCAATGCTTATGATCTTGTGTTATTGAATTGGGATCTTGTGATTTGAGTTTGTTGGATTTTTAATGAGGTTGATTTATGTATTTGAGGTTGTGTTGTTGAGATCTTGTGAATTGAGGTTTTTTATTGGATGGATCATGTTTTTGTACAACAGGGATTCTATATTTACAAATTGAAAAGAAATATGCAATGTGGTTATTTACTTCGGATAAAAAACGAAGTCAGAGATATATAATTAGCGACACAAAATAGAATAAGAGAAGTAAAAAGGAGTGTAATGCTTCGGCTAAACAAATAAAAGTGAAGTAAATGTGGTATCTTTAACTTCGTTACCTATTAATAAGCGAAGTCGATAACATTATTTCACTTCATCTATATATATTTTACTGAAGCGAATAGGAAATATACACTTCAGCGATTATAAAATAAGTGAAGTGGAAGGACCTTTTTTACTTCGCAAACCCCCATATTCGGGTTCTAAAAACCGAGATAGACTTCGGTTATTACGATATTAGACTTCGTCTAATAAGCAAAGTCTAAAGTATACCTTTAACTACACGAACATAGACTTCGGTAATTATAACATTTTTACTTCGGATATTATCCGAAGTCTTTGACGTTTATTCTTATAGTGTTGGTCGCTCGAACAACCTTGAATAACACAATTACCCACAATCCTTTCAATATACGTAACAAGCACGATTATAACAAACTCAAAACGTCGATATGACAAATCCAAGTTCATTGGGGCATTATAACAAACACGTTGTAACAAATCTCCGATTGTTTACAACCAATCTTCAATTATACCGATACCAAATTTCTAAGTAATGATACAATCCAACAAAAACATCTTCAATACAATCAATAATCCAATATGAATAGCCAATTCGAGATTTCAACAACCTCTAATCAAAAACCCCGAAATCAAAATCAATATTCAAAGTGTTCTTGAATAATCCTTCAATAATCCAATGAATATTCATACAAACTCATAATCATATGTATATCTCTTCATCCAACATGATTATAACATCCAAAACATCATATCTCAACACAAAATCGAAATCTAAGATGTTGAAGAATTTACCTTTGAAGATCCAAACGCTTTGATCCGGTGAATTCGTGTTAAATCGACTATCCAAGCTTCCCAATCCAAGATATATGCTAAGAACACTCCTACCCAAGTGATGTGATGAAGAAAACCTCTCCCAAGAACTTCTCTCTCGGAACTCAAGTGAAGGAATGAGAAAAATGAGCTCAAAAACCCGTCCAGGTAATTAAGTACTGCCGACTGTTACGGCCGTAACTCGGCCTGCTTACGGCCATAACATCTCGAAGTCAATGGCCTTACGGTCGTGACCAGCCACATCGTATGGGCGTAACCCGGTTTCGTCGAAATTTTGCCAACAGACTTATGGTCGTAACCGCACCTGCCTTACGGGCGTAACTCGACACATATGTCCGTACTCGGCAAAATCTTACGGGCATATGAGGCCTTCATCAAAAACTGACCGGACACCCTGCTCGGTCTTACGGCCGTAACCGGACAAGTCTTACGGCCGTACCTGCCTCAACTTACGGCCGTATGCCGCAACCCCTACGGCCGTATATCCTCTTCGTCCGACATGTCCTGAAAACAACGAATGTATGTTACGGTCGTGATGCAAGCATGTTACGGTCGCAACTCGCTGCTGGACGCCAACGAAACGACAAATCCGTCTACTCGACACACATCGCTGAATGATCCGACATACCATACTTGTATGAATATAATTAAGTCCAATAACATGCGATAGATGATACTTCCAACACAAGACTACCAATCACGATGATTATGACAATACTCTCGTCTCGATTCTCAAACAGAGATGAATTATGATCGGTAATTGATACATGGCTAAAAATACGCCAACGATGAATACAATGAATGAACATGAATGATGAATGATTATTAATGAGTGAAAATTACTGAGTGACAAATCACTGAATGATAATGAATGAATTTACAATCGGGTATTACATACTCCCCCCCTTAAAAAGAATTTCGTCCTTGAAACTAAGGGTCAAACAACTCGGGATAACTCTTCCGCATACTATCCTCGGTTTCCCAAGTAGCCTCGTCGACTCCGTGTCTAGACCACTGAATTTTAACCAAAGGAATCATCTTGTTCCTCAACTGTTTGATTTGCCGCTCTAAGATTCGTATAGGACGCTCCTCATATGAATGATCATCCGCGATCTCGATTTCATCAAACTGAAGTATGTGACTCGGGTCGGTGACATACTTGCTCATCTGATAGACGTGAAACACATTATGAATTCGGCTCAACGCCGTAGGTAAAGCCAATCGATAAATCAGACTGCCTACTCGATCTAAAATCTCAAACGGTCTAATGAATCTCGGACTCAACTTTCCCCGCTTCCCGAAATGAAAGATACCTCGACTCGGGGATACCTTGACCAAAATGTGGTCACCTACCTCAAACTCTAATGGTCGAAGACGATTATCTGCATATGATTTCTGTCGACTCTGAGCGGTCAACAAACGACTCCTGATTAAATCTACCTTCTTGTGGGCGGATATAAGCATATCGGGCTCGGTGCCGATTAATTCTGATAAGTCATCCCAACATAAGGGAGATCGACAACGACGACCGTACAAGGCCTCATAAGGTGCCATCTTAATCGAAGCATGACAACTATTATTATACGTGAACTCGATCAACGGTAGTTGGGCTTCCCAATCATCTTTCCAATCGAGGACACATGCCCTCAACATGTCCTCCAATGTCTGGATAGTTCACTCTGATCGTCCGTCGGACTGAGCATGAAAAGCTATGCTAAAATTAAGTTGAGTTCCCATGGCACGATGAACTGATTTCCAAAAATGTGACACGAATCGCCCGTCACGATCAGAAACGATACTCTTAGGATTATCGTGCAGTCTCACTATCTCTTTGATGAACAATTGGGCAAGTCGCTCAGGACCCCATGTATCCTTAATCTCAAGGAAATGAGCTGACTTAGTTAAGCGATCCACAACTACCCAAATTTATTCATGCCACGATGACTCGTCGACAAACTTGTGATGAAGTCCATAAAAATATCTTCCCACTTCCACTCTGGAATAGGGAGCGGTTTCAGCATACCCGCTGGTCGCTGATGTTCTATCTTGACTTGCTCATAGGTTAAACATCTTGAAACAAATTCTGCGACTTCTCGCTTCATATTACTCCATCAATAATTCTGTTTCAAGTACTTGTACATCTTGCTAGACCCCAAATGAATGGAACAAGGGGTAGCATGAGCTTCTCTCAAAATCGATTTTTTCAACTCATCATTTGCCGGTACGCATAACCGATTCTTAAATCGCAAAAGTCCATCCTCGTGGACCACAAATCCAGGGGCTTTCCCCTGAGCCACATCCTCTCGAATGCGCAACAAAAATGGGTCTGAACCGTGATTCACTCTGATTGCCTCCTCAAGTGGCGATGAGCACTCTAACATGCAAAGCTGCCCTTGCACTCGCTGTAACCAGACCTCGATCTCGGGTCTAAGGAATTCCTACTGAATCTCCTTCTGAACTGTTAAACGAGCAAGTATTTGCTCCTGAACAGACTTACGACTCAAGGTATCGGCGACCACGTTTGCCTTGCCCGGGTGGTACAGGATCTCAATATCATAATCTTTGATTAGTTCCAACCACTGCCTCTGTCGCATATTTAACTCCTTCTGAGTAAATATATACTTTAAACTCTTATGGTCGGTGAAAATCTGACAAGTGACGCCATAAAGATAATGATGCCAAATATTCAACGCGAATACCACGACCGCTAGCTCTAGATCGTGGGTCGTATAGTTGACCTCGTAAGGTCTCAGTTGCCGTGAATCATAGGCAATAACCTTCCCATTCTGCATTAGTACACATCCGAGACCGTGTCCGGACGCATCACTATAAACCACGAATCCTTCCGTCCCTTGCGGTAAAGAAAGGACAGGTGCTGAAATTAACCGGCTCTTGAGTTCCTCAAAACTCCACTGACACGCATCGGACCACGTGTATTTCTTATCCTTCCGCAAAAGGTTCGTCATAGATTGAGCAATTTTAGAAAATCCTTCCACAAACCTCCGATAATAGCCTCATAATCCGAGAAAGCTTCAGATTTCCTAAAACATTCTTCGGAGGTTGCTAATCTCGGATAGCCTCCATCTTATGAGGGTCGACACGTACTCCATCTGATGAAATCACATGTTCGAGAACCGTCACTTCGGACATCCAGAACTCACATTTGAAAAACTTCCCATAAAGTTGTTCTCCTCTCAACACTTCGAGAACCTGATGAAGGTGAAATTCGTGCTCCTCCCGGTCACGAGAATAAATCAAAATGTCATCAATGAAGATAACCACGAACTAATCCAAATAGTTAACGAAAACTCGATTCATTAGTTTCATGAATACCACAGGTGCATTAGTTAACCCAAACGGCATTACCACAAATTCATAATGACCATAGCGTGTTCGAAACGCCGTTCTAGCGATATCCGACTCTCGAATTTGCAACTGATGATATCCAGATCTTAAATCGACCTTGGAAAATACGGAAACTCCCTAAAGTTGATCTAAGAGATCATTGATACAGGGTAGAGAATATTTATTCTTGATCGTCACCCTATTCAACTCCCGATAATCGATACACAGACGAAATGAACCGTCCTTCTTCTTGACAAATAACACTGGTGCTCCCCACGGGGACGCACTAGGTCGAATATAACCTTGCTCGGACAATTCCTCCAGTAGATTCTTCAACTCCTGCATTTCGTTTGGGGCCATCTGATACGGTGCCTTCGATATTGGAGACGTACGAGGCTCCAACTCAATCGTGAATGTAATATCCGCAATTTTCGATTTTTGGTAAATTTCTTTTTTCGGTCGGAGTCCGTTTTGACGACTCGCTCATCACCGTTTCGTTATTCTGAGAATGATTAATTCTACACTTTTTGACATCCGAGTTCGTTTCGGTGTCGTTTTGTTGAGTTCCGTGCTTTTTAGCGACTTTTCCGCGCTTGAGTTCGATTCTTGCGAATCTCATTCGAAACTGCTGTTTCGAGTTTCTCGTAAGTCCGTTTAACTTTGTTAGACGTGTTGTGAACTTCGGTTTGGTTATTCGATCACGTATCGTGATTTCCGGGCGTTTTGGGCCATTTTGTAATTTCTTGAAAGTTACGGGTATCCGTATCTGTAATTGTTGTCTCGACCCGTTTCTTGGTCACGTATGATTAATTATGGTATTATGTTTTCATTTCGGGTCGTTGATGTCGTCCGCGAACTTTTCGTCGTGTTCGTTCCGTGCGTTTTTGGAAATCGGTCGCCGAGCCACAGCGGTTGCGGGGATCGCCGGACGGTTGCGTGTCGCCGGACGATTGCGGGCACCGGCCGGACGGGTGCGCGAACCGCGTAAGCGCGCTTCTGGCCGGAAAGGCTGCGCGCTAACCGGCAGTGTAGCGCCTTCTCGGATGGCCTAACGCCGCTAGCGGGCACAGGCGATGGAGTCTCGGGGGTTGGAATCGGTCATGCTCGGCGGGTAGCGCACGCCATCTTGTCGGGCCAGCGTGCGCTACGGCCGGGTAGCGCACGCCACGGCCGGAAGAGGCTGCGCATGTTACTGGCCGAGTCGGTAGGGCGGTGAGGCCATCGGATCGCGGCACAGGCCGATAGCGCACGCTAGCTCGGCGACTAGCGCGCGCTAGTCCGGCCCAGTATAAATGTGGCTGAGCAGTCACATTTCACTTCGTTTTTCACTTCCTTCCTTCTCCGTCCGCGGGTGGCGATTCATGGGTCACGAAGCCATGTTGTTTAACAACAAATCCATGAAGTTCTTGAGGTCATAACATCAATCAATCGTCCGTTATCATCCTTTGATCCAAATAATCAAGGTAATCTTCCTTAGAACCCTAATTTCGTGAATTTGGGGATTTTTGCATTTTCGTCCGATTCGTTCCGTGTTGTTGATTAATTCATAATGGGTATGATTAATCTTGGTAGTATTCTTGTGTTTAACATCATTTAATCCATTGTTCTTCGTCGAATCGAAGTATATTTCTTGATTTCCTTCGAATTGACTTTTTGGGGGATTTGTCCCCGATCTCGTTTTTCATCCATTTTCGATGGATCGATTATGGTTAAATGATGTTGTTAACATATTCTATGGATTGTATATCCATATTTCAACTTGGAATTCCGTTTTCGGGTTTTGACGGGACGAATCGTGTTCTTGGCCGTTTTGGGGGAAATCCTTGAACCTTCGTCATTTGTTCTTTGAATTCAGCGGCTTTGGGTCGTACTTTGGAATTCATTTTCGTTGTTATTGTTTTCGTTCGTAGTTCATTGTTGTGGATTGTCGTTCGGTGGAGTCGGCGAGTTCGTAGTCGGTTCGTGTCAACCTACTTCGGCCGATTCTCCGCGTTGTGGTTATTCGAGGCAAGTACCTTGCCCATACTTTTCTTATTTTATGGATATGATGATCGGTGATCGTCTTGGTGTGTTCGTTTGGTTGTTTGAAATGAAGTTTCAAAAGATTTCGGTTTGGCCTCGTTAAAGGCTTTCTTTCAAATGGTGTGTGTGTTTTCTGAATGGTGTGTTTTGGGGATTGATTATGATTTGGTTATTTTGAACGTTGAAGAATTTGATGATGATACTCCTATTGTTTAAAGTTATGGAATCGTGTATTCCGTATTAATCTTGTTATTGCGTTTTTGAAGAGTTGATAATGGTGTCGAGTTAGAGGCCATCTCTAGTAAGTATTCTTGATGAACTTACATTCTTAGCATATTAGTATTGCATGAGTAACGTGTGTGTGTATGCTCAATATGGGTTAGATCCGACGGGGTCTCGGTAGGGTTCCACGGAGGGGTGGATCCGCGAGCTTGCTTTTAACCACTATGGATTAGATCCGACGGGGTCTAGGTAGGGGTCCACGGAGGGGTGGATCCACGGTTAATTGTGGTGCATTTTACAAATGTGATTTGATTATGGCATTTCCGGAAATGAGTGCTTTTGAACGGTTTTCATTTGCATGCATTGACTAAGTGTGTAAGAGGTAAGTTGTTCGTTTGGCTTACTTGGCTAGGATGGCACTAGAGTATTTTGTTGTTTGTTTTAAATCTTTTATTTGTGGATTTTGATGTTGGGATACGAACCTTGTGGTCGTTCTTGTGTACTGTGAGTTGATGAGATTTGGGGCTAAAATCCCAATGGTTTTATAAAAGTCGTTTTACGGATTTGGGGCTAAAATCCCAACGGTTTGGTAAATGTCATTTTTCGGAAAATAAATCCTTGGGGCGGTGACCCCTTTTGTCTTTTGGATTTTGAAAAGTAGGATTTGATAATCCTAAATTGTTTTCTATTAAAACTCTCGATGGCATTCTAAACCGTTTTATAAATTACTTCCATTGATTTATGATATTCCGATTTTGAAATGTTTTCTCAAACCCTTGCCTCGGGAAGTACTTTTCGTTTCGTTTGGATCTTTGAGGATCCTTGGTTATTGTTATTCGTGGAATGTGAATGGTATGGATCGTATTTGCACTTTGTTCTTGCACTAGCAAAACAGTGGAGTTTTGCTAACCCCCGAGTATTCGGGGGGTGGATGTCTGTTTTTGCATTCAGGTTTTGGAGCATAACACAGGTTTGGCACGAAGGATGATGAAAGATGATCGATACTAATCACATGAGGAACCGTACATCGTGTGTTGGTTCAGTTGTACTTTATTTTCCGCTGCTATATTATTCCCGTTGTACGGGTGTGGTTGTATTTTGTCCCCTGCGTGGGCATGAGTTGTATTTGAGTTGTATGTAATTGTGGAAAGACCAAATCGGTCTACTGAGTCATTTTAGCCTGAAAGGCATGGTTGAGTTGGTATATGTCGTTACCAGCCTGGTAGATCCTTGAGGAAAGGTTCTACGGCGTGTAATATCCCTGAGCGGATTGGGGGTGTTACATAAATGGTATCAGAGCTTAGGTTGAGGAAACCTAGGCTGTCGGGTCAAGTCGTGTTGTTTGAGTCTTGTTTCATCGGATTTTATCTGACTGAGTCGTGTCGCGACGCGTCGTTTGAGTTTGTTGGTCGTGATTAGTATCGTGGGGCGATCATCATCTTCGTGCGACCTGTGGAAGTAAGTCTCCCTTCTTTGTGTTGTGCCTCGTGTGACACGAGCTATTTTTATGATTATTTGTTAAGTGGTGGAATCCTTATGTGGATTTTGATTTCAAGATATATATTTAGTCGACTCTCGTATTTGATTTATACGAGGAGTGTCGTCGTTTGTGATGTCTTTTTATTGTTATTTTTGTCCGTGGCTGATGATTTTCGAATCGATTTGCACGTTTTACAAGTTCTATTGTGGAAGCTTTGTGCTTATACGCGTTCGACTTGTTCACTAGTCAGTGCGGGAGGGTATTTTATCAGTGGTTTTGTTCTGAATGTGGTATTTTATCGTTTATTTCCGTTTAAAGACATGTATTGTCTTGATTTTAAACTTTTTGATGCGTGTGCTAGGAGTTGTTTTAGTGAACGTCGATATGTGTGAGTTTTGGGCATTCGGGCCTATTGGATTTTTGAAAACCTTGAGTATCTTGGAAAAATAAATTTCGAGACATACTTTTCAAATGATTTATTTTCTTGTGGTACATCCAAGGTGCCATAATATATTTCAAAAATTTTCTACTTCGAGGACCAAAATGCTTTGAGATATTTTCAATGTTTTAGAAACACTTTTATTTAGACCCGAGGGTCGAATATTCTGAAAGTTTTCACTAAGAGAAAGTATCTTCATTCTTATCAAATGCGAAATGGTTCTCCAATGTCTCGATAACGATGTTTCACGTTTGTACTTTTTGAAAGATGATACTCAAGATCAATCGGTGTTCTTCTAAATTATTTTTAAAATGAGGTTTCCGTTTTTAAAACCTATCCATTCCCGTTTGAGGGCTGGGTATGTATGTGTAACACCCCAAATGGCGGTTATTACAGTGCCGTGAATCCCACACTGGGACCCACCAGGCGATATCCAAAACAGGTTAAATAAATATTATTTGTGATACCGAATCACAACGAAAAGTCATTCCTCCGATTAGGAGTTTATTAAAATGTGGCCAACGGCCTTACAACACACAGGATCCGAAAAGAAAAAGTATAAACCATATGGAGATGGAAAATACTTCAAATGTCAAATACAACCAGAAGTAATTTAAACGGAATAGGAAATAATACAACACGGTTTAACATAACCGGACAACAAAGATGAGGGGCCCCCGAACTAGTATCCTCCGAATCCTTCGCCGTCGACATGCTCTTCCCGTGCCTTGCCCTTGCCTCGACCTAAAATACAATACAAGTATTTCGCCCAACACAGGGTCAGATATACATGATAATCAATTCTTCTGACATATATAATTCACATATATAGATTTCAAAGAAAACATTCCGACTATCAATCATACCCCTCGGGCGTATGAAACGATCAGTCACAAACATCCAATACTATGGACGATTTTCGGTATGGCTCAAAGATGGACATCACAGTACGCCCGATCCGGAAATGTGTCCGTGCACATGTCCGCCCCGTATATGGAATCCGAATACGTCGGACAATGTACCTAATTAGCCTCACGAAACTACGTCCGTGTGCATACCCAACGCGGAATAATATCCGCCGATGACTATATGTTCCTGGCTAAAAATCCTACACAGAAACCAATCTAACGCAGATATGATTCCGGATATGTCACGATACAACATGACAACGAATTCAACAAATCACATATCCGATTAAGGATCAAGAAAAACTCACCAAGTGAAAATAAGGCCAACGAGATCAATGATTCAAAAGCGACGTACTTGGGAATGCATCCCATGAAGAAGACAGAATAACGTCAAGGACGAATATCAAATCACGACAAACATTTCATGAACAATTCATACATATGAAAGATATAACCATCAAGAATCTAATCATCATTATAACCAAGCAAGATAACTAGCCTCAAATCCGTAAGTGAAAGATAGTCCTTCTCCAAATGATCAAACGGACGGTATCCTCAGTTAAACACTCAATCGAACGAGCAACCTTGAATGAAACGTAATTCATTCAATAATATATTCACATAATATTAATATCAATTCGTAGGAAACGACGCCCGCAACCTACTCGAACAATTCACCCCCCCCGTGAAGAATACCTTAATGATTAATGAAAGGTTTCCAAAACAACTAATTCATCTTCCAAAATCCGATTATCATACCAAAAGTGTCTTGAAATTCTCTTGTTATTCCATGAACAATAACATATTCAATTTGCCAATAATATTGGTTTAAATCAAATTCTCATGTTCTTCAACATCTCTTATTACAAAAAGGATAGTCATAAAGAATTTGATACTCAATCTACCATGATAGTATCATTCATAACCAGCACCATCTACTTAAGAACACAATCTACTTAGCATGATGATGAACCACACTCTAAGTTATCAACACAATAGATTGATGAAAAGTTATTGTTATAAGATCCTTATCATTCTTCAAAGATTTGTGGCCCGAACAAACATGATCTGTTAAAGCTTCTAAGGTTTCGGACTAGATCATCTAATCTCATATTTAACATCATCAAGTTCTTCTCAAGGTAAATAAATACTTAAAATGGGGGTTTAATCACTTTAAGGTATTAAGTTCTTGATTAAATCCAGCTATGCGAAACTAACCGATCCATCAAAGTTCTACTGAGCTAAATTCGTCCAGAAGTTGAGTAATGACAGCTACAAACATGATTAAAATCACTATATCATCAAGAACACCTCCAACAAACCTTTATTTAACATGTTCATCAAAAGTGCTTAAGGAGTTTAATTATAACCATGTTTTACTTGCTTAATGTACTCTAGGTGAAGTATATTTCGTCATCAATAATCAATATAAGAAAATAATGCAGAGGAGAAAACACACCAACCTCCAGAAATGAAGAATAACTTCAATGATATGAGAGAATATATCCCAAGCTTGAAAACAACTCCAAGGCTCCAAGAAAATGAGCTCCACTCCGAGATTCAAGGCTTAGAAATAAGTGGGTGAAGGTTTATAACGTTTTTAGAGTGCAGAGGGATGATATGCGAAGAGAGAAATTCGGTTTGGTTCGTGGAGAAATGAAAAACAGGCTGGTCCTATAAATAGACTGTGCAGACTTAGCGCACGCTATCAGGACAGTTTAGCATACGCTAAGGCCCTTACGTACGCTATCCGAACGATATTACGTACGTAAACGGCTTTTAGGGGCTACTGTCTTGAATTATTGCAGGCCGTTAGCGCACGCTAATGAAGAATGGGTTAGCGCACGCTAGCAAAAGTAGATTCTCACCGACATGACTCGGACATAGATCGCATGCATGCTACCGGTTAAAAGGCTCACGTGTTGAAGTCAATCTGTCGATTCCTTCTTAGCGTACGCAACCGAGGAAAACCTTACGCACGCTAATACACGGGATTAGCGACGCTACTCTTACGTGTAACGTGCGCTACAACAATAGAAAAATTCCAAAATACAACTCTCTAATTAACATCGAATCATCATATTTGAAATGAACTAACAATGATATGATATTCAAATCTATAATACCTCAACATAATACTAAATGCAACGATTTCGATAATCGATTATCCGAATAATACAACGACAGTAAAAATGAAAAATTACAATGGATATTACATACTCCCCTTAAAAAGAGTTTCGTCCCCGAAACTTAAGGGGTAAATAACTCGGGGTATCTTGCTCGCATACTATCCTCGGTCTCCCACGTAGCCTCCTCGACTCCGTGTCTTGACCACCGAACTTTCGGCAAGGGAATCGTCTTGTTCCGCAATTGCTTGATTCTCCTCTCGAGTATCTCATGCAGACGCTCCTCGCACGAATGATCCTCTGCTAAATCAATGTCTTGAATTGAAGTACGTGGCTCGGATCGGCAACATATTTCCTCGGTGAGAGACATGAAACACGTTGTGAATCTTACTCAAGGTCGGTGGCGGGGCTAGTCGATAGGCCGATCACCTACACGCTCCTAACCTCAAACGGCCTAATATACCTTGGGCTCAGCTTGCCCCTTTTCCCGAAACGAAAAACACCTCGAGTAGGAGACACCTTCATTAACACATGATCACCAACCTCGAACTCAAGCGGTCTTCGACGATGGTCAGCATAAGACTTCTGTCTACTTTGAGCCGTTAACAACCGACTCCTAATCAAAGTGATCTTCTCACGGGCGGCTAACAACATATCGGGTTCCGTACCCAGAGATTCCGACAGTTCGTCCCAACACAAAGGGGACCTACAGCGACGGCCATATAATGCCTCATACGGTGCCATCTGAATCGAAGCGTGCCAACTATTATTATAAGTGAATTCCACCAAAGGCAGTTGGGCTTCCCAATCGTCCTTCCAATCAAGAACACATGCTCTCAACATATCTTCTAGAGTCTGTATGGTTCTCTCCGACTGACCATCAGTCTGTGGGTGGAAAGCCGTACTGAAATTCAATCACGTACCCATCGCACAATGAATCGCCTTCCGAAATGTGACACAAATCGCCGTCACGGCCTCGATACAATGCTCTTGGGGGTACCGTAGTCTCACAATTTCCTTAATAAACAGTGGGCCAATCTCTCGGGGCCCCATGTGTCCTTAATTTCCAAAGTGAGCTGATTTGGTCGACGGTCCACAATCACCCAAATCGTATTCATTCCTCGGCGACTCGTCGGCAAGCTAGTGATAAAGTCCATAGATATGTCTTCCCATTTCCATTCGGGAATCGGGAGCGGTTTCAGATTCCTGCAGTGTCGGTGCTCAATCTTAACCTGCCGACAGGTCAAACACCTCAAACGAATTCGGCAATCTCACGCTTCATATTCCCCACCAATAATTCTGCTTCAAATCCTTATACATCTTGCTAGAGCACAGGTGAATAGAGTACGGGGTAGCATGGGCTTCTCTCATGATAGAGTTCTTCAATTCTTCGTCGGGTACACAAACTCGATTTCTAAAACGTATCAATCCATCCTCGTGGATCACGAATCCAGGGCTTTCCCACAGGTTACCTCATCCCGAATCCGAGATAAGAATGGGTCCGTAATTTGCTTCGATTTGATCATATCATCAAGAGACGAAGAAATATCAAGGGTGCAAAGTTGTCCCCGAACACGCTGTAACCAAACTTCAATTTCTCGCCTCATAAGGTCCAACCGCAATTCCTCTCAGTCGTTAAACGACTCAAGATCTCGCCTGTCTTGTCTTACGGCTCAATGCGTCGGCAACCACAATTGCTTTACCCGGATGATAAACGATATCGATATCATAGTCCTTGATTAATTCTAGCCACCTTCTCTCGCCTCATGTTCAACTCCTTCGAGTAAAAATGTACTTTAGGCTCTTGTGGTCCGTAAAGATCCGGGTAACTCCATAAAGATAGTGACGCCTTGATTTTCAAAGCAAACACCACTACCGCTAACTCCAAGTCGTGGGTCGGATAGTTAACTTCATAGGGTCGCAATTGTCTCGATGCATAGGCGATTACTTTCCCTTCCTGCATTAGTACACATCCTGCACTCGTCTCGACGCGTCACTATATACCACAAATCCTTCCGTTCCCTTTGGTAAGACCAAAACAGGTGCCGAAATCAATCGACTCTTGAGCTCTTCAAAACTCTTCTGACATGCTTCTGACCACCAATACTTCTTGTCCTTCCGCAAGTTAGTCATCGGTTGCGAAATTTTAGAGAATCCCTCCACGAATCGTCGGTAGTAACTCACTAGGCCGAAACTACGAACTTCCTTCACGTTCTTCGGTGGTAGCCAATCTCGAATGGCTTCCGTCTTTTGTGGGTCCACTCTCACCCCTTCTACTGATATCACATGCCCGAGAAAGACAACCTCGGGCATCCGTAACTCACACTTAGAAAATTTCCCATAAAGTTGTTCTCGCCTCAAAGTATCGAGAACTTGGTGGAGGTGATTCTCGTGTTCCTCGTGGTCGCGAGAGTAAATCGAATGTCGTCAATGAAAACGACTACAAAGCGATCTAGATAGTTAATAAAAACTCGATTCATCAACTCCATGAATACTGCCGGTGCATTAGTCATCAAATGGCATCACCACGAACTCGTAATGCCCATAGCGAGTACGGAATGCAGTCTTTGAAATGTCGACTCTCGAATCCTCAATCGATGATAACCGGATCTTAAGTCGATCTTAGAAAACACGGCAGCTCCCTCAAGTTGGTCCAATAAATCGTCAATACGAGGCAAGGGATACTTGTTCTTGATGGTTACCCTGCTCACTCACGGTAATCAATACATAAGCGTAGGGATCCATCTTTCTTCCGCACAAATAACACCGGCGCTCCCCAAGGGGACGCACTAGGTCGAATATAGCCTTTGTCACCAACTCCTCAAGTGGTTCTTCAATTCTTGCATCTCGGTCGGAGCCATACGGTACGGTGCTTTTGAGAGCGGGGACGTACTGGTTCTAACTCAATAATAAATTCCACATCACGATGAGGAGGTAAGCCTGCAACTCGTCTGAAATACATCGGGGTAATCTCGGACTACCGGAATGTCGGCCAATTCAACTGATCGATCGGTTGATTTGGTCATGTAGCACCAATAACCAATACACCCTTGATTAAGCAGTTTCGCTGCTTTCATAGCGCTGATGACTCTCCCGAGCAGTGGGATTATCACCTCGAAAAATACACTCGAATCCATCATCGAGTAGCGGTAACCATCCGCTTATGGACACTGAGTATTGCATCGTGACGATCCATCTAATCGATACCCAAGATTATATCATCCTTAGGTAGATCGACTACAATCAGATTTGACAACCACTCACGGTCGTTCAAACGAATCGGACAATCCTGGACTTCACGATTTCCAATAATTCTTCTACCATCAGGTAGACCAATCACGTAGGGCTCACAATTGATAACATGGTCTAGAGGCAAACGACTTAAACAAGAAGAAGATATAAAGGAGTGTGAAGCACCGGTATCAAAAAGAACACACACAGCCGAGTGGATCTCGAGTATACCGAAATCATGCCGGCCTCGGGATCATCACTTTCTTCATCTCGTAAATCCTGGGTTTCGCAGCTCCGCACCAGTGTACCACTTTGATTCCCACGGCCCATTCCCTTATTCGCCCCGGTGGTCTGATAGGAAGCGGACGGAGGCGTCCGATTCTGGACAGAGGATTGAATAGGAGTATGAGATGCCACCGGATCATGTCCGGTCCATTCCTGCAAAACGAGCACGGTGACCATTCTTCCCACAAGTATGGCATGTGATGGCGAGCTTTGGGCAATTGAAATTGATATGCCCCTGGCCCCCACAGTTATAGCACACAACAGATGAGGGGACCGCTCGAGAGTGCGATCCACCGGCTTCGACGCCATGGGTGGACGATCGAGGGGTTTGGCAATGACTGGGCTTCCTGAATGTCCCCGGTTACTCTCGGTCGATTCTGGTTCTTGGACCTTTTGTTGTTGGACTGTGGTTGTTTCTTGGAAATCTCTTTCGCGGTGAGTTCGTATTCCAGAGCCTTTTCGATGAACTCGTAAGGTAGTACAGTGGTGATTCAATGTGCATTCTCATTCGGGGTTTAAGCCTCTTGAGAAAGTATTTGATCTTGTCGGCCTCTGTTCGAATAATTGTCGTGGCAAAAGGAAGGAGTGCCTGGAATTTCTCAGCAACAGATAATACATCATCGTCTTCAGACGGGTCGGGGTTCAAAAGTTCCGATAGTTTGGCCTCACGGAGTGGCCCTGGATAGTAACGGTCTAGCATGAGGTTTTAAATTCCTCCCAAGTGTAAACACCATCACCGGCCTTCGAAAGCCACTGTATGAGCGCCTTTGCTAAGATAATACGCGGCTACCGAGACGCGATTCTCTTCCGGCGACCCACCATCCGGAAAAGTTTCTCAAAATGCTCGATCCAATGCACAATGTCGCAGCTCGCAGGAGCCTTCAAAAGTCGGTGGTCGCGGCGAGATGTCGCCGATAATCCGACTCACGGGTCCGCCAATCACGGGAGGAGGATGAGCCCCTTGCCGGCCGGCAGCGGCCTCTGCATAGCTTCCATTAGTTGACCCATCTGGGTCATCGTGTCATCATGCCCGCATTACGACGTAAGGATCGACACGTGCATCCCGCGCCCCACCGTGGTGCGATTGTTCCCTAGAAGGTGAACCACTGCGGAACTCGATCCGCATTCGCGCGTCTGTTGGCTCGAGGTATTGGGATTCGGCCCCTTCCGCGGCCTCGTCCCCCTCTGCCACGACCTCGCAGGTTTCTTTCCATACTGAAAGAGTCAATCATAATGGTAACTATAAGTACAGTTCAAGATACCAAAATTCACGTTGAATTAATAGTAACAAGGAATCACATATTAAAGGAAAATGGTTATCGACACCACAAATGTCGTACCGAGTATCATATCGGTGTCAAGTCGAACAATTTCAATTATACAATAAATTCAGCATTTACCTCGGATTATCAATCAGATGAATCCTGTCACAATTCCTTGAAATAACATGATCACAAAGAGATCCTATACTGATATCAATATCATGCCAGTAATTAAACCATGGCTCATAAAGTACATACCGCATTCGGCTCGCAGGTCGCGCTTGCACAGTCACACGTGACACGAAGGTTTCTTGATACTAGTTCATTTCTCAATGACTCATGAAAGAAAACGACTCTGATACCATTTTCGTAACACCCCAAATGGCGGTTATTACGGTGCCGTGAATCCCTGCAGGACCCACCAGCGATATCCAAAACAGTTAAATAAATATTATTTGTGATACCGAATCACAACGAAAAGTCATTCCTCCGATTAGGAGTTTATTAAAATGTGGCCAACGGCCTTACAACACACAGATCCGAAAGAAAAAGTATAAACCATATGGAGATGGAAAATACTTCAAATGTCAAATACAACTAAGTAATTTAAACGGAATAGGAAATAATACAACACGGTTTAACATAACCGGACAACAAAGATGAGGGGCCCCCGAACTAGTATCCTCCGAATCCTTCGCCGTCGACATGCTCTTCCCGTGCCTTGCCCTTGCCTCGACCTAAAATACAATACAAGTATTTCGCCCAACACAGGGTCAGATATACATGATAATCAATTCTTCTGACATATATAATTCACATATATAGATTTCAAAGAAAACATTCCGACTATCAATCATACCCCTCGGGCGTATGAAACGATCAGTCACAAACATCCAATACTATGGACGATTTTCGGTATGGCTCAAAGATGGACATCACAGTACGCCCGATCCGGAAATGTGTCCGTGCACATGTCCGCCCGTATATGGAATCCGAATATACGTCGGACAATGTACCTAATTAGCCTCACGAAACTACGTCCCGTGTGCATTACCCAACGCGGAATAATATCCGCCGATGACTATATGTGCACGGCTAAAAATCCTACACAGAACCAATCGACGCAGATATGATTCCGGATATGTCACGATACAACATGACAACGAATTCAACAAATCACATATCCGATTAAGGATCAAGAAAAACTCACCGAAGTGAAAATAAGGCCAACGAGATCAATGATTCAAAGCAGCGTGCCTTGGGAATGCATCCCATGAAGAAGGCAGAATAACGTCAAGGACGAATATCAAATCACGACAAACATTTCATGAACAATTCATACATATGAAAGATATAACCATCAAGAATCTAATCATCATTATAACCAAGCAAGATAACTTGCCTCAAATCCGTAAGTGAAAGATAGTCCTTCTCCAAATGATCAAACGGACGGTATCCTCGATTAAACACTCAATCGAACGAGCAACCTTGAATGAAACGTAATTCATTCAATAATATATTCACATAATATTAATATCAATTCGTAGGAAACGACGCCCGCAACCTACTCGAACAATTGACCCCGTGAAGAATACCTTAATGATTAATGAAAGGTTTCCAAAACAACTAATTCATCTTCCAAAATCCGATTATCATACCAAAAGTGTCTTGAAATTCTCTTGTTATTCCATGAACAATAACATCTTCAATTTGCCAATAATATTAGTTTAAATCAAATTCTCATGTTCTTCAACATCTCTTATTACAAAAAGGATAGTCATAAAGAATTTGATACTCAATCTACCATGATAGTATCATTCATAACCAGCACCATCTACTTAAGAACACAATCTACTTAGCATGATGATGAACCACACTCTAAGTTATCAACACAATAGATTGATGAAAAGTTATTGTTATAAGATCCTTATCATTCTTCAAAGATTTGTGGCCCGAACAAACATGATCTGTTAAAGCTTCTAAGGTTTCTGGACTAGATCATCTAATCTCATATTTAACATCATCAAGTTCTTCTCAAGGTAAATAAATACTTAAAATGGGGGTTTAATCACTTTAAGGTATTAAGTTCTTGATTAAATCCAGTTATGCAGAAACTAACCGATCCATCAAAGTTCTACTGAGCTAAATTCGTCCAGAAGTTGAGTAATGACAGCTACAAACATGATTAAAATCACTATATCATCAAGAACACCTCCAACAAACCTTTATTTAACATGTTCATCAAAAGTGCTTAAGGAGTTTAATTATAACCATGTTTTACTTGCTTAATGTACTCTAGGTGAAGTATATTTCGTCATCAATAATCAATATAAGAAAATAATGCAGAGGAGAAAACACACCAACCTCCAGAAATGAAGAATAACTTCAATGATATGAGAGAATATATCCCAAGCTTGAAAACAACTCCAAGGCTCCAAGAAAATGAGCTCCACTCCGAGATTCAAGGCTTAGAAATAAGTGGGTGAAGGTTTATAACGTTTTAGAGTGCAGAGGGATGATATGCGAAGAGAGAAATTCGGTTTGGTTCGTGGAGAAATGAAAAAGCAGTGGTCCTATAAATAGGCATGCGAGACTTAGCGCACGCTATCGGGACAGATTTAGCGTACGCTAAGGCCCTTACGTACGCTATCCGAACGATATTACGTACGTAAACGGCTTTTAGGGCTACCGTCTTGAATTATTGCAGCCGTTAGCGCACGCTAATGAAGAATGGGTTAGCGCACGCTAGCAAAAGTAGATTCTCACCGACATGACACTCGGACATAGATCGCATGCATGCTACCGGTTAAAAGGCTCACGTGTTGAAGTCAATCGTTGTCGATTCCTTCTTAGCGTACGCAACCGAGGAAAACCTTACGCACGCTAATACACAGGATTAGCGTACGCTACTCTTACTGTGTAACGTGCGCTACAACAATAGAAAAATTCCGAAAATACAACTCTCTAATTAACATCGAATCATCATATTTGAAATGAACTAACAATGATATGATATTCAAATCTATAATACCTCAACATAATACTAAATGCAACGATTTCTGATAATCAGATTATCCGAATAATACAACGACAGGTAAAAATGAAAAATTACAGTCGGATATTACAGTATGTACGATGTTCGCGTTGTCATTTTGATGGTTGCTCCCGAGTATGACCGAATTGGCGGTGTGAGCGTTGGGTCATTTTCCACATATTTGTTGTGTTAGCCCCCTGTGAGAGGCGGGGTGTTGGTGTTGAATATTATCGCCTCGTAGTGATTCCTGCGTTGTCGCGCATGTGCGAGCTGTTAGAGCTTGGTTTGGTATGACCGTGTGCATCGGTGATGGTTCCGTTATGCGTCGGTTGTTTAATGTCTTGTTACCTTGCTCCCGTTTTTGTGAATTTCGTGGACGAGGTCGGAGGTAATGCCCGTACTATTTTGACTTCTGTATTTTCTCTTTCTCCAGTCTATCGATTCGCTTATGTTCGTTGGTACTTTATGAACTTGTTCTGTATTTCGGTTTCATCGTCCGAACGAGCTGTGATCTTGTTGTGGGTCGATCTGGTTATCGATGTGACTTTTTCGGGTTCAGTTCGATTCTTGTGAACCTTGCTCGGGAGTGACATCATCTGGTTCTATTAGTTCTTTTATTTGAAGTAGATCGGATTTGGAACTCTTATGTTTTCGACTCCGTCGACTCATTTATGTTCGTTGACATTTCTGAGCTTGTCCTGCCCCTTGTTTTTGTTTATCGAACGAGTGTGGTATCATTTCGGAATAACTCGTTTGTCGTTGTGACTTTTCAATCGCTATTCCCTTTCCTGTGGATCTTATGAGAATGCATGTCTTGTAGTTCTCACCAGATCATCCTGGGAGTTGTTGTTTGAACTTTATTGTTCTTCGTGATTCGAACATGATTCTTCGATTTTTGTTGTCTCGATCGTTGTGGTTCGATCGTTTGATTGTTCGGTTTTTATTGATCTCGTTCCGTGATTGGTGAACATTCAGGCTCCTTCGTAATTCCCTTCAGTTCGGGAAATTAGTTTCGTTTTTGATCTTCCAGCCCTTAGGCGGTGGGATTCCGTGTTTGTTCAGCGGTTGACTCGCGTTTTGATTGATGTACCGTTGGGTTGGTCAATCATATTGATTTTCGTTCGTTGTGTTTTGTGATTGTCGGATAATTGACTTGGATATATTATCCGTTTGATGACGCTTGTCACTTGTTGGTTTTATTATATCCCTAACGGCGACGTTGTGTTGGTCGCCGTGGAGCGTGTTTTCACGCCGTATATTCCTTTGCGTTGTTTGTGACATTTCGCCGTTGGGCGTTAGTTACGCATTCTTGTGTGTCTAGTTGAGTTTTTCCTGGCGGAATATTTCTTCTCCCTACTTGTTTTAAGTTTCGGGACGAAACTTCTTTTAAGGAGGGTAGAATGTAATATCCGCAATTTTTGATTTTCGGTAAATTTCTTTTTTCGGTCGGAGTCCATTTTGACGACTCGCTCATGACCGTTTCGTTATTCTGAGAATGATTAATTCTACACTTTTTGACATCCGAGTTCGTTTCGGTGTCGTTTTGTTGAGTTCCGTGCTTTTTAGCGACTTTTCCGCGCTTTGAGTTCGATTCTTCCGAATCTCGTTCGAAACTGCTGTTTCGAGTTTCCCGTAAGTCCGTTTAACTTTGTTAGACGTGTTGTGAACTTCGGTTTGGTTATTCGATCACGTATCGTGATTTCCGGGCGTTTTGGGCCATTTTGTAATTTCTTGAAAGTTACGGGTATCCGTATCTATAATTGTTGTCTCGACCCGTTTCTTGGTCACATATGATTAATTATGGTATTATGTTTTCATTTCGGGTCGTTGATGTCGTCCGCGAACTTTTCGTCGTCTTCGTTCCGTGCGTTTTCGGAAATCGGGTCGTCGAGCCCTGGCGGTTGCGGGACTGGCCGGACGGTTGCGGATCGCCGGACGATTGCAGGCACCGGCCGGACGGGTGCGCGGGAACCGCGTAGCGCACGCCTTCGGCCGGAAGGCTGCGCGCGCTAACCGAGTGTAGCGCACGCTTCTGGATGGCTTTAACGCCCAGCGGGCACAGGCGCTGGAGTCACAGGGGTTCTGAATCGGTCATGCTCGGCGGGTAGCGCACGCTTATGTCGGACGCTGCAGACGCTACGGCCGGCAGTAGCGCACGCCACGGCCGGAAGGCTGCGCACGCTACCTGGCCGAGTCGGTAGGGCGGTGAGGCCACCGGATCGCGGCACAGGCGAGATAGCGCGCACGCTAGCTCGGCGACTTAGCGCGCGCTAGTCCGGCCCGAGATAAATGTGGTGGCGATCACATTTCACTTCGTTTTTCACTTCCTTCCTTATCCGTCTGCGGGTGGCGATTCATGGGTCACGAAGCCATGTTGTTTAACAACAAATCCATGAAGTTCTTGAGTTCATAACATCAATCAATCGTCCGTTATCATCCTTTGATCCAAATAATCAAGGTAATCTTCCTTAGAACCCTAATTTCGTGAATTTGGGGATTTTTGCATTTTCGTCCGATTCGTTCCGTGTTGTTGATTAATTCATGATGGGTATGATTAATCTTGGTAGTATTCTTGTGTTTAACATCATTTAATCCATTGTTCTTCGTCGAATCGAAGTATATTTCTTGATTTCCTTCGAATTGACTTTTTGGGGGATTTGTCCCCGATCTCGTTTTTCATCCATTTTCGATGGATCGATTATGGTTAAATGATGTTTTTAAACATATTCTATGGATTGTATATCCATATTTCAACTTGGAATTCCGTTTTCGGGTTTTGACGAGACGAATCGTGTTCTTGGCCGTTTTGGGGGAAATCCTTGAACCTTCGTCATTTGTTCTTTGAATTCAGCGGCTTTGGGTCGTACTTTGGAATTCATTTTCGTTGTTATTGTTTTCGTTCGTAGTTCATTGTTGTGGATTGTCGTTCGGTGGAGTCGGCGAGTTCGTAGTCGGTTCGTGCCAACCTACTTTGGCCGATTCTCCGCGTTGTGGTTATTCGAGGCAAGTACCTTGCCCATACTTTTCTTATTTTATGGATATGATGATCGGTGATCGTCTTGGTGTGTTCGTTTGGTTGTTTGAAATGAAGTTTCAAAAGATTTCGGTTTGGCCTCGTTAAAGGCTTTCTTTCAAATGGCGTGTGTGTTTTGTGAATGGTGTGTTTTGGGGATTGATTATGATTTGGTTATTTTGAACGTTGAAGAATTTGATGATGATACTCCTATTGTTTAAAGTTATGGAATCGTGTATTCCGTATTAATCTTGTTATTGCGTTTTTGAAGAGTTGATAATGGTGTCGAGTTAGAGGCCATCTCTAGTAAGTATTCTTGATGAACTTACATTCTTAGCATATTAGTATTGCATGAGTAACGTGTGTGTGTGTATGCTCACTATGGGTTAGATCCGATGGGGTCTCGGTAGGGGTCCACGGAGGGGTGGATCCGCGAGCTTGCTTTTAACCACTATGGGTTAGATCCGACGGGGTCTCGGTAGGGGTCCACGGAGGGGTGGATCCACGGTTAATTGTGGTGCATTTTACAAATGTGATTTGATTATGGCATTTCCGGAAATGAGTGCTTTTGAACGGTTTTCATTTGCATGCATTGACGAAGTGTGTAAGAGGTAAGTTGTTCGTTTGGCTTACTTGGCTAGGATGGCACTAGAGTATTTTGTTGTTTGTTTTAAATCTTTTATTTGTGGATTTTGATGTTGGGATACGAACCTTGTGGTCGTTCTTGTGTACTGTGAGTTGATGAGATTTGGGGCTAAAATCCCAATGGTTTTATAAAAGTCGTTTTACGGATTTGGGGCTAAAATCCCAACGGTTTGGTAAATGTCATTTTTCGGAAAATAAACCCTTGGGGCGGTGACCCCTTTTGTCTTTTGGATTTTGAAAAGTAGGATTTGATAATCCTAAATTGTTTTCTATTAAAACTCTCGATGGCATTCTAAACCGTTTTATAAATTACTTCCATTGATTTATGATATTCCGATTTTGAAATGTTTTCTCAAACCCTTGCCTCGGGAAGTACTTTTCGTTTCGTTTGGATCTTTGAGGATCCTTGGTTATTGTTATTCGTGGAATGTGAATGGTATGGCTCAGATTTTGCACTTTGTTCTTGCACTAGCAAAACAGTGGAGTTTTGCTAACCCGAGTATTCGGGTGGATGTCCTTTTGCATTCAGGTTTTGGAGCATAACACAGGGTCGGCACGAAGGATGATGAAAGATGATCGATACTAATCACATGAGGAACCGTACATCGTGTGTTGGTTCAGTTGTACTTTATTTTCCGCTGCTATATTGTTCCCGTTGTACGGGTGTGGTTGTATTTTGTCCCCTGCGTGGGCATGAGTTGTATTTGAGTTGTATGTAATTGTGGAAAGACCAAATCGGTCTACTGAGTCATTTTAGCCTGAAAGGCATGGTTGAGTTGTTATATGTCGTTACCAGCCTGGTAGATCCTTGAGGAAAGGTTCTACGGCGTGTAATATCCCTGAGCGAATTGGGGGTGTTACAGTGAATTCCACATCTCTCGGTGGAGGCAAACCAGGTAGCTCATCTGGAAATACATCGGCATATTCTCTCACTACAGGAATATCCGCCAGTAGCACTGATGATTTCTCGATCTTGGCCATATAGAACCAATAACCGAAGCACCCCTGATTAAGTAAATTCACTGCTTTCATCATATTAATAATTCTTTAGGAACAGTTGGGATTCCCTCCCTGAAATACACATTCAACTCCATCGTCTGAAATGATAGTGACCAAGCGTTTACGGACACTAAGGATGGCATCATGACGATCCATCCAATCGATACCCAAACTAAAGTCATCTCTCGGTAAATCTACCATGATCAGGTTCGCCAACCAAACACGGCCATGAAGCTGAATCGGACAATTCTTAACCTCACGATCTCCAATAATTCTTCTACTGTCAGGTAGACCAATGATATAAGGTTCACAACTAGAAGCACTACCCAGGTGAAGTCTACTCAAGCATGACTCGGAAATGAATGAATGTGATGCACCAGTATCAAAAAGGGAACACACAGGTTGAGATAAAATTTCGAGTGTACCTGAGATCATTCGGGCCTCCGGTTCGTCGGTCTTCTTCAACTCATAAATTCGGGGCTTGCCGACCCCCGAACCGGACGCTCCCATCTGATAGCTTTTGGCTCCGCCTTTGTTTGGTCCTGTCGTCTTAAAGGATGTAGACTAAGTGGCCTAATTATGAACAACTAACTGCTTCGGGGCCTGAGATGACGCTGGGGTAGGTTTAGAGTCTCTTCGGCAAAAACGGGCCTTATGCCCAGCAATCCCACAGTTATGGCACGTGATAGTCTGCCTCGGACACTTGGTGCTGAAATGACCCTGTTCTTCACAGTTGAAACCGGTGATGGCCGAACTGGCCGCTCGGGACTGAGATTCTGTGGGTCTAGGCACCATAGGAGGTCGCTCAGAAAAGGTAGGGCCCGCACGAGGCTTCTTGAAAGTTTCGTGACTGCCTTCAGACTGATTACGATTCTTATACTTCTTGCTAGCAGATGAAGGTTGTTGCTTAACAATCTCCTTAGCAGTAAGCTCATAAGTAAGAGCTTTCTCGATGAATTCGGCCAGAGTGGTGCAATTGTGATTAACCAACTGCATCCGCATACGAGGTTTCAGCCTCTTACTGAAATACTTGATCTTGTCCGCCTCAGAGTGAATAATAGATGAGGCGAAAGGAAGAAGTTCCTGAAATTTCTCGGCGATGGCGAGAACATCATCGCCCGCTGAGAGGTCGGGAGTGAGTAATTCTGATAACTTGGCCTCTCTGAGTGGGGCCGGATAATACCTTTCCATCATGAGAGTCTTGAATTGATCCCAAGTACAAGATCCGTCAGTGGGCTTCAACGATAACCACCAAGAGTGAGCGCTCTTACCCAGATAGTAAGCCGCGACTGAAACTTTTTGCCCTTTGGGACACTCCACCATAGCAAAAAACTTCTCGTAATGCTCAAGCCAGTGAACTATATCCGCCGGCTCAAACGAGCCCTCAAAAGTAGGTGGTCTTTGGCGAGAGATGTCGCCAATAATACTGCTCACACTCCTCTCCTGCCCCTGAGGTGGCGGCGGAGGAGCCTGCTGATTCTGCGCAGTTGAGTTCTGCATTGTCTCCATGAGGCATGCCATCTGAGTCATCTGGGCTATCATGCCCTGTATAAATGCGAGTGGGTCAACCCAAACACTTTCTGAATGAGCTGTGTCCCCGGTGCGACTCCCTGACAGTGAATGATCATTTCTGGGTGAATGAGTGGCAGCGTCGCTTCTTGATAAATTTGCATTATTCCTCACATTCGCGTGTGTATTCACACGAGCTCTCGGGTTTTGGCCCGCACCGCGACCTTTTACCCCGCGTCCACTGCTAGCTCTCTCCATCCTGAAGTAGGAAAGTCACATGATAGTTATAGATCTCGCATGAATACCGCATTATGATTACGTCATGAAATGATAATAATGAGCGTACGCGCTCTAATACAATGATTACATGAATGATCAACTGAGGTGACTATGATTATCTGATGAAATTCTTGAAATGATTATCTTGAAGAAGTTAACAAGATTAATGATATGATCCTTAAGATCAACAACTGAGCAATGAAATGAACTGAGTGATTAATGAGTTAACATGATCGACATGATCAAAAATGAAAATGATGATTGAGGATTGTTGACTGTTGAATGATGAATGAGTGATTCTTATTGCCAGAAATAAGTGCTCATATGCAACGCATATTTCCAGTGTTGCAAGGAAAAGTATTGCAATAGCCCTCTGATCTTTGGTCTTTTGCAATACTACTCGATTGGTGTTGCACTAGACATGAATGCACTGTTGCAAAAGACATTAATGCAACACCAACCTAAAGTGTTGGATTATACGTGAACTTAAAAGCGTTGCAATAGACTAAATTATTTTAATAATTACGAAAAATAATTTAAATATTTTCAAAAAAATATCGTCAAATTTATATTTTTACACTAAAACAAAATAAATTATTTAAATTTGTTTAATAATTTTATAACAGATTTTTTATAAGAGCACATATAGTTTTTTTACTTAAAAAAATTCGGATATATGTCCCGTCCTGCTTAGTTTTTTAATAATTTATATATGTCCTGCTTCAAATACGTCCCATCCTTTCAATTCTCTCTCATCAAATGACTTCTATGTTCCGTCCTCTCTTATCTTACGTGCATTTCATATATGTCATCAGGTAATGTTTATCATTCAATCCTCTCTATTTACTTTGCTTAGTTTCTTAGCGCTCCCTGTTGTCCGTGAAGTTTACTGTTCTTTCTCTCTCTCTTTGAATTGTTCTTCAGAAATATAATTTTTAAATACTTCTATTTCTGAAGATTTTGATGTCCTCCGTCATCCGTGAATTCCAGGTATTGAAAGCCCTGCTACTGTATTTTTTTCCGATTAGCGTTCTTTCTCTCTCTATTTGAATTGTTCTTCGGAAATCTAATTTTGAAATACTTCTATTTCTGAAGATTCTGAGCGATGTGTTTGTGTGTTTTGCTGGGTGGAATAGTTGTGGTGTGATTCGTTTTGGTTGATTTTTAAGAGTTTTCTGGGCCTTGTGATGTTTTGAATTTGTTTTGGTTTCTGAGAGCACAGTAGTGTTTGGTTTCTAAGAGCACAACAGTGTCTGCTATGTGCTCGTTTAAAATTCCGCTGAATTATGAGTACTGACCGATTGAAGATTTGGTGTGCGGCTCTGACTCCAGCATGGATGAGATGATTTGCGTCGTCTCTATACTTCTACTTTCACACCCTCTCACTATCGTTGGTTCACCTCGGCTCGAGTCAGGGCACCTTCAACAACTTCCCGAGATTCTTGATGACTGAGCACACACATTTACATGTGTTTTTGCACACAGAGGCATTAGGGAGGTATTTTGTTGTCTCTTTGTGAAATTTTGATCTCGGCTCTTACTATTACGCTATGAATTTATGGATCTTTTTAGGTTATTTAATGAAATTTAGTTGGGCAGTAGTTTAAGTTGGGTGTAGTGGAGGAATAGAGTGATCACGTCTCAGCCAAGAAGGAAATAAATGAACTCAGGCGCTGGAGAGGACTTTATAGATAAATATGGAGAGAGGGCTTGCGATAGGATTTTATCGAAGATGAAAACTGGGGAAGGGAACTGGGGAAGTTCAGGCCCATTGCTTTACATGTGAATTCTGTGCATTTTATCCAAAACCCGGTATCATATCCGGACAAAAAATTAGCGATTGATATGAGCGAAGGACATTGTTTCAAATATTACCTATTTATATGTTACAATTATGAAGATTCATCAAAGGCCTCTTGACTATTGATTAATATTAGCACTAACACTTGAAGAAAGTTTCTATCCATCATTATGTCGCTAACATGTTTAGGAACACTGGAAGCAGCCTAAAATAGAGATAGTGCGCATATCTTTGACATTCTCCAAATGATTGGTGGTCTTTGATTTCATGTTTGGCAGCAGTACGTTTGGGTTGATCTGGCCTTTGTTTATACCTCGGGTGTTGAATTTCTATTGTGAAGTTTTAAGTTCCATGTAATTTTAGTCACGTAAATTTACAACGATGGCATATCTTGTTAATGCTAATCCAGTTGAAACAGTTCTAAAATAATACGATGTTCAGTGTGGTGTTGGTGCTTGGTTTGAGTTCTTATTATTGTTCCGCTCTGGTGATTTTTTTGGTAGGTGCTTGGTCATTTATGTTTTTCTTTTTGCATGCTTTATTGATATTTCGATGTCTTTTTGCTTTAAGGTTAATATGTGCCTCCTTGTTCCCAAGGTTTTAGTTACGTTGTGCTTCAGAATATTTTTTGAAGACACTACATGTAGGAATGTCATGCGCAATTCTGAATCAGAAGAGGACATCTTCCTAACTAAATCTCTTGAGAGGTACATTATATTGCGCCAATAGATTACTCTTCTATCAACAACAGTCTCAGTCAAATTTCATATGAGAAATATATTCTTGATCTATATATAAAGAGATGCTGTTGTCGTTTCTTTTACTATTTGAATCAGTTATTAACTACCTGTTATGAACAAAGAAAGATAGAGTCTGAAAAGAACCGTTCCCAAAGTTTAGGTGTAAGGCACAGCCGACGTATCTGATGGCCGACTGAAAACCAAATAATTAGGTCACATGCATGGTATTTCTCGTATTCTTCTCACCACCAAATTCGAATACAAATTTGTTGCCATCATTTTTTACCCAACATGGTTTGAACATTATTTACTCAGAATTTTAAATCCTACTCAAGCAACGTCTGCCCGTAACACAAACCCTGAAGAGAACCTTTTGCTAGCTATGAAAAGAACGAGTCCAAACAAATGGGGCTGACAGTACTTGACGGAGAAATTTCCTCAACTGTACAAGGTAATGCAATGGAACTACATTTCACATAACATGATCGAATTGAACACGTTCTCATATATATCATTTTTTTTGAAAAGGTTCAGATGCCGATCAATGGGTCAACATATCATCATATGCATACTCTAACCAAATATTCAGGGCTGACGTGGTGGTATCAGATTTTGATCATTTTGTATATAGCAGCGAACATAAAAAAATAGCTCGGGGGTTTCAACAGAGGAAAAAAACTAAAGGGTTTAAGTCAGGGCCCATGTATGTAACTCACTTGTTTTGAACCTCTAAAACTTTTTTTCCTGCCTGTATCAATGATCATTTGCATACTCATCAGTGTTCATTTTTTTTTTTCATTTTATCTCTTTCATATATGGCTTGTTTCCACATTATTTCTACTAACTGGAGTAGTAAACTAACATAATTTTGCCATTCATGTAATGTTCAAGGCTGAATATGCACTGTATTTCTCACTAATTGAACTGTCATATTTTAATAAATGGAAATCAATGTCATTCAGATTCGTTCCATTCGAGAAAAGGAAAAAAGCTTCAAAGCATTCTATTTGATAACAGAGAGCATGCAGGCAAAAAAAAACAAAAAGACGCGGAGGCTGATTTATTTTTTCGGTTTTTTCCAGTTGGGATGTAGTGTATGTTTTTCAGGGTAAAGAAACCACAGAGTCTAGGTCTCGTGGTCTATCTGTTCAATCTGTCTCTTTCTTTTTCTTTCTTGTCTATTTGGCTTCTGTAGCTCCCAGACATCATTTGAGTTTTATGAAGCTTATTCACGTATTTTCATGTCTCTATCTTTTGTTACATGTCTTCTTCTCCAGAGATATTATGCCACTGAATTTAGGTGCCAAAGAAAGCTGTGAAATCAGGGTAAATGTCTCAACTAATGATGGGGGTCTGCGCCTTATTCGCTATGGTTCACTTCATGAAAAGATTAAGTTCGCCAAAGTTGGGAATTTCCCCGAGTTCAGGTTAGTCTTCTTTCTTTTGGTATTCATTTATATGGAGGGGAAATCTTGGACGATTTTTTGAGTTGTGATGATTTTTCAGTTTAATCGTTGGATTATTAATTGCTCTATCGGTTTGCTGATTATTAATTCCTTTATTAATATTTGAGACAATAATATTTTTCAGTTGACATTCTTCAATAAATTCTTCAACAAATTGAGATTATTAGTTGTTGGAGTTGTTATTTTCTACAGTTTCGCACTACGGACATCCTCTTGTCTAATTTCATTATTCGCAGTTTTCACATTAGGAATATTTATTTAAAAGGTTGTATATTATTGGGTAATGTTATTTTTTGTTGTTATTTATTTGTTATTGTTGTGATTTGGTTGTTTTAGAGGTTGTTATTGCTGCTCTTTTTGTTATTGCTACTTTCACGCTTTCATCTTCTTCTTGCACCGTGTCTCTTTAATGTACACGCGTCAGTATCTCCTCTTTCTATTTCTCAGAGTAATGTGGAATTGCACATCTGGATTGTCTCCTGCCACCAAGACTTCTCCTTCATGGCCCGCGCTCCCGCTGCCATCCAGACCCTCGGCAAAAAACTGAGCATCTGTTTTTTCTTCAAGACCAGGTTGTCGTCAATTTTCCAATATCACCTTCTCTCTAATTTGAAGATTAAAGAGTACTCTCGTCTTCAACATCACTCCATAAGAAGGTGATGTGCACATTTAAATATCACATGGGTCTTGAAAAGATTGGGAGATGCTAATCCCGATATAAAGCTGGACATCTAGCCTTGTCAAGTGAACAAGATGACATCGGTACACCTGTGACACAAGGTGGCACTTCTACATAGAAATCGAGATATTTAATTATGTCTAGTATTTAGAACTTTGGTCACTTGGTACTATTAAATTAGACTTAGTAATTTGGTCTTAAATTAGACTCTAGTTATGGTGTTGCGTGTCGAATTGTTAGTATAAGACTTGTTGGATAGTAGTTGGAGTTGTTATTTTGCGTCGACAGTTTGTTGGGATGTTGGTATTTAGTACCGACTGTTTGTTGGGATGTTGGTATTTGGTACTGAATTGCAGGGTGTGAATTTTGGACGGTATTTTATTTGTATGGAATGATGTACGTACGAAATGGTTATTACGAAATTTTTATTTAAAATGTTGCATTTATCTTCAGGTATTGTTGCATTTATCTTCAGTAGTGTTGTATATTTTTAAATTAGTGTTGCATATAATAACCATGTTACTGTTGGATATAAAAATGGAAGTGTTGCATTATCTCTGGTGGAACCCACTGCTGACGTGGCAAAAGAGCCCACTATTGATGCGGGACCAATTACTGACATGGCAAAAGGGTCCATTGCTGACATGAATGAAAGTGGGACCCACTGCTGACGTGGATGAAGTGGGACACACTGCTGACGTGTCGATTGTGGGCCCCACTTTTCTGAACTGTATTCTCCTCTAAGCCAACACTGTTTTCTGTTGCATATATTTTGTTTTGTGTTGCACTATGTAGATAATGCAATATTTTCCCTCTGTTGCATTAGAAAGGAAAAGTGTTGGATTAGAGGTCAAATGCCACGCGATCAGATGCAACACTGACAAAGTGTTGGATATATCAATTTTTGGCCTAGGCAACATAAAATGGGGCATAATGCAACAATAGGAAGCATTGCATATGAGCACTTATGGCGCAGTATTATACCATGGCGTCAGAAATCTTACTGTTCTTTGTTCTGAGGGGCTCGGCTCTTGCACAGGTCACACGTGACGCGAAAGTCTAATGATACTAGTCTGATGAATGATGATTTCAAATGAGATATAACTCAGAAGGTAGTATTCAAAACCACGCTCCGATACCAACTCTGTAACACCCCAAACTAGGCGACTATTACAGTGTCGTGGACCCCCGACTAGGACCCACCAGGCGAATGAAAATTAATGACTTAAATAATATAATTGTAGTACCGAACCACATTACATCATCAATTATTCCGATGAGGAGTTTCAAGTACAACACATCCAAGATAATACAGAATACATGTATATTTTATATGAAGATAAAATATACCACACTGAATAAAAATGAGTATTCAAACGGAAGTCTGCAGTGGAAATAAAATGAAGAAACACGAATGACTAAAAAGGATTGGGGCCCCCTACTAGTATCACTGGGACTCCTCGCCGTCAACATTCTCTTCCCGTGCTTTAGCCTTGCCATGACCTGAAAACAACATCCCCCAACGGGTGAGCTACACAGAACAACAATCCTCAAGAGTTGAATAAACACAAGTCATGATATATCGTAATTATGAAATTGAGATGAAGAGGGGCATCATAGTACGTCCGTAATGGTATGTGGAAGTGCACAAGACGAGTGTCCGGACACACCCGCCCTTGTACCTAATTAGTCTCACAGAGGTATGTTACCGTGTGCACAGTTCATCGTGTCGGTGAACCCAAACACATGACTATCATGTGCCTGACTAAAAATTCCACACATCCCCACCCGGCCACGCAATATGAACCCAGATGGCCACAAGAACAAAAGTGACCAAAGAACATTAATGAATAACAATCCGACAAGGGTCAAGAATGACTCACCGAGATGAGATAATAATGAAATGAATGGTGGCTCATTGGAATGTTTGGAACCGTCGTTCCTCGTGAATTGAATGATTAGTTTGATAATTACAAGTCTCAACATGATTATGACACTATGAATGAATTATGATTATGAATGCACAACAACGAAAGGAATGAGTATCCTTTTAACCGAGTAAGAATTAACTTACACAACACCGGTGAAGAGTGTCCTTCCTCGAACAAACATCATAAAATGAGATGTCGGTCGCTCGAACAACCTTGAATAACACAATTACCCACAATCCGTTCAATGTACGTAACAAGCACGATTATAACAAACTCAAAACGTCGATATGACAAATCCAAGTTCATTGGGGCATTATAACAAACACGTTGTAACAAATCTTCGATTGTTTACAACCAATCCTCAATTATATCGATACCAAACTTCCAAGGAATGATACAATCCAACAAAACATCTTCAATACAATCAATAATCCAATATGAATATCCAATTCGAGATTTCAACAACATCTAATCAAAAACCCCCAAATCCAAATCAATATTCAAAGTGTTCTTGAATAATCCAATGAATATTCATACAAACTCATAATCATATGTATATCTCTTCATACAACATGATTATAACATCCAAAACATCATATCTCAACACAAAATCGAAATCCAAGATGTTGAAGAATTTACCTTTGAAGATCCAAACACTTTGATTCGGTGAATTCGTGTCAAATCGACTATCCAAGCTTCCCAATCCAAGATATATTCTAAGAACACTCCTACCCAAGTAATGTGATGAAGAAAATCTCTCCCAAGAACTTCTCTCTCGGAACTCAAGTGAAGGAATGAGACAAATGAGCTTGAAAACCCGTCCAGGTACTTAAGTACTGCCGACTGTTACGGCCGTAACTCGGCCTACTTACGGCCGTAACATCTCCAAGTCAACGTCCGTATGGTCGTGACCAGCCACATTGTACGGGCGTAACCCGGTTTCGTCGAAAGTCTGCCGACAGACTTACGGCCGTAACCGCAACTGCCTTACGGGCGTAACTCGACACATACGGCCGTACTCGGAAAAATCTTACGGGCGTATGAGGCCTTCATCGAAAACTGACCGGACACCCTACTCGGTCTTACGGCCGTAACCGGCCAAGCCTTACGGCCGTATCTGCCTCAACTTACGGCCGTATGCCGCAACCCCTACGGCCGTATGTCCTCTTCGTCAGACATCTCCTGAAAACAACGAACGTATGTTACGGACGTAATGCAATCATGTTACGACCGTAACTCGTTGCTAGATGCCAACGAAATACATCGCTGAATGATCTGACATACCATACTTTTATGAATATAATTAAGTCCAATAACATGCGATAGATGATACTTCCAACACAAGACTACCAATCACGATGATTATGACAATACTCTCATCTCGATTCTCAAACGGAGATGAATGAATATCGGTAATTGATACACGGCTAAAAATATGCCACGATGAATACAATGAATGAACATGAATGATGAATGATTATTAATGAGGGAAAATTACTGAGTGACAAATTACTGAATGATAATGAATGAATTTACAACCGGGTATTACAGTAAAGACTTAATCAGAGATATTATAACCAATTTTCAATATAAAATGCTCGAGTCTAATCAATAAAACCGAGTTTTCGTAGAGTTCAGACTCAAATACATGTACCATAGTTTTATATCCTATTAACAAGACTTAATCAAGAAATAAAGGCTTAATCGGAGCTATTATGGTGAATCTTTGGTACAACAAGTTCAAGAAAGAAAAGATTAATCAGAGCTATTATAGCCAATTCTGAGTACAAAAGGCTCGAATTTAATCAATAAACCCGAGTTTTCACAGAGTTTCGATTCGAATGCATGTAACATGGTCTTATATCCTATTAACAAGACTTAATCAAAAAGTAAAGACTTAATCGGAGATATTATATCCAATTTTCAATACAAAATACTCGAATCTAATCAATAAGCCGAGTTTTCGTAGAGATCGGACTCATGTACCATGGTTTTATCTCCTATTAACAAGACTTAATCAAGAAGTAAAGGCTTAATCGGAGCTATTATGGTGAATCGTTACTACAACAAGACTGAATCAAGAAGTAAAAGATTAATCGGAGCTGTTATAGCCAATTTTGAGTACAAAAGGCTCGAATCCAATCAATAAACCCGATTTTTTATTAGAGTTCCGACTCGAATGCATGTAACGTGGTCTTTTCTCATATTAACATGGCTTAATCGGGGCTATTATATCAAATCCTTGCCACAACAAGACTTAATCAAGAAATAAAAGATTAATCGGAGCTCTTATAGCCAATTCCGAGTACAAAAGGCTCGAATCTAATCAATAAACCTGAGTTGTCATAGCGTTCCGACTTGAATGCATGTAACGTGGTCTTATCTCCTATTAAGGAGACTTAATCAAGAAGTAAAGGCTTAATCGGAGCTATTATATCCAATCCTTGCTACAACAAGACTTAATCAAGAAGTAAAAGATAATCGGAGCTCTTATTGCCAATTCTGAGTACAAAAGGCTCGAATCTAATCATTAAACCCGAGTTTTCATAGAGTTCCAACTCGAATAAATGTAACATGGTCTTATCTCCTATTAACAACACTTAATCAAGAAATAAAGGCTTAATCGGAGCTATTATAGCGAATCCTTGCTACAATAAGACTTAATCAAGAAGTAAGGTTTAATTGGAGCTATTATAGCGAATCCTTGTTATTACAAGACTTATAAAGAAGTAAAGGTTTAATCGTAGCTATTATAGCGAATCCTTTCTACAACAAGACTTAATCAAGAAATAAAAGATTAATAGGAGCTCTTATAGCCAATTACGAGTACAAAAGGCTCGAATCTAATCAATAAACCAGAGTTTTTACAGAGTTCTGACTCGAATGCATGTAATGTGGTCTTATCTCCTATTAACTGTAATACCCGTACTTTTATTGACTGTTTGACCTTGCCGTTTTTTCTTATTTCGTCGCTCTGCAAACTCTTGGTGATGTTGTCGATATTGTTATAGAGTTTCGTATCTTGTTTGGATCACAATCGTGTTGTTTAGACCTTGCGGAAGTGTTCTGGGTTAGAGAAATAGCGCACGCTAGGCCTAAGCTACCGCACGCTAATTCTGCTTCAGTAGCGCACACTAGCTTTGAGCCGTAGCACGCGCTAAGGGACCAGTCAGGTCAGAACCAGTAACTCATACTGCTTTCTGGACTGGCAGTTAACGCGTGCTAGGAGTTCGTTAACGCACGCTATTCGCGGTCAGTAGCGCGCACTAACATTCGTCCGTTGCGCACGCTAATGGGCTGGTCGGCAGAGGCAGTGAGGTTGTCTGGTTTTCTGGATTATCGAATAACCTACGATAGTCTTCGGATAGCGCACGCTATCAGAGCTGCGTAATGCACGCTAAGCCATAGCGGTAGTGCATGCTAAGACTCGAGCAGGGCAGAGGACAGTAGGTTCTGGACACCATTTTTGGCTAGCGCACGCTAAGATAAGGCGATTAGCGCATGCTAACGGGGCCGGAAGAAGCCACTGGACTACCCAGTGACCTCGCTAGCGCACGCTAATAATCGAGACGTAGCATGCGCTAGACTAGACGAGTAATTCTTCAGATATCAACATATTTGGTTGGAGAACAAGGATTTAACAACATCTAATCCATTCTATCGTCCAAATCAAGGTATAAATCCTTAGAACCCTTCTTTTTGGGAATTTTGGGGTTTTCCTAGATTCGTCCGATTTATCCGTTTTGAAGCTTGAGAACCTTAATATTATAATGTAATCTATCCCGTATTCATGCTTTTCCTAGATTCGTCCAAATCAAGGTATAAATCCTTAGAACCCTTCTTTTTGGAATTTTTGGGAATTTTGGGGTTTACGGATTGGTTTGTGCCGTGTTCGGACTTGTGAGGGTTTGGGTGATTTTCCAAACTCTAGTTATTTACCCTTGTATTTTCGTTAATCGTAGACGGGTTTCGGGAGTTTCTTCATAAATTATGAGTATGGATTATTGATTATCATATCCCTTGCGAATTGTTTAGGTGCCGGAAGCACGTTCGTGGACCTACCGAACTCATACTCTTTTCTGTTCAATTTCTCGATGTCTCGAAGGCAAGTATATATTTATGATTGTACATTCTTGACGTTGAAAGTAAGATATATGAATGGCATGATTGTTTATATCTACTCTGGGGCGGGCCGACAGGTCCCCTGAGGGTTTCATAGCCTTTGGTGCGATTCCACGGATAATTTGGATTAACCACTCTGGGGCGGGCCGACGGGTCCCTTGAGGGTTCCGTAGCCTTTGGTGCGGTTCCATGGTTGATCATGTATGCATTGTTGTGATGCTATGAGATTTAGTTATTCTAGAATACTAGTCTTAAGTTGATGAATTGACGGTTACCTTTACTTTATTGTCGAGGAGTATTGTGTTTCATACTTGATATACTTGCACTAGCTATTCGACAGCTAACCCCTTTATGGGGGAAATATTTTTTATGTATTTCAGGTTCCAGGAGAGCGGATAGGCAGGTATCGGGTCGGCATGAAGATGATGGGCAAGTGTGATACTGTGTCTTATCTCCGGTTATGTCTTGTGTTCCTCCATTCAGTGTTGTTGTACTGGAATGGTTAATGAATACTCGAGTATTGTTTGTTTGTTTTCAGTATTCCTTGATGTTCCGGCCTGTATTGCCGAGGTTTTGATTTTGTACTGTGATCTATTTGGATACATGGGACATGGTTTGAATACCATTTGTATCGTCTTTCATTTCCTTGTTTTGGACCTTCTCGGTCAATTTTTATAGTTCTGCATATGATTAGCCTTGTGGGTCCCACGATGGGGTTCACGGCGCTGTAATATACCTTGAATAACTTGGGGTGTTACAGAATATGGTATCAGAGCTTAGGTCTATGGATACCTAGGCTGTTGGTCTTTTGGGTCGATTGAGTCATCTTTTGTCCACAGTATCACTACTCTGCCATCATCACAATGCGACCGGTACTTGTAAGACCTCTTACTCTTCTGGTGTTTCCTTATTCATTTTGCTTCTATTTCTGGTATTCTCGAGAATCGGTCACTTTGATGACGCGCGATTGAATTGTACTTACGTGCCTTGTGTGTTCTTCAGTATGTCAACTGGTAGGGTCCGTGGCCGTGGTCGTGTCCGTGAACGTGGACGAGGACGTGGCACGGCCATTTCCCTCAGTTCTGTTGCGGGGTCGACCAACCCCAGTTTATCGAACTCGGTGCATCCGGACACCGAAAGTCAGCATGACTAGTCGACTGGCCAGGGGAACAGCGCGGACGTTGGAGTTGTGAATATACTTCAACAATTGGCCTACCAGATGACCATTTTAGCCCAAACCGTTCAGCTTAATAATCCGAATCCGAACGCGGATGCCTTGCTTCAGAATGTAATCCGTATGCACCCTCCAAAGTTTGGCGGTGCCACAGACCCGTTAGGTTGGGAAGATTGGATAGCGGAGTTGGAGAAAATTTTTGAAGCGGTAGCCGAGTTTTGTCCTTGGCCGGTGCGAGAGGGCCGAATCCGAGCCTTTTTCGAGGCTAAACCGCAGAATATTCCTATCTCGCAAGCAATTGTAGAGTACAACCAACAATTGATACACATGAAGGATCAAGTGAGAAACGAGCGTGATAAGATCCGTTATTTTGATATGTGAATGAATTTGGACTTACGGCAGTACATGGCCGGATTTGCTTGCACCACACTGAAGGAATATCAGGACAGAGCTTTAGCCCCTGATATGTTAAGCCCCGACAATGATACCACGGAAGAATCAAAGAAGCAGAAGGTCGCGGAAATTTTTCTGGCTCTAAGAGTGGCAACTTCTAGAGGTCACAGACGACTAACCATTCTACCGGACAGTCGTCACGTTCTGCTAAAGGAAAGAGGGGTTTCCGTTCTGCCCCGGGCACCACAAATCGCACGGTAACTTGCTATAATTATGGCTGTCGAGGACACGTTAATTTGGAGTGCAATTTTCCGCCGTTGAAGTGTCACACTTGCGGACAGATAGGACATAGAGCGGCTTATTGTTCCGAACCAAATCAGACTTTGGACACTTGGGCTTCTGCCCCAGCACCACTTGACCAAGGCGTTAATTAGCGGCAATCTTTTGGTCAATCTCAGCAGAGTTACGATAGGGGCTGGGGACCGGTTCAGAACGCTGGAGGGGGGAACTCTAGCATCGGTTCGGTACTACCTCAAGTCTATGAGATGCGTCGATCAGACGAACCCGATGCAGCGGTGGCTTCAGGTACCATTAATATTTTATCTCATCCAGTTAGTGTGCTTTTTGATACGGGTGCTACGCATTCTTTTATTTCCTTGGAGTGTGTATGCCGTTTAACTTTTTTGACTGCCTGCGATCCCTTCATTGTGAAACTACCTAGCGGGGATAGAATTGTGGGAAACCGGGAGATTAAAGATTTTCCGGTGATTATATCCGGTATAGAATGGTTATCGAATCTGATTGTAGTTTATATGGTAGGCGAGGACATGATCCTCGGCGAGAATTGGCTTGATAGTCACCAAGCGATTATGAATTACCGTACTAAGGTTTTCACCATGATGACTAAAGACAGATCCGAGTACTCATTTTGGAGACGTAAGTCGGGCCAATCCAAGTTACTTAAAAGTGCCATGAAGGCCGTAAAACTTTTGAATAAAGGTTGTACGGGCTATTGGTGTTATGCCTTGAAAACGGAAGGGAACGAAGTCGATTTCTCTGTAATTCTGGTTGTTAATGAGTATCCCGATGTTTTTCCGGACGATCTCCCAGGATTACCGCCAGATCGTGAGATAGAATTTTCTGTGGACTTAGAGCCAGACGCGGCTCCGATTTCTAAGGCACCTTATCGTATGGCACCTTCCGAGATGCAAGAATTAAAGAATCAGTTGGGAGAACTTCTGGAAAGAGGGTACATCAGACCTAGCGCTTCGACTTGGGGCGCGCCTGTTCTTTTTGTGAGGAAGAAGGATGGTTCACTACGTTTGTGCATCGACTACCGTGAGCTGAACAAAGTAACCATCAAGAACAAGTACCCTTTGCATCATATAGACGATTTATTTGATCAGTTAAAGGGGGCTGCAGTTTTCTCGAAAATTGATTTAAGATCGGGGTATTATCAACTCAGGGTGAGAGAGTCCGACGTTCCGAAAACGGCATTTCGGACGAGATATGGGCATTACGAATTTGTAGTTATGCCTTTTGGGTTGACTAATGCACCGGGGGTATTCATGCAGTCAATGAATAAGATATTCATCAAGTATCTCGATAGGTGTGTGGTCGTCTTTATTGACGACATTTTGATCTATTCTCGAGATAAAGAAGAACATGCCCGACACTTGCGTTTGGTACTAGATATTTTGAGAACCGAGCACCTCTATGCAAAATTCTCAAAATGTGAGTTCTGGTTGGAAGAAGTTATGTGTCTCGGCCATGTGATTTCGGCTGGAGGGGTTCGTGTAGACCCGCAGAAGATTGAGGCAGTGCTAGATTGGGCACTGCCTAAAAATGTTAAGGAAGTTCGTAGCTTTTTGGGCCTTGCTGGATATTACCGTCCGTTTGTCGAGGGGTTCTCGAAACTCGCTCGGCCGCTTACGAAATTACTCCAGAAAACGGAAAAGTTTGTTTGGACGACAGAGAGACAACAGAGCTTCAATGAGCTGAAGAGACGCTTGACTTCAGCGCCGATTTTAGCTTTACCTCATGATAGTGAGGGCATTGCGGTTTATAGTGACGCTCCGGGTCAAGGTCTTGGTTGTGTGCTTATGCATCATGATAAGACGATAGCTTTTGCGTCACAACAATTAAAGCCGTATTAGATGAATTATCCTACTCACGATTTGGAGTTGGTCGCGATTGTCTTCGCACTCAAGATTTGGCGGCATTACTTGTATGGTTCTCCGTGTCGGATTTATACCGATCACAAGAGACTGAAGTATATTTTCAGTCCGAAAGAGCTGAATATGAGACAGAGACGTTGGTTAGAGTTGATAAAGGATTACGATTTGGAAATTCTTTACCACCCCGGAAAAGCCAATGTCGTTGCAGATGCTTTGAGCCGCAAATCAGCATCTCTTCAAATGCTCGAGGTTCTTACATCTTAGACGAAGATTCGTCAGGATTTAATCGAGCAAGGGATAGAAGTTTGGCTTCAACAAGTACAGGGACAGTTGTGTACTCTCGAAATTACTTCGTCCTTGGTTGACGACATCAAAGGGAAACAGTGGAGTGACCCGATGATTTCTCAACTGAAGGAAGATGTAATTAAAGGAAAAGCTCCTGGCTTTATGGTTCACGAGGATAGTATTCTGAGATTTCAGGGCAGGCTTTGTGCTCCGAATGATCTAGAGTTGAGGCAGAGAATTCTCCGAGAATCCCATGCTACGCCTTACTCAATCCATCCCGGAACGAGTAAGATGTATAAGGACTTGAAACGAAATTTTTGGTGGAACAACATGAAGAAGGATGTCACAGAATTTGTAATATGGTGCTTGACGTGTCAACAAGTCAAGATCGAACATCAAAGACCAGGGGGATTGTTGAAACCACTTCCCATTCCCGAGTGGAAGTGGGAATACATCTCTATGGATTTCATCACTGGCATGCCAAGAACTAGGGCCGGAATGAATATGATTTGGGTAATCGTCGATCGGTTGACCAAGTCTGCACACTTCTTGGGTATTAAGGATACTTGGGGACCGGATAGATTGGATCGAACTTTTATAGCTGAGATCGTAAGATTACACAGTGCCCCCAAGACCATTGTTTCTGATCGAGACGGTCATTTCGTATTGCATTTTTGGCAGGCCGTTCATTAGGCTTTGGGTACTGAGTTGAGATTGAGCACTTCCTTTCATCCTCAGTCGTACGGTTAGACAGAGAGGACGATTCAGACGTTGGAAGATATGTTGCAAGCTTGTGCCTTAGACTGGAGTAATGATTGGGAACTTCACTTGCCGTTGATCGAGTTTGCCTATAATAACAGTTGGCATGCGTCGATCAAAATGGCACCATTCGAGGCACTTTATGGTAGGTGATGTAGGTCGCCATTATGTTGGGACGAGGCTTCAGAGCTAATTGGAACGGAACCGGATATGTTGATGGAGACTAAGGAAAAGATTTCTATTATCCGGGACCGATTGCTGACTGCCCAGAGCCGTCAGAAATCTTATGCTGATACTCGTCATCGACCCTTGGAGTTCGAAGTTGGGGATCATGTTTTACTCAAGGTGTCGCCGACCAGAGGGGTTTTCCGCTTCGGGAAAAAGGGGAAACTTAGTCCGAGGTATATCGGACCTTTCAAGATCTTGGACATGGTTGGAGATTTAGCTTATCGCTTGGTGTTGCCTCCAGCTTTAAGTCACATCCATAGTGTTTTTCATGTGTCTCAGCTGAGAAAGTACGTGCCGGATCCGTGCCACGTTATCGACTATATTGAGATTGACGTAGCCGAGGATATTACCTTTCCGGAGAGACCCGTGAAGATCCTTGAGCGTCGCGAGAAACAACTTCGGCATAAGACCATTCCACTAGTTAAAGTGCAATGGACGAGACATGGAGTCGAGGAGGCGACTTGGGAAACGGAAGAGAAGATGCGGTCGGAGTACCCCGATCTTTTTATTTCTTAAGTTTTGGGACGAAACTTCTTTTTAGAGGGGGAGAATGTAATACCCGTACTTTTATTGACTGTTTGACCTTGCCGTTTTTTCTTATTTCGTCGCTCTGCAAACTCTTGGTGATGTTGTCGATATTGTTATAGAGTTTCGTATCTTGTTTGGATCACAATCGTGTTGTTTAGACCTTGCAGAAGTGTTCTGGGATAGAGAAATAGCGCACGATAGGCCTAAGCTACCGCACGGTAATTCTACTTCAGTAGCACATGCTAGCTTTGAGCAGTAGCGCGCACTAAGGGACCAGTCAGGTCAGAACCAGCAACTCATACTGCTTTCTGGACTGGCAGTTAACGCGCGCTAGGAGTTCGTTAACGCACGCTATTCTTGGTCAGTAGAGTGCGCTAACACCCATCCGTAGCGCACGCTAACGGGCTGGTCGGCAGAGGCAGTGAGGTTGTCAGTTTTTCCGGACTATCGAATAACGTATGCTAGTCTTCGGATAGCGCACGCTATCAGAGCTGCGTAACGCACGCTAAGCCATAGCGGTAGCACATGCTAAGACTCGAGCAGGGCAGGGGATAGTAGGTTCTGGACTCCAGTTTCTGGACACCATTTTTGGCTAGCGCATGCTAAGATAAGGCGATTAGCGCACGCGGGCCGGCAGAAGCCACTGGACTACCCGGTGACCTCGCTAGCGCACGCTATTAATCGAGACGTAGCGTGTGCTAGACTGGGCGAGTATATATTGGATAGTTGACTTACTTTTCGTCATTTTTCATCCTCTCACTCAATCTCCGACCGGGAGCAGTGGATTTAGGCGATTCAGGGAGTTTGGAAGCGATCTTTCTTCAGATATTAATATCTTTGGTTGGAAAACAAGGATTTAACAACATCTAATCCATTCTATCGTCCAAATCAAGGTAAAAATCCTTAGAACCCTTCTTTTTGAGAATTTTGGGGTTTTCCTAGATTCGTCCGATTTATCTGTTTTGAAGCTTGAGAACCTTGAGATTATGATGTATCTATCCCGTATTCATGCTTTTCGTATGATTTTACGGATTAGTTTGTGCCGTGTTCGGACTTGTGAGGGTTTGGGTGATTTTACAAACTCTAATTGTTTACCCTTGTATTTTCGTGAATTGTAGATGGGTTTCGGGAGTTTCTTCGTGGATTATGAGTATGGATTATTGATTATCATATCCCTTGCGAATCGTTTAGGTGCCGGAAGCGCGTTCTTGGACTTACCGAACTCATACTCTTTTCCGTTCAATTTCTCAATGTCTCAAAGGCAAGTATATATTTATGATTGTACGTTCTCTACTTTGAAAGTAAGATATATGAATAGCATGATTGTTTATATCCACTCTGGGGCGGGCCGACAGGTCCCCTGAGGGTTTCGTAGCCTTTGGTGTGATTCCACGTGTAACACCCCAAACTAGGCGGATATTACAGTGCCGTAGATCCCCAACTGGGACCCACCAGGCAAATGAAAATGAATGAATTACACAAGATAAATGTAGTACCGAACTACATTACAGCAATAATTACTCCGACGAGGAGTTTAGTTACAACACACCAGGACAATACCGAATACTAGTGTATTTTATATGAAGATAAAATACACAACACTGAATGAAAAGGAATGAATTACAACCGGGTATTACATACTCCCCCCTTAAAAGGAGTTTCGTCCCCGAAACTAAGGGTCAAACAACTCGGGATAACTCTCCCACATATTCTCCTTGGTTTCCCAAGTGGCCTCTTCGACTCCATGTCTAGACCACTGAATCTTGACCAAAGGGATCGTCTTGTTCCTCAACTGTTTGATTCGCCGCTCTAACACTCGTACAGGACGCTCCTCGTACGAATGATCATCTGCGATCTCGATTTCGTCGAACTGAAGTATGTGACTCGGGTCGGCAACATACTTCCGCAACTGAGAGACATGAAACACATTATGAATTCGGTTCAACGCCGGAGGTAAAGCCAATCGATAAGCTAACTTGCCTACTCGATCCAAAATCTCGAACGGTCCAATGAATCTCGGACTCAACTTTCCCCTCTTCCCAAAACGGAAGATACCACGACTCGGGGATACCTTGACCAACACATGGTCACCAGCCTCAAACTCTAATGGTCGATTTACGGTTATACGCATATAATTTACTCCGACTCGAATGTCAACAAACGACTCCTGATCAAAGCTACCTTCTCACGGGCGGCTATAAGCATATCGGGCTCGGTGCCGATTGATTCTGACAAGTCATCCCAACACAAAGGAGATCGACAACGACGACCGTACAATGCCTCGTAAGATGCCATCTTAATGGAGGCATGCCAACTATACTGTACGTGGACTCGATCAATGGTAGTTGGCTTCCCAATCGTCCTTCCAATCGAGGACGCATGCCCTCAACATGTCCTCTATTGTCTGAATAGTTTTCTCTGATTGTCCGTCGGACTGAGGATGAAAGGCAATACTGAGATTAAGCTGAGTTCCCATAGCACGATGAACTGATTTCAAAAAATGGGATACTAATCGTCCGTCACGATCGGAAACGATACTTTTAGGAGTACCGCAGGCCTCACTATCTCTTTGATGAATAATGGGCAAGTCTCTCGACCCCACGTATCCTTGATCTCAAGGAAATTAGCTGATTTAGTTAAGCGGTCCACAATCACCCGGATCGCATTCATGCCACGGCGACTCGTCGGCAACTCGTGATGAAATCCATAGTAATGTCTTCCCACTTCCACTCCTAATAGGGAGAGATTTCAGCATACCCGCCGGTCGCTGATGTTCAATCTTAACTTGTTGACAGGTTAAGCATCTCGAAACAAATTCTGCGACTTCTCGCTTCATATTACTCCACCAGTAATTTTGTTTCAAGTTCTTGTACATCTTGCTGGACCCCGGATGAACAGAATAAGGGGTAGCATGAGCTTCTCTCAAAATAGAGTTTTTCAACTCGTCATTCGCCGGTACGCACAACCGGTTCTTAAACCTCAAAATCCATCCTCGTGGATCACGAATCCAGGGGCTTTCCCTTGAGCCACATCTTCACGGATGCGCAACAATGAAGGGTCTGAACTCTGATTCTCCCTGATTACCTCCTCAAGTGACGATGAAATCTCTAACATACAAAGCTATCCCTGAACTCGCCGGCTGCACTCGATCTCGGGTCTAAGGAATTCCTGCCAAGCTCCTTCGAATCGTTAAACGAGCAAGCATTTGCTCTTGAACGGACTTACGACTCAAAGCGTCGGCGACAACGTTCACCTTGCCCGGGTGGTAAAGGATATCGATATCAAAATCTTTGAGTAGTCCCAACCACCGCCTCTGTCGCATATTTAACTCCTTGTGAGTAAATATATCCTTCAACTCTTGTGATTGGTGAATAACTGAAAGGTGACGCCATAAAGGTAACGACGCCAAATCCCCAACGCGAAAACCACGGCTGCTAGCTCCAGGTCGTGGGTTGGATAATTGACCAACTAATCCAAGGAAACATCGGATTTACTTAATATCTTTCGGAGGTCGCCAATCTCGGATAGTCTCCAACTTCTGAGGGTCGACACGAACTCTGTCAGATGAAATTACATGTCCGAGAAAGTCACTTCGGACCTCCAGAACTCATATTTGGAAAACTTTCCATAAAGTTGCTCTCGTCTCAACACGTCGAGAACCTGATGAAGATGAACCTCGTATTCCTCTCGGCTACGAGAATAAATCAAAATGTCGTCGATGAAGAAAACAACAAACTGATCCAAAAAAGTCGATGAAAACTCGATTCATTAACCCCCATGAATACCACAGGTGCAATAGTTAGCCCGAACGGCATAACTACGAGCTCATAATGACCATAGCGTGTATGAAACGCTGTCCTCGCGATATCCGACTCTCGAATCCAAGAATCGGTGATATCCAGATCTTAAGTCGATCTTGGAAAATACCGAAGCTCCTGAAGTTGATCTAAAAGATCATCAATACGAGGTAAAGGATACTACTCTTGATCATCGCCCTGTTCAACTCTTGGTAATTAATACACACACGAGACGAGCCATCCTTCTCCTTGACAGATCACACTGGTGCTCCTCACGGGGACGCAATCGGTCGGAGATGACCTTTCTCGAATTACTCCTCAAGTTGAATCTTCAACTCCTGCATTCTGGTCGGGGCCATCCGATACGGTGCCTTCGATAAAGGGGACGTACCGGCTCCAACTCACTCCTGAATTCCCTTACTCTATGTGAAGGCAACTAGATAACTCGTCTGGAAATACATCGTCAATCGATGACAATGATACCACGAATGATTGAACATTTCGATTGCCCTAGAATGGTCAATCGATAAAAAGAGACACCAATAATGATTGAACAACTCGATTGCCTTAGAAAGGCCAATCGATGAAGATGATACAATGAATGTTTGAATAACTCGATTGCCTTTGAAAGGACAATCGATGAAAATAATACAATGAATGATTGAATAACTCGATTGCCTTAGAAAGGCCAATCGATGGAAATGATACAATGAATGATTGAATGACTCAATTGTCTTAAAAAAAACCAATCGATAGAAATGATACAAGGAATGATTGAATAACTCGATTGCCTTAGAAAGGCCAATCGATGAAAATGATACAATGAATGATTGGATAGTTCGATCAAGGAATTTCTTCGCTTCGCCATAATAGAAATTCCACTGGAACAACGGGGATTACTTCCCTGAAGCACACATTCGACAACTAACGATGGAAAGATAGCGACCAAACGCTAACAAACACTGAGGATAGTATCGAGACGGTTAAACCAACTAATACCGAAAATTACATCGTCCTAATATAAGTTCACCACGATTAGATCCATCAACCAATCGCGGTCATTAAGCTTAATTCGGTATGATTCCGAAAATTCTTCCATCGTCAGGTAGACCGATGGTATGAGGTCCACAAGCAATAGGACTATCCCGAGATAAGTCCATTCAAGCATGATTCGAAAATGAATGAATGCGGTGTACCAGAATCAAAAGGTACACACAAGTTGAAATAAAATTACGAGTATACCTGAAATCATCCGGGCCACCGGATCGTCGATCCTCCTCATCATATGAATTTGGGACTTGCCGGCCCCCGAACCGGATGCTCCCGTCTGATAAATACGAGCTCCAACTCTATTTGCTTCCAGTGTCTTAAACGACGTTGACAAAGCAGTCTGATTCTGAAAGGCTGATTGCTTCAGAGCCTGAGATGCCGCCAGAGCCGACTTTGAGTCCCTTCGGCAAAAACGGGCCTTATGCCCGAAATTCCCACAATTATAGCACGTGATAGACGGTTTCAGACACTCAGTGCTGAAATGACCCGGCGTTCCACAATTGAAACAGGTGATGGCCGAACTGACCGCTCGGGAATGAGATCCCGCATGACTATGCACCGTAGGAGGTCGCTCAGAAACGATAGGACTCACACGAGGCTTCTTGAAGGTTGACTGACCGCCTTCGGATTGATTACGCTTCGTTGATTTCTTGCTGACAAATGAAGGTTGTTGTTCCGCACTTTCCTTAGCAGCTGGCTCATATGGGAGAGTTCTCTCGATTAATCCGGTCAGAGTGGCGCAATGATGATTAAGCAACTGCACATGGGTCATCATGGCCTGCATAAAAGTGAGTGGTCAACCCGAGCATCTTCTGATCGAGCCGAGTCCTGGGCACGATTTCCCGGCAGCGAGTGATTATTTCTCGGGTTTCGGTCCGCACCGCGGCCTCTCCCCGTGCATCCCCTGACAGTTCTCTCCATACTGAAGTAGGAAGGTCGCATAATGATTATATTTCCCTCATGATTAGCACGTTATGATTATGTCATGAGATGATGAAAATGAGTATACATGCTCTAACTTAGTGATTATATGAATGATTTACTGAAGTTACATGATTATCTGATGAAATTCTTGAAATGATTATCTTGAATAACTTAACAAGATTGATAATATGATCATCCAGATTGACAACTGAGTAATGAAACGAATTGAGTAATTAATGAGTTAACATGATCGTCCTGATTATTAACTGAGTAATGAAATGAATTAAGTGATTGATGAGTTAATATGATCGTCCCGATCATAATGAATGATGATGTTTGAGGATTGTTAAATGATGAATGATGAATGAATGACTATTGCCAGAAATTATACCATGGCGTTAGAAGTCTTACAGTTCTTTCGGTCTGATTGGCTCGGCATCTGCACAGATACCACGTGACGCGAAAGTCCAATGATACTAGTCCTATGACGATTATTTCAAATGAGACATGACTTGGATGGTAGTATTCAAAACCACGCTCTGATACCAACTCTGTAACACCCCAAACTAGGCGGATATTACAGTGCCGTAGATCCCCAACTGGGACCCACCAGGCAAATGAAAATGAATGAATTACACAAGATAAATGTAGTACCGAACTACATTACAGCAATAATTACTCCGACGAGGAGTTTAGTTACAACACACCAGGACAATACCGAATACTAGTGTATTTTATATGAAGATAAAATACACAACACTGAATGAAAAGGAATGAATTACAACCGGGTATTACACCACGGATAATTTGGGTTAACCACTCTGGGGCGGGACGACCGGTCCCCTGAGGGTTCCGTAGCCTTTGGTGCGGTTCCATGGTTGATCATGTATGCATTGTTGTGATGCTATGAGATTTAGTTATTCCGGAATACTAGTCTTAAATTGATGAATTGACGGTTACCTTTACTTTATTATCGAGGAGTATTGTGTTTCATACTTGATATACTTGCACTAGCTATTCGACGGCTAACCCCTTTATGTGGGGAAATATTTTTTATGTATTTCAGGTTTCAAGAGAGCGGATAGGCAGGTATCAGGTTGGCATGAAGATGATGGGCAAGCATGATACTGTGTCTTATCTCCAGTTATGTCTTGTGTTCCTCCATTCAGTGTTGTTGTACTGGAATGGTTAATGTGAATACTCGAGTATTGTTTGTTTGTTTTCAGTCTTCCTTGATGTTCCGGCCTGTATTGCCGAGGTTTTGATTTTGTACTGTGATGTATTTGGATACATGGTACATGGTTTGAATACCCTTTGTATCGTCTTTCATTTCATTGTTTTGGACCTTCTCGGTCAAGTTTTATAGTTCCACGTATGATTAGCCTTGTGGATCCCACAGTTGGGTTCACGACGCTGTAATATACCCAGAATAACTTGGGGGTGTTACATTAACAAGATGTAATCAAGAAACAAAAGATTAATCAGAGTTGTTATAGCCAATTCTGAGTACAAAAGGCTCGAATCTAATAGAGTTCCGACTCGAATGTATGTAATGTGGTTTTATGTGTTATTAAAAAGACTTATCAAGAAGTAAAGGCTTACTCTGAGATATTATTCGAATCCTTGCTACAAAAAGACTTAATCAAAAAGCAAAAGATTATTCGGAGCTATTATAGCCAATTCCGAGTACAAAAGGCTCAAATCTAATCAATAAACCCGAGTTTTCACAGAGTTCCAATTCAAATGCATGTAACATGATCTTATCTCCTATTAGCAAGACTTAATTAAGAAGTAAAGACTTAATTAGAGATATTAAAACCAATTCACAATATAAAATGCTCGAGTCTAATCAATAAAATTGAGTTTTCGTAGAGTTCAGACTCAAATACATGTACCATGGTTTTATCTCCTATTAACAAGACTTAATCAAGAAGTAAAGGCTTAATCGGAGCTATTATGGTAAATCTTTTCTACAAAAAGACTTAATCAAGAAATAAAAGATTAATCAGAGCTATTATAGCCAATTCTGAGTACAAAAGGCTCGAATCTAACCAATAAAGCCGAGTATTCATAGAGTTTCGATTCGAATGCATGTAACATGGTCTTACATCCTATTAACAATACTTAATCAAGAAGTAAAGACTTGATCGTAGATATTATATCCATTTTTCAATACAAAATACTCGAATCTAATTAATAAACCGAGTTTTCGTAGAGATCTGACTCAAATACATGTACCATGGTTTTATCTCCTATTAACAAGACTTAATCAAGAAGTAAAGGCTTAATCAGAGCTATTATGGTGAATCGTTACTACACCAAGACTGAATCAAGAAGTAAAAGATTAATCGAAGCTGTTATAGCCAATTCTAAGTACAAAAGGCTTGAATCCAATCAATAAACCCGAGTTTTCATTAGAGTCCCGACTGGAATGCATGTAATGTGGTCTTTTCTTATATTAACATGACTTAATCAGAGCTATTATATCAAATCCTTGCTACAACAAGACTTGATCAAGAAGTAAAAGATTAATCGGAGCTTTTATAGCAAATTCCGAATACAAAAGGCTCGAATCGAATCAATAAACCTTAGTTTTCATAGAGTTCCGACTCGAATGCATGTAACGTGGTCTTATCTCCTATTAAGGAGACTTAATCAAGAAGTAAAGGCTTAATCGGAGCTATTATATCCAATCCTGACTACAACAAGACTTAATCAAGAAGTAAAAGATTAATCGGAGCTCTTATAGCCAATTTTGAGTACAAATGGCTCGAATCTAATCAATAAACCTGAGTTTTCATAGAATTCCAACTCGAATAAATTTAACGTCGTCTTATCTCCTATTAACAAGACTTAATCAATAAATAAAGGCCTAATCGGAGCTATTATAGCAAATCCTTGCTACAACAAGACTTAATCAAGAAGTAAGGTTTAATCGGAGCTATTATAGCGAATCCTTGTTACAACAAGACTTATCAAGAAGTAAAGGTTTAATCGGAGCTATTATAGCGAATCCTTGCTACAACAAGACTTAATCATGAAATAAAAGATTAATAGGAGCTCTTATAGCCAATTACGAGTACAAAAGGCTCGAATCTAATCAATAAACCAGAATTTTTACAGAGTTCTGACTCGAATGCATGTAACGTGGTCTTATCTCCTATTAACTAGATGTAATCAAGAAGTAAAGGCTTAATCAGAGCTATATAGTGAGTCCTTGCTACAACAAGACCTAGTCAAGAAAGAAAAGATTAATTAGAGTTGTTATAGCCAATTCTGAGTACAAAAGGCTCGAATCTAATCAATAAACCCGAGTTTTCATAGAGTTCCAACTCGAATGCATGTAATGTGGTTTTTGCTATTATTGACAAGACTTATCAAGAAGTAAAGGCTTACTCGGAGCCATTATGTGAATCCTTGCTACAAAAAGACTTACTCAAAAAGCAAAAGATTATTCGGAGCTGTTATAGCCAATTCTGAGTACAAAAGGCTCAAATCTAATCAATAATCCGAGTTTTCACAGAGTTCCAATTCGAATGCATGTAACATGGTATTATCTCCTATTAGAAAGACTTAATTAAGAAGTAAAGCCTTAATCAGAGATATTATAACCAATTCTCAATATAAAATGCTCGAGTCTAATCAATGAAACCGAGTTTTCGTAGAGTTCAGACTCAAATACATGTACCATGGTTTTATCTCCTATTAACAAGACTTAATCAAGAAATAAAGGCTTAATCGGAGCTTTTATGGTGAATCTTTGCTACAACAAGACTTAATCAAGAAAGAAAAGATTAATCAGAGCTGTTATAGCCAATTCTGAGTATAAATGGCTCGAATCTAATCAGTAAATCCGATTTTTCACAGAGTTTCGATTTGAATGCATGTAACATGGTCTTATATCCTATTAAAAAGACTTAATCAATAAGTAAAGACTTGATCGTAGATATTATATCCAAGTTTCAATACAAAATACTCGAATTTAATCAATAAACCGAGTTTTCGTAGAGATCCGCCTCAAATACATGTACCATGGTTTTATCTCCTATTAACAAGACTTAATCAAGAAGTAAAGGCTTAATCAGAGCTATTATGGTGAATCGTTACTACAACAAGACTGAATCAAGTAGTAAAAGATTAATCGAAGCTGTTATAGCCAATTCTAAGTACAAAAGGCTTGAATCCAATCAATAAACCCGAGTTTTCATTAGAGTCCCGACTGGAATGCATGTAACATGGTCTTTTCTTATATTAACATGACTTAATCAAAGCTATTATATCAAATCCTTGCTACAACAAGAGTTAATCAAGAAGTAAAAGATTAATCGGAGCTGTTATAGCTAATTCTGAGTACAAAAGGCTCGAATCCAATCAATAAACCCAAGTTTTTATTAGAGTTCTGACTCGAATGCATGTAACATGGTCTTTTCTCATATTAACATGACTTAATAGGGGATATTATATCAAATCCTTGCCATAACAAGACTTAATCAAGAAGTAAAAGATTAATCGGAGCTCTTATAGCCAATTCCGAGTACAAAAGGCTCGAATCTAATCAATAAACTCGAGTTTTCATATAGTTCCAACTCGAATGCATGTAACGTGGTCTTATCTCCTATTAAGGAGACTTAATCAAGAAGTCAAGGCTTAATCGGAGCTATGATATCCAATCCTTGCTACAACAAGACTTAATCAAGAAGTAAAAGATAATCGGAGCTCTTATTGCCAATTCTGAGTATAAAAGGCTCGAATCTAATCAATAAACCCGAATTTTCATAGAGTTCCAACTTGATAAATGTAACATGGTCTTATCTCCTATTAACAAGACTTAATCAAGAAATCAAGGCTTAATCGGAGCTATTATAGCGAATCCTTGCTACAACAAGACTTAATCACGAAGTAAGGTTTAATCGGAGCTATCATAGCGAACCCTTGTTATAAGAAGACTTATCAAGAAGTAATGGTTTAATCTTAGCTATTATAGCGAATCCTTTCTACAACAAGATTTAATCAAGAAATAAAAGATTAATAGGAGCTCTTATAGCCAATTACGAGTACAAAAGGCTCGAATCTAATCAATAAACCAGAGTTTTTACAGAGTTCTGAATCGAATGCATGTAATGTGGTCTTATCTTCTATTAACAAGATGTAATCAAGAAGTAAAGGCTTAATAATAGCTATTATAGTGAATCCTTGCTACAGAAAGACCTAATCAAGAAAGAAAAGATTAACCAGAGTTGTTATAGCCGATTCTGAGTACAAAAGGCTCGAATCTAATAGAGTTCCGACTTGAATGCATGTAATATGGTTTTATCTGTTATTAACAAGACTTATCAAAAAGTAAAGGCTTACTCGGAGCTATTATTCGAATCCTTGCTACAAAAAGACTTAATCAAAAAGCAAAAGATTATTCGGAGCTGTTATAGCCAATTCTGAGTACAAAAGGCTCGAATCTAATCAATAAACCCGAGTTTTCACAGAGTTCCAATTCGAATGCATGTAACATTGTCTTACTTCCTATTAGCAAGACTTAATTAAGAAGTGAAGACTTAATCAGAGATATTATAACCAATTCTCAATATAAAATGCTCGAGTCTAATCAATAAAATCGAGTTTTCATAGAGTTCAGACTCAAATACATGTACCATGGTTTTATCTCCTATTAACAAGACTTAATCAAGAAGTAAATGCTTAATTAATCGGAGCTATTATGGTGAATCTTTGCTACAACAAGATTTTATCAAGAAAGAAAAGATTAATCAGAGCTGTTATAGCCAATTCTGAGTACAAAAGGCTCGAATCTAATCAATAAACCCGAGTTTTCACAGAGTTTCGATTCGAATGCATGTAACATGGTCTTATATCATATTAACAAGACTTAATCAAGAAGTAAAGACTTAATCGGAGATATTATATCCAATTTTCAATACAAAATACTCGAATATAATCAATAAACCGAGTTTTCATAGAGATCCAACTCAAATACATGTACCATTGTTTTATCACCTATTAACAAGACTTAATTAAGAAGTAAAGGCTTAATCAGAGCTATTATGGTGAATCGTTAATACAACAAGACTGAATCAAGAAGTAAAAGATTAATCAGAGCTGTTATAGCATATTTTGTGTACAGAAGGCTCGAATCCAATCAATAAACCCGAGTTTTCATTAGAGTTCCGACTCGAATGCATGTAACATGGTCTCTTCTCATATTAACATGACTTAACCAGAGCAATTGTATCAAATTCTTGCTACAACAAGACTTAATAAAGAAGTAAAAGATTAATTGGAGCTTTTATAGCCAATTCCGAGTACAAAAGGCTCGAATCTAATCAATAAAACCGAGTTTTCATAGAGTTCCGACTCGAATGCATGTAATGTGGTCTTATCTCCTATTAAGGAGACTTAATCAAGAAGTAAAGGCTTAATCAGAGCTATTATATCCAATCCTTGCTACAACAAGACTTAATCAAGAAGTAAAAGATTAATCGGAGCTCTTATAGCCAATTCTTAGTACAAAAGGCTCGAATCTAATCAATAAACCCGAGTTTTCATAGAGTTCCAACTCGAATAAATGTAACGTGGTTTTATCTCCTGTTAACAAGACTTAATCAAGAAATAAAGGCTTAATTAGAGCTATTATAGCGAATCCTTGCTACAACAAGACGTAATCAAGAAGTAAGGTTTAATCGGAGCTATATAGTGAATCCTTGTTACAACAAGACTTATCAAGAAGTAAATGTTTAATCGGAGCTATTATAGCGAATCATTGCTACAACAAGACTTAATCAAGAAATAAAAGATTAATAGGCGCTCTTATAGCCAATTACGAGTACAAAAGGCTCGAATCTAATCAATAAACCAGAATTTTACAGAGTTCTGACTCGAATGCGTGTAACGTGGTCTTATCTCCTATTAACAAGATGAAATCAAGAAATAAGGCTTAATCATGACTATTATAGTGAATCCTTGCTACAACAAGACCTAATCAAGAAATAAAAGATTAATCAGAGTTGTTATAGCCAATTATGAGTACAAAAGGCTCGAATCTAATCAATAAACTCGAGTTTTCATAGAGTTCTGACTCGAATGCATCTAATGTGGTTTTATCTATTATTAACAAGACTTATCAAGAATTAAAGGCTAACTCGGATCTATTATGCGAATCCTTGCTACAAAAAGACTTAATCAAAAAGCAAAAGATTATTCGGAGCTGTTATAGCCAATTCTGAGTACAAAAGGCTCAAATCTAATCAATAAACCCGAGTTTTCACAGAGTTCCAATTCGAATGCATGTAACATGGTCTTATCTCCTATTAGCAAGAATTAATTAAGAAGTAAAGACTTAAACAGAGATATTATAATCAATTCTCAATATAAAATGCTCGAGTCTAATCAATAAAACCGAGTTTTCGTAGAGTTCAGACTCAAATACATGTACCATGGTTTTATCTCCTATTAACAAGACTTAATCAAGAAGTAAATGCTTAATTAATCGGAGCTATTATGGTGAATCTTTGCTACAATAAGACTTAATCAAGAAAGAAAAGATTAACCGGAGCTGTTATAGTCAATTCTGATTATAAAAGGCTCGAATCTAATCAATAAACCCGAGTTTTCACAGAGTTTCGACTCGAATGCATGTAACATGGTCTTATATCCTATTAACAAGACTTAATCAAGAAGTAAAGACTTAATTAGAGATATTATATCCAATTTTCGATACAAAATACTCAAATCTAATCAATAAACCGAGTTTTCGTAGAGATCCGACTCAAATACATGTACCATGGTTTTATCTACTATTAACAAGACTTTTTTTAAGACTGAATCAAAAAGTAAAAGATTAATCAGAGCAGTTGTAGCCAATTCTGAGTACAAAATGCTCGAATCCAATCAATAAACCGGAGTTTTCATTAGAGTTCCGACTCGAATGCATGTAACGTGGTCTTTTCTCATATTAACATGACTTAATTAGAGCTATTATATCAAATCCTTGCTACAACAAGACTTAATCAAGAAGTAAAACATTAATCGGAGCTTTTATAGCCAATTTCGAGTACAAAAGGCTCGAATCTAATCAATAAACCCGAGTTTTCATAGAGTTCCGACTTGAATACATGTAACGTGGTCTTATATCCTATTAAAGAGACTTAATCAAGAAGTAAAGGCTTAATCGGAGCTATTATAGCGAATCCTTGCTACAACAAGACTTAATCAAGAAGTAAGGTTTAATTGGAGCTATTATAGTGAATCCTTGCTACAACAAGACCTAATCAAGAAAGAAAAGATTAGACAGAGTTGTTATAGCTAATTCTGAGTACAAAAGGCTCGAATCTAATCAATAACCCCGTGTTTTCATAGAGTTCTGACTCGAATGCATGTAATGTGGTTTTGTCTGTTATTAACAAGACTTATCAAGAAGTAAAGGCTAACTCGGATCTATTATGCGAATCCTTGCTACAAAAAGACTTAATAAAAAAGCAAAAGATTAATCGGAGCTGTTATAGCCAATTCTGAGTACAAAAGGCTCAAATCTAATCAATAAACCCGAGTTTTCATAGAGTTCCAACTCGAATAAATGTAACGTGGTTTTATCTCCTATTAACAAGACTTAATCAAGAAATAAAGGCTTAATCGGAGCTATTATAGCGAATCCTTGCTACAACAAGACTTAATCAAGAAGTAAGGTTTAATCGGAGCTATATAGTGAATCCTTGTTACAACAAGACTTATCAAGAAGAAAATGTTTAATCGGAGCTATTATAGCGAATCATTGCTACAACAAGACTTAATCAAGAAATAAAAGATTAATAGGCGCTCTTATAGCCAATTACGAGTACAAAAGGCTCGAATCTAATCAATAAACTAGAATTTTTACAGAGTTCTGACTCGAATGCGTGTAACGTGGTCTTATCTCCTATTAACAAGATGAAATCAAGAAATAAGGCTTAATCATAACTATTATAGTGAATCCTTGCTACAACAAGACCTAATCAAGAAAGAAAAGATTAATCAGAGTTGTTATAGCCAATTATGAGTACAAAAGGCTCGAATCTAATCAATAAACCCGAGTTTTCATAGAGTTCTGACTCAAATGCATCTAATGTGGTTTTATCTATTATTAACAAGACTTATCAAGAAGTAAAGGCTAACTCGGATCTATTATGCGAATCCTTGCTACAAAAAGACTTAATCAAAAAGCAAAAGATTATTCGGAGCTGTTATAGCCAATTCTGAGTACAAAAGGCTCAAATCTAATCAATAAACCCGAGTTTTCACAGAGTTCCAATTCGAATGCATGTAACATGGTCTTATCTCCTATTAGCAAGAATTAATTAAGAAGTAAAGACTTAAATAGAGATATTATAATCAATTCTCAATATAAAATGCTCGAGTCTAATCAATAAAATCGAGTTTTCGTAGAGTTCAGACTCAAATACATGTACCATGGTTTTATCTCCTATTAACAAGACTTAATCAAGAAATAAATGCTTAATTAATCAGAGCTATTATGGTGAATCTTTGCTACAATAAGACTTAATCAAGAAAGAGAAGATTAACCGGAGCTGTTATAGTCAATTCTGAGTATAAAAGGCTCGAATCTAATCAATAAACCCGAGTTTTCACAGAGTTTCGACTCGAATGCATATAACATGGTGTTATATCCTATTAACAAGACTTAATCAAGAAGTAAAGACTTAATCAGAGATATTATATCCAATTTTCGATACAAAATACTCAAATCTAATCAATAAACCGAGTTTTCGTAGAGATCCGACTCAAATACATGTACCATGGTTTTATCTACTATAAACAAGACTTTTTTTAAGACTGAATCAAGAAGTAAAAGATTAATCAGAGCTGTTGTAGCCAATTCTAAGTACAAAATGCTCGAATCCAATCAATAAACCGGAGTTTTCATTAGAGTTCCGACTCAAATGCATGTAACGTGGTCTTTTCTCATATTAACATGACTTAATCAGAGCTATTATATCAAATCCTTGCTACAACAAGACTTAATCAAGAAGTAAAACATTAATCGGAGCTTTTATAGCCAATTTCGAGTACAAAAGGCTCGAATCTAATCAATAAACCCGAGTTTTCATAGAGTTCCAACTGCAAAAATATTGTTCTCGAATCCACCCCATGATTATTAAACTTAACCCCAAAAGTTCTCCTACTTGGAAAAACCTTTGTGGTATTAGATCGATTGCAAATGATAAATTTTTTTGGCATAGTGGCCATAATGATGTGTTTTTTTGGCATGACAATTGGTGTGAATTCAGCCCTCTCACCAACTTCTACCATACTAAGTCCAAAGATAAAATTGATCGGGAAAAAATTAGTCGTAAGCTCCCACTTGGCATTTGTGATCATATTTGCTCTCTACCTACTTTCCCCTCCACCATCAAGCCTTCATGGACTCTCTCCCCTAATGGGATTTTTTCTTTCAAAACTGCTTGGGAGCTGATTCGTAAAAAAAAACATCCGCATAATATTCTGCGGTATTGTTGGAATCCACTTACCACACCTACCATCTCTCTTTTTATGGTTAAGGTGCTTAATAAATGGATCTCAATGCCAGATGGTCTCTTGCGGAGGGGAATTGTTGCTACCAATAATTGTTATTGTTGTAATGGGGTTGAAGATCTTCCACACCTCTTTCTTCATGGCCCGGTTGCTAAAGATGTGTGGAAGTTTTTTCATAACCTCGCCGGTATTAAAATTCTTGTGTCCTCTGACTTTAATCTTATCATTGCCAATTGGTTTGGTAAAGCGAAGGGCACTCTTCACATTTTTCACATCATTCCGATACTCATTCTATGGTTTCTTTGGTGTTGTAGGAACGATAAGAGGGTTGATAATATTCCATTTACGCCGAAACTTGTGTGCAAGCGTATTTGGAACTACATTAGCAACATTAAAGTTCGTGGCAAAATTAAAAGAAATTTTTGGAAGGGGGCTGATACAATTGCAGATTTCATGGGCATCAAACCGAGCCCGGGACCGAAATATCAAACTCGGGCGGTTCGTTGGATTAAACCGGATAGGGGATGGTGGAAAATCAATACGGATGGTGCCGTGAAAGTCAACCCGGGCGTTGCGGCCGCGGGGGGTATTGCTCGGGATCATTTCGGGAATCCACTTTTCATGTTTTTGGAATTTATTGGGCTCAAACCAACAATTACGCTGAAATCTACGCCATTTGGAGGGGGCTCGATTTATGCATCGAACACAATTTCACCAAAGTTTGGGTGGAGGTCGACTCGAAGATTGCACTTCATTTGATCGAGAAATCCTCTTCATGTCATTGGCATCTCCAAGGCCTAATTTGTAAAATTCGGGATATTGTGGACAAATTCGACATTCGTTTCTCCCATATTTTCCGTGAAGGAAATGCCATTGCTGATTTTTTGGCCAATCAAGGATGTGACCATCAAGATTTCCATTTCCATGATATCTCCAATCTTAAAGGGAAAATCCGAGGCCTTATCAAACTTGATAAATTGGCATATCCTTATATTAGGAGCAGAAAAGTTTTTTCTTAGTTTTGACGGGGCGAATCCCATCAACATTTGCATTTGCCTTGTGTGGGGGTTGGCTCCTCAAATTTCTTTTGTATTTCATCCGTTGGGGCATGTAGACCCTCGTTTTTTTGCTATGTTATAAAATCTGCCCGTTTTTTTTTTTAAAAAAAAAAAGTCTCCTTAATAGGAGATAAGACAACGTTATATGCATTCGAGTCGGAACTCTATGAAAACTCGGGTTTCTTGATTAGATTCGAGCCTTTTGTACTCGGAATTGGCTACAAGAGCTCCGATTAATCTTTTACTTCTTGATTCACTACGCCATAGATGGCCTACGGCAACTCCTACAAAATGTTGCATGAAGCAAAAAAAATGTTGTTGCAGACAAGAAAATCAAAACGGCAACACTTTTTTGGTGTTGCACTTTTCACTGCTGCCGCAGGTCCCTATAGCAACACTTCTGTCACCTAGTGCAACACCACTCCTTTTGTTACCATAAGAATGCAAGGCATCGTTAAATATAGTTTGCAGCTGTAACACCCCCAATCCGCTCAGGGATATTACACGTCGTAGAACCTTTCCTCAAGGATCTACCAGGCTGGTAACGACATATAACAACTCAACCATGCCTTTAAGGCTACAACGACTCAGTAGACCGATTTGGTCTTTCAATAAATACATACAATTCAAATACAACTCATGCCCACGCAGGGGTCAAATACAACCACACCCGTACAACGGGAAAATATAGCAGCGGAAAAATAGAGTACAACTGAACCAATAAACAAAGTACGGTTTCTCATGTGATTAGTATCGATCATCTTTCATCATCCTTCGTGCCGACCCTGTGTTATGCTCCAAAACCTGAATGAAAAAACAAACATCTACCCCCCGAATACTCGGGGGTTAGCAAAACTCCACTGTTTTGCTAGTGCAAGAACAAAGTGCAAATACGAGCCATACAATTCACATTCCACGAATAACAATAACCAAGGATCCTCAAAGATCCAAACGAAACGAAAAGTACTTCCCGAGGCAAGGGTTTGAGAAAACATTTCAAAATCGAAATATCATAAATCAATGGAAGTAATTTATAAAACGGTTTAGAATGCCATCGAGAGTTTTAATAGAAAACAATTTAGGATTATCCAATCCTACTTTTCAAAATCCAAAAGACAAAAGGGGTCACCGCCCCAAAGGTTTACTTTCTGAAAAATGACATTAACCAAACCGTTGGGATTTTAGCCCCAAATCTGTAAAACGACTTTTACAAAACCATTGGGATTTTAGCCCATAATCTCTTCAACTCACATTTCACAAGAACGACCACAAGGTTCGTCTCCCAACATCAAAATCCACAAATTAAAGGATTTAAAACATAAATAACAAAATACTCTAGAGCCATCCTAGCCAAGTAGGCCAAACGAACAACTTACCTCTTACACACTTAGTCAATGCATGCAATCATGAAAACCGCTCAAAAGCACTCATTTCCTAAATGCCATAAATAAGTCACATTTGTAAAATGCACCACAATTAACCGTCGATCCACGCCTCTCGGACCCCTACCGAGACCCCGTCGGATCTAACCCGTAGTGGTTAAAAGCAAGCTCGTCGATCCACGTCTCTGTGGACCCCTACCGAGACCCCGTCGGATCTAACCCATAGTGAGCATACACACACACACATTACTCATGCAAAACTAACATGCTAAGAATGTAAGTTCATTAAGAATACTCACTAGAGATGGCCATTAACTCGACACCATTATCAAACTCTTCAAAACACAATAACAAGATTAAATACGGAATGCACGATTCCATAACTTTAAACAATAGGAGTATCATCATCAAATACTTCAACGTTCAAAATAATCAAATCATAATCAATTCCCAAAACACGCCGTTCACAAAACACACACGCATTTTGAAAGAAAGCCTTTAACGAGGCCAAACCGAAATCTTTTGGAACTTCATTTCAAATAACCAAATAAACACACCAAGACGATCACCGATCATCATATCCACAAAATAAGAAAAGTATGGGCAAGGTACTTGCCTCGAATAACCACAACGCGGAGAATCGGCCGAAGTAGGTTGGCACGAACCGACTACGAACTCGTTGACTCCACCGAACGACAATCCACAACAATGAACTACGAACGAAAACAATAACAACGAAAATGAATTCCAAAGTACGACCCAAAGCCGCTGAATTCAAAGAACAAATGACGAAGGTTCAAGGATTTCCCCCAAAACGGCCAAGAACACGATTCGTCCCGTCAAAACCCGAAAACGGAATTCCAAGTTGAAATATGGATATACAATCCATAGAATATGTTTAACAACATCATTTAACCATAATCGATCCATTGAAAACGTATGAACAACGAGATCGGGGACAAATCCCCCAAAAAGTCAATTCGAAGGAAATCAAGAAATATACTTCGATTCGACGAAGAACAATGGGTTAAATGATGTTAAACACAAGAATACTACCAAGATTAATCATACCCATCATGAATTAATCAACAACACGGAACGAATCGGACGAAAATGCAAAAATCCCCAAATTCACGAAATTAGGGTTCTAAGGAAGATTACCTTGATTCGCTGGATCAAAGGATGACAACGGACGATTGATTGATGTTATGAACTCAAGAACTTCATGGATTTGTTGTTAAACAACATGGCTTCGTGATCCATGAATCGCCACCCGCGGACGGAGAAGGAAGGAAGTGAAAAACGAAATGAAATGTGACTGCTCAGCCACATTTATACTGGGCCGGACTAGCGCGCGCTAGGCGGCCGAGCTAGCGTGCGCTATCGCCTGTGCCGCGATCCAAGAGCCTTCGACTAGCCGCTGCCAGAAGCGTGGCGCAGCTTTTCCGGCCAGAAGGCGTGCGCTACCTTCCGGCCGTAGCGCACGCAGTCCGATAGTAGCGTGCGCTACCCGCCGAGCCCGACCGATTCCGTAACCCCTGTGACTCCACCGTCTGTGCCCGCTACTCGTGTTAGGCCATCCGGCACAGGCGCTACACTCCGGTTAGCGCGCGTAGCCTTCCGGCCAGAGCGTGCGCTTACGCGGTTCTCGCGCACCCGTCCGGCCGGTGCCCGCAATCGTCCGGCCATCCCGCAACCGTCCGGCATGTCCCGCACCCGTCTGGGCTCGACGACCCGATTTCCAAACGCACGGAACGAACACGATTTAAAAGTTCGGACGACATCAACGACCGAAATGAAAACATAATACCATATTTAATCATACGCGACCAAGAAACGGGTCGAGACAACAATTACAGATACGGATACCCGTAACTTTCAAGAAATTACAAAATGGCCCAAAACGCCCGGAAATCACGATATGTGATCGAATAACCAAACCGAAGTTCACAACACGTCTAACAAAGTTAAACGGACTTACGGGAAACTCGAAACAAGTAGCTTGAGCGAGATTCGCAAGAATCGAACTCAAGCGCGGAAAAGTCGCTAAAAAGCACGGAACTCAACAAAACGACACCGAAACGAACTCGGATGTCAAAAAGTGTAGAATTAATCATTCTCAGAATGACGCAACGGTCATGAGCGAGTCGTCAAAACGGACTCCGATCGAAAAAATAAATTTACCGAAAATCGAAAATTGCGGATATTACATTCTACCCTCCTTAAAAGAAGTTTCGTCCCGAAACTTAAAACAAGTAGGGAGAAGAAATATTCCGCCAGGAAAAACTCAACGAGATACACAAGAATGCGTAACTAACGCCCAACGGAGAAATGTTACAAACAATGCAAAGGAATATACGGCGTGAAAACACGCTCCACGGCGACCAACACAACGTCGCCGTTAGGGATATAATAAAACCAACAAGTGACAAGCGTCATCAAATGGATAATACAATCAAGTCAATTATCCGAACAATCGCAAAACACAACGAACGAAAATCAATACGATTGAACAACCTAACGGTACATTGATCAAAACGCGAGCCAAACGCTGAGCAAATACGGAATTCCACCGCCTAAGGGCTGGAAGATCGAAAACGAAACTAATTTCCCAAACTGAAGGGAATTACGAAGGAGCCTGAATGTTCACCAATCACGGAACGAGATCAATAAAAACCGAACAATCAAACGATCGAACCACAACGATCGAGACAACAAAAATCGAAGAATCATGTTCGAATCACGAAGAACAATAAAGTTCAAACAACAACTCCGAGGATGATCTGGTGAGAACTACAAGACATGCATTCCCATAAGATCCACAGGAAAGGGAATAGCGATTGAAAAGTCACAACGACAAACGAGTTATTCCGAAATGATATCACACTCGTTCGATAAACAAAAACAAGGGCAGGACAAGCTCAGAAATGTCAACGAACATAAATGAGTCGACAAAGTACAATATACAGAAGTTCAAAATCCGTTCCCTTCGAATAAAAGAACTAATAGAACCAGATGATGTCACTCCCGAACAAGGTTCACAAGAATCGAACTGAACCCGAAAAAGTCACATCGATAACCAGATCGACCCACAACAAGATCACAGCTCGTTCGGACGATGAAATCGAAATACAGAACAAGTTCATAAAGTACCAACGAACATGAGCAAATCGATAGACTGGAGAAAGAGAAAATACAAAAGTCAAAATAGTACGGGCATTACCTCCGACCTCGTCTACGAAATTCACAAAAACGGGAGCAAGGTAACAAGACATTAAACAATCGACACATAATGGAACGATCACCGATGCACATGGTCATACCATACCAAGCTCTAACAGCTCGCACATACGCGACAATGCAGAAATCGCCACGAGGCGACAACATTTAATACCAACATTCCGCCTCTCACAGGGGGCTAGCACAACCAATGTGTGGAAAGCGACTCAACGCTCACACCGCCAATTCGATCATACTCGGGAGAAAGTATCAAAATGACAACGCGAACATCACACATACATACCCAGCCCTCAAACGGGAATGGATAGGTTTTAAAAATGAAAAACCTCATTTTGAAAATAATTTGAAGAATACCGGTTGATCTTGAGTATCACCTTTCAAAAAGTACAAACGTGAAACATCGTTATCGAGACATTGGAGAACCATTTCGCATTTGATAAAAATGAGGACACTTTCTCTTAGTGAAAACTTTCAGAATATTCGACCCTCGGGTCTAAATAGAAGTGTTTCTAAAACATTAAAAATATCTCAAAGCATTTTGGTCCTCGAAGTAGAAATTTTTTGAAATATATTGTGGCACCTAGGATGTACCACAAGAAAATAACTCATTTGAAAAGTATGTCTCGAAATTTATTTTTCCAAGATACTCAAGGTTTTCAAAAATCCAATAGGCCAGAATACCCAAGACTCACACATATCGACGTTCACTAAAACAACTCCTAGTACACGAATCAAAACATTTAAAATCAAGACAATACATGTCTTTAAACGGAAATAAACGATAAAATATCACATTCAGAACAAAACCACTGACCCCATTCGAGGTCTCTAAAGACCCTCCCGCAATGGCTAGTGAACAAGTCGAGCGTGTATAAGCACAAAGTTCCCACGATAGAACTTGTAAAACGTGCAAATCGATTCGAAAATCATCAACAACGGACAAAAACAACAATAAAAAGACATCACAAGCGACGACACTCCTCGTATAAATCAAATACGAGAGTCGACTAAATACATATCTTGAAATCAAAATTCACATAAGGATTCCACCACTTAACAAATAATCATAAAAATAGCTCGTGTCACACGAGGCACAACACAAAGAAGGGAGACTTACTTCCACAGATCGCACGAAGATGATGATCGCCCCACGATACTAATCACGACCAACAAACTCAAACGACGCGTCGCGACACGACTCAGTCAGATAAAATCCGACGAAACAAGACTCAAACAACACGACTTGACCCGACAGCCTAGGTTTCCTCAACCTAATCTCTGATATCATTTATGTAACACCCCCAATCCGCTCAGGGATATTACACGCCGTAGAACCTTTCCTCAAGGATCTACCAGGCTGGTAACGACATATAACAACTCAACCATGCCTTTAAGGATACAACGACTCAGTAGACCGATTTGGTCTTTCAATAAATACATACAATTCAAATACAACTCATGCCCACGCAGGGGTCAAATACAACCACACCCGTACAACGGGAAAATATAGCAGCGGAAAAATAGAATACAACTGAACCAATAAACAAAGTACGGTTCCTCATGTGATTAGTATCGATCATCTTTCATCATCCTTCGTGCCGACCCTGTGTTATGCTCCAAAACCTGAATGCAAAAACAGACATCCACCCCCCGAATACTCGGGGGTTAGCAAAACTCCACTGTTTTGCTAGTGCAAGAACAAAGTGCAAATACGAGCCATACAATTCACATTCCACGAATAACAATAACCAAGGATCTTCAAAGATCCAAACGAAACGAAAAGTACTTCCCGAGGCAAGGGTTTGAGAAAACATTTCAAAATCGAAATATCATAAATCAATGGAAGTAATTTATAAAACGGTTTAGAATGCCATCGAGAGTTTTAATAGAAAACAATTTAGGATTATCCAATCCTACTTTTCAAAATCCAAAAGACAAAAGGGGTCACCGCCCCAAAGGTTTACTTTCTGAAAAATGACATTAACCAAACCGTTGGGATTTTAGCCCCAAATCCGTAAAACGACTTTTACAAAACCATTGGGATTTTAGCCCCAAATCTCATCAACTCATAGTACACAAGAACGACCACAAGGTTCGTCTCCCAACATCAAAATCCACAAATTAAAGGATTTAAAACATAAATAACAAAATACTCTAGAGCCATCCTAGCCAAGTAGGCCAAACGAACAACTTACCTCTTACACACTTAGTCAATGCATGCAATCATGAAAACCGTTCAAAAGCACTCATTTCCGGAAATGCCATAAATAAGTCACATTTGTAAAATGCACCACAATTAACCATTGATCCACGTCTCTGTGGACCCCTACCGAGACCCCGTCGGATCTAACCCGTAGTGGTTAAAAGCAAGCTCGTCGATCCACGTCTCTGTGGACCCCTACCGAGACCCTGTCGGATCTAACCCGTAGTGAGCATACACACACACACATTACTCATGCAAAACTAACATGCTAAGAATGTAAGTTCATTAAGAATACTCACTAGAGATGGCCATTAACTCGACACCATTATCAAACTCTTCAAAACACAATAACAAGATTAAATACGGAATGCACGATTCCATAACTTTAAACAATAGGAGTATCATCATCAAATACTTCAACGTTCAAAATAATCAAATCATAATCAATTCCCAAAACACGCCGTTCACAAAACACACACGCATTTTGAAAGAAAGCCTTTAACGAGGCCAAACCGAAATCTTTTGAAACTTCATTTCAAATAACCAAATAAACACACCAAGACGATCACCGATCATCATATCCACAAAATAAGAAAAGTATGGGCAAGGTACTTGCCTCGAATAACCACAACGCGGAGAATCGGCCGAAGTAGGTTGACACGAACCGACTACGAACTCGTTGACTCCACCGAACGACAATCCACAACAATGAACTACGAACGAAAACAATAACAACGAAAATGAATTCCAAAGTACGACCCAAAGCCGCTGAATTCAAAGAACAAATGACGAAGGTTCAAGGATTTCCCCCAAAACGGCCAAGAACACGATTCGTCCCGTCAAAACCCGAAAACGGAATTCCAAGTTGAAATATGGATATACAATCCATAGAATATGTTTAACAACATCATTTAACCATAATCGATCCATTGAAAACGGATGAACAACGAGATCGGGGAAAAATCCCCCAAAAAGTCAATTCGAAGGAAATCAAGAAATATACTTCGATTCGACGAAGAACAATGGGTTAAATGATGTTAAACACAAGAATACTACCAAGATTAATCATACCCATCATGAATTAATCAACAACACGGAACGAATCGGACGAAAATGCAAAAATCCCCAAATTCACGAAATTAGGGTTCTAAGGAAGATTACCTTGATTCGCTGGATCAAAGGATGATAACGGACGATTGATTGATGTTATGAACTCAAGAACTTCATGGATTTGCTGTTAAACAACATGGCTTCGTGATCCATGAATCGCCACCCGCGGACGGAGAAGGAAGGAAGTGAAAAACGAAATGAAATGTGACTCGGCCACATTTATCTTGGGCGGACTAGCGCGCTAGCGGCCGAGCTAACGTGCGCTATCGCCCGTGCCGCGATCCAAGAGCCTTCTCGACTAGGCCGCTCGCCAGTAAGCGTCGCAGCTTTTCCGGCCAGAAGGCGCGCTACCTGCCGGCCGTAGCGTACGCAGCGTCCGACAGTAGCGTGCGCTACCTGCCGAGCCTGACCGATTCCAGAACCCCCAGGACTCCACTGTCCAGGCCCGCTAGCGTGCGTTAGGCCATCCGGCAGCGTGCGCTACACCTGCCGGTTAGCGCGCGCAGCCTTCCGGCCGTAGCGTGCGCTACGCCGGTTCCTGCCGCACCCGTCCGGCCGGTGCCCGCAATCGTCCGGCCAGTCCCGCAACCGTCCGGCCAGTCCCGCAACCGTCAGGGCTCGACGACCCGATTTCCGAAAACGCACGGAACGAACACGACGAAAAGTTCGCGGACGACATCAACGACCCGAAATGAAAACATAATACCATAATTAATCATACGCGACCAAGAAACGGGTCGAGACAACAATTACAGATACGGATACCCGTAACTTTCAAGAAATTACAAAATGGCCCAAAACGCCCGGAAATCACGATACGTGATCGAATAACCAAACCGAAGTTCACAACACGTCTAACAAAGTTAAACGGACTTACGGGAAACTCGAAGCAATAGCTTGAGCGAGATTCGCAAGAATCGAACTCAAGCGCGGAAAAGTCGCTAAAAAGCACGGAACTCAACAAAACGACACCGAAACGAACTCGGATGTCAAAAAGTGTAGAATTAATCATTCTCAGAATGACGAAACGGTCATGAGCGAGTCGTCAAAATGGACTCCGATCGAAAAAAGAAATTTATCGAAAATCGAAAATTGCGGATATTACATTCTACCCTCCTTAAAAGAAGTTTCGTCCCGAAACTTAAAACAAGTAGGGAGAAGAAATATTCCGCCAGAAAAACTCAACTAGATACACAAGAATGCGTAACTAACGCCCAACGGCGAAATGTTACAAACAACGCAAAGGAATATACGGCGTGAAAACACGCTCCACGTCGACCAACACAACGTCGCCGTTACAGATATAATAAAACCAACAAGTGACAAGCGTCATCAAATGGATAATACAATCAAGTCAATTATCCAAACAATCGCAAAACACAATGAACGAAAATCAATACGATTGAACAACCTAACGGTACATTGATCAAAACGCGAGCCAAACGCTGAGCAAATACGGAATTCCACCGCCTAAGGGCTGGAAGATCGAAAACGAAACTAATTTCCCGAACTGAAGGGAATTACGAAGGAGCCTGAATGTTCACCAATCACGGAACGAGATCAATAAAAACCGAACAATCAAACGATCGAACCACAACGATCGAGACAACAAAAATCGAAGAATCATGTTCGAATCACGAAGAACAATAAAGTTCAAACAACAACTCCGAGGATGATCTGGTGAGAACTACAAGACATGCATTCCCATAAGATCCACAGGAAAGGGAATAGCGATTGAAAAGTCACAACGACAAACGAGTTATTCCGAAATGATATCACACTCGTTCGATAAACAAAAACAAGGGCAGGACAAGCTCAGAAATGTCAACGAACATAAATGAGTCGACAAAGTAGAATATACAGAAGTTCAAAATCCGATCCCTTCGAATAAAAGAACTAATAGAACCAGATGATGTCACTCCTGAACAAGGTTCACAAGAATCGAACTGAACCCGAAAAAGTCACATCGATAACCAGATCGACCCACAACAAGATCACAGCTCGTTCGGACGATGAAATCGAAATACAGAACAAGTTCATAAAGTACCAACGAACTTGAGCGAATCGATAGACTGGAGAAAGAGAAAATACAAAAGTCAAAATAGTACGGGCATTACCTCTGACCTCGTCCACGAAATTCACAAAAACGGGAGCTAGGTAACAAGACATTAAACAATCGACACATAATGTAACGATCACCGATGCACACGGTCATACCATACCAAGCTCTAACAGCTCGCACATACGCGACAACGCAGAAATCGCCACGAGGCGACAACATTCAATACCAACATTCCGCCTCTCACAGGGGGCTAGCACAACCAATGTGTGGAAAGCGACTCAACGCTCACACCGCCAATTCGATCATACTCGGGAGAAAGTATCAAAAAGACAACGCGAACATCACACATACATACCCAGCCCTCAAACGGGAATGGATAGGTTTTAAAAATGAAAAACCTCATTTTGAAAATAATTTGAAGAATACCGGTTGATCTTGAGTATCACCTTTCAAAAAGTACAAACGTGAAACATCGTTATCGAGACATTGGAGAACCATTTCGCATTTGATAAAAATGAGGACACTTTCTCTTAGTGAAAACTTTCAGAATATTCGACCCTCGGGTCTAAATAGAAGTGTTTCTAAAACATTAAAAATATCTCAAAGCATTTTGGTCCTCGAAGTAAAATTTTTTTGAAATATATTGTGGCACCTAGGATGTACCACAAGAAAATAACTCATTTGAAAAGTATGTCTCGAAATTTATTTTTCCAAGATACTCAAGGTTTTCAAAAATCCAATAGGCCAGAATACCCAAGACTCACACATATCGACGTTCACTAAAACAACTCCTAGTACACGAATCAAAACATTTAAAATCAAGACAATACATGTCTTTAAACGGAAATAAACGATAAAATATCACATTCAGAACAAAACCACTGACCCCATTCGAGGTCTCTAAAGACCCTCCCGCACTGGCTAGTGAACAAGTCGAGCGTGTATAAGCACAAAGTTCCCACAATAGAACTTGTAAAACGTGCAAATCGATTCGAAAATCATCAACAACGGACAAAAACAACAATAAAAAGACATCACAAGCGACGACACTCCTCGTATAAATCAAATACGAGAGTCGACTAAATACATATCTTGAAATCAAAATTCACATAAGGATTCCACCACTTAACAAATAATCATAAAAATAGCTCGTGTCACACGAGGCACAACACAAAGAAGGGAGACTTACTTCCACAGATCGCACGAAGATGATGATCGCCCCACGATACTAATCACGACCAACAAACTCAAACGACGCGTCGCGACACGACTCAGTCAGAAAAAATCCGACGAAACAAGACTCAAACAACACGACTTGACCCGACAGCCTAGGTTTCCTCAACCTAATCTCTGATATCATTTATGTAACACCCCCAATCCGCTCAGGGATATTACATGCCGTAGAACCTTTCCTCAAGGATCTACCAGGCTGGTAACGACATATAACAACTCAACCATGCCTTTAAGGCTACAACGACTCAGTAGACCGATTTGGTCTTTCAATAAATACATACAATTCAAATACAACTCATGCCCATGCAGGGGTCAAATACAACCACACCCGTACAACGGGAAAATATAGCAGCGGAAAAATAGAATACAACTGAACCAATAAACAAAGTACGGTTCCTCATGTGATTAGTATCGATCATCTTTCATCATCCTTCGTGCCGACCCTGTGTTATGCTCCAAAACCTGAATGCAAAAACAGACATCCACCCCCCGAATACTCGGGGGTTAGCAAAACTCCACTGTTTTGCTAGTGCAAGAACAAAGTGCAAATACGAGCCATACAATTCACATTCCACGAATAACAATAACCAAGGATCCTCAAAGATCCAAACGAAACGAAAAGTACTTCCCGAGGCAAGGGTTTGAGAAAACATTTCAAAATCGAAATATCATAAATCAATGGAAGTAATTTATAAAACGGTTTAGAATGCCATCGAGAGTTTTAATAGAAAACAATTTAGGATTATCCAATCCTACTTTTCAAAATCCAAAAGACAAAAGGGGTCACCGCCCCAAAGGTTTACTTTCTGAAAAATGACATTAACCAAACCGTTGGGATTTTAGCCCCAAATCTGTAAAACGACTTTTACAAAACCATTGGGATTTTAGCCCCAAATCTCATCAACTCACAGTACACAAGAACGACCACAAGGTTCGTCTCCCAACATCAAAATCCACAAATTAAAGGATTTAAAACATAAATAACAAAATACTCTAGAGCCATCCTAGCCAAGTAGGCCAAACGAACAACTTACCTCTTACACACTTAGTCAATGCATGCAATCATGAAAACCGTTCAAAAGCACTCATTTCCGGAAATGCCATAAATAAGTCACATTTGTAAAATGCACCACAATTAACCGTCGATCCACGTCTCTGTGGACCCCTACCGAGACCCCGTCGGATCTAACCCGTAGTGGTTAAAAGCAAGCTCGTCGATCCACGTCTCTGTGGACCCCTACCGAGACCCTGTCGGATCTAACCCGTAGTGAGCATACACACACACACACACATTACTCATGCAAAACTAACATGCTAAGAATGTAAGTTCATTAAGAATACTCACTGGAGATGGCCATTAACTCGACACCATTATCAAACTCTTCAAAACACAATAACAAGATTAAATACGGAATGCACGATTCCATAACTTTAAACAATAGCAGTATCATCATCAAATACTTCAACGTTCAAAATAATTAAATCATAATCAATTCCCAAAACACGCCGTTCACAAAACACACACGCATTTTGAAAGAAAGCCTTTAACGAGGCCAAACCGAAATCTTTTGAAACTTCATTTCAAATAACTAAATAAACACACCAAGACGATCACCGATCATCATATCCACAAAATAAGAAAAGTATGGGCAAGGTACTTGCCTCGAATAACCACAACGCGGAGGATCGGCCCAAGTAGGTTGGCACGAACCGACTACGAACTCGTTGACTCCACCGAACGACAATCCACAACAATGAACTACGAACGAAAACAATAACAACGAAAATGAATTCCAAAGTACGACCCAAAGCCGCTGAATTCAAAGAACAAATGACGAAGGTTCAAGGATTTCCCCCAAAACGGCCAAGAACACGATTCGTCCCGTCAAAACCCGAAAACGGAATTCCAAGTTGAAATATGGATATACAATCCATAGAATATGTTTAACAACATCATTTAACCATAATCGATCCATTGAAAACGGATGAACAACGAGATCGGGGACAAATCCCCCAAAAAGTCAATTCGAAGGAAATCAAGAAATATACTTCGATTCGACGAAGAACAATGGGTTAAATGATGTTAAACACAAGAATACTACCAAGATTAATCATACCCATCATGAATTAATCAACAACACGGAACGAATCGGACGAAAATGCAAAAATCCCCAAATTCACGAAATTAGGGTTCTAAGGAAGATTACCTTGATTCGCTGGATCAAAGGATGATAACGGACGATTGATTGATGTTATGAACTCAAGAACTTCATGGATTTGTTGTTAAACAACATGGCTTCGTGATCCATGAATCGCCACCCGCGGACGGAGAAGGAAGGAAGTGAAAAACGAAATGAAATGTGACTTTCGGCCACATTTATCTTGGGCGGACTAGCGCGCGCTGGCGCGAGCTAACGCGCTATCGGCCGTGCCGCGCGATCCGGAAAGAGCTTGCTCGGCCGGGTAGCGTCGCGACCTTCCGGCCGTAGCGTGCGCTACCTTCCGGCCGTAGCGTCTGCTGTCCGATAGTAGCGTGCGCTACCCGCCGAGCCCGACCGATTCGAACCCCGTGACTCCACTGTCTGTGCCCGCTAGCGTGCGTTAGGCCATCCGGCGGCGCTACACTGCCGGTTAGCGCGCGTAGCCTTCCGGCCGTGGCGTGCGCTTACGCCGGTTCGCGCACCCGTCCGGCCGGTGCCTGCAATCGTCCGGCCCCCCCGCAACCGTCCGCCTGGCCCCGAATCCGTGGCTCGACGACCCGATTTCCGAAAACGCACGGAACGAACACGACGAAAAGTTCGCGGACGACATCAACGACCCGAAATGAAAACATAATACCATAATTAATCATACGCGACCAAGAAACGAGTCGAGACAACAATTACAGATACGGATACCCGTAACTTTCAAGAAATTACAAAATGGCCCAAAACGCCCTAAATCACGATCGTGATCGAATAACCAAACCGAAGTTCACAACACGTCTAACAAAGTTAAACGGACTTACGGAAACTCAAATGTTAGCGAGCGAGATTCGCAAGAATCGAACTCAAGCGCGGAAATGTCGCTAAAAAGCACGGAACTCAACAAAACGACACCGAAACGAACTCGGATGTCAAAAAGTGTAGAATTAATCATTCTCAGAATGACGAAACGGTCATGAGCGAGTCGCAAAATGGACTCCGATCGAAAAAAGAAATTTACCGAAAATCGAAAATTGCGGATATTACAGCAGCAACATTAAACAAGTGTTGCAGCATAGGTCAATTTTCTGTAAAAGTAGGGGCCCACAGATGGGGTCCACTTGTGGGGCCCACCTATGGGGTCTGATGTGGGCCCCACATATGGAATCCGATGTGGGGCCCATTGTAACACCCCAAACTAGGCGGATATTACAGTGCCGTGGACCCCCGACTGGACCCACCAGGCGAATGAAAATGAATGAATTACACACGGTAAATGTAGTACCGAACCACATTACAACATTAATTACTCCGATGAGGAGTTTCATACAACACACCCAAGATATTACAGAATACATGTATATTTTATATGGAGATAAAATATACAACACTGAGTGAAATGAGTATTCAAACGGAATATCTGCAGCGGAATAAAATGAAGGAAACATAAATGACTGAAAAGACTGGGGCCCCCTACTAGTATCATTGGGACTCCTCGCCGTCAACGTGCTCTTCCCGTGCTTTTCCCTTGCCATGACCTGAAAAACAATATCCCCCAACAGGGTCAGTTACACAGAACAACAATCCTCAAGAGTTGAATACACACAATCCTGTTGATAACATACGCAATCAAACATGCTATATGAATCAACTAACAGTACGGCTCAAAGGAATGGCGCCACACTACGTCCGGGATGGAAATGTGTCCGTGCACAAGCCACCAACGAGTATCGATCGAATACACATGTGGTCTTGTACCTAATCAGTCTCACGAAGCAATTGACTCGTGTGCACAGTCCAATGTGAGGCCAACAACCAACACACGACTTAAATGTGCCCGACATGAAAATCCTACACATCCCAACCGGCACGCCAGTATGACCCGGAATGCCACGATATAACAAATGTGACATCGAAAATAAAGAATGACTCACCAAGATGAAATGATGGTGAAATGAATGACAACTCAATGAAATGATTGGAACCGTCGTTCCTCGTGAATGAAGTAATTAAGTGACAATTACAAGTTTCAATGCGGTTAGTACTTTATGAATGAATTATGATTATGAATGAACAACAACGAAAGGAATGAATATCCTTTTAACCGAGTAAGAATTAACTTACTCAACACCGATGAAGAATGTCCGTCCACGAACAACGTCCTAAATGAAATGTCGGTCGCTCGAACAACCTTGAATAACACAATTACCAATAATTCGATCAATACACGCATCAAACACGATTATAACCAACTCAAACGTCGATATAACAATATCCAAACTCGTAGATGCACTCTAACGAATACGTTGAAAATATCCTCCCCGTTGGTTACAACCAAACCCAAATTATCGAAACCAACTTTCAAATGATTGATTCAAACCAGCAAAACAATATTAATGGCATCAATAATCCAATAGGAATCCACAATTCAAGATTACAACAACATCAATCGGAAATCCCCAAATTAACCGAAGTCAACCCTAAGGGTTCTTGAAATAAATCCCCAAAATAGCCATTAAATCTATAGGAATATATTTATCCATGGTAGATAATCCATATCTAACATATTCCAACAACAATCCAAGCTTACATGAAGAAATCGGAAGGAAAAACTCAAAAATCCAAAATTCTAGATCCAAGAGATTAATACCTTTGATTTGATGTTTTGGAGATGATGAAGTGATGATTAATCTAACTCAAAGACTTGAAGATGATGATTGATGATTACACCTCTAAGAATACTCTCCAAATCGCCCGGAACCGATGAGAGAATGAGAAGAAATGACAAATGATGAAATCTAGGCTACACTGTCCAATTTATAAAAATCCCAGTTTAGCGCGCGCTAGCCCCAGTTCTTAGCGTGCGCTAACGGGTGTTTTGGTTAGCCCAGTACTCACTGTCCGGAAACGGTAGCGCGCGCTACGTACCTTCTTGTAGCGTGCGCTACGGCTGAACACTTAGCGTGCGCAAACCCCAAAATGTTAGCGTGCGCTAACGAATTATCTGATGCCCTGTACTGGAGTCCAGAACCTTCTGTCCTATGATCTGATTGCGGTAGCATGCGGTACAATCAATATTTAGCGTGCGCTGCAACATCGTTTGCGTACGCTAAAAACCACTCATAGCGTGCGCTATGAATTAATCCGATGCAGTCCAGTAGCCACTAGACTCAACCTGATCCGACCTTAGCGCGCGCTATACCGGCTGCATAGCATGCGCTGCTCCAGCCTACTAGCGCGCGCTACTTACCATTTGTAGCGTGTGCTACTTATAACCCAACGGCAACATACTAGCGTGCGCTAGTGTTGAGAGGTAGCGTCCGCTACCCGTATTCAATTAGCGTACGCTAAAGAGAGTACGTAGCGTGCGCTACTCCTCACACACAACACACTATGAAATGACAACGATGGTAAACACTGCACCATTCTCCAACTAGATCGATGATGAATGACGATTGATACACGATACAATTACTCCGAACGATGAATACAATGATTGAATATGAGTGACAAATGATCATTTATGAGTGAAAAATACTGAGTGACAATTACTGAATGATAAATACTGAATGATAATGACTGAATTACAGCCGGGTATTACATACACCCCCCTTAAAAAGTTTCGTCCCCGAAACTAAGGGTCAAACAACTCGGGATGACTCTCCCGCATACTATCCTCGGTTTCCCAAGTAGCCTCTTTGACTCTGTGTCTAGACCATTGAATTTTAACCAAAGGAATCGTCTTGTTCCTCAACTGTTTGATTCGCCGCTCTAAAACTCGTATAGGACGCTCCTCATATGAATGATCATCGGCGATCTCGATTTCGACGAACTGAAGTATGTGACTCGGGTCTGCAACATACTGCTGCAACTGAGAGACGTGAAACACATTATGAATTCGGCTCAACGCCGGAGGTAAGGCCAATCGATAAGCTAGCTCGCCTACTCGATCCAAAATCTCAAACGGTCCAATGAATCTCGGACTCAACTTTCCCCTCTTCCCAAAACGGAAGATACCACGACTCGGGGATACCTTGACCAAAACATGGTCACCTGTATCGAACTCTAATGGTCGACGACGATTATCTGCATATGATTTCTGTCGACTCTGAGCGGTCAACAAACGACTCCTGATCAAAGCTACCTTCTCACGGGTGTCTATAAGCATATCGGGCTCGGCGCCGATTGATTCTGATAAGTCATCCCAACACAAAGGAGATCGACAACGATGACCGTACAAGGCCTCGTAAGGTGCCATCTTAATCGAAGAATGTCAAATATTATTGTACGTGAACTCGATCAACGGTAGTTGGGCTTCCCAATCATCTTTCCAATCGAGGACACATGCCCTCAACATGTCCTCCAAAGTCTGAATAGTCCTCTATGATTGTCCGTCGGACTGAGGATGAAAAGCTGTACTGAGATTAAGCTGAGTTCCCATAGCACGATGAACTGATTTCCAAAAATGAGACACGAATCGTCCGTCACGATCGGAAACGATACTTTTAGGAGTACCGTGCAATCTCACTATCTCTTTGATAAATAACTGGGCAAGTCTCGCGGGACCCCACGTATCCTTAATCTCAAGGAAATGAGTTGATTTAGTTAAGCGATCCACAATTACCCAGATTGTGTTCATGCCACGACGACTCGTCGGCAAACTCGTGATGAAGTCGATAGAAATATCCTCCCACTTCCACTCTGGAATAGGGAGAGGTTTCAGCATACCCGCCGGTCGCTGATATTCTATCTTGACTTGCTGATAGGTTAAGCATCTCGAAACAAATTCCGCGACTTCTCGCTTCATATTACTCCACCAGTAATTTTGTTTCAAGTCTTTATACATCTTGCTAGACCCCGGGTGAACGGAATTAGGGGTAGCATGAGCTTCTCTCAAAATCGAGTTTTTCAACTCGTCATTCGCCGGTACGCACAACCTATTCTTAAAACGCAAAAGTCCATCCTCGTGGACCACAAACCCAGGGGCTTTCCCCTGAGTCACATCCTCTCGAATGCGTAACAAAAATGGGTCCGAACCCTGATTTTCCCTGATCGCCTCCTCAAGTGGCGATAAAATCTCCAACGTACAAAGTTGCCCTTGTAATCGCTGTAACCAGACCTCGATCTCGGGTCTCAGAAATTCCTGCTGAAGTTCCTTCTGAACAGTTAATCGAGCAAGCATCTGCTCCTGAACGGACTTACCACTCAAGGCGTCGGCGACAACGTTCGCCTTGCCCGGGTGGTAAAGGATCTCGATATCATAATCTTTGATTAGTTCCAACCACCGTCTCTGTCGCATATTTAACTCTTTCTGAGTGAATATATACTTTAAACTCTTATGATCGGTGAATATCTGACAGGTAACGCCATAAAGATAATGATGCCAAATCTTCAATGCAAAAACCACGGCTGCTAACTCCAGGTCGTGGGTCAGATAATTAACCTCGTAAGGTCTCAATTGCCGTGAAGCATAAGCAATAACTTTCCCATTCTGCATAAGTACACATCCGAGACCCTGTCCGGATGCATCGCTATAAACCACAAATCCTTCCATCCCTTGCGGTAAAGAAAGGACAGGTGCTGAAGTTAACCGGCTCTTGAGTTCCTCAAAACTCTGTTGACACACGTCGGACCACGTATATTTCTCATCCTTCCGTAAAATATTCGTCATGGGTTTAGCGATTTTTGAAAATCCCTCCACAAATCGTCGATAATAACCCGCTAGTCCGAGGAAACTTCGGATTTCCTTAACATTCTTCGGAGGTACCAATCTTGAATAGCCTCCGTCTTTTGACGACACGAACTCCGTTTGATGAAATTACATGTTCGAGAAACGTCACTTCGGGCATCCAGAACTCACATTTGGAAAACTTTCCAAAAAGTTGCTCTCGTCTCAACACGTCGAGCACTTGATGAAGGTAAAACTCGTGTTCCTCCCGGTTACGAGAATAAATCAAAATGTCATCAATGAAGACAACCACGAACTGATCCAAATATTCGATGAAAACCCGATTCATTAACTCCATGAATACCGAAGGTGCATTAGTCAACCCAAACGGCATAACCATAAACTCATAATGACCATAGCGTGTTCGGAACGCCGTCCTTGCGATATCCGACTCTCGAATTCGCAACTGATGATACCCAGATCTTAAATCGATCTTGGAGAATATTGAAGCTCCCTGAAGTTGATCTAAAAGATCATCGATACGGGGTAGAGGATATTTATTCTTGATCGTCACCCAGTTCAATTCCCGATAATCAATACACAAGCAGAACGAACCATCCTTCTTCTTGACAAATAACACTGGTGCTCCCCACGGGGATGCACTCGGTCGAATATAACCCTTATCGAACAACTCCTCAAGTTGGTTCTTTAGTTCCTGCATTTCGGTCGGGGCCATCCAGTACGGTGCCTTCGATATCGGGGACGTACCGGGATCCAACTCAATCGTCAATTCCACATCTCTCTGTGGAGGCAAACCAGGTAACTCGTCTGGAAAAACATCGGCATATTCCCTCACTACCGGAATATCCGTCAACATTACTGATGATTTCTCGGTTTTGGTCATATAGCACAAATAACCAACACATCCCTGACTGAGTAATTTCATTGCTTTCATCAAGTTAATGACCTTACCCGAACAGCCGGGATTACCTCCCTGAAAAACACATTCAACCCCATCGTCTGAAATGATAGTTACCATACGCTTACGGACACTAATGATGGCATCGTGATGATCCATCCAGTCAATACCCAGAATGACGTCGTCTCTCGATAAATCTACCACGATTAGGTCTGCTAGCCATACACGGCCATGAAGCTGAATCGGACAATTCTGAGTCTCGCGATTTCCAATAATTCTTCTACCGTCAGGTAGACCAATGACATAAGGCTCACAACTAGTAGCACTACCCAGACGTAGTCTACTCAAACATGACTCGGAAATGAATGAATGCGATGCACCAGTATCAAAAAGGGTACACACAGGTTGAGATAGAATATCGAGTGTACCTGAGATCATCCGGGCCTCTGGATCGTCGGTCTTCTTCATCTCATAAATTCGGGGCTTGCCGGCCCCCGAACCGGACGCTCCGTCGATAGCTCTTAGCTCGCCTTTATTTGCTCTGTCGTCTTGAGCGACGCCGACCGAGTGGCTTTGATTACGCACGCTGAATGTCCTAGGGCTGAGATGATGCCGAGTAGGTTTAAAGTCCCTTCGGCAAAAGCGGGCCCTATGCCCGGCAATCCACGATTGTGGCACGTGACGATCTGTTTGGACACTTGGTGCTGAAATGACCACATTCTTCACAGTTGAAATAGGTGATGGCGAAGGCCGCTCGTGGATCGAGATTCCGCGGGTTTAGGCACCATAGGGTCGCTCGAAAGCGAGCCGCACGTGGTTTCTTGAAAGTGGCTCGACCGCCGTCAGCCGATTCTGATTCTTAGACTTCTTGCCAGTAGATGAAGGTTGTTGCTTAGCAATCTCCTTAGCAGTAAGCTCGTAAGTAAGAGCTTTCTCGATGAATTCGTCCAGAGTGGTACAATTATGATTAAGCAATTGTAGTCGCATACGAGGTTTCAGCCTCTTGCTGAAGTACTTGATCTTGTCCGCCTCAGAGTGAATGATAGATGAGGCGAACGGAAGAAGTTCCTGAAATTTTTCGGCGATGGCAATAACATCATCGTCCGCTGAGAGGTCGGGAGTGAGTAATTCCAACAACTTAGCCTCCCTGAGTGGGGCTGGATAATACCTCTCCATCATGAGAGGTTTGGACTAATCCCAACTACAGGATCCTTCGGTGGGCTTCAACGATAACCACTACGAATGAGTCCTCTTATCAAGATAGTAGGCTGCAACTAAAACTTTATGCCCTTCAGGGCAATCCACCATAGCAAATAACTTCTCGAAATGCTCAAGCCAAAGAACAATATCCGCTGGCTTAGATGAGCCCTCGAAGGTAGGTGGTCGCTGGCGAGAGATATCACCAATGATACTGCTTACACCCCTCTCTTGCCTCTGAGGTGGCGGCGGAGGAGCCTGTTGATTTTGAGTAGTGGAGTTATGCATTATCTCCATTCGTTGTGCCATCTGAGTCATTTGGGCTATCATGCCCTGCATAAAAGCAAGCGGGTCAACCCAAACACCCTCTGACTGAGCTGTGTCCCAGGTACGACTCCCTGATAGTGAATGATTACGCCCAGGTGAATGAGTGGCAGCGTCACTGCTCGATGAGTTAGCATTATTCCTAGCATTCGCACGTGTATTCACACAAGCTCTCGGGTTTCGGACTGCACCACGGCCTCTTCCCCCGCGTCCTCTGCCAGCTCTTTCCATACTGAGGTGTAAAGTCATATGATAATTATATATCTCGCATGAATATCACATTATGATTATATTATGAAATGGTGAAAATGAGCATACGTGCTCAAATACAATGATTACATGAATGATCAACTGAAATGACGTGATTATCTGATGAAATTCTTGAAATGAATATCTTGAACAAGTTAACAAGATTAATGACATGATCCTCAAGATCAACAACTGAACAATGAAATGAATTGAGTGATTAATGAATTCACATGATCGGCTTGATCACAAATGAAAATGATAGATGAGGAAATCTTACTGTTCTTTGGTCTGAGGGGCTCGGCTCTTGCACAGGTCACATGTGACGCGAAAGTCCAATGATACTAATCTGATGAACGATGATTTCAAATGAGACATGACTCAGAAGGTAGTATTCAAAACCACACTCCGATACCAACTCTGTAAAACCCCAAACTAGGCGGATATTACAGTGTCGTGGACCCCCGACTAAGACCCCCCAGGCGAATGAAAATGAATGAATTACATAGGGTAAATGTAGTACCGAACCACATTACAACATTAATTACTTTGATGAGGAGTTTCATACAACACACCCAAGATATTACAGAATACATGTATATTTTATATGGAGATAAAATATACAACACTGAGTGAAATGAGTATTCAAACCGAATGTCTGCAGCGGAATGAAATGAAGGAAACATAAATGGCTGAAAAGACTGGGGGCCCCTACTAGTATCATTGGGACTCCTCGCCGTCAACGTGCTCTTCCTATGCTTTTGCCTTGCCATGACCTGAAAAACAATATCCCCCAACGGGGTCAGTTACACAGAACAACAATCCTCACGAGTTGAATACACGCAATCTTGTTGATAACATACGCAATCAAACATGCTATATGAATCAACTAACAGTACGGCTCAAAGGAATGGCGCCACACTACGTCCGGTATGGAAATGTATCCGTGCACAAGCCACCAATGAGTATCGATCGAATACATGTGTGGTCTTGTACCTAATCAGTCTCACAAAGCAATCGACTCGTGTGCACAGTCCAATGTGAGGCCAACAACCAACACACGACTTAAATGTGCCCAACATGAAAATCCTACACATCCCAACCGGCACGCCAGTATGACCCGGAATGCCACGATATAACAAAAGTGACATCGAAAATAAATAATGACTCACCAAGATGAAATGATGGTGAAATGAATGACAGCTCAATGAAATGATTGGAACTGTCGTTCCTCGTGAATGAAGTAATTAAGTGACAATTACAAGTTTCAATACGGTTAGTACTTTATGAATGAATTATGATTATGAATAAACAACAATGAAAGGAATGAATATCCTTTTAACCGAGTAAGAATTAACTTACTCAACACCGATGAAGAATGTCCGTCCACGAACAACGTACTAAATGAAATGTCGGTCGCGCGAACAACCTTGAATAACACAATTACCAATAATTCGATCAATACAAGCATCAAACACGATTATAACCAACTCAAACGTCGATACAACAATATCCAAACTCGTAGATGCACTCTAACGAATACGTTGAAAATATCCTTCCCGTTGGTTACAACCAAACCCAAATTATCGAAACCAACTTTCAAATGATTGATTCAAACCAGCAAACAATATCAATGGCATCAATAATCTAATAGAAATCTACAATTCAAGATTACAACAACATCAATCGGAAATCCCCAAATTAACCGAAGTCAACCCCAAGGGTTCTTGAAATAAATCCCCAAAATAGCCATTAAATCCATGGGGATATTTATACAATGTAGATAATCCATATCTAACATATTCCAACAGCAATCCAAGCTTACACGAAGAAATCGGAAGGAAAAACTCAAAAATCCGAAATTCCAGATCCAAGAGATTAATACCTTTGATTTGATGTTTTGGAGATGATGAAGTGATGATTAATCCAACTCAAAGACTTGAAGATGATGATTGATGATTACACCTCGAAGAATACTCTCCAAATCGCTCCAAATCGCCCGGAACCGATGAGAGAACGAGAAGAAATGACAAATGACGAAATCTGGGCTACACTGTCCAATTTATAGAAATCCCAGTTTAGCGCGCGCTAGCCCCAGTTCTTAGCTTGCGCTAACGGGTGTTTTGGTTAGTCCAGTACTCACTGTCCAGAAATGGTAGTGCACGCTACGTACCTTCTTGTAGAGTGCACTACGGCTGAACACTTAGCGTGCGCAAACCCCAAAATGTTAGCGTGCGCTAACGAATTATCTGATGCCCAGTACTGGAGTCCAGAACCTTCTGTCCTCTGATCTGATTGCGGTAGCGTGCGCTACAATCAATATTTAGAGTGCGCTGCAACATCATTTGTGTACGCTAAAAACCACTCATAGCGTGCGCTATGAATTAATCCGATGCAGTCCAGTAGCCACTGGACTCAACCTGATCCGACCTTAGCGCGCGCTATACCGGATGCATAGCATGCGCTGCTCCAGCCTACTAGCGCGCGCTACTTACCATTTGTAGCGTGCACTACTTATAACCCAACTGCAGTCCAGTGCCTTCTGGACTGCCTGCTTGAAACATACTAGCGTGCGCTAGTGTTGAGAGGTAGCGTGCACTACCCGTACTCAATTAGCGCACGCTAAAGAGGGTACGTAGCATGCGCTACTCCTCACACACAGCACACTATGAAATGACAACGATGGTAAACACCGCAGGATTCTCCAACTAGATTGATGATGAATGACGATTGATACACGATACAATTACTCTGAACGATGAATACAATGATTGAATATGAGCGACAAATGATCATTAATGAGTGAAAATACTGAGTGACAATTACTGAATGATAAATATTGAATGATAATGACTGAATTACAGCCGGGTATTACACCCATACCTGTTAGGGAACCCTATTGCAACACTTTTTTGCAACACTTTTTAATTTTTTGCAACACCTTTTTCGTATGTAACTGCAACACTATGTACCATCTACTGCAACACTTTCACAAAAAAAAATTGACAAGAAATATTTGTTTATATTAATTACCAATCCATTACAATTCAGAATCCATCCATTCAAATACAACCCATATCATCCATCTCTCCAAAATATCTAACCAAATAAAGCCCCTTCACACCATATAGTTATAAGTCTAACGACCAAAACAAAGACCCTCCACACCATCCATCCACCATAATATCTAACCAAGCACATAGAGTTATTAGTCTTACAATACGTAATGAAAATAGTTAAACAGCTTAAATACAACGACCAACAGCCATGTAATACAGTACTTAAAAAACATAAAATCTAAGATGTAGCATCTCCTCCGGTAATAGGAGTGCCGTTGTCGTTATCACTTGATATTGTGGGACAAAGTTCCACCAAATTGATGTTCATGCTTGGGTTCTCCTGCACCTTCTTATTCACATGTGCATCTACTTCTTCTTGGTCCTTCTTCTCCAGCTTTTCTTCCATTTCGCCAACAACTTCTTGCCTGATTTTGGTCGTCAAGTCACTGATCTGCGAGTTTGTCATGCCAGAAGTGGAGCATTTGTCGGACTTTACACATCTTCCTATAAGCCATGAAGGGCCATGTGCTTTGCCATCCAATAGAAGTTCAGTGACACCTTCAGTTGGTCCTTCAGTTGGTCCTGATAAATCAGGACCAATAACCTTTTCAATTGTCCTACAAAATAACGAAATAACAAAACTCATAAATCTTAAGTTTAGCTCATCCCAAAGTAGTAGTTTAGGAACATGAGAAAAGAAGCCTTTAGAAAAGAGTTATCATTGTCAGAATATCCATAAATTTCTATTATTCAGATAAATATACAAAAACATCAAGTTATGCTCATTACCTTTTAATTAACATAAAACAAAAAATACTTTCTGTGCCAAAAATAAAAAGACATGAAAGGGAAAAAAGGAAAGATAAATGAAAGAGGAGAGCATTAGAGCAATAACATACAAGAAACAGAACCTAAAATGCACAGACTAAATTACACAAGTATCAAATGGTTTTTAACAATACTAAGTTTTCCACACATTACCTAACCCATAGTTTGTGTGCACTTATTGACGACACTTGTTCAAGTAAATACAAAAAGAAAGGGTTTATAAGAAGAAAAAAATAAGGAGCTCGTGAAAACAAAACCAAAAGACTATGCATATGACAAATACTAATAGAAATAGAAAAGGAAAAATAAAAATAAAGAAGACAAAGCAGCTCTCCCATTTACGATGCTGCAATATACCTCTTTAATTCCTAAGGCATATATTTCATGGATGCATGTTCTTATAAGAACCTATGTAGAAGGTTCAAGTACCCATGCAAGAATCGGCAAGTGGCAAGTGATGACATGTGCAACAGTGTTGAATAACAAGTCCCAAAGTACCTGTGAGCTACAGATACCAAATGAGATCCTCAATTTAAGCACAGAATGACAAAATTTATAGAACACAACAAAGTGATGTCCATGTATATATCAACAGTTAGAGCAATATTTGAGGCGCCCAGGGTCATCTTATCAACTCTGAGTCTAAATTACAGAATATCAGTATTCAAGAAAAAGTCCTCAAACGGACTAGTAATGTTTCACACTTCCATACTTCATCTATTAGGCAGAGAAACAGTTCAAAACCTACATGAAAGCACTTTGTTTGTTAAAACAGGATGACGAACAAATTAAAGTAACGAGCAATCTGCATATTGAAGGGTCAAACAAAAAATACGCAAGCCCCTTTCATTTAATAAATCACAACTAAAATGGCATATTGCAACAGGAACCAATTACTTATGTTCACAACTTAAGATGGCATATAAGATCACAAGAGAGAATTTTAAGTACAAACTAGAGAATGAATATAATACCTTCTGCTCATTTGAGTGTTGCACAGCTTCCAGCATTGCATCTATATTCACAGTTGCATGTATTGACTGTAGATATGGAAGGTATAGAAAAATATTCCGTTAATATACCATTTCGTGTATAAATGAACATTGATTGCTAATTAATATATGACAAAGAAACAATTAAGTACCATCAACTGTTGACGAACTGAATACAATAAGTATACCAAGAAAATGAATAATCACCTTCAAGGATTTCATTTCACTCAAAGAGGCAAGGATATCCATTTCTCTCTTTGAGTCCTCAGTTTTATTCTCCAGTGACTTCATGGCATATCCCATCTCTTCAGCAGTCCTCTTCTTCTTCTCTTCCTCCATTTCCTGATAATAAAGACAATGTATAGAAAATTATGCAGATCCGTTAGAACTCTACACAAACCAGATGATGGCAATATCTCGGCTCAATAATAGCTAACCTCATCCCATGCCCGCCATGGGTTACACAGGAACAATGGCACAAACTAAATCAGTATACCAACACAAAGAAGCATAACCAAAATCATCTACGACTAAGAACTAAACAACGCGTTCTTCAAATCAGAACTAACCAAGATCCATGGAATAATTAAGGCTCGTTGTTAAGATTGTAATACCCGGTTGTAATTCAGTCATTATCATTCAGTAATTTCATTCGGTGATTGTCACTCAGTGGATTTTCACTCATTTATAATCATTCATCAACCATGTTCATTCACCGTGTTCACCGTTCGGAAAAACTTCGAGTTGTGTATCGTTATTGTTCATTGTTTCAACTTTTCTCATATGAGTTCGACTTTGTTAGATCACCATTAATTTTTGGTAACTCCAAAAATTCTAAATCTTTGCAATATTATAGAGCATCGAGTTAGCTTTCCAATGGTTCAAACGGTGAGTCAATCGGAGTCCGGACGAGAGAGTTGGTCGTTTTAGCTCAACCGCTCATTTTTCAGTTATTGGCCGATCACTGCCGAACGAACTCGGCCGTGTCGTCCGACACGGCCCGTGCCGTACTCGTCCAGAAATGCCGAAGTCTCTGCCTCAGGACCCGACCGTGTCGTCTGGCACGACCGAGTCGAACTCTTCTGGATAAGCCAAAACCGACTTCCGACACGCCCGACCGTGTTCCAGGACATGGTCGAGTCATGCCGAGTCGCTGTCGGACGGGTCACTATCGGAAGGCCCTCCGCGCCGCGACCGTGTCAAGCAGGACACGGTCGAGTCCCTGTCGCCCAGCTGTGCGACACGACCATGCCGATCGGCACGGGCCGTGTCCGGCAGGGCAGTCAACTCCTTTAAATTCGTTTTTTCAGCATTTCAGCCCATTTCTCTCCCTTTTCTTCACCTTCAACCGAGAGAGAAAGCTTGAGGGAGGGTTTTTCCTTCACAAATCATTTGGGTGTTTGATTTTCTTCATCTCCTTTCGATCGTGAAGCCCGGATAATCAATCTAACGCGTGTTCTTCGGATTAAAGTACTTGGATCTTCAAAGGTAATATTCTTCAACACCTTGGATTTCGATTTTTGTGTTGAGATACGATGTTTTGGACGTTATAATCATGATATATGAAGGGATATGTATATGATTATGACTTTGTATAAGGATTCATTGGATTATTGAGGAATTATTCAAGAACACTTTGAATATCGAGTTGAAATTGGGGGTTTTCGATTAATTGTTGTTGAAATCACGTTTTCGGATATTCATTTTGGATTATTGATCATTTGGAAGATGTTTGTTGGTTTGAAACACTTCTTGGAGGATTTGATATTGATATATTGAGATTTGATTGTAAACAATCGGAGTTTGGCCACAACGTATTCGATATAATGCCCCAATGAACTTAGTTTAATCGTATCGACGTTTCGAGTTCGTTATATTCGTGTTTGATTCGTATATTAAGCGAATTGTTGGTGCTTGTGTAATTCAAGGTTGTTCGAGTGGCCGGTATTCCCTATTAAGGATGTTGTTCGTGGAAGGACTTCCTCGCCTTCGGTTTGAGGCAAGTTTTATACTTGTACTAGTCAATGAGATTAATGTCATCATATATGTGTATAAATGTGTTGTATCATTCCGAGACTTAGTCTCTTCATGAATTCATTGATATTAAGAGATCGTTCGATACGATACCTTTCGATAATTTTGCCAAATATTTATTGTTGTTCGTTAACGACCGATTCTAGGCATTGTGATACTCATTATTAATGTCATTGTCGATAGCCGGTTCGCGGGGTCGATGTATCGATTGTTGTTAACATAGATGTCAATTTAAGACATTGTTGAGATCATTGTTATTCCTTTTTGGATTGTCATTAAAGCGTACCACGCCGATTAAAGGCATTGGCTTATTCATTTCTCACCTTAAGTAAATCGACCGATTAAAGGTGCGGCGACCTTCATATCATTGTTATCGAATTGCCGTTCGCAGGCAAATCGAAGTGTTCAATCATTCATCATATCGTTCACATCGATTAGCCATTATAAGGAAATCGAAGCGCTCAAGCATTCATGGAATCATCCGCTGCATCATTGTCATCGGTTAGCCGTTCTAAGGCAATCGAGGTGTGGAGTTGGGGGACTCGAGGATGGTCTTTGGCCGACTCAAGACAAAGATACCATCCCTAATTGTGATACGGCTTTCATGCCATGGCTTCGGCCCTAATTGTGATACGGCTTTCATGCCGTGGCTTCGGCCCTAATTGTGATACGGCTTTCATGCCGTGGCTTCGGCCCTAATTGTGATACGGCTTTCATGCCGTGGCTTTGGCCCTAATTGTGATACGGATTTCATGCCGTGGCTTCGGCCCTAATTGTGATACGGCTTTCATGCCGTGGCTTTGGCCCTAATTGTGATACGGCTTCGTGCCGTGGCTTCGGCCCTAATCAATAACTTGACTTGTTTCGGCTTCATGTGATTGTGATATTTGTGATTTAATTTGAGTGGTTTTTAGGCCTTGTGATTGTCTTGTTAATTTCATTGGAGCCTCCGAGCATTGTGATTCATATTTAATCCTGTTCTGGTTTTGTTCATGTCGTGTAATTCATTGTGGTATTCTGTGATTATGATTCGCCGTTGGGCACTTATGTTCTAACCTGTCGAACAGGTATTAATAGTATGCCGTGGGCATAGTATTTCACGAATGCTCGGTTCTTACCTTGGTTTGTGAGCATCTCGTATTATTATCATCATTATACCATTTCATTCTGCCTTTGGATGCATATCATGTTATACATGTATTTGATGTTCATTATCTGGATGACTGACCCCGTGGGGGCGGAACATGTTTTCATGTTTTAGGTGCTTGCGAGGAGAGAGTTGAGGCACAGGGGCATGACGATGGCGACGAGGCATACGAGCGATACTAGTCCGAGTTGTTCATTGATGGTCAGTCAGTTGGAGTGTACTCCAGTCTTGTCAGTTGTTGTCGTGTTGTATTATCCGAACAGATGTTCGTGGATGCAGTTGTATTTCATTTTGGCCATGTAGGCCACTTTTGTCGTTGAAATTCCTTATCGGAATATTGTGTCGGATATCATGGTAAGGACTATGATTTTCCCTTGTTGTTTAATTTAATGTATTTTAGTCATGTTCGCTTGGTGGATCTCCTGGCGTGGGGTCCACGGCACTGTAATAACCCAATAGGATGTGGGGGTGTTACAGAAATGGTATCAGAGACTTGGGTTGTGAAATACCCTGAGATGTGAGTTATGTGGTCCTACCGACGCGGTAGTAGTGGGATTGTCAGGTTATGACAATCTAGTCAGTCAGGTTTTGTGAGTCGTAATATTAGTGCGACTGCACGAGTCATTCATTCATCGAGTCGTCGTCAGTGAAGACTAGTATCGCGAGACCTCGAAGCTTCGTATGACCTGTGTAAGGACTCGATTCTCTTTGTGTTCATACATCCATCATGTCATTAATCGTTCATGCTTTGCTGAAACCTACATGTGATATTAGTGTTATGATTGATTCATGACTAATTGTTTTGGAGCACGTGTGACTTGTGTAAGCATTAAGGATCAACTCATTTATCAGTTAATAATTCTCAATCATCATTTTGATCTCATCACTCAGTTAATTCATTCATCACTCGATCAATAACATCACTCGGATAATTCATTCATCACTCGATTAATTCATTCATCACTCATCAATATCATCACTCGGATAATTCATCCATCACTCGATTAATTCATTCCTCACTCGATCAATATCATCACTCGGATAATTCATTCATCACCGATTAATTCATTCATCACTCGATCAATATCATCACTCACATAATTCATTCATCACTCGGTCAATCTCATCGTTCGATTAATTCATTCATCACTCCGTTGATCTCATTATTGATTAATTCATTAATCATTCACCCATCTCACGGTTCATTTGTTGATCTTGAGGATCGAATTTTCAACCTTGTTAACTTGTTCAAGGTAATCATTTCAGAATTTCATCGTGCAATCATGTTACCTCATTTGATGTTTGATACGATCTTATCATACTCTGACGTAATGTCGACGATCATTTCATTAAATCATTAATGCATTCATTGTGCGAGAGCGTGTATGCTCATTATTGTCACTCTGTAACGTAATCATAATGCGATATTCATGCGGAATCTATAATCATCATGTGACTTTCCTACTTCAGTATGGATAGAGCTGTCAGAGGACGCAGGGGAGGAGGCCGCGGTACGGGCCGAAACCCGGATCTCGTGTGCATGCCCGTGCGAATGCGAGTGGTATCATTAATTCATCAAATAGTGAGGCTACTCATTCATCAGCAGATAATCGATCGCCGTCGTGAGTCGTGCCGAGAGGCATCTCACTCGAAAGGTGCTCGGGTTGACCCATTCATATTTATGCAGGCATGATGGCCCGTGATGACTCAGATGACGCGGATGATGGAGACCATGCAGACCTCGATGGTTCGTGGTCCACCGCAACAGGAATTCCAGGAGCCGTTTAATGGACAGACTGGGAGAGTGAATCAGATTGTTGGCGATATCTCTCGTCAGAGGCCGCCTACTTTTGAGGGTTCGTCGGAACCAGCTGATATTGTTCATTGGCTTGAGCATTTTGATAAACTCTTCGACATGGTTCAGTGTCCGGAGGAGAGTAAAGTGGCGGTAGCGGCTTACTACTTGAGTAAGGGTGCTTATTCTTGGTGGCTTTCTGTGAAACCCACCGATCGAGATTGTGTTTGGGGCGAATTCAAGACTCTCATGATAGAGAGGTATTATCCGGCCCCACTGTGGGAAGCCAAGTTATCAGAGGTTTTGAACCCTGAATCCATCGAGGACGAGGGTGTTATTGTCATTCTTTGAGAAGTTTGGGGACTACTTGATTTGCTTCATCGATTATCCATCTTGCGGATAAGATCAAGTATTTTAGCAAGAGGCTAAATCCATGATTGAGGATGCGGTTGTTCAACCACAATTGTAATTCACTTAGTGAGTTCATCGGGAAGGCTCTTGGAGCAGAGCTTTTATCAAGGAGCTTACTCGGAAACATCCTTGATTCCTTCGGGTGAGAGGACTAGGATGCTGATTCGTCTGCAGGGACATCGGGCTCCGACGTCCAAGAGGTCGTTTTCGGTCGTCTTCGTGTTGAGAAGGCTTCTTCCTCTCGAGGCAGCGAGTTATTTATTGTTTGCTTTAGCGTGAATCGGCGAGGACACGTTAATAGTCGGTGTACGGTGCCGGCTATTGTTTGTTTTACGTGTGGGAACACAGGACACCTTCGAAATCTGCGGGGAGTTCTGGTGCCGCTAGATCTCGAGAGGGCTCACAAGCCTCGAGGGATTTTGTTACTCCAGTCCGTACTTCATCCAAGGGGTCCTATCAGGCTTTGAGAACCCGAGGTAAGGACATTCATCACCGGTTTTGAACAAGTTAATTCTTGCTCGGTAGTAGGACAATCATTCATTTCATTATCGTTCACTCACTCATCTAATTCATTCATCATATATATCAATCATGTTGGGACTCATAATTATCGATTAATCATTCAATTCACAAGGAACGGCGGTTCCAATCACTTCAGAGAGCTATCACTCATGACGTTATTAATTCACCTTGGTGAGTCATTCCAAATCCTTGTCGGATTTGTAGTCATTTATCATTCATCATTCATTTTAGTCACTTTCATTCTCATGACCTTCCGAGATCATATTTAGCGGCGAGTTCATCTGCGGATATACCTTAAATCGTTGAGATAGAGGAGATCGATGACATGGAAGGATAACGATGTTGACTACATTTGAGATGTAACCTTGTTTTTGGATGACTGTGTAACTCAATCCGTAGTAATGTATCGTATTTGTGGATCATTTATTCTTGATCTATTTTATTATGATCATATTTGAGAATCTTGAGATTTGGATCAACTGTTGGGAGTTCACCCCTTCGGCGTTGTGCTCAAGATTTCTTGATAATTTGGGAAATCATTCACTGAGATTCGAGACGTCAAGTCTTGGGGACTTGGGCGTGCGATTGATTTGGTCCCTAGGACTAGATGTGCATTATTGTTTTCAGATCTTGATGGATAGTTCATATCCCGAGTTGTTTACCCTGAGTTTCGAGGACGAAACTCCTTTTAAGGGGGGGTGTATGTAATACCCGGTTGTAATTCAGTCATTATCATTCAGTAATTTCATTCGGTGATTGTCACTCAGTGGATTTTCACTCATTTATAATCATTCATCAATCATGTTCATTCACCGTGTTCACCGTTCGGAAAAACTTCGAGTTGTGTATCATTATTGTTCATTGTTTCAACTTTCCTCATATGAGTTCGACTTTGTTAGATCACCATTAATTTTTGGTAACTCGAAAAATTCTAAATCTTTGCAATATTATAGAGCATCGAGTTAGCTTTCCAATGGTTCAAACGGTGAGTCAATCGGAGTCCGGACGAGAGAGTTATGGTCGTTTTAGCTCAACCGCTCATTTTTCAGTTATTGGCCGATCACTGCCGAACGAACTCGGCCGTGTCGTCCGACACGGCCCGTGCCGTACTCGTCCGGAAATGCGAAGTCTGCCTCAGGACCCGACCGTTTAAATGCAGCACGGCCGAGTCAAACTCTTAGGATAAGCGAGCCATTGCTGACACGCCCGACCGTGTTCGGGACACGGTCGAGTCATGCCAGTCATTGTCGGACGGGTCACTATCGGAAGGCCCTCCGCGCCGCGACCGTGTCAAGCAGGACACGGTCGAGTCCCTGTCGGCCAGCTGTGCGACACGACCGTGCCGATCGGCACGGGCCGTGTCCGGCAGGGCAGTCAACTCCTTTAAATTCGTTTTTTCAGCATTTCAGCCCATTTCTCTCCCTTTTCTTCACCTTCAACCGAGAGAGAAAGCTTGAGGGAGGGTTTTTCCTTCACAAATCATTTGGGTGTTTGATTTTCTTCATCTCCTTTCGATCGTGAAGCCCGGATAATCAATCTAACGCGTGTTCTTCGGATTAAAGTACTTGGATCTTCAAAGGTAATATTCTTCAACACCTTGGATTTCGATTTTTGTGTCGAGATACAATGTTTTGGACATTATAATCATGATATATGAAGGGATATGTATATGATTATGAGTTTGTATAAGGATTCATTGGATTATTGAGGAATTATTCAAGAACACTTTGAATATCGAGTTGAAATTGGGGGTTTTCGATTAATTGTTGTTGAAATCACGTTTTCGGATATTCATTTTGGATTATTGATCATTTGGAAGATGTTTGTTGGTTTGAAACACTTCTTGGAGGATTTGATATTGATATATTGAGATTTGATTGTAAACAATCGGAGTTTGGCCACAACGTATTCGATATAATACCCCAATGAACTTAGTTTAATCGTATCGACGTTTCGAGTTCGTTATATTCATGTTTGATTCGTATATTAAGCGAATTGTTGGTGCTTGTGTAATTCAAGGTTGTTCGAGTGGCCGGTATTCCCTATTAAGGATGTTGTTCGTGGAAGGACTTCCTCGCCTTCGGTTTGAGGCAAGTTTTATACTTGTACTAGTCAATGAGATTAATGTCATCATATATGTGTATAAATGTGTTGTATCATTCCGAGACTTAGTCTCTTCATGAATTCATTGATATTAAGAGATCGTTCGATACGATACCTTTCGGCAATTTTGCCAAATATTTATTGTTGTTCGTTAACGACCGATTCTAGGCATTGTGATACTCATTATTAATGTCATTGTCGATAGCCGGTTCGCGGGGTCGATGTATCGATTGTTGTTAACATAGATGTCAATTTAAGACATTGTTGAGATCATTGTTATTCCTTTTTGGATTGTCATTAAAACTGTACACGCCGATTAAAGGCATTGGCTTATTCATTTCTCACCTTCGTCGTCGGTAACCGATTAAAGGTGCCGAGGCATCCTTCATATCATTGTTATCGAATTGCCGTTCGCAGGCAAATCGAAGTGTTCAATCATTCATCATATCGTTCACATCGATTAGCCATTATAAGGAAATCGAAGCGCTCAAGCATTCATGGAATCATCCGCTGCATCATTGTCATCGGTTAGCCGTTCTAAGGCAATCGAGGTGTTGAGTTGGGACTGTCGAGGATGGTGCTGGCCGACTCAAGACAGCATACCATCCCTAATTGTGATACGGCTTTCATGCCGTGGCTTCGGCCCTAATTGTGATACGTCTTTCATGCCGTGGCTTCGGCCCTAATTGTGATACGGCTTTCATGCCGTGGCTTCGGCCCTAATTGTGATACGGCTTTCATGCCGTGGCTTCGGCCCTAATTGTGATACGGCTTTCATGCCGTGGCTTCGGCCCTAATTGTGATACGGCTTTCATGCTGTGGCTTTGGCCCTAATTGTGATACGGCTTCGTGCCGTGGCTTCGGCCCTAATCAATACGACTTCAGTCATTTGGCTTCATGTGATTGTGATATTTGTGATTTGGTGAGTGGTTTTAGGCCTTGTGATTGTCTTGTTAATTTCATTGGAGCCTCCGAGCATTGTGATTCATATTTAATCCTCGCTCGGTTTGGTTCATGTCGTGTAATTCATTGTGGTATTCGTGATTATGATTCGCCGTTGGGCACTTATGTTCTAACCTCGAGCAAGTATTAATAGTATGCCGTGGGCATAGTATTTCACGAATGCTCGGTTCTTACCTAGGATTGTGAGCATCACATATAATTATCATCATTATACCGTTTCATTACGCCTTTGGATGCATATCATGTTATACATGTATTTGATGTTCATTAATGGATGGCCCGACCTGGGGCGGAACATGTTTTCATGTTTTAGGTGCTTGCGAGGAGAGAGTTGAGGCACAGGGGCATGACGATGGCGACGAGGCATACGAGCGATACTAGTCCGAGTTGTTCATTTTTGGTCAGTCAGTTGGAGTGTACTCCAGTCTTGTCAGTTGTTGTCGTGTTGTATTATCCGAACAGATGTTCGTGGATGCTGTTGTATTTCATTTTGGCCATGTAGGCCACTTTTGTCGTTGAAATTCCTTATCGGAATATTGTGTCGGATATCATGGTAAGGACTATGATTTTCCCTTGTTGTTTAATTTAATGTATTTTAGTCATGTTCGCTTGGTGGATCTCCTGGCGTGGGGTCCACGGCACTGTAATAACCCAATAGGATGTGGGGGTGTTACAAAGATCAACACCAACTACACGAGCTCGTGATCATGAAAATGGTAAAAAACTTGCTATAATCTACAATCTCATCCAAAAGTTCCTAGAATTGAAACATTCAGTAATATTTCAATAACAATCACACGAGTTCACCGATTCCAGTTCAAACACGAAAAAAAAAGAAATATAAATAGTAAACCTTAAACAGATTTCCCTCTTCTGCAAAGCAATCGAAGACAGGTAAATCCAGAATTCTTTTTTGCCCCTCCAGATGCGTTTTACTATCCATCATGTTCAAATATCAACAAATATGACCAAAATCACCAAAATCCCAAACACGAATAGCAAAAGTGGAGTCGAACCATCACAAATTTCTTTTCAAAATTTCAGTAAGACCATCTCTAACTGAAAACCATCTATAAAACCAGAAATCCCATGGGACTCCTTTTAACCTTGCACGATAAGAACTGAAATTCAATCGAGATAAAAACCCACCTCCTCAATCGGCTTTAATTAGCAAATCTCACCATAAATCTGACACCAGAGCATTCTCTAACCTCCGTTTGGCCGAAAATATCACCCTAAACTCCGATTCCGAAGCTCGATTCCATCCTAATTCCGAACTCCACATTGAATTCTTGTGCAGTGCTTCGAACCGCCGCGTCGGTGTGTGGGTATTTTCGGGAGAATCGAAGGGGGAAGGGAGGGGCTAGCAAATTTGTTTTGTGTGTGTGATTTTGAGAGGAATTGCAGAGAAAAAGAAGACGGATGGATGGAGAGGTGGATGGGAAGAAGAAAGAGGGAGAGAAAGAGTGAAAGAGAGAGGAGTGTTAGAAAGACGAGTTGAGAGAGGTAGATGAGATGGGAGAGAGACGACTTCCCAAAGACGAAAATACCAAATCCTTCGAGATAGTATAAAAAAAAGAAATATATATTCACATCGGTTACAAAGAAAACCGATGTAAAATCCGAAAAATCAAAATAAAATTCACATCGGTTTCTGAAGTTGAAAATATTTATTCCCGGTCAAAACACATACACTTCGCTTTTGTAAAAATATTCTAATAAAAAATAAAATTTCACACTGTTAACTTCATTAATTATCAAATTAGTGAACTCTTTGTATCTTAAAATTCTCAACTAGTTTCTGGTTTTAGTATGATACCATTTACTGAAGTCTACGTGGGTGCTTTACTTCAGCAAATTGAAAAGTGAAGTTGTTTTTTGTTTTTTACTTCACTAATATACATAACTGAAGTAAATTGTACCGAACTCTTTGATGTTTATTCTACTAGTGAAATGAAATAAACCAGTAAAAAAATTAATACCATCAAAATTTCAATTTAAAAATTCCTGGATATTACACATAATTATTGACACCTTTTATTATATCCAGATAATTATTTTAAATTATTTTAATTTTATAAATATTATAGTTTTTTAATTTGTTCATTTCAAATCTGATTAAAAAGTATTACTTCTGAATAAATATCATACGCCACTTCGATCAAAATTAATTAGTTTTCAAGTAAAAGATTATTTAATTTTAATTTTACATAAAAAAATATGAAGTTTTTTTTTTAAATAGTACATCTACGGCAATACTGTGTCAGAAAATGTTATAGCATGTAACACTTTGCTACTAAGGCAACACTTTGTAAACATATACAGCAACATCAAAAAAGCAATGTTGCAGCAGGTAAAATTTTTAGAGCTACTACAACATTTTTGAGCGCAACACTAACAAAATCCGTTGCCGTAGGTCATCTATGGCATAGTGATTAAGTTTTGTTGTGGCACGGATTTGATATAATAGCCCCGATTAAGTCATGTTAATATGAGAAAAGACCACGTTACATGCATTCGAGTCGGAACTCTAATGAAAACTCGGGTTTATTGATTGGATTCGAGCCTTTTGTACTCAGAATTGGCTATAACAGCTCTGATTAATCTTTTATTTCTTGATTTAGTCTTGTTGTAGTAACGATTCACCATAATAGCTCCTATTAAGCCATTACTTCTTGATTAAGTCTTGTTAATAGGAGATAAAACCATGGTACATGTATTTGAGTCGGATCTCTACGAAAACTCGGTTTTATTGGTTTGACTCGAGTATTTTATATTGAGAATTGGTTATAATATCTCTGATTAAGTCTTTACTTCTTAATTACGTCTTGCTAATTGGAGATAAGACCATGTTACATGCATTCGAATTGGAACTTTGTGAAAACTCGGATTTATTGATTAGGTTTGAGCCTTTTATACTCAGAATTAGATATAATAGCTCTGAATAATCTTTTGCTTTTTGATTAAGTCTTTTGTAGCAAGGATTCGAATAATAGCTCCGAGTAAGCCTTTACTTCTTGATAAGTCTTGTTAATAACAGATAAAACCACATTACATGTATTCGAGTCGGAACTCTATTAGATTCGAGCCTTTTGTACTCCGAATTGGCTATAACAACTCTGATTAATCTTTTCTTTCTTGATTAGGTCTTGTTGTAGTAAGGATTCACTATAATAGCCCTGATTAAGCATTTACTTCTTGATTACATCTTGTTAATAGGAGATAAGGCCACATTACATGCATTCAAGTCAGAGCTCTGTAAAATATCTAGTTTATTGATTAGATTCGAACCTTTTTTACTCGTAATTGGCTATAAGAGCTTCTATTAATCTTTTATTTCTTGATTAAGTCTTGTTGTAGAAAGGATTTGCTATAATAGCTACGATTAAACCTTTACTTCTTGATAAGTCTTGTTGTAACAAGGATTCACTATAATAGCTCCGATTAAACCTTACTTCTTGATTAAGTCTTGTTGTAGCAAGGATTCACTATAATAGCTCCGATTAAGCCTTTATTTGTTGATTAAGTCTTGTTAATAGGAGATAAGACCACATTCCATTTATTCGAGTTGGAACTCTATGAGAACTCGGGTTTATTGATTAGATTCTAGCCATTTGTACTCAGAATTGGCTATAAGAGCTCCGATTAATCTTTTACTACTTGATTATGTCTTGTTGTAGCAAGGATTGTATATAATAGCTCCGATTAAGCCTTTACTGCTTGATTAAGTCTCCATAAAAGGAGATAAGACCACGTTACATGCATTCGAGTCGGAACTCTACTCGGGTTTATTGATTAGATTCGAGCCTTTTGTACTCAGAATTGGCTATAAGAGCTCCGATTAATCTTTTACTTCTTGATTAAGTCTTGTTGTAGCAAGGATTGTATATAATAGCTCCGATTAAGCCATTACTTCTTGATTAAGTCTCCATAAAAGGAGATAAGACCACATTACATGCATTCGAGTCGGAACTCTACTCGGGTTTATTGATTAGATTCGAGCCTTTTGTACTCGGAATTGGCTATAAGAGCTCCGATTAATCTTTTACTTCTTGATTAAGTCTTGTTGTGGCAAGGATTTGTTATAATAGCCCCGATTAAGTCATGTTAATATGAGGAAAGACCACGTTATATGCATCCGTGTCGAAACTCTAATGAAAACTCGGGTTTATTGATTGGATTCGAGCCTTTTGTACTCAGAATTGGCTATAACAGCTCCGATTAATCTTTTACTTCTTGATTCAGTCTTGTTGTAGTAACGATTCCCCGTAATAGTTAAGATTAAGCCTTTACTTCTTGATTAAGTCTTGTTAATAAGAGATAAAACCATGGTACATGTATTTGAGTCGGATCTCTACGCAAAATCGGTTTTATTGATTTGACTCGAGCATTTTTATATTGAGAATTGGTTATAATATCTCTTATTAAGTCCTTATTTCTTAATTAAGTCTTGCTAATAAGAGATAAGACCATGTTACATACATTCAAATTGGAACTCTGTGAAAACTCGGGTTTATTGATTAGATTTGAGCCTTTTGTACTCAGAATTGGCTATAAGAGCTCTGAATAATCTTTTGCTTTTTGATTAAGTCTTTTTGTAGCAAGGATTCACATAATAGCTCTGAGTAAGCCTTTACTTCTTGATAAGTCTTGTTAATAAAAGATAAAACCACATTACATGTATTCGAGTCGGAACTCTATGAAAACTCGGGTTTATAGATTAGATTCGAGCCTTTTATACTCAGAATTGGCTATAACAACTCTGATTAATCTTTTCTTTATTGATTAGGTCTTGTTGTAGCAAGGATTAATTATAATAGCTCTGATTAAGCATTTACTTCTTGATTACATCTTGTTAATAGGAGATAAGACCATGTTACATGCATTCGAGTCAGAACTCTGTAAAAACTATGGTTTATTAATTAGGTTCGAGCCTTTTGTACTCGTAATTGGCTATAAGAGCTCCTATTAATCTTTTATTTCTTGATTAAGTCTTGTTGTAGCAAGTATTCACTATAATACTCCGATTAAACCTTTACTTCTTGATAAGTCTTGTTGGAACAAGGATTCCCTATAATAGCTCCGATTAAACCTTACTTCTTGATTAAGTCTTGTTGTAGCAGGGATTCACTATAATAGCTCTTATTAAGCCTTTGTTTCTTGATTAAGTCTTGTTAACAAGAGATAAGAACATGTTACATCTATTCGAGTTGGAACTCTATGAAAACTCGGGTTTATTGATTAGATTCGAGCCTTTTGTACTCAGAATTGGCTATAAGAGCTCCGGTTAATCTTTTACTTGTTGATTAAGTCGTGTTGTAGCAACAATTGGATATAATAGCTCCGAGTAAGCGTTTACTTCTTGATTAAGTCTCCTTAATAGGAGATAAGACAACGTTACATGCATTCGAGTCGGAACTCTATGAAAACTCAGGTTTATTGATTAGATTCGAGCCTTTTGTACTCGGAATTGGCTATAAGAGCTTCGATTAATCTTTTACTTCTTGATTAAGTCTTGCTAATAGGAGATAAGACCATGTTACTTGCATTCGAATTGGAACTCTGTGAAAACTCGGATTTATTGATTAGGTTTGAGCCTTTTGTACTCAGAATTGGCTAGAACAGCTCCGAATAATCTTTTGCTTTTTGATTAAGTCTTTTGTAGCAAGGATTCGAATAATAGCTCAGAGTAAGCCTTTTCTTCTTGATAAGTCGTGTTAATAATAGATAAAACCACATTACATGCATTCGAGTCGGAACTCTACTCGGGTTTATTGATTAGATTCGAGCCTTTTGTACTCGGAATTGGCTATAAGAGCTCCGATTAATCTTTTACTTCTTGATTAAGTCTTTTTGTGGCAAGGATTTGTTATAATAGCCCCGATTAAGTCATGTTAATATGAGGAAAGACCACGTTATATGCATTCGAGTCGAAACTCTAATGAAAACTCGGGTTTATTGATTGGATTCGAGCCTTTTGTACTCAGAATTGGCTATAACAGCTCCGATTAATCTTTTACTTCTTGATTCAGTCTTGTTGTAGTAACGATTCCCCGTAATAGTTAAGATTAAGCCTTTACTTCTTGATTAAGTCTTGTTAATAGGAGATAAAACCATGGTACATGTATTTGAGTCGGATCTCTACGCAAAATCGGTTTTATTGATTTGACTCGAGCATTTTTATAATGAGAATTGGTTATAATATCTCTTATTAAGTCCTTATTTCTTAATTAAGTCTTGCTAATAAGAGATAAGACCATGTTACATACATTCAAATTGGAACTCTGTGAAAACTCGGGTTTATTGATTAGATTTGAGCCTTTTGTACTCAGAATTGGCTATAAGAGCTCTAAATAATCTTTTGCTTTTTGATTAAGTCTTTTTGTAGCAAGGATTCGCATAATAGCTCTGAGTAAGCCTTTACTTCTTGATAAGTCTTGTTAATAAAAGATAAAACCACATTACATGTATTCGAGTCGGAACTCTATGAAAACTCGGGTTTATTGATTAGATTCGAGCCTTTTATACTCAGAATTGGCTATAACAACTCTGATTAATCTTTTCTTTATTGATTAGGTCTTGTGGTAGCAAGGATTAACTATAATAGCTCTGATTAAGCATTTACTTCTTGATTACATCTTGTTAATAGGAGATAAGACCATGTTACATGCATTCGAGTCAGAACTCTGTAAAAACTATGGTTTATTAATTAGGTTCGAGCCTTTTGTACTCGTAATTGGCTATAAGAGCTCCTATTAATCTTTTATTTCTTGATTAAGTCTTGTTGTAGCAAGTATTCACTATAATACTCCGATTAAACCTTTACTTCTTGATAAGTCTTGTTGGAACAAGGATTCCCTATAATAGCTCCGATTAAACCTTACTTCTTGATTAAGTCTTGTTGTAGCAGGGATTCACTATAATAGCTCTTATTAAGCCTTTGTTTCTTGATTAAGTCTTGTTAACAAGAGATAAGAACATGTTACATCTATTCGAGTTGGAACTCTATGAAAACTCGGGTTTATTGATTAGATTCGAGCCTTTTGTACTCAGAATTGGCTATAAGAGCTCCGGTTAATCTTTTACTTGTTGATTAAGTCGTGTTGTAGCAACAATTGGATATAATAGCTCCGAGTAAGCGTTTACTTCTTGATTAAGTCTCCTTAATAGGAGATAAGACAACGTTACATGCATTCGAGTCGGAACTCTATGAAAACTCAGGTTTATTGATTAGATTCGAGCCCTTTGTACTCGGAATTGGCTATAAGAGCTTCGATTAATCTTTTACTTCTTGATTAAGTCTTGCTAATAGGAGATAAGACCATGTTACTTGCATTCGAATTGGAACTCTGTGAAAACTCGGATTTATTGATTAGGTTTGAGCCTTTTGTACTCAGAATTGGCTAGAACAGCTCCGAATAATCTTTTGCTTTTTGATTAAGTCTTTTGTAGCAAGGATTCGAATAATAGCTCAGAGTAAGCCTTTTATTCTTGATAAGTCGTGTTAATAATAGATAAAACCACATTACATGCATTCGAGTCGGAACTCTATTAGATTCGAGCCTTTTATACTCAGAATTGGCTATAACAACTCTGATTAATCTTTTCTTTCTTGATTAGGTCTTGTTGTAGCAAGGATTCACTATAATAGCTGTGATTAAGCCTTTACTTCTTGATTACATCTTGTTAATAGGAGATAAGACCACATTACATGCATTCGAGTCAGAGCTCTGTAAAAAATCTGGTTTATTGATTAGATTTGAGCCTTTTGTACTCGTAATTGGCTATAAGAGCTCCTATTAATCTTTTATTTTATGATTAAGTCTTGTTGTAGAAAGGATTTGTAACAGCCCGAAAACGGTGGCTATTACAGTGCCGTGGACCCCTACCAGGACCCACCAGGCGATATCACGATATACAGATATATCCTGACAACGTGGCACCGTACCACATTATTTATCAAAACCCCGATGTGGAGTATAAGTTATACATGTCTTTAATACGAGCAAACGTACACAGGATCCAAATTCGGTACATACCATATGACGATGGGCAATACCTAACAGATTATAGTACATTCAACCGACACAAACTAAAATGAAAATCACAATAAAACATAACCAAACATCAAAAGACTCGGGCCCCCCGAAATAGCATCCTTCAAAACCCTCGTCACCATCGTGCTCTTCCTGTGCCTTGCCCTTTCCTCGCCCTGAAATACAAGTATTTCGCCCCAAACCACAGGGTCAGCTATACATGATAATAATTCTCATGACATTATACAATTCATATATATACAGATCTCAAAGAAAACAATCGACTACTGAATATACCGCAGCGTATAAGCGATCGATCCCAATGTCGAACATAACCAAATATACGAACGACCATATAATATGGCTCAAGACGGACGTCACAGTACGCCCGATCCGGAAATGTGTCCGTGCACATGTCCACCCCGTATACGGAATCCAGAATATACGTGGGACGATGTACCTAATTAGCCTCACGAACTACGTCTCGTGTGCACGATCTAAATGCGGAAAACATCCACGCATGATCATCAAGTGCCCGGCTAAAAATCCTACACATAACCAATCGGCATGCATATATGACTCCAGAGATGTCACGATACAACATGACAACGAAACTCAATGAATTACACCTTTATCAAGGAATCGAACGACTCACCAAAGTGTCCACAAAGCTCAAAAGGAACAACGGTAGCAAGAATGGTAAATTCGGGTATATCATCCCAACACAGTGATAATAACCATATCATGAATCATAGATTCTCAGAATATTTCATATACACGAAACGCATAATAATCACAAGAATTCAACCATCATTATAACCAAGCAAGATAACTTGCCTCAATTCCGTAGATGAATAATCCTTCTTTGAATTATCAAACGAACGGTATCCCCGTCTAACAATACTCACGTGAACAAGCAACCTTGAATGAAATGTAATTCATTCAACAACACATTCGTATGATAAGGGTATCATTACATAAAAAATAATATTCGTAAATTTACTTGAATAGATCAATTATCCTAGTGATCATTTTAATGTTCCAATTACAAATCATCATATAACATGTTTATTCTGTTCATTCACATATTCTAGTATTAATGTCAAACACTAGGAGTCCAGATTTTTACCAATGTAACATTGTGAAAACATCTTTTCAAATCATCAGCACTTCCGATTATAATATAAATTTGTGTTTAATTACGTTCTTCATTATTTTACCAATGATTACATTAAAACCGATTCCTATATGAAAGTATAAGTTTAAGTTTTTAGTGAACTAAGAACATTATCTTAATTTACGTCTCTTAACACACTTGGATTAATGAAATGGAATTCGGCTACTCATCTACCGCATTTGTATCACCATATTCACTACAATCCTCCTAAGAACATTATCAACATATCAATGTAGTGATTAACACCTCCTTAAGTTATCAACAAAATCGATTAACTTAAACATATGAAGATTACCACTGCCTTCTATCAAAATCCATTGTTTTACTTTTGAAGAAGTTAATAAAAACCTAGTTATTGTAATACCCGGTTGTAATTCATTCATTTTCATTCGGTAATTATCAGTCTGTAATTGTCACTCAGTAATTTTCACTCATTATTAATCACTCGTCATTCATGATTCAGTCATTTGCGCTCACTGTTGGCATGTTGTAACCGTGATCGTCATATCATCTCCGTTTTTAGATCGAGACGGGAGTTTTATCATTTTCACCGTGTTTGGTAGTTTTGTACTGGGGGTATCATCGTTGGCTTGTGTTGGACTTGTTCACTTTCACATTCGTATGATATGTCGGATCATTCATCAGTCGTAGCGAAGAACCGGAATTATCAGCTTTTTCACCTCGTCCGACATTGAGTTACGGCCGTAAGGATTGTAGGTTACGGCCATAACAAGGGTTCGTTGTTTTCAGGCTATTTTGGACGAATGGGACTTACGGCCGTAAGGTCTTGTAATACGGCCGTAAGTTGAGGAGGTACGGCCGTAAGGCTTGGCCGGTTACGGCCGTACGTGTCCAGCAGGCTGCCCAGGCATTTTTGGCCGAAGGCGAGTTACGACCGTAAGAATGAGAGGATACGACCGTAAGTGGTGTTCGTAAATTTCAGGTGTTGTCGGGCAAGGGGGACTTACGGCCGTAAGGGTTGCGGCATATGGCCGTAAGTCGAGGAAGGTACGGCCGTAAGGCTTGGCCGGATACGGCCGTATGCTGCAGGCAAGGTGCCTGGTCATTTTCGACGAAGGGGGCTTACGCCTGTAAGTTTGGCCGGATACGGCCGTATCATCCGAGTTATGCCCGTAAGGTGTGCGGGTATGGCCGTAAGGATGTCGGCAGATGTTTTGATTTGACGAGTTACGCCGTAACTCGAGGCGGTTCTGCCGTAAGTCTGCGGCGTGATTTTGGACAAAGCCGAGTTCTGCCCGTCTGAGTTGGCGATTCTGCCCTAAGGCCGTTGACCTGGGATGTTACGGCCGTATGAAGGCCGAGTTACGGCCGTAACTTCCGGCAGTATATGAGGACCCGGTCGGGACTTTTTCATCATTTTTCATCCTTTTTCTTCTTTGTTCCGAGAGAGAGACTTGAGGGAGAGATTTTGCCATCATCAATTATTTGAGTGTGTAATTTTCATCATCTTCATTCATTTGGGAAGCTTGGATACTCGTTTTAACTCGTGTTCATCGGATCGAAGTGGTTGGATCTTCAGGAGGTAATTTCTTCAACATCTTGGATTTCGATTTTGTGTTGAGATATGATGTTTTGGACGTTATAATCATGTTATATGAAGGGATATGTATATGATTACGAGTTTGTATAAGGATTCATTGGATTATTGAGGGATTATTCAAGAACACTTTGAATATCGAGTTGAAATTGGGGGTTTTCGATTAATTGTCGTATAATCACGTTTTTGGATATTCATTTTCGATTATTGATCATTTGGAAGATGTTTTGTTGGTTTGAAACACTTCTTGGGGGTTTTGATGTTGGTATTATTGAGGTTTGGTTGTAATCAATCGTAGTTGGCCACAAAGTGTTCGATATAACGCCCAATCATTCATTCATAATTCAGACCAAGAACTGTAAGATTTCTAATGCCATGGTATAATTCCTGGCAACAATCATTCATTCATAATTCATCAGTTAACAATCCTCAATCATCATTTTCATTTTGACCAGGACTGTCATGTTAACTCATTAATCACTCAATTCATTTCATTACTCGGTTGTTGATCTGGAAGATCATATCATTAATCTTATTAATTTGTTCAAGATAATTATTTCAATAATTTCATCAGATAATAATGTCACCTCAGTTAGTCATTCATGTAATCACTGTGTTAGAGCGTATGCTCATTTTCATCATCTCATGTCATAATCATAACATGATATTCATGCGGGGAATATAATCATCATGTGACTTTCCTACTTCAGTATGGAGAGAGCAAGAAGAGGACGAGGAGGACGAGGCCGTGGTGCTGGCCGAATCCCGAGAGCTCGTGTGAATACACGTGCGAATGCGATAAATAATGCTAATTCATCGAGCAGCGACGCTGCCACTCATTCACCTGGACGTGATCATTCACTATCGGGGAGTCGTACCCGGGACACGGCTCAGTCAGAAGGTGTTCGGGTTGACCCACTTGCTTTTATGCAGGGCATGATGGCCCAAATGACGCAGATGGCACAATTTATGGAGACGATGCACAACTCAGTCAATCAAAATCAACAGGCTCCTCCGCCGCCACCTCAGAGGCAAGAGAGGAATGTGAGCAGTATCATCAGCGACATCTCTCGCCAAAGGCCACCTACTTTTGAAGGCTCATCTGAGCCGGCGGATATTGTTCATTGGCTCGAACACTTCGAGAAGTTATTTGCGATGGTAGAGTGTCCTGAAGGACACAAAGTTTCAGTTGCGGCTTACTATCTGGGTAAGAGCGCTCATTCTTGGTGGTTGTCGTTGAAGCCCACCGAAGGATCGTGTACTTGGGATCGGTTCAAGACTCTCATGATGGAGAGGTATTATCCGGCCCCACTCAGAGAGGCTAAGCTGTCAGAGTCACTCACTCCCGACCCCTCATCAGACGCGGATGTTCTCGCCATTGCCGAGAAATTTCAGGAACTTCTTCCATTCGCCTCATCTATCATTCATTCCGAGGCGGATAAGATTAAGTATTTCAGCAAGAGGCTGAAACCATGTATGAGATTACAGTTGCTTAATCATAATTGCCCCACGTTGGTCGAATTCATTGACAAAGCTCTTACCTATGACCTTACTGCTAAAGAGATTGCTAAGCAGCAACCTTTGTCTGCTAGCAAGAAATCGAAGAATCATAATCAGTCCGACGGCAGTCAGGCCACTTTCAAGAAACCTCGTGCGGGCTCTAATTTTTCTGAGCGACCTCCTGTGACGTCTAAACTCGCGGAATCTCAGTCTCGAGCGGCCAGTTCGGCCATCACCTGTTTTAACTGTAGGGATCTTGGTCATCTCAGTACCAAGTGTCCAAGACAGACTATCACGTGTCATAATTGTGGGATTGCTGGGCATAAGGCCCGTTTTTGCCGTAGGGACTCCAAACCTACTCAGACGTCATCTCAGGCCCCTAAGCAGTCAGCCGTTCAGAATCAGGCCACTCAATCAGCGTCGTTTAAAGCAGCGGGGAGCGACTAAAGGTGGAGCCTATAGCCGTGAGACGGAGCGTCGGTGCAGGACTAGCAAGCCCCGGATTTATGAGATGAAGAAGACCGATGATCCGAGAGGCCCGAATGATCTCGGTACACTCGATATTCTATCTCAACCTCGTGTGTACCCTTTTTGATACCGTGCATCGCATTCATTCATTTCCGAGTCATGTTTGAGTAGACTACGCCTGGGTAGTGCTACTAGTTGTGAGCCTTATGTCATTGGCCTACGATGGTAGGCGAATTATCGTAATCGTGAGATTCGATTATCGATTGATTTCATGGTCGTGTATGGCCAGCGGACCTAATCGTAGTAGATTTGCCGAGGGACAACGTCATCTTGGGTATTGATTGGATGGATCATCATGATGCTATCATTAGTGTCCGTAAGCGTATGATCACTATCATTTCAGACGATGGGGTTGAATGTGTGTTTCAGGGAGGTAATCCCATTTGCTCGTAAGGTCATTAATTTGATGAAAGCAGTGAGATTACTCAGTCAGGGATGTGTTGGTTATTGGTGCTATATGACCAAAACCGAGAAATCATCAGTAATGTTGACAGATATTCCGGTAGTGAGATATTATGCCGATGTTTTTCCAGACGAGTTACCTGGTTTGCCTCCACAGAGAGATGTGGAATTCACGATTGAGTTGGAGCGATGCGTCCCGATATCGAAGGCACCGTACCGGATGGCCCCGACCGAAATGCAGGAGTTGAAGAATTAACTTGAGGAATTGTTCGAGAAAGGTTATATCCGACCGAGTGCGTCCCCGTGGGGAGCACCAGTGCTGTTTGTCAAGAAGAAGGATGGTTCGTTCCGTTTGTGTATTGATTACCGGGAATTGAATCGGGTGACGATCAAGAATAAGTATCCCTTACCCAGTATTGATGATCTCTTAGATCAACTTCAGGGAGCTTCAGTATTTTCCAAGATCGACTTAAGATATGGATATCATCAGTTGCGGATCTGAGAGTCGGACATTGCGAGGACGGAGTTTCGAACACGCTATGGTCATTATGAGTTTGTGGTTATGCCGTTTGGATTGACTAATGCACCTGCGGTATTCATGGAGTTAATGAATCGGGTTTTCATCGAATTTTTGGATCAGTTTGTTGTTGTCTTCATCGATGACATTTTGATTTATTCTCGTGACCGAGAGGAACACGAGTTTCACCTTCATTAAGTGCTCGACGTGTTGAGACGAGAGCAACTTTATGGGAAGTTTTCCAAATGCGAGTTCTGTATGTCCGAAGTGACTTTTCTCGGACATGTAATTTCATCAGATGGAGTGCGTGTTGATCCTCAGAAGACGGAGGCTATCCAGGATTGGTTACCTCCGAAGAATGTTAAGGAAATCCGAAGCTTTCTCGAATTGGCCGGTTATTATCGGCGGTTTGTTGAAAGATTTTCTAAAATTGCTCAACCCTTGACGAACCTTTTGCGAAAGGATAAGAAATACACGTGGTCCGACGCGTGTCAATGGAGTTTTGAAGAACTCAAGAGCCGGTTAATGTCAGCACCTGTACTTTCCTTGCCGCAGGAGACGGAGGGATTTGTGGTTTATAGTGTTGCGTCCGGACAGGGTCTCTGATGTGTGCTCATGCAGAATGGAAAGGTTATTGCCTATGCTTCACGGCAATTGAGACCTTACGAGGTTAATTATCCGACCCATGATCTGGAGCTAGCAGCCGTAGTGTTCGCTTTGAAAATTTGGCGTCATTATCTTTATGGCGTTACCTGTCAGATATTCACCGATCATAAGAGTTTAAAGTATATATTTACTCAGAAGGAGTTAAATATGCGGCAGAGACGGTGGTTGGAATTAATCAAAGATTATGATATCGAGATCCTTTACCACCCGGGCAAGGCGAATGTGGTCGCCGACGCCTTGAGTCGTAAGTCCGTTCAGGAGCAGATGCTCGCTGTTTACAGATTCGAAGGAGCTTGGCGAGAATTCCTTAGACCCGAGATCGAGGTCTGGCTTCAGCGAGTTCAGGGACAACTTTGTATGTTAGAGATCTCATCGTCACTTGAGGAGGCAATAAGGGAGAATCAGGGTTCGGACCCATCATTGCTACGCATCCGTGAGGATGTGGTTCAGGGAAAGGCCCCTGGATTCGTGATCCACGAGGATGGACTTTTGAGATTTAAGAATCGGTTGTGTGTACTGATGAATGACGAGTTGAAAAACTCGATTTTGAAAGAAGCTCATGCTACCCCTTATTCTATTCATCCGGGGTCCAGCAAGATGTACAAGGACTTGAAACAAAATTACTGGTGGAGTAATATGAAGCGAGAAGTCGCAGAATTTGTTTCGAGATGCTTAACCTGTCAACAAGTTAAGATTGAACATCAGCGACCAGCGGGTATGCTGAAACCTCTCTCTATTCCAGAGTGGAAGTGGGAAGACATTTCTATGGATTTCATCACGAGTTTGCCGACGAGTCGTCGTGGCATGAATACGATCTGGGTGATTGTGGACCGCTTAACTAAATCAGCTCATTTTCTTGAGATTAAGAATACTTGGGGTCCCGAGAGACTTGCCCATTTATTCATCAAAGAGATAGTGAGACTTCACGGTACTCCTAAGAGTATCGTTTCCGATCGTGACGGACGATTTGTGTCTTATTTTTGGAAATCAGTCCATCGTGCTATGGGAACTCAACTTAATCTCAGTACCGCTTTTCATCCTCAGTCCGACGAACAATCAGAGAGAACCATTCAGACATTAGAGGACATGTTGAGGGTATGCGTCCTCGATTGGAAGGACGATTGGGAAGCCCAACTACCATTGATCGAGTTCACGTATAACAATAGTTGGCATGCTTCGATCAAGATGGCACCTTACGAGGCCTTGTACGGTCGTCGTTGTCGATCTCCTTTGTGTTGGGACGATTTATCAGAATCAATCGGCACCGAGCCCGATATGCTTATAGCCGCCCGTGAGAAGGTAGCTTTGATCAGGAGTCGTTTGTTGACCGCTCAGAGTCGACAGAAATCTTATGCAGACAATCGTCGTCGACCACTAGAGTTTGAGACGGGTGACCACGTTTTGGTCAAGGTATCCCCGAGTCGAGGTATTTTCCGTTCCGGAAAACGGGGAAAGTTGAGTCCGAGATTTATTGGACCGTTTGAGATTTTGGATCGAGTAGGCGAGTTAGCTTATCGATTGGCTTTACCTCCGGCATTGAGCTGAATTCATAATGTGTTTCACGTCTCTCAGTTGCGGAAGTATGTTGCCGACCCGAGTCACATACTTCAGTTCGACGAAATCAAGATCGCGGATGATTATTCGTACGAGGAGCGTCCCGTACGAATTTTAGAGCGGCGAATCAAACAGTTGAGGAACAAGACGATCCCTTTGGTCAAGATTCAGTGGTCTAGACACGGAGTCGAAGAGGCCACTTGGGAAACCGAGGAGAGTATGCGGGAGAGTTATCCCGAGTTGTTTGGCCCTTAGTTTCGAGGAGGAAACTCTTTTTAAGGGGGGGAGTATGTAATACCCGGTTGTAATTCATTCATTTTCATTCGGTAATTATCAGTCTGTAATTGTCACTCAGTAATTTTCACTCATTATTAATCACTCGTCATTCATGATTCAGTCATTTGCGCTCACTGTTGGCATGTTGTAACCGTGATCGTCATATCATCTCCGTTTTTAGATCTAGACGGGAGTATTATCATTTTCACCGTGTTTGGTAGTTTTGTACTGGGGGTATCATCTTTGGCTTGTGTTGGACTTTTTCACTTTCACATTCGTATGATATGTCGGATCATTCATCAGTCGTAGCGAAGAACCGGAATTATCGGCTTTTTCACCTCGTCCGACATTGAGTTATGGCCGTAAGGATTGTAGGTTACGGCCGTAACAAGGGTTTGTTGTTTTCAGGCCATTTTGGACGAATGGGACTTACGGCCGTAAGTTGAGCAGGTACGGCCGTAAGGCTTGGCCGGTTACGGCCGTACGTGTCCAGCAGGCTACCTAGGCATTTTTGGCCGAAGGCGAGTTACGGCCGTAAGAAGGGGAGGATACGGCCGTAAGTGGTGTTTGTAAATTTCAGGTGTTGTCGGGCAAGGGGGACTTACGGCCGTAAGGGTTGCGGAATACGGCCGTAAGTCGAGGAAGGTACGGCCGTAAGGCTTGGCCGGATACGACCGTACGCTGCAGGCAAGGTGCCTGGTCATTTTCGACGAAGGGGTCTTACGCCCGTAAGTTTGGCCGGATACGGCCGTATCATCCGAGTTACGCCCGTAAGGTGTGCGGGTACGGCCGTAAGGATGTCGGCAGATGTTTTTGACGAAGGCGAGTTACGCCCGTAACTCAGGAGCGGTTACGGCCGTAAGTCTGTCGGCAGGATTTTGGACGAAGCCGAGTTACGGCCATACGAGTTGGCCGGTTACGGCTGTAAGTCCGTTGACCTGGGATGTTACGGCCGTATGAGGGCCGAGTTACGGCCGTAACTTCCGGCAGTATATGAGGACCCGACCGGGACTTTTTCATCATTTTTCATCCTTTTTCTTCTTTGTTCCGAGAGAGAGACTTGAGGGAGAGATTTTGCCATCATAAATCATTTAAGTGTGTAATTTTCATCATCTTCATTCATTTGGTAAGCTTGGATACTCGTTTTAACTCGTGTTCATCGGATCGAAGTGGTTGGATCTTCAGGAGGTAATTTCTTCAACATCTTGGATTTCAATTTTGTGTTGCGATATGATGTTTTGGACGTTATAATAATGTTATATGAAGGGATATGTATATGATTACGAGTTTGTATAAGAATTCATTGGATTATTGAGGGATTATTCAAGAACACTTTGAATATCGAGTTGAAATTGGGGGTTTTCGATTAATTGTCGTATAATCACGTTTTCGGATATTCATTTTGGATTATTGATCATTTGGAAGATGTTTTGTTGGTTTGAAACACTTCTTGGGGTTTTTGATGTTGGTATTATTGAGGTTTGGTGGTAATCAATCGTAGTTGGCCACAAAGTGTTCGATATAATGCCCCAATGAACTTGGTTTAATCGTATCGACGTTTTGAGTTCGTTATATTCGTGTTTGATTCGTATATTGAACGGATTGTTGGTAATTGTATTGATTCAAGGTTGTTCGAGCGACCGAAATTTCATTTAGGACGTTGTTCGTGGACGGACATTCTTCTTCGGTGTTGTGTAAGTTAACTCTTATTCGGTTAAAAGGACGTTCATTCCTTTTGTTGTTGATTACTCATAATCATAACTCATTCATCATGGTATTAATCACATGGAGACTTGTAATTGTCGAATAATCATTTCATTCACGAGGAACGACGGTTCCAAATCATTTCATTGGGTTATCAATCACGTCACTATTATTTTCATCTCGGTGAGTCATCTTGGCCTTGTCGAATTATTATTCATTGATATTCATTGTGGTCATTCTCGTTCATATGACCTTCTGGGTTCATATTGCATGGTCGGGTGTGGCTGTATGGAATTTTTAGTCGGGCACGCGATGGTCATGTATTGGGTTCACCGATATATTGGACAGTGCACACGGTAAAGCTTAACTCCGTGAGACTACTTAGGTACAAGGATGTGTGTGTCCGGTCATTCGTCTTGTACACTTGCAAAGAACATTACGGGCGTACTATGATACTCCTCTTCAGCGTAATTCATAACTAAGGATATTTCATAACTTCAGTTAAATCATGATTGTGTATTTTCAACCCTTGAGGATTGTTGTTCTGTGTAACTGACCCCGTTGGGGGATTTTGGTTTTCAGGTCACGGCAAGGCAAAGGCACGGGAAGAGCATGATGACGGCGAGGAGTCCCAATGATACTAGTAGGGGGCCCCAGTCATTCCGTTTGTTTCAGTCATTTCAGTCATTTCCGTCATTTGTATTTTCCGCTGCAAATTCCGTTTGAGATGTTTAATTGTTTGGGGTGGTGTATTTTATCTACATATAAAATATACTAGTATTCGGTTTTGTCCTGGTGTTTTGTACTTAAACTCCTCATCGGAGTACTTGGTAATATAATGTGGTTCGGTACTACAATTATATTATTTAATTCATCATTTTCATTTGCCTGGTGGGTCCCAGTCGGGGATTCACAGCACTGTAATATCCGCCTAGTTTGGGGTGTTACAGTTATATCGTTGGATACTTGGAATTCTAAATATAACCTCATCCCATCTTGCGAAAATTATCTTCAAAGGGTTAGCATAATCCTTCCAACAATTTATCACGAAGGTATCGGTTTTAGAGGGCAAAAATATGGTTCCATATTACCTTTCAAGAATCAATTGAATGTTCAAGACAAGATTAGCATCTCCCATCCCTAATCATTAAGGATTTCATTCCTAACATGTTCTTAGTGTTGAGACTATAATCAACTTCCGATTATCATGTTATAAATCAGGTTTTATCTATCATTATCAACACAATCATATTATGAAGTTATCATACATCAAGAAGTAATACTAATACCCCAAATGTTGATCTTCACTTAGTTTGAGCATGATTCAATTAATTTATCATGTTTACACTAGCTTAACGAACATTATGTGAAGTGTTTATATACTAACATCATCATAAGCATAGATTTAATATGAGTTAAAGAAAGACCAACCTCAAAATGAAGAACAACACCAACACTTCAAAGGACACACTTCAATCTCTTAATCTCCAAGTCACAAACCAAGTGCTGAAGCTCCAACACAAGATAGAAGGGCTAGAAATTAAGTTGGCAGGGAAGGGAATCGTTTTCTCAGTGGGAAGGTTGAATGGGTCGAGCAGGAAAAGAAAAGGCAAGTCATATTTTTATAACCTGAACTCAGCATTACGTACGTTAAAGGGAGGGGGTTAACATACATTAAAGCCCTTACGTACGTAACCTCATGAACATTACGTACGTAATCGATTTTATAAGATCTTACTGACTTGAAATACACAAATCGTTATGTACGTAAATATATAACTATTACGTACGTAATAGCTGTTGACTTGGGTGTCGCGATTGACTCCCGACCACCTACCCCCATTCGGTCCCACCCGCCGAAAGGCGAGCTGTTGACGGATACCCCGCATTACGTACGTTAACATATGAATGTTACGTACGTAAGGCTACATACATAGCGTACGTAAAGAAGACAGGCTAACGTACGTTAAGTTCTATGACAAGCATAAATGGAATTCTCCCAATATCACCCAACAATTAATATAGTATGAATGACCATGATTCCAACTTAACATAATTCGTCGATATACTTGCTACAACAATACAGATATGGTGCGAAAATACTTGGTTTAAATCAGAAAATACAATAGTAAAGGCGAGGGTATTACATACTCCCCCCCTTAAAAGGAGTTTCGTCCTCGAAACTAAGGGGTAAACATCTCGGGCTATCTCTCTCGCATGCTATCCTCAGTCTCCCACATAGCTTCCTCGACTCCATGTCTCGACCACTGAATTTTTAATAAGGGAATTGCCTTGTTCCTCAACTGTTTGACTCTTCTCTCAAGTATCTGCACAGGGCGTTCTTCATACGAATGGTCATCGGCTATTTCGACCTCGTCGAATTGAATAATGTGGCTTGGGTAAGCAACATACTTCCTCAACTGAGATACATGGAATACGTTGTGAATCCTGCTCAAAGCTGGTGGTAACGCTAAACGATAGGCTAGGTCGCCCACTCGCTCCAGGATCTCAAACGGACCAATGTACCTTGGGCTCAACTTGCCTCTCTTCCCGAATCGGAAAACACCTCGAGTAGGAGATACTTTGACTAGTACATGGTCACCAACCTCAAACTCGAGTTGTCGTCCACGATTATCTGCATATGATTTATGGCAGCTTTGGGCCGTTAATAGACGACTCTTGATCAGGGAAATCTTCTCGCGGGCTGCCGATAACATATCAAGTTCCGTACCAATAGATTCAGACAAATCATCCCAACACAAAGGGGACCTACAACGACGACCATAGAATGCCTCATAAGGTGCCATCTTGATCAAGGCATGCCAGCTATTATTATATGTGAATTATACCAATGGTAGTTGGGCTTCCCAGTCGGGATACCAATCGAGAGCACATGCCCTCAATATATCCTCTAGAGTTTGAATAGTCCTCTCAGACTGACCGTCGGTCTGAGGATGAAAAGCCGTACTGAAGTTCAACTGTGTACCCATCGCACGATGAACCGCCTTCCAGAAGTGCGACATGAAACGTCCGTCACGATCTGATACAATACTCTTAGGAGTACCATGCAGTCTCACAATGTCTTTGAAGAACAACTGGGCCAATCTCTCAGGGCCCCACGTATCATTGATCTCCAAGAAGTGGGCTGATTTAGTCAGTCGATCCACAATCACCCAAATCGTATTCATGCCTCAACGGCTCGTCGACAAGCTAGTAATAAAATCCATCGATATGTCTTCCCACTTCCACTCGGGAATCGGAAGCGATTTCATCATGCCAGCTGGTCGTTCATGCTCAATCTTGACCTGCTGACAGGTAAAACATTTCGAAATGAATTCTGCAACCTCCCGTTTCATGTTACCCCACCAATAATACGGCTTCAAATCCTTATACATTTTGTTCGATCCCGGATGTATGGAATACGGGGTAGCATGAACCTCCTTCAGAATAGTATTCCTCAACTCTTCGTCTGCTGGTACACATACTCGGTTTTTAAAGCGTATCAGTCCATCCTCGTGAACCACAAATCCAGGGGCCTTCCCCTGATCGATTTCTCCTCGAATTCTGGATAAGAATGGGTCCGTCATCTGTTTCGTCCTAACCATCTCATCCAGGGATGATGAAATTTCAAACGTGCAATGTTGTCCCTGAATGCGCTGTAACCAGACCTCAATCTCTGGTCTCATGAACTCTAATTGCAACTCCCTCTGGGCGGTCAAACGAACCAGTATCTGCTCTTGCACTGTCTTACGGCTCAAGGCATCGGCAACCACGTTTGCCTTGCCTGGATGATAAAGGATCTCGATATCATAGTCTTTGATTAGCTCTAACCACCTCCTTTGTCTCATATTCAACTCCTTCTGAGTAAAAATATACTTCAGGCTCTTGTGATCCGTAAAAATCTGGCAGGTAACCCCATACAGATAGTGGCGCCAGATTTTTAAAGCGAACACTACGGCTGCTATCTCCAAATCGTGAGTCGGGTAATTGACCTCGTAAGGATGCAACTGTCTGGATGCATAGGCGATCACTTTCCCGTTCTGCATTAATACGCAGCCAAGGCCCTGTCTCGATGCATCGCTATATACCACGAACCCTTCCGTTCCTTTAGGTAGAACCAAAACAGGTGCTGAAATTAATCGACTTTTGAGTTCATCAAAACTTTGATGACATGCTTCCGACCAGAAGTACTTCTTATCTTTCCTCAACAGATTAGTCATCGGTTGAGCAATTTTGGAAAAACCTTCCACGAATCGTCTGTAATAGCCTCCTAGACCCAGAAAACTACGAATTTCCTTCACGTTCTTTGGAGGTAGCCAGTCTCGGATAGCTTCTGTCTTCTGTGGGTCTACTTTCACTCCATCTTCTGATATTACATGTCCCAGAAAAATAACTTCGGACATCCAGAATTCACACTTAAAAAATTTTCCATAGAGTTGTTCTCGTCATAATGCATCGAGAACCTGGTGGAGGTGACACTCATGCCCCTCATGATCACAAGAGTAGATCAGGATGTCGTCAATAAAAACGACTAGAAAACGATCCAGATAATTAATAAAAACCCGATTCATCAATTCCTTGAATACTGCAGGTGCATTGGTCAGTCCGAATGGCATGACAACGAACTCATAATGCCCATAGAGAGTGCGAAAAGCTGTCTTCGGGATGTCAGACTCTCGAATCCGCAATTGGTGGTACCCGAATCTCAAGTCGATCTTGGAAAATACAGCGGCTCCCTGGAGCTGATCTAATAGATCATCGATGCGAGGTAAAGGATATTTGTTCTTAATTGTTACTTTGTTCAGCTCACGGTAATCAATACACAAACACAGCGATCCGTATTTCTTCCGTACGAATAACACCAGCGCTCCCCAAGGGGATGCACTGGGTCGAACATATCCTTTCTCAGTTAACTCCTCAAGTTGTCTATTCAACTCCTGCATCTCAGTCGGGGCCATACGATATGGTGCTTTCGAAAGCGGGGATGTCCCTGGCTCCAACTCAATGGTGAATTCTACCTCTCGCTGTGGGGGTATTCCTGGAAGCTCTTCTGGAAATACATCTGGATAGTCTCGAACTACCGGAATATCAACCAATTCGACTGGTCGGTCAGTTGTCTTGGTCATGTAACACCAATAACCAATGCATCCCTGGTTCAGTAATCTCACAGCCTTCATACCGCTGATGACTCTCCCAGAATGATTGGGATTATCACCCCGAAAAATACACTCGACGCCATCATCAGATGTGACGGTCACCATTCGCTTATGGATGCTAAGCACGGCATCGTGACGATCCATCCAGTTGATACCCAAGATTACATCATCTTTAGGTAAATCAACCACGATCAAATCGGACAACCACTCATGGTTGTTCATGCGAATCGGACAGTTCTGTACTTCACGAATCCCAATAATTCTTCTACCATCGGGTAGACCACTTACATAAGGTTCACAATCGGTAACATGATTCAATTGCAAACGACTCAAGCAAGAAGTAGACAAAAAGGATTGTGAAGCACCAGTATCAAAAAGAACACAAACGGACTGAGAGTGGATCTCGAGAGTACCTGCAATCATGCTGGCTTCGGGATCATCGACTTTCTTCATCTCGTAGACTCTGGGTTTTGCAATCCCGGAAGCATGTGTACCAACTTGATTTCCACGGCCCATCCCTTTGTTTGCCCCGGTAGTTTGGTAAGAAGCGGACAGAGGAGCACGTTCCTGGACAGAAGACTGTACTGGAGCAAGAGATGCTACTGGAGCATGCCCGAGTCCACCCCTGCAATAGCGAGCACGATGTCCGTTCTTCCCACAAGTGTGACAGGAAACGGCCGGCTTCGGACACTTGGAGCTGATATGTCCCTGGTCCCCACAGTTATAACACACGACAGGTGAGCTGATTACCCGAGAGTGCATTCCTGTCGGCTTCGACGCCATAGGTGGCCGTTCAGAAGGATTTGGTGCAGGCTAGGGCTTCTTGAACATCCCCCGATTACTGTCGGCCAGGGTCTGGTTCCTGGATCTCTTGTTGGAAAACTGAGGCTGCTTCTTGGAAATCTCTTTCGCAGTAAGTTCATATTCCAAAGCCTTCTCAATAAACTCCGGTAGGGTCGTACAGTGGTGATTGAGTAATTGCATCCTCATTAGGGGTTTAAGCCTATTGAGGAAATATTTGATCTTATCAGCTTCCGAACGGACAACTGACGTAGCAAAAGGGAGAAGTGTTTGGAATTTTTCAGCAATCGCTAACACATCTTCATTTTCCGATGGATCGGGGTTCAGTAATTCGGACAGTTTGGCTTCACGTTGGGGTGCAGGATAGTAACGATCTAGCATAAGATTCTTGAATTCCTCCCAAGTACTCGCGCCATCGGCAGGCTCACAGAAAGCCATCAAGTATGGGCACTCTTACTAAGGTAGTAGGCTGCATAGCAACTCGATTTTCCTCTGGGCACTCCACCATCTCGAACAATTTCTCAAAATGCTCTATCCAGTGTACAATGTCAGCAGGCTCAGATGAGCCTTCAAAAGTCGGAGATCGCTGTCGTGATATATCGTTAATAATCCGGCTCACGATCCTGCCATACGCCAGAGGCGGAGGCTGTTGCCCCTGCTGTTGCCCATTTGGGTCATTTGGGCCATCATGCCCTGCATCACAGTGTGAGGATCGACACATGCATTTTCTCTAGTGTGGTGTGATTGGTCCCTAGAAGGCGAATCACTGCCTGCGGAACTCTATTCCACATTCGCACGTCTGTTGGCTCGTGGTATCGGGATTCGGCCCCTTCCGCAGCCTCATCCCCCTCTGCCATGGCCTCTCAGATTCCTTTCCATACTGAAAGAATCAAGTCACAAGTACAGTTCAAGTTATCAATCATAATTCATGCTAAGTTAATGGCAATAGGGAATTTCATATCCGACAAAGCAGTTCATAAAGAATCACTGGCACCGCAGATGCTACATACTCAATATCATATTAACATCAAGTCGAAACAATTCCAATCACATAATTAATTTAGGTTTTCCTCAAACGGATGAATTTTACCACATGTTAGCAAGATGCCAAGATAAGTAAAGAGACCAATACGTCATCAATATCATGCCAGTAATCAAATTATGGCTCATGAGAACATACCGTATTCGACGGGTCAGGCGCTTGCACAGGTTACACGTGGCACGAAGGTTTCTTGATGCTATTTTGATTCTACAATGACTCAAAAGAAAAACACATTCTCCGATACCATCTTCTGTAACAGCCCGAAAACGGTGGCTATTACAGTGCCGTGGACCCCTACCGGGACCCACCAGGCGATATCATGATATACACCTATATCCTGACAACGTGGCATCGTACCGCATTATTTATCAAAACCCCGATGTGGAGTATAAGTTATACATGTCTTTAATACGAGCAAACGTACACAGGATCCAAATTCGGTACAGACCATATGACGATGGGCAATACCTAACAGATTATAGTACATTCATCCGACACAAAGTAAAATGAAAATCACAATAAAATATAACTGAACATCAAAAGACTCGGCCCCCCCGAAATAGCATCCTTCAAAACCCTCCGTCAGCATCGTGCTCTTCCTGTGCCTTGCCCTTTCCTCGCCCTGAAATACAAGTATTTCGCCCCAAACCACAGGGTCAGCTATACATGGTAATAATTCTCATGGCATTATACAATTCATATATATACGGATCTCAAAGAAAACAATCGACTACTGAATATACCCCGCAAGCGTATAAGCAGTCAGTCCCAACTGCCGAACATAACCAATTATACGAACGACCATATAATATGGCTCAAGACGGACATCACAGTACGCCCGATCCGGAAATGTGTCCGTGCACATTGTAATATCCGGATTTATTATGGTGTATTTCATCTGTATTCGAACCCTGTATTATTCGGATTTGTGATCCTGATTATTGGAATAGGATATTTCTTTCGTTGGTAACTTTGTACATAAGTATATCAACATGCAAAATTGCTCATGCAAACTCGTGATAGCGCACGCTAAGAATGTAGCTTAACACGCGCTATCGGCTACTACTAGTGCACGCTACGTATGTAGGAGTTGCGTGCGCTAGGCACTCAATTATTGAGCTGGGCGGCTAGCACATGCGCCAGCCGGACGTAGGACCGGATAAGATTCCCGCGGACGAACCAGGATAATTTTGGAGTCAACTCTTATTAGCGCGCGCTAAGGATGTGTAGGTAGCGTGCGCTAATCTGCTTTTGTAAAGAAAGTTTATATATGGGCCATCACTCCATTTTATTCTCATTTCCTTCGTTCACCTTTCGTTTTTGAAAGACCAAAGAGCATATCATCTTCCTTAGAGACACTTATAACACATCCACTTGATCATTGGACATTGAATACTTCTTGTGATTGATCATTGAAGAGAAGTAGCACCTTGGAGTGGCATATAACCAACCGGAGTCAGATTCTACCTTTGGAGTTCAGTGATTTTGTCATATTAAGGTTGGTTGATTCTATCACCAACTCTAGATTCGTGTTATGGAGAATGAGATGATCATGCTAGCAAAATATTGAGCTTCCTGGGTGAATTATCCAAACCACTTCATGTTTGGAATATTTAGATGATTATGCCTTAAGTACCTTGATTATGAACATCATGATTCGAATCTTGTTACAATGAATAAGTAGAGGAAGCTTCTATCATTGGTAATCCGAATCTAGTAGGTGTATTCATAGCAATCTTGGACTTGACTTTAACATCATTATTGTTAGACGAATCTAAAGGATTGATAAAGATGGAATGTTAATCAAACTACAGAATGATAGTTTTTGATTGAGATAAAGGTGTTGATATCGACCGATAAGCTTTCCGAATTATCGCATGAAGAATGGTAATCGAAATGGAATATGGTTTTATAATAGTATACATATCCTTGAATCCGAAGTTGTTGTTATCTGCTGGATCATTCATAACCGTGTAAACATGATATTCATGGAGGTAACATGAATTAACACTGAAGATTTCATTGGTTTGATCATGTTGAGATCAGTCTACTGCCCTGTAGTAAACTGCCATGCACAGTTAGCGCACGCTAAGCTATGTAGATTAACATGTGCTATCGAGCATGAGTTAACATACGCTATGTTTGGTACGTAACGTACGTTAGGCCGTCAGACGAGTCAGTCGGCTGATCAGTAAAGTACTGACCATGCATAGTTAGTGTACGCCAGGCTTTGTTGTTTGCGTGCGCTATCGAGCAGACTTAACACACGCTACACAGAGTACTTAGCATGCGCTAAGCAGTTCAGGCAGATTACATTTTATGAGCTTTTGGCCATAAATCAAATTGTTAGACATTCGTACGACGTGAGATAAATTCTATATTATTTCTTTTGTTAAGGTTCGAGCTTGTTACGTGATTGATTGAGGGGGGCGACCTTCGAGTGTTCGTTTTCGTGGAAGTATTGTTCTTGTCTTCGAATTGAGGCAAGTACCTTATTTGTTTTATGTATTGATGTTATACGTATTGTCGTGCATGTATGTCATTGTTGTATGTCCACCTCGTGTTGGTCCGACGGGATCATCGGGGGATCTATGCTAGCGTGCGCTGGATCATCGGACGGGTTTTTCCACCACGGGTTAGCCTGAAGGGATCATTGTGGGTTCTAAGCAGTGAACGCTGGATCGTCGGAATTACCATGTGTATGTTGTGATATCATGTTGTGATTATCAGTTATGTATGTCATTTATGAGTTTCTCGTAGGAGAAGACTTGTTGGTATTTTTGTCGTTTACGTTATTATTCTTCGTGAGATATGAATAATATGTTGTGGTACTTGTACTAGCATCGTTGTGCTAACCCCTACGGGGGTGAACATTTTGTTTATGTTTAGGATCCAGGAGAGCGGGAAAACAACCACTGGAGCTGCATGACGACGAGGGTGCAGAGTGATGTTCCGTCTGGGTTTATTTGTCTGTTGTTTATTGGTTATTTCAATAAGTACTCGAGTACGAAGTCGTTTATGATAAATTTGAATTTGGCGATCTATTAATAACTTTCTGTTGAACATTTGTATTTTCAGTATTTGGTCAGAACTGTTGTATCTTAATTCCGTTATTTCCATTCGTTAGTACCTCTTAATGTCTGTTCAATTCTTCAGCCTTGTAAATCCTTATGTAAAGGATTTACAGTATGTTGAGAGGCGGACGTGGACGTGGTCGCGGTCGCGGACGCGGACGAAGGAATGCAGAAAGGGAAGCGTCGCCTTCAAATCAAGCCAGTCATAGCTCAGGCGAGCCACAACGATCTATCAATAACGAACCGGAACCTGCTGTACCAGAGATCCTTCGTCAAGTTGTGAACCAGATGACTCAGTTCGCCCAAGTCGTGGACCAAATGCAAGTGGCGGTGGGACTACAGCATGGAGAGAGACAGCAAGGGATACCAGACATGGGAAATCGAGGTGACCGGTGGCTGCAAGAGGTGGCAAAAGATGCAAACACCCAAATTCGACGGTATTTCTGAGACTCCCACCTGGGACCATTGGTTGAAGGAACTGGAGAAAATCTTTGCCGGAATTAACTGCCCAGACGACCGGAGAGCCTCTATCGCTCAATACTTTCTGATAGGGGAAGCGTCCGAATGGTGGGAAGCCATCCGGCCGGTAGACCATGATGCTGATTGGATAGAGTTTAAATTAATGACTCAGTACTGCCCTCGTCCTGTGAGGGAAGCCAAGGTTTGGGAGTTTTTCTCCGCTCAGCCTTCGGATGTGCCAGTATCTCAGGCAATTAAGACGTTTAACCAGCAGCTGGCATTTATTCGACATCTGGTCAGAACAGATGCAGAAATGATGATCCATTTTGATATGAGTATGAAACCAGAAATCCAGAGGTACATGTCCGGTTTTGAATGTACCACACTCCGTCAATACCAGGATAAGGCGTTGGCGTATGAGATCAAGGAAGCAGCTATGGAGAAATTTACGGAATCCAAGAAGCAGAAAGTCTCTCGTACTTTTACAAAGCACAAGAGCAGCAGGCCCCGCAAGGCCCAATCATCTTTTCATTCTTTCAAGAAACCTCCGCACCCAGTTAGTAGCGGAAAGAACTTCGGAGCAACATCAACCATGACTGATGTTACCAGGAAATGCTTTAACTACGCCCAGACGGGGCACTATCGACGGAATTGCCCCCTACCTGCCGTGACTTGTTTTGATTGTGGTCGAGAGGGACATCGTGCGGTGTTCTGTGAAGAGGCTGCAAAGTCTTTTAGAGCCCGTACACCACAAATACCCGTAAGGAAGCCGATATCAACAGACGCAGCAAAGTGTTCAGATGCCTCAGAATTTTGGCCGCGGGCGAGGCAGAGGACAGTGGGACCGAAAGGGTACATCGAGTGCCGGATCTGTTCCCCCACGTCTGTACGACATGAGGAGAACAGACGATGAGGATGCTGCTGTTGCATCAGGTACTGTCCAGATCCTATCCCAGCCAGTTAGCGTTTTATTCAATACAGGAGCTACGCATTCTTTTATATCCTTATCTTGTGTAAATCGTTTGAATATTTCTGGTTTTCATACTTGTGAACCTTATGTTGTTGGTTTACCGATTGGAGAGAGGATTTTAGGGAACTTAGAAACCATAAATTTCCCTGTGTCATTTGGAGGCAGAGAGTGGCTCTCAAATTTGATTGTGATAGAAATGCAAGGAGATGACCTGATACTCGGAGACGATTGGCTTAATCGATATGGAACAATTGTAAACTACCGAAGGAGGAATATCTCTCTGATCGCTGACGATGGTTCCAAAATACTGTTTGAGGGATGGAAACCGAGAAGCTCAGGAAAGTTGATCAAAGTGATGAAAGCTGTCAAATTGTTGAAACAGGGCTGCACCGGATACTGGTGCTATGCAATGAAAAAAGAAGACGAAATTGTGGAACTTTCATCCATTCCTGTTGTGAACGAATTTTCAGATGTATTTCCTGATGAGTTACCTGGACTACCTCCACGAAGGGATGTAGAATTTACCATTGAGCTGGATCCCGGAGCTACACCAATTTCTAAGGTACCGTATCGTATGGCACCTACTGAGATGTACGAACTGAAGAAGCAGCTAGAAGAGTTATTGGACAAAGGCTATATCCATCCAAGCGTTTCGCCTTGGGGAGCACCAGTTCTTTTTGTTCAGAAGAAGGATGGATCACTGCGACTGTGCATTGATTATCGAGAACTGAATAAAATGACAATTAAGAACAAGTATCCATTACCACAGATTGATGATCTGTTTGACCAGTTGCAAGGACAACAGTATTTTCTAAAATCGATCTGAGATCAGGATATCATCAGCTGAGGATTAAGGAATCTGATGTTCCGAAGTCAGCGTTCAGAACTCGTTACGGACACTATGAGTTTGTAGTGATGCCGTTTGGTCTAACTAATGCACCTGCTGTATTCATGCAATTGATGAACCAAGTGTTCATCGAATATTTGGATAAATTTGTGGTCGTGTTCATTGATGACATTCTAGTGTATTCTAAGAACCTGGAAGAGCATGCACAGTATTTGCGGATTGTATTATAACTTTTAAGAAGCGAGCAACTGTACGCCAAACTCTCTAAGTGTGAATTCTGGCTAAAGGAAGTAATGTTCCTCGGTCATGTGGTATCAGCTGAAGGAGTCCGAGTAGATCCTCAGAAGATTGAAGCGGTTTTGGATTGGAAGCCTCCAAAGAACGTGAAAGAAATCCGAAGTTTCTTAGGACTTGTTGGGTATTATCATCGGTTCGTGGAAGGGTTTTCCAAAATTTCCCGCCCACTTACTCGACTCCTGCAGAAAACTCAAAAGTTTGAGTGTAACAAGTTGTGTCAGATTAGCTTTGATGAATTGAAGAAGAGATTGACGACGGCGCCAATTCTATCACTTCCAAAGGAACTAGAGGATTTATAGTTTACAGTGATGCTTCGAACCAAGGGCTCGGATGCGTATTGATGCAGAATGATAAGGTGATCGTGTATGCGTCGCGACAGCTGAAACCTTATGAAGTGAATTACCCAACGCACGATTTGGAGCTGGCAGCAGTGATTTTTGCTTTGAAAATCTGGAGGCATTATCTGTACGGGACTCACTGTCAGATCTTTACGGATCACAAGAGTCTCAAATACATCTTCAGTCAGAAAGAGTTGAACATGCGGCAAAGAAGATGGTTAGAACTAATTAAGCAATATGACTTGGAGATTTTGTATCATCTAGGCAAAGCGAATGTAGTGGCCGATACACTCAGCCGCAAGCCTGTTTCTATTCAGATGCTGGAGACTCTTACCTCTGAACTTAGCCTTCAGCGAGCGATGATTCGAGAAGGAATTGAAGTGTGGTTACAAAGAGTCCAAGGACAACTGTGCGTGATGGAAATAACTTCATCATTAACCGAAGAAATCAAATCTAGACAGGCAGATGATCCTCTGATGATTCGGTTACGTGATGAAGTGATCAAGGGAAAGACCCCCGGATTCGTAATTCATGATGATGGAGTTTTGAGATTTCAGAACCGACTCTGCGTTCCTAATATCGATGTTCTGAAACAGACGATTATGAAGGAAGCTCACAGCACGCCCTATTCTATCCACCCGGGCACCATTAAAATGTATAAGGACCTGAAACAGAACTTTTGGTGGGGCAACATGAAGAAAGAGGTAGCATAGTATGTCTCGAAATGCTTGACTTGTCAGCAGGTTAAGATCGAGCATCAACGACCTACCGGGATGTTGAAGCTACTCCCGATTCCTGAATGGAAGTGGCAGGACATATCGATGGACTTTATCACTAGTACACAGAGAACCAAGACAGGAATGGACATGATTTGGGTGATAGTTGATCGTCTAACCAAATCAGCTCATTTTCTAGGCATTAAGGACATGTGGGGACCAGAGAGGTTGGCACGAGTATTTATTTCGGAGATAGTTCGACTGCATGGTACGCCGAAGACCATTGTTTCTGATCGAGACGGCCGTTTTGTGTCTCACTTTTGGAAAGCAGTTCATAGGGCCTTGGGAACCGAATTGAACTTCAGCACAACTTATCACCCGGAGACTGATGGGCAATCCGAGAGGACTATTCAAACGGTGGAAGATATGCTGAGGGCTTGTGCCTTAGATTGGTCAACTGATTGGGAAGTTCATCTACCGTTGATTGAATTTACCTACAACAATAGTTGGCATGCTTCCATTAAGATGGCACCGTTTGAGGCATTATACGGAAGGAGATGTAGATCGCCCCTATGTTGGGACGATTCATCAGACTTGATCGGGACAGAACCAGAGTTGATCGTACAGACTCGAGAGAAGATAGCCTTGATTCGTGAAAGGCTGTTGACCGCACAGAGTCAGCAGAAATCTTATGCAGACGAACGTCGTCGCCCTTTAGATTTCAGTACTGGAGACCACGTACTTTTAAAGGTTTCTCCTACTCGAGGGATCTTCCGTTTTGGAAGAAAAGGAAAACTAAGTCCGAGATATATCGGACCATTCGAGATCCTTGAGAGAGTTGGAGAGTTGGCATACAGGTTGGCATTACCGCCGTCATTGGGTCATGTTCATAACATGTTCCACGTATCCCAGTTACGAAGATACATACCGGATCCTAGTCATGTCATTGATTTCGGCGAAATCGAAGTCACTCAGGATGGGATGTTTGAACAAAGAGCGGTCAAGATACTCGAGAGTCGAGTTAAGCAGTTGAGGAACAAACCCATCGTTTTGGTCAATGTTCAATGGTCACGTCACGGAGTGGAAGAAGCCACATGGGAAACGAAAGATGGCATGAAGTCCAAATATCCCTAGTTATTTTCGTCTTGAATTTCGGGACGAAACTCCTTTTTAGTAGGAGAGTATGTAATATCCGGATTTATTATGGTGTATTTCATATGTATTCGAACCCTGTATTATTCGGATTTGTGATACTGATTATTGGAATATCATATTTCTTTCGTTGGTAACTTTGTACATAAGTATATCAACATGCAAAATTTCTCATGCAAACTCGTGATAGCGCACGCTAAGAATGTAGCTTAACGCGCGCTATCGGCTACTACTAGCGCACGCTATGTATGTAGGAGTTGCGTGCGCTAGGCACTCAATTATTGAGCTGGGCGGCTAGCACATGTGCCAGCCGGACGTAGGACTGGATAAGATTCCCGCGGACGAACCGGGATAATTTTGGAGTCAACTCTTATTAGCGCGCACTAAGGATGTGTAGGTAGCGTGCGCTAATATGCTTTTGTACAAAAAGTTTATATATGGGCCAGCACTCCATTTTATTCTCATTTCCTTCATTCACCTTTCGTTTTTGAGAGACTAGAGAGCATATCATCTTCCTTAGAGACACTTATAACACATCCACATGATCATTGGACATTGAATACTTCTTGTGTTTGATCATTGAAGAGAAGTAGCACCTTGGAGTGGCATATAACCAACCGGAGTCAGATTCTACCTTTGGAGTTCAGTGATTTCGTCATATTAAGGTATGTTGATTCTATCACCAACTCTAGATTCGTGTTATGGAGAATGAGATGATCATGCTAGCAAAATATTGAGTTTCTTGGGTGAATTATCCAAACCACTTCATGTTTGGAATATTGAGATGATTATGCCTTAAGTACCTTGATTATGAACATCATGATTCGAATCTTATTACAATGAATAAGTAGAGGAAGCTTCTATCATTGGTAATCCGAATCTAGTAGGTTTATTCATAGCAATCTTGGACTTGACTTTAACATCATTATTGTTAGACGAATCTAAAGGATTGATCATTGAAATATTTATCTTGTAAAGATGGAATGTTAATTAAACTACAGAATGATAGTTTTTGATTGAGATAAAGGTGTTGATATCGACCGATAAGCTTTCCAAATTATCGCATGCAGAATGGTAATCGAAATGGAATATGGTTTAATAATAGTATACATATCATTGAATCCGAAGTTGTTGTTATCCGTGTAAACATGATATTCGTGGAGGTAACATGAATTAACACTGAAGATTTCATTGGTTTGATCATGTTGAGATCAGTCTACTGCCCTGTAGTAAACTGCCATGCACAGTTAGCGCACGCTAAGCTATGTAGATTAACGTGTGCTATCGAGCATGAGTTAACGTACGCTACGTTTGGTACGTAACGTACATTAGGCCATCAGACGAGTCAGTCGGCTGATCAGTGAAGTACTGACCATGCATAGTTAGTTTACGCTAGTTTTTGTTGTTTGCATGCGCTATCGTGCTGACTTAACGCACGCTACACAGAGTACTTAGCGTGCGCTAAGCAGTTCAGGCAGATTACATTTTATGAGCTTTTGGCCGTAAATAGAATTGTTAGACATTCGTACGACGTGAGATAAATTCTATATTATTTCTTTTGTTAAGGTTCGAGCTTGTTACGTGATTGATTGAGGGGGGCGATCTTCGAGTGTTCGTTTTCGTGGAAGTATTGTTCTTGTCTTCGAATCGAGGCAAGTACCTTATTTGTTTTATGTATTGATGTTATACATATTGTCATGCATGTATGTCGTTGTTGTATGTCCACCTCGTGTTGGTCCGACGGGATCATTGGGGGATCTATGCTAGCGTGCGCTGGATCATCGGACGGGTTTTCCCACCACGGGTTGGTTTGACGGGATCATCGTGGGTTCTAGGCAGTGAACGCTGGATCGTCGGAATTACCATGTGTATGTTGTGATATCATGTTGTGATTATCAGTTATGTATGTCATTTATGAGTTTCTCGTAGGAGAAGACTTTTGGTATTTTGTCGTTTACGTTATTATTCTTCGTGAGATATGAATAATATGTTGTGGTATTTGTACTAGCATCGTTGTGCTAACCCCTTCGGGGGTGAAAATTTTGTTTATGTTCAGGATCCAGGAGAGCGGGAAAACAACCACTGGAGCTGCATGACGACGAGGGTGCAGAGTGATGTTTCGGCCAGGTTTATTTGTCTGTTGTTTATTGGTTATTTCAATAAGTACTCGAGTACGAAGTCGTTTATGATGAATTTGAATTTGGCGATGTATTAATAAGTTTCTGTTGAACATTTGTATTTTCAGTATTTGGTCAGAACTGTTGTATCTTAATTCCGTTATTTCCATTCGTTAGTACCTCTTAATGTTTGTTCATTTCCTCAGCCTTGTAAATCCTTATGTAAAGGATTTACGGCGCTGTGATATTCCTGAATATATTGGGGGTGTTACACACATGTCCACCCCGTATACGGAATCCAGAATATACGTGGGACGATGTACCTAATTAGCCTCACAAACTACGTCTCGTGTGCACGATCTAAATGTGGAAAACATCCACGCATGATCATCAAGTGCCCGGCTAAAAATCATACACATAACCAATCGGCATGCAGATATGACTCCAGAGATGTCACGATACAACATGACAACGAAACTCAATGAATTACACCTTTATCAAGGAATCGAACGACTCACCAAAGTGTCAACAAAGCTCAAAAGGAACAACGGTAGCAAGAATGGTAAATTCGGGTATAACATCCCAACACGGTGATAATAACCATATCATGAATCATAGGTTCTCAGAACATTTCATATACACGAAACGCATAATAATCACAAGAATTCAACCATCATTATAACCAAGCAAGATAACTTGCCTCAATTCCGTAGATGAATAATCCTTCTTTGAATGATCAAACGGACGGTATCCCCGTCTAACAATACTCACATGAACAAGTAACCCTGAATGAAATGTAATTCATTCAACAACACATTCGTACGATAACGGTATCATTACATAAAAAACAATATTCGTAAGTTTACTTGAATAGATCAATTATCCTAGTGATCATTTTAATGTTCCAATTACAAATCATCATATAACATGTTTATTCTGTTCATTCACATATTCTAGTATTAATGTCAAACACTAGGAGTCCAGATTTTTACCAATGTAACATTGTAAAAACATATTTTCAAATCATCAGCACTTCCGATTATAATATAAATTTGTGTTTAATTTCTTCATTATTTTACCAATGATTACATTAAAACCGATTCCTATATGAAAGCATAAGTTTAAGTCTTTAGTGAACTAAGAATATCATCTTAATTTATGTCTCTTAACACACTTGGATTAATGAAATGGAATTCGGCTACTCATCTACCGCATTTGTATCACCATATTCACTACAATCCTCCTAAGAACATTATCAACATATCAATGTAGTGATTAACACCTCCTTAAGTTATCAACGAAATCGATTAACTTGAACATATGAAGATTACCACTGCCTTCTATCAAAATCCATTGTTTTACTTTTGAAGAAGTTAATAAAAACCTAGTTATATCGTTGGATACTTGGAATTCTAAATATAACCTCATCCCATCTTGCGAAAATTATCTTCAAAGGGTTAGCATAATCCTTCCAACAATTTATCACGAAGGTATCGGTTTTAGAGGGCACAAATATGGTTCCATATTACCTTTCAAGAATCAATTGAATGTTCAAGACAAGATTAGCATCTCCCATCCCTAATCATTAAGGATTTCATTCCTAACATGTTCTTAGTGTTGAGACTATAATCAACTTCCAATTATCATGTTATAAATCAGGTTTTATCTATCATTATCAATACAATCATATTATGAAGTTATCATACATCAAGAAGTAATACTAATACCCCTAATGTTGATCTTCACTTAGTTTGAGCATGATTCAATTAATTTATCATGTTTACACTAGCTTAACTAACATTATGTGAAGTGTTTATATACTAACATCATCATAAGCACAGATTTAATATGAGTTAAAGAAAGACCAACCTCAAAATGAAGAACAACACCAACACTTCAAAGGACACACTTCAATCTCTTAATCTCCAAGTCACAAACCAAGTGCTGAAGCTCCAACACAAGATAGAAGGGCTAGAAATTGAGTTGACAGGGAAGGGAATCGTTTTCTCAGTGGGAAGGTTGAATGGGTCGAGCAGGAAATGAAAAGGCAAGTCAGATTTTTATAACCTGAACTCAGCATTACGTACGTTAAAGGGAAGGGGTTAACATACGTTAAATCCCTTACGTACGTAACCTCATGAACATTACGTACGTAATCGATTTTATCAGATCTTACTGACTTGAAATACACAAATCGTTATGTACGTAAATATATAACTATTACGTACGTAATAGCCGTTGACTTGGCTGTCGCGATCGACTCCCGACCACCTACCCCCGTTCGGTCCCACCCGCTGAAAGGCGAGCTGTTGACGGATACCCCGCATTACATACGTTAACATATGAATGTTACGTATGTAAGGCTACATACATAGCGTACGTAAAAAAGACAGGTTAACGTACGTTAATTTCTATGACAAGCATAAATGGAATTCTCCCAATATCACCCAACAATTAATATAGTATGAATGACCATGATTCCAACTTAACATAATTCGTCGATATACTTGCTACAACAATACATATATGGTGCGAAAATACTTGGTTTAAATAAGAAAATACAATAGTAAAGGCGAGGGTATTACATACTCCCCCCCTTAAAAGGAGTTTCGTCCTCAAAACTAAGGGGTAAACATCTCGGGGTATCTCTCTCGCATGCTATCGTCAGTCTCCCACGTAGCTTCCTCGACTCCATGTCTCGACCACTGAATTTTTAATAAGGGAATTGCCTTGTTCCTCAACTATTTGACTCTTCTCTCAAGTATCTGCTCAGGGCGTTCTTCATACGAATGGTCATCGGCTATTTCAACCTCGTCGAATTGAATAATGTGGCTTGGGTCAGCAACATACTTCCTCAACTGAGATACATGGAATACGTTGTGAATCCGGCTCAAAGCTGGTGGTAATGCTAAACGATAGGCTAGGTCGCCCACTCGCTCCAGGATCTCAAACGGACCAATGTACCTTGGGCTCAACTTGCCTCTCTTCCCGAATCGGAAAACACCTCGAGTAGGAGATACTTTGACTAGTACATGGTCACCAACCTCAAACTCGAGTGGTCGTCGACGATTATCTGCATATGATTTCTGGCGGCTTTGGGCCGTTAATAGATGACTCTTGATCAGGGAAATCTTCTCGTGGGCTGACGATAACATATCAGGTTCCGTACCAATAGAATCAGACAAATCGTCCCAACACAAAGGGGACCTACAAAGACGACCATAGAATGCCTCATAAGATGCCATCTTGATCGAGGCGTGCCAGCTGTTATTATATGTGAATTATACCAATGGTAGTTGGGCTTTCCAGTCGGGCTTCCAATCGAGAGCACATGCCCTCAACATATCCTCTAGAGTTTGGATAGTCCTCTCAGACTGACCGTCGGTCTGAGGATGAAAAGCCGTACTGAAGTTCAACTGTGTACCCATCGCACGATGAACCGCCTTCCAGAAGTGCGACATGAAACGTCCGTCACGATCTGATACAATACTCTTAGGAGTACCATGCAGTCTCACAATCTCTTTGATGAACAACTGGGCCAATCTCTCAGGGCCCCACGTATCCTTGATCTCCAAGAAGTGGGCTGATTTAGTCATTCGATCCACAATCACCCAAATCGTATTCATGCCTCGTCGGCTCGTCGGCAAGCTAGTAATAAAATCCATCGATATGTCTTCCCACTTCCACTCGGGAATCGGAAGCGGTTTCATCATGCCAGCTGGTCGTTGTTGCTCAATCTTGACCTGCTGACAGGTCAAACATTTCGAAATGAATTCGGCAACCTCCCGTTTCATGTTACCCCACCAATAATACGGCTTCAAATCCTTATACATTTTGTTCGATCCATAGTGTATGGAATACGGGGTAGCATTAACCTCCTTCAGAATAGTATTCCTCAACTCTTCGTCTGCTGGTACACATACTCGATTTTTAAAGCGTATCAGTCCATCCTCGTGAACCACAAATCCAGGGGCCTTCCCCTGATCGATTTCTCCTCGAATTCTGGATAAGAATGGGCCCGTCATCTGTTTCGTCCTAACCATTGTAACACCCCCCGATATATTCGGAGAATATCACAGCGCCGTAAATCCCGACCTGGGACCCACTAGGCTCATCTCACTCACAACGTATCAAAATTTGACAAAATCCACTTGGGAATCAATAAATTCGATACAAACAAGGAAGTTCAACCACGGACAAACAATACCATGAAGAAATACAAGAAGTTGTACAACAATGGAAATGGACTTTCCTAAAGTACTCGAGTACCATTTATTATTACAAGGATAAAATGGACCAAAGAGAACAACGACCAAACAAAATGGAACACAACTAGCCACAGTATCACGCCTCGCCGTCCTCATCGTATCGTCCCGGTGCTCGCTCGTATGGTTCCTTAGGACCTGAAAAACACAAAAGTAATTTTCCCCAAACGAGAGGGATTAGGGCAAGTATTACAAGTGAAATGTCAAGTCTTATACATAAAAGCATATGCACCAATTCAAAGCTATGATAATGATTTTCCGGAAAATGCAATTATCCAAACATATTTAGAAATGATGATATGTCTTGATTAACCGTGGACTCGACAATGCGCGAATCCCACCTCGACCCCGTCGGATCATCTCGGAGTGGCTAACCCAAATGTTCATGGAACCGACATAAGCGAAACCCTCCTCGACCCCGTCGGGTCCTCTCGGAGTGAACGAAAGCAACTCTCACAATCACATGCATTACTTTTCACATTTAAGAACATAACTTTCACAAGAATCATTTGCCTGGAATCGAGAGGAAAGGGTACGAACGACAAGGTACCAAGATTGAAGGATTCGATAACTCCGAACATAGACAAGTTCGTAATTCAATTATCAAAACCCCATCGGTATGAAAATAAGTTGGAATCACCCGAATTTACTACCCCGATACATGTGTTCGGGGAATAATTCTCTTGGATAGTGAATCGCAAGTCAAATATCCCAAACACTCAAGAACTCCGGAAATATACCAATAAATCCGTAGGAAAAACATGTTTCCAAGGTAGATAACTCGTAATCGATATATTCTAACATAACAACAAGCTGGATCGAAGAAATCGGATGGAAAATCCCCAAATCCCGAAAATCTAGGGTTGTGAGAAGTTTACCTTGATTTGGAGCGGTGGAGAGGATTAAACGTTGATAAATCCGAACTAGAAATTCAAAGATGTTGCTAGATAATTGCAGCTCGAAGAGCTCCTCACAAATCGCCCGGAATCGCCTAAAATCGTCCAAGGAGGTGAAGGAAGAAATGACGATTTGGGAACGGAGATGTCCTATTTAAACTAAATAGGGACTAGCGTGCGCTAGCCATGAAAAATAGCGCGCGCTAACGGACTCACCAGGCAATCCAGTAGCCTCTGCCAGCTCCGTTAGCGTACGCTAACACCTGCTCATAGCGTGCGCTAGTGAGTTCAATTAGCGTGCGCTAATTATTTCTAATAGCGTGCGCTACCTGGTAGTCAGTGCCCAGTCCAGAACCTACTGTCCCTAGCTCTGCTCTCTTTAGTGCACGTTACTCTAGTAACGTAGCGTACGCTACCACCAAAATCTAGCGTACGCTACCAGTCACACCTAGCGTACGCTAGGAATTCCCTTTTCCAGTCCAGTAGCTACTGAACTGTCTGCCTCCAATACATTAGTAGCGTGCGCTAATTATAACGGATAGCGTGCGCTACCCTCACTAAATTAGCGTGTGCTACAAGGTGTGCATAGCGTGCGCTACCCATTACACGAAGGTAGTATAATTGCATCAAGGATCCGAAAACAGCGACGATCCGAACAAGAAAAGGGGGGTAAATCCAATTGACAAGAGTTCTAGGATTAATATAAGCTTACTAAACACTTACATGAGTGTAAAAATTACAAAGCACAAGAGTAGAAGATTTACAAAAAGTACGGGTATCACATCCTCCCCCTCTAAAATGAAGTTTCGTCCCGAAACTTAAGAAATGAATAACTCTGGGTATCTAGTGCGCATGCTTTCCTCGGTTTCCCACGTCGCTTCCTCAACTCCGTGTCGTGACCACTGAACTTTAACCAACGGTATGGTTTTGTGCCGGAGTTGTTTAACTCGATGCTCTAGTACTTTCACTGGCTTCTCTTCAAATGTGACATCCTCTGCGATCTCGATGTCCCCGTAATCAATGATATGACTCGGGTCAGGGACATACCTCCTCAGTTGGGAAACATGGAACACACTGTGAACATGGCTAAGGGCTGGAGGTAAAGCCAATCGATAGCCGCTTCCCACCTGTCGAGAATCTCAAATGGTCCAATATATCTCGAACTAAGTTTGCCACTTTTCCCGAACCTGAAGACTCCTCTAATCGGTGATACTTTGAGTAGGACATGATCACCCACATCAAATTCCAAGGGCCAACGACGATTGTCGGCATAAGATTTTTGTCGACTCTGAGCGGTTAACAGTCAGTCTCGGATGATGGAAATCTTCTCTTTGGTTTCCATCAACATATCGGGTTCTGTCCCGACTAAATCTGAAGCTTCATCCCAACAAAGTGGAGATATACACCGCCAACCATACAATGCCTCAAAAGGTGCCTTCTTGATCGATGCGTGCCAGCTATTATTGTAAGTGAACTCTATCAAAGGTAGGTGTATTTCCCAATCGGTACTCCAATCCAGGACACACGCCCTCAGCATATCTTCCAATGTCTGGATCGTCCGCTCACTCTGACCGTCAGACTGTGGGTGGAAGGAAGTACTCAACCTCAATTCGGTGCCCAAGGCTTGATGGACTGCCTTCCAAAAATGCGACACGAAACGGCCATCACGATCGGAAACAATAGACTTTGGCGTACCGTGTAATCTCACAATCTCCGATATAAAAATCCGGGACAATCGCTCCGGTCCCCACGTGTCCTTGATGCCAAGAAAATGTGACGACTTAGTCAATCGGTCAACAACAACCCAAATCATATTCATCCCCGACTTAGTCCTCGGCATCCCGGTGATGAAATCCATGGTAATATCCTCCCATTCCATTCGGGAATAGGGAGAGGTTTCAACACTTCTACGGCCGTTGATGCTCAATTTTGACTTGTTGAGATGTCAAACACCTTGACACAAACTCGGTGACATCTCTCTTCATATTATTCCACCAAAAACTCCTTTTAAGATCCTTGTACATCTTACTCGTCCCAGGATGGATCGAGTAAGGTGTAGCATGAGCTTCTCGGAGTATTCTCTGTCTCAGCTCTGAGTCATTCGGAACACAAATCCTACCTTGAAATTTCAAAATGCCATCCTCGTGGATCATAAAACCAGGGGCTTTCCCTTTTTCCACGTCCGCCTTCAGTTGGACAAGCATTGGGTCATTCTCCTGTTTTTCCCCGACGTCGTCGATCAAGGACGGAATAGCCTCAAGAGTACACATCTGACCCTGAACCCGTTGGATCCGTACTTCGACTCCCTGCTCAATTAACTCCCGTCTGATCTTAACTTGAGGTGTAAGGGCCTCAAGCATCTGAAGAGATATCGACTTCAGGCTCAACGCATAAGCTACAACGTTAGCCTTTCCTGGATGGTAAAGGATTTCCAGATCATAATCCTTTATCAGCTCTAACCAACGTCGTTGTCTCATATTCAGCTCTTTCTGGCTAAAAATATACTTTAGGCTCTTGTGGTCGGTATAAATTCGACATGAAGAACCGTACAAATAGTGACGCCAGATCTTCAGTGCAAACACTACAACAGCTAATTCCAAATCATGGGTAGGATAATTCAGCTCATATGGTTTAAGTTGCCGTGAAGCATAGGCAATCGTCTTATCATGCTGCAAGAGTACGCACCCAAGTCCTTGTCCTGATGCGTCACAATAAACCGAATACCCACCGACTCCCTGAGGTAGGGCTAAAACCGGCGCGGTAGTCAGACGCCTTTTCATCTCTTCGAAGCTCCGTTGTCTCTCTTCATTCCATTCGAACCTTTCGGACTTCTGGAGTAATTGAGTAAGTGGTCGAGCAAGTTTGGAGAACCCCTCGACGAACCTCCGGTAGTATCCGGCCAGACCCAAAAAGCTACGAACCTCCTTCACGTTCCTGGGTGGAGCGCAATCTAACACTACCTCAATTTTCTGGGGATCTACCCGAACCCCTTCCGCTGAAATCATATGTCCGAGAAACATGACTTCCTTCAGCCAGAATTCACACTTAGAAAACTTGCATAGAGGTGCTGAGTCCTCAAAATCTCCAACACCAATCGCAAATGCTGAGCGTGTTCCTCTTCATCTCGAGAGTAGACCAAAATATCATCGATAAAAACGACTACACAATTATCAAGATGCTCAATAAATATTTTATTCATCAATTGCATAAATATCGCTGCGTTGGTTAACCCAAAAGGCATAACCACAAACTCATAGTGTCCATACCTGCATTTAAAAGCGCTTTAGGAACGCGGAATCCTTAATGCGAAGTTGATAGTAACCGGACCTCAAATCAATTTTAGAGAACACCGGCTCGCAATGGATCAAACAAATCATCGATACGCGGCAAAGGGTATTTATTCTTAATGGTCACTTTGTTCGTTCAGATAATCAATACACAAACGTAGTGAACCATCTTTCTTCCTTACGAACAAGACCGGTGCACCCCATGGAGAGGCACCGGGTCTAATATACCCTTTATCCAACAATTCTCCCGGTTGTTTCTTCAACTCTTGCATTTACAAGGTGCCATACGATACGGTGCCTTAGAAATCGGGTTGCTCGACTCCAAATCGATTGTAAATTCAACTTCCCGCCCGGTGGTAGTCCCAGTAATTCGTCTGGGAAAACATCCGGAAAATCACTTACAACAGAATCGAGGAAGTTCAACTTTCCCATCTTCGACTTTCATGGCATAACACCAATACCCAACACAGCCCTTTCTAATAAGTTTTGTCAACTTCAAGGCACGAATCAAAAAATTCAGACATCCCCTCTTGTACCCCGCAAAATGGTGTTCGGTACCGTCTTTGGCTAACATTGATATGATCTTCGTGCGATACTTCATTACCGCACCGTGTCTATCGAGCCAATCGTCACCGAGGATTAGATCCTCATCAACAATGTCTACGACTATCAAATTCAAAAACCACACTCTCTCAGCGATTAACACCGAACAATCTCTAACTTCTTTGTCTCCCACGATTCTATCACCACTGGGCAACTTAACCACAAAGGACTCACAAGGGGACAAGCCCTCAATATTCAATCGACGCACACAATCCAAAGAGATGAACGAATGAGAAGCACCAGAATCAAAAAGCACTCTAAATGGATGAGACAAAAGAGAAATGATACCTGTCGCCACGGTAGCCTCTGGATCTCCAGCTTTCCTCATCTCATAGACACGAGGTTGTATCGAACCAGCACTAGGGACTCCCCCTCTAACAGACTGACCACGGCCTCTGCCTCGACCGTAACTCTGGGATGGCTGACCCGTAGATGACTTCTGATTAACACTCGGTTCTACAGGCATAGGGGCTGATGCCTGAGTTCCAAGTGGAGTTTCTTCTTCCGTACAGTACATGGCTCTGTGGCCTTCCTGGCCGCAATTAAAACACTTCAATGGGGGTAGACCACAATCACGATTAAGATGGCCCTGTTGGCCACAATTAAAACATGTCACAACCCGGTTGGACACATTAGCACCAGCTCTGAAATTCCATTTACCTCCCGATGCACGGGAAGACCCTTTGTTTGTATAGCTTGCCGACTGCGATCCCAGCTGGTTGCCACCTCTACCGCTAGAAAACTTTCCAGTGGTCTTTTGCTTCTTACTTTCACTTGTCGTTTCGATAGTAGTGAAGGACATATCATAGGCTAGTGCCCTATCTTGATACTCCTTCAATGTGGCGCAAGCGAAGCCCGACATATAGTGCCGAACTTTTGGCTTCATTCGCATGTCAAAGTGACGAATTCTATCTCTCTCTTACTTCACTTGATTTTTCACATGGTTGAGTTGACGGTTGTATTCAATGATTGCTTGAGATACAGGGACATACTGGGGTTTAGCTTCATAAAAGGCTCGAATCCTGGCCCCCTGAACAGGCCACGGGCAGAACTCGGCCTCCATCAATTCCTTAACTCGTCCCATGAAACCTCACGATCCTGAGGTGCAACAGCTTGCCACCAGCTAGCCGCATCCCTTGATAGGAAGTACTGGGCAACTGGCACCTTACGTGCCTCTGGACAATTCACGGCCATGAAAACTTTATTCATCTCATTAATCCAATCTTCCCAGCCGATCGGATCATTTGCACCAATAAATTGGGGAGGGCGCATACGAATAACATCTTGTAACCACTTCTCAGCCCCAGTGTCAGTAACAGGAGGTGGTTGGTTAAGCTGTACCGCCTGGGTTAAAAGAGCCATTTGGTTCGCCACTTGCTGCAGTATGGTGGCAACACCCACATCTGGTTGGCTCCCTGTAGAAGTTCCCAGACTGGCCGACGGATCCTGATGACTACCGGTGCTAGGTTGAATAGAGTCCGACAATCTAGGCGTAGCTGAGCCTTCTACCGAGCTGAGGGACATGGCCGCTCCACCGGCTGCGCCACGCCCTTGGCCACGACCACGGCCGCATCCACGTCCTCTACCAGTTGACATTCTAAAGAAAAAATGTAGGTAAAATCATAAGAATAGCTCGAAGCAATGCCATCTAGAATATGGACTTCTCATGTCCCATAATGGAATGATAGTGAGTGAATAAAGAGGGTAAATAAGATAGGGAACTTACGAGTACCAGTCGTACGAGATGACGGCAGCGCGATGATACTGTGTTCTTGGAATAGTACATTTAGACCCAGCAATCCGACAGCATAGGTATCCATAAACCTAAGCTCTGATACCAAATTCTGTAACACCCCCCGAGATATTCGGAGAATATCACAGCACCGTAAATCCCGACCTGGGACCCACTAGGCTCATCTCACTCACAACGTATCAAAATTTGACAAAATCCACTTGGGAATCAATAAATTCGATACAAACAAGGAAGTTCAACCACGGACAAACAATACCATGAAGAAATACAAGAAGTTGTACGACAATGGAAAAGGACTTTCCTAAAGTACTCGAGTACCATTTATTATTACAAGGATAAAATGGACCAAAGAGAACAACGACCAAACAAAATGGAACACAACTAGCCACAGTATCACGCCTCGCCATCCTCATCGTATCGTCCCGGTGCTCGCTCGTATGGTTCCTTAGGACCTGAAAAACACAAAAGTAATTTTCCCCAAACGAGAGGGGTTAGGGCAAGTATTACAAGTGAAATGTCAAGTCTTATACATAAAAGCATATGCACCAATTCAAAGCTATGATAATGATTTTCCGGAAAATGCAATTATCTAAACATATTTAGAAATGATGATATCTCTTGATTAACCGTGGACTCGACAATGCGCGAATCGCTCCTCGACCCCGTCGGATCATCTCGGAGTGGCTAACCCAGATGTTCACGGAACCGACATAAGCGGAACCCTCCTCGACCCCATCGGGTCCTCTCGGAGTGAACGAAAGCAACTCTCACAATCACATGCATTACTTTTCACATTTAAGAACATAACTTTCACAAGAATCACTTGCCTGGAATCGAGAGGAAAGGGTACGAACGACAAGGTACCAAGATTGAAGGATTCGACAACTCCGAACCTAGACAAGTTCGTAATTCAATTATCAAAACCCCATCGGTATGAAAATAAGTTGGAATCAACCGAATTTACTACCCCGATACATGTGTTCCGGGAATAATTCTCTTGGATAGTGAATCGCAAGTCAAATATCCCAAACACTCAAGAACTCCGAAAATATACCAATAAATCCATAGGAAAACATTTATCCAAGGTAGATAACTCGTAATTGATATATTCTAACATAACAACAAGCTGGATCGAAGAAATCGGATGGAAAATCCCCAAATCCCGAAAATCTAGGGTTGTGAGAAGTTTACCTTGATTTGGAGCGGTGGAGAAGATTAAACGTTGATAAATCCGAACTAGAAACTCAAAGATGTTGCTAGATAATTGCAGCTCGAAGAACTCCTCACAAATCGCCCGGAATCGCCTAAAATCGTCCAAGGAGGTGAAGGAAGGAAGAAATGACGATTTGGGAACGAAGATGTCCTATTTATACTAAATAGGGACTAGCGTGCGCTAGCCATGAAAAATAGCGCACGCTATCGGACTCACCAGGCAATCCAGTAACCTCTGCCAGCTCCGTTAGCGTACGCTAACACCTGCTCATAGCGTGCGCTAGTGAGTTCAATTAGTGGGCGCTAATTATTTCTAATAGCGTGCGCTACCTGGTAGTCAGTGCCCAGTCCAGAACCTACTGTCCCCAGCTCTGCTCTCTTTAGCGCACGTTACTCTAGTAACGTAGCGTACGCTACCACCAAAATCTAGCGTATGCTACCAGTCACACCTAGCATACGCTAGGAATTCCCTTTTCCTGTCCAATAGCTACTGGACTGTCTGCCTCCAATAAATTAGTAGCGTGCGCTAATTATAACGGATAGCGTGCGCTACCCTCACTAAATTAGCGTGCGCTACAAGGTGTGTGTAGCGTGCGCTACCCATTACACGAAGGTAGTATAATCGCATCAAGGATCCGAAAACAGCAACGATCCGAACAAGAAAAGGGGGTAAATCCAATTGACAAGAGTTCCAAGATTAATATAAGCTTACTAAACACTTACATGAGTGTAAAAATTACAAAGCACAAAAGTAGAAGATTTACAAAAAGTACGGGTATCACAACCATCTCATCCAGGGATGATGAAATTTCAAGCGTGCAATGTTGTCCCTGAATGCGCTGTAACCAGACCTCAATCTCTGGTCTCATGAACTCTAATTGCAACTCCCTCTGGGCGGTGAAACGAGCCAGTATCTGCTCCTGCACTGTCTTACGGCTCAAGGCATCGACAACCACGTTTGCCTTGCCTGGATGATAAAGGATCTCGATATCATAGTCTTTGATTAGCTCTAACCACCTCCTTTGTCTCATATTGAACTCCTTCTGAGTAAAAATATACTTCAGGCTCTTGTGATCCGCAAAAATCTGGCAGGTAACCCCATACAGATAGTGGCACCAGATTTTTAAAGCAAACACTACGGCTGCTAACTCCAAATCATGAGTCAGGTAATTGACCTCGTAAGGACGCAACTGTTTGGATGCATAGGCGATCACTTTCCCGTTCTGCATTAATACGCAGCCAAGGCCCTGTCTCCATGCATCGCTATATACCACGAACCCTTCCGTTCCTTTAGGTAGAACCAAAACAGGTGCTGAAATTAATCGACTTTTGAGTTCATCAAAACTTTGCTGACATGCTTCCGACCACAAGTACTTCTTATCTTTCCTCAACAGATTAGTCATCGGTTGAGCAATTTTGGAAAAACCTTCCACGAATCGTCTGTAATAGCCTGCTAGACCCAGAAAACTACGAATTTCCTTCACGTTCTTCGGAGGTAGCCAGTCTCGGATAGATTCTGTCTTCTGTGGGTCTACTCTCACTCCATCTGCTGATATTACATGTCCCAGAAAAATAACTTCGGACATCCAGAATTCACACTTAGAAAATTTTCCATAGAGTTGTTCTCGCCTTAATGCATCGAGAACCTGGCGGAGGTGACACTCATGCTCCTCATGATCACGAGAGTAGATCAGGATGTCGTCAATAAAAACGACTACAAAACGATCCAGATAATTAATAAAAACCCGATTCATCAATTCCATCAATACTGCAGGTGCATTGGTCAGTCCGAATGGCATGACAACGAACTCATAATGCCCATAGCGAGTGCGAAAAGCCGTCTTCGGGATGTCAGACTCTCGAATCCGCAATTGGTGGTACTCGGATCTCAAGTCGATATTGGAAAATACAACGGCTCCCTGGAGCTAATATAATAGATCATCGATGCGAGGTAAAGGATATTTGTTCTTAATTGTTACTTTATTCAGCTCACGGTAATCAATACACAAACGCTCCGTCTTTCTTCCATACGAATAACACTGGCGCTCCCCAAGGGGATGCACTGGGTCGAACATATACTTTCTCAGTTAACTCCTCAAGTTGTTTTTTCAACTCCTGCATCTCAGTCGGGGCCATACGATATGGTGCTTTCGAAAGCGGGGACGTCCCTGGCTCCAACTCAATGGTGAATTCTACCTCTCGCTGTGGGGGTAGTCCTGGAAGCTCTTCTGGAAATACATCTGGATAGTCTCGAACTACTGGAATATCAACCAATTCGACTGGTCGGTTAGTTGTCTTGGTCATGTAACACCAATAACCAATGCATCCCTGGTTCAGTAATCTCACAGCCTTCATAGCGGTGATGACTCTCCCAGAATGATTGGGATTATCACCCCAAAAAATACACTCGACGCCATCATCAGATGTGACGGTCACCATTCGCTTATGGATGCTAAGCACGGCATCGTGATGATCCATCCAGTTAATACCCAAGATTACATCATCTTTAGGTAAATCAACCACGATCAATTCGGACAACCACTCACGGTTGTTCATGCGAATCGGACAATTATGTACTTCACGAATCCCAATAATTCTTCTACCATCGGGTAGACCACTTACATAAGGTTCACAATTGGTAACATGATTCAATTGCAAACGACTCAAACAAGAAGTAGACAAAAAGAAGTGTGAAGCACCAGTATCAAAAAGAACACAAACGGGCTGAGAGTGGATCTCGAGAGTACCTGCAATCATGCTGGCCTCGGGATCATCGGCTTTCTTCATCTCGTAGACTCTGGGTTTTGCAATCCCGGAAGCAGGTGTACCAACTTGATTTCCACGGCCCATCCCTTTGTTTGCCCCGGTAGTTTGGTAAGAAGTGGACGGAGGAGCACGTTCCTGGACAGAAGACTGTACTGGAGCAAGAGATGCTACTGGAGCACGCCCGAGTCCACCCTTGCAATAGCGAGCACGATGTCCGTTCTTCCCACAAGTGTGACAGGCAACGGCCGGATTCGGACACTTGGAGCTGATATGTCCCTGGTCCCCACAGTTATAACACACGACAGGTGATCTGATTGCCCGAGAGTGCGTTCCTGTTGGCTTCGGCGCCATAGGTGGCCGTTCAGAAGGATTTGGTACAGGCTGGGGCTTCTGCAACATCCCCCGGTTACTGTCTGCCTAGGTCTGGTTCCTGGATCTCTTGTTGGAAAGCTGAGGCTGCTTCTTGGAAATCTCCTTCGCAATAAGTTCATATTCCAAAGCCTTCTCAATAAACTCCGGTAGGGTCGTACTGTGGTGATTGAGTAATTGCATCCTCATTCGGGGTTTAAGCCTCTTGAGGAAATATTTGATCTTATCAGCTTCCGAACGGACAACTGACGTAGCGAAATGGAGAAGTGCTTGGAATTTTTTAGCAATCGCTAACACATCTTCGTCTTCCGATGGATCGGGGTTCAGTAATTCGGACAGTTTGGCTTCACGGAGGGTTGCAGGATAGTAACGATCTAGCATAAGATTCATGAATTCCTCCCAAGTACTCGCGCCATCGGCAGGCCTCACAGAAAGCCATCAAGTATGGGCACTCTTACTAAGGTTGTAGGCTGCCATAGAAACTCGATTTTCCTCTGGGCACTCCACCATCTCGAACAATTTCTCGAAATGCTCTATCCAGTGTACAATGTCAACAGGCTCAGATGAGCCTTCAAAAGTCGGAGGTCGCTGTCGTGATATATCGCTAATAATCCGGCTCACGATCCCGCCATGCGCCAGAGGCGGAGGCTTTTGCCCCTGCTGTTGACCAGTAGTATTCCTCTACATAGATTCCATCAGCTGACCCATTTGGGTCATTTGGGCCATCATTCCCTGCATCACAGTGTAAGGATCGACACGTGCATTTTCTCCAGTATTGTGTGATTGGTCCCTAGAAGGCGAATCACTGCCTGCGGAACTCTGTTCCACATTCGCACGTCTGTTGGCTCGTGGTATCAGGATTCGGCCCCTTCCGCGGCCTCATCCCCCTCTGCCACGGCCTCTCAGATTCCTTTCCATACTAAAAGAATCAAGTCACAAGTACAGTTCAAGTTATCAATCATAATTCATGCTAAGTTAATGGCAACAGGGAATTTCATATCCGACAAAGCAGTTCGTAAAGAATCACTGGCACCGTTGGTGCTACATACTCAATATCATATTAACATCAAGTTGAAACAATTCCAATCACATAATTAATTTAGGTTTTCCTCAAACGGATGAATTTTACCACATGTTAGCAAGATGCCAAGATAAGTAAAGAGACCAATACGTCATCAATATCATGCCAGTAATCAAATTATGGCTCATGAGAACATACCGTATTCGACGGGTCAGGCGCTTGCACAGGTTACACGTGGCACGAAGGTTTCTTGATGCTATTTCGATTCTACAATGACTCAAAAGAAAAACACATTCTCCGATACCATCTTCTGTAACAGCCCGAAAATGGTGGCTATTACAGTGCCGTGGACTTTTACCGGGACCCACCAGGCGATATCACGATATACACCTATATCCTGACAACGTGGCACCGTACCACATTATTTATCAAAACCCCGATTTGGAGTATAAGTTATATATGTCTTTAATACGAGCAAACGTACACAGGATCCAAATTCGGTACAGACCATATGACGATGGGCAATACCTAACAGATTATAGTACATTCATCCGACACAAAGTAAAATGAAAATCACAATAAAACATAACCGAACATCAAAAGACTCGGGGCCCCCGAAGTAGCATCCTTCAAAACCCTCCGTCACCATCGTGCTCTTCATGTGCCTTGCCCTCTGCTCGCCCTGAAATACAAGTATTTTGCCCCAAACCACAGGGTCTGCTATACATGGTAATAATTCTCATGATATTATACAATTCATATATATACGGATCTCAAAGAAAACAATCGACTACTGAATAACCCCGCAGGCATATAAGCAGTCAGTCCCAACTGCCGAACATAACCAAATATACAAACGACCATATAATATGGCTCAAGACGAACGTCACAGTACGCCCGATCCGGAAATGTGTCCGTGCACATTGTAATATCCAGATTTATTATGGTGTATTTCATCTGTATTCGAACCCTGTAATATTTGGATTTGTGATCCTGATTATTGGAATAGGATATTTCTTTCGTTGGTAACTTTGTACATAAGTATATCAACATGCAAAATTTCTCATGCAAACTCGTGATAGCTCACGCTAAGAATGTAGCTTAACGCGCGCTATCGGAAACTACTAGCGCACGCTATGTATGTAGGAGTTGCGTGCGCTAGGCACTCAATTATTGAGTTGGGCGGCTAGCACATGCGCCAGCCGGACGTAGGACCGGATAAGATTCCCGCAGACGAACCGGGACAATTTTGGAGTTAACTCTTATTAGCGCGCGCTAAGGATGTGTAGGTAGCGTGCGCTAATCTGCTTTTGTACAGAAAGTTTATATATGGGCCAACACTCCATTTTATTCTCATTTCCTTCGTTCACCTTTCGTTTTTGAGAGACCAGAGAGCATATCATCTTCCTTAGAGACACTTATAACACATCCACTTGATCATTGGACATTGAATACTTCTTGTGATTGATCATTGAAGAGAAGTAGCACCTTGGAGTGGCATATAACCAACCGGAGTCAGATTCTACCGTTGGAGTTCAGTGATTTCGTCATATTAAGGTATGTTGATTCTATCACCAACTCTATATTCGTGTTATGGAGAATGAGATGATCATGCTAGCAAAATATTGAGTTTCTTGGGTGAATTATCCAAACCACTTCATGTTTAGAATGTTGATATGATTATGCCTTAAGTACCTTGATTATGAACATCATGATTCGAATATTGTTACAATGAATAAGTAGAGGAAGCTTCTATCATTGGTAATCCAAATCTAGTAGGTGTATTCATAGCAATCTTGGACTTGACTTTAACATCATTATTGTTAGACGAATCTAAAGGATTGATCATGGAAAGATTTATCTTATAAAGATGGAATGTTAATCAAACTACAGAATGATAGTTTGTGATTGAGATAAAGGTGTTGATATCGACCGATAAGCTTTCCGAATTATCGCATGAGGAATGGTAATCGAAATGGAATATGGTTTTATATAAGTATACATATCCTTGAATCCGAAGTTGTTGTTATCTGTAGGATCATTCATAACCGTGTAAACATGATATTCATGGAGGTAACATGTATTAACACTGAAGATTTCATTGGTTTGATCATGTTGAGATCAGTCTACTGCCCTGTAGTAAACTGCCATGCACAGTTAGCGCACGCTAAGCTATGTAGATTAACGTGCGCTATCGAGCATGAGTTAACGTACGCTACGTTTGGTACGTAACGTACGTTAGGCCATCAGACGAGTCAGTCGGCTGATCAGTGAAGTACTGACCATGCAGAGTTAGTGTACGCTAGGCTTTGTTGTTTGCGTGTGCTATCGAGCAGACTTAACGCACGCTACACAGAGTACTTAGCGTCCGCTAAGCAGTTCAGGCAGATTACATTTTATGAGCTTTTGGCCGTAAATCGAATTGTTAGACATTCGTACGACGTGAGATAAATTCTATATTATTTATTTTGTTAAGGTTCGAGCTTGTTACGTGATTGATTAAGGGGGGCGACCTTCGAGTGTTCGTTTTCGTGGAAGTATTGTTCTTGTCTTCGAATCGAGGCAAGTACCTTATTTGTTTTATGTATTGATGTTATACATATTGTCGTGCATGTATGTCGTTGTTGTATGTCCACCTCATGTTGGTCCGACGGGATCATCGGGGGATCTATGCTAGCGTGTGCTGGATCATCGGATGGGTTTTTCCACCACGGGTTGGTCTGACGGGATCATCGTGGGTTCTAGGCAGTGAACACTGGATCGTCGGAATTACCATGTGTATGTTGTGATATCATGTTGTGATTATCAGTTATGTATGTCATTTATGAGTTTCTCGTAGGAGAAGACTTGTTGGTATTTTTGTCGTTTAAGTTATTATTCTTCGTGAGATATGAATAATATGTCGTGGTACTTGTACTAGCATCGTTGTGCTAACCCCTTCGGGGGTGAACATTTTGTTTATGTTCAGGATCCAGGAGAGCGGGAAAACAACCACTGGAGCTGCATGACGACGAGGGTGCAGAGTCATGTTCCGTCCAGGTTTATTTGTCTGTTGTTTATTGGTTATTTCAATAAGTACTCGAGTACGAAGTCGTTTATGATGAATTTGAAAATGGCGATGTATTAATAAGTTTCTGTTGAACATTTGTATTTTCAGTATTTGGTCAAAACTGTTGTATCTTAATTCCGTTATTTCCATTTGTTAGTACCTCTTAATGTCTGTTCAATGCTTCAGCCTTGTAAATCCTTATGTAAAGGATTTACGGCGCTGTAATATTCCTGAATATATTGGGGGTGTTACAGAATATGGTATCGGAGCTAAGATTATGGATATCTTGGACATTGGGTTAAAATAGGGGTCATTGATGTCTTTTGAGGTAACCGACCGCGAATAACATCACTGTACTGCCTACGTCTTCGTGCGGGCGGTGGTTGTAAGTTCCTAAACTCTATCTCATCTTTTACATGTTATATTCCTTTGTACTTGAGCATTTGAATGGTATTGTTTCCGCCGGAAGTCCAAGCGGAAGCTCAAGGCGTTACTGGCCGATCGATCGCCAGGAGGCTCTCGTCCGCAAGAAGAGGCGCTCGGCAGCCGGGGCACCTCTGTCTTCGATCGCCTGGGCAGTGACCCGACACAGCGGCCAGGCGCCCGGCCCCAGCTACGAGACGATGGAGTTTGAGTCCGTCACCAGGAGCTCGGCCTACCCGGATCCCAGAAGGCAGCCCAACCGTCTGGCTCCCCTTCGCCAAATTGCCGAGGTCGGCAGCAACGGAGTCCGGAGATCGGTACACGATCGCCTCGGCTCCCGCTCCCAAAGCCGATCAGCGAGCAACTGAGCCACGGCGATTGCCGCATTGCAACGTCAGCTCGACGACGTGAAGGCGCTCCTGCAATCTAGGGCAGGCGCCATGAAGACGATCGCCGAGCCGAGCGAGCCGCTCGCGATCGACATCGAGCTCGCCCCCGTGCAGCACAGGATCGCTCCCCCGCAAACACCCTTGTACGAGGGGCGATCGGACCCCCAGACGCACCTGAGGAAGTTCAACATCTACATGACCGGGTGTGGGGAATCGGACGCGACCCGGTGCCGAATGTTCCCTCTGACGCTGGACGACCTCGCCCACCGGTGGTACACCTCATTGCCACCTCGGTCCATTGGCTCCTTTAACGAGCTGGCGCACGTCTTCACGGAACACTTCGCCACCAGGGTCGTCCGGCCAGAAGGTCGCCTTCGCATGATGCAAATCAAGCAGGGAGAAGAAGAGTCTAACTCGGGCTACATCGACCGGGTAGGCGTGATCATCCTCAACGGCGAGCCCGTAAGAGATGAGACCGCCCTCTACGCGGTCCTGGGAGGATTTCAGGGTTTTTCGCCTATGTTCAGGCATCTCACGAAAAACCAACCTACAACCTACGCAGCCTTCCGGGATAGAGCCGCAGATTTTCTGGCCAGGCAAAGGTTCCTTCTTAGCCTGTGAGCAGCGCGATCGGCGCCCGGACGACGATCTCCCGCCCGATCGCCGATATCGACCTACGAATAAAGCGATCGGCAGCCGAGCGACGATCGACAGTCTTCCAGCCCGATCGCCGATCATCACGCTACATCATCAGCAACCCGGCGGACACGATCGCCATCTACAGTCCAGTATCTAACATGACGGACTAAGGCATAAGATCGCCTCCACCGCGCATCATAAAGCCATGGTCCTGGCAGTCGATGGAACCGGCTGCTTCGACCATGCAAGGTCCCTTTCGGCCGAGATCGCCCGCCCTTCGTTTAAATACGAGGCCGGCGTAGTCTGAGGGCTCTCCAACATTAATCAGTGGACCCATGCCACAACCCCGTCTCAACGTACACCGTCGAGGTCGACCCATGCAAGGTCCCTTTCGGCCGAGGTGGAAGCAGAGCTAACAAGCCGCGTGCGTGGAGTTGATTCATCCGACGCTGCCCCGCGCAAGGACTCCTCTAGACCGAGACCGCACGCCCTTCGTTTAAATACGAGGCGAGGCGCAGCCTAACAGAGGACCCTCATAATAAAGTGAGTCACGAGACACTCAATGTCTTCGCGCACCAAGACACGGTCATGGAGTCGGTCCATCGATCTCCGCGACTGTGCACGATTCCTCAAACAAGCAAAACCACCAAGTTTCCGTGGGGGATCGGCCAATGTTGTTTTTTGCAGGTGAAAGACCGAAAGATAGCTAGCCAATCGACCATGATAGCCCAAGTCCGAATCCCAGAGTTAGCTCAGCAAAGATCGCCCGTCCTCATCCACACACGATCGCCAGCAAGAACCACCTCGCCCCATGTCTTCAACATTGGAGCAAGCTGGGGGGCAATTGTTGTGTCAAGAATTAACACTCTCTGACCGGCGATCGCCTCGGAGGTCGGGCGACCGAGTCACCGCTGAAAGCGGCGGCGAATCGCCGACCAGCCGACTGGCGGCCGAGCCTTAACCCAGCGGACAAGCTACATCGGCCGACCGAAGGTCCCAGGACCAGTCCCGGTGCCGAGCGATCGACATCAATACGATCGCCTCTCGGTACTCGGCGACCGACTCCTGGCGACCGACAAGCGGACGACCATCCCTCGGCACCTGCCGACCGACCCTTGGTGACCGACCATTGCCGACCCTCAGCAACTGGCCGATGGCGACCCTCTGATGACCAGCTAGAGACGACCGCCTCATGTCGATCAGGGCCGATGGCCATCCAGTCAGCAAAGGCCGAGCCTCAAGACTGGCACCACGTGCAAGAGCCGAGACAAGATCCGCGAATCTCGGGCCATTGACCACAGCCTGGCAGGATCTTTCCACCAGCCGACAAGCCGCCGAAAGTTGTCAGTAGTGCCGCAGTGGCCGACTCGACGCGCGTCGGCTCCTCATTGGGCCACCGGCCGCAGTGACTGACTCAGGACCCGTCTTTGGCGGCCGCCACCTCTTCCTTGGAATTTAGCCCGACAGCCCGGGTGATCGCCGCATTATAATATTGGCCGGCGGACGATCGCCCCATTATTATAATGGCCGGAAGGCGATCGCCACCAAAAGACAGGACCCGGCTGCCACTATAAATACACGGCTCCCTACACTTGTCCAAAGGACCGAGATTTTTGGCTCACAAAAAACACTCTCTGGCATTATCGCGATTTCAGCACACTAGACAGAAGCAAAACACCCAGCACTTGGCTATCTCCAACTCTTGGCAACAGCTATCATTCGGTCTTACTTCTCCCGGCCTCTCTCATCAAGAAGACGATCGGCGAGGACGAAGAACACCGAGCTTCGCTCAAGAGCCGGATTAACAGAGTCTTTTTACACTCATTGTATTTAGATTTCTCTCATTAATACTTGTATCCATGAATATTTGTATTAATAACATCTCGCGAGAGCATTCAAGCCCGGGCCTAACAAACCCGGCAAATCTTGTATTATTTATCTTCTCTCGGAAGTGCTCCCGCAATTGTTGTTTGTTGTCCGTCTTCCAGCAGTATTAATCTTCGGATAAATATTTTGGGCAACAACATATTGTTCTTGTCTTCGAATCGAGGCAATTACCTTATTTGTTTTATGTATTGATGTTATACATATTGTCGTGCATGTATGTCGTTGTTGTATGTACACCTCGTGTTGGTCCGACGGGATCATTGGGGGATCTATGCTAGCATGCGCTGGATCATCGGATGGGTTTTTCCACCACGGGTTGGTCTGACGGGATCATCGTGGGTTCTAGGCAGTGAACGCTGGATCGTCGGAATTACCATGTGTATGTTCTGATATCATGTTGTGATTATCAGTTATGTATGTCATTTATGAGTTTCTCGTAGGAGAAGACTTATTGGTATTATTGTCGTTTACGTTATTATTCTTCGTGAGATATGAATAATATGTCGTGGTGCTTGTACTAGCATCGTTGTGCTAACCCCTTCGGGGGTAAACATTTTGTTTATGTTCAGGATCCAGGAGAGCGGGAAAACAACCACTGGAGCTGCATGACGACGAGGGTGCAGAGTGATGTTCTGTTCGAGTTTATTTATCTGTTGTTTATTGGTTATTTCAATAAGTACTCGAGTAAAAAGTCGTTTATGATGAATTTGAATTTGGCGATGTATTAATAAGTTTATGTTGAACATTTGTATTTTCAGTATTTGGTCAGAACTGTTGTATCTTAATTCCATTATTTCCATTCGTTAGTACCTCTTAATGTCCGTTCAATTCTTCAGCCTTGTAAATCCTTATGTAAAGGATTTACGGAGCTGTAATATTCGTGAATATATCGGGGGTGTTATAGAATATGGTATCGGAGCTAAGATTATGTACATCTTGGCTATTGGGTTAAAATAGGGTTCATTGATGTCTTTTGAGGTAACCGGCCGCGAATAACATCACTGTACTGCCTACGTCTTCGTGCGGGCGGTGGTTGTAAGTTCCTAAACTCTATCTCATCTTTTACATGTTATATTCCTTTGTACTTGAGCATTTGAATGGTATTGTTTCCGGTATATTGAGTATTTATGCTTACAGTATGTTGAGAGGCGGACGTGGACGTGGTCGCAGTCGCGGACGCGGACGAAGGAATGCAGAAAGGGAAGCGTCGCCTTCAAATCAAGCCAGTCATAGCTCAGGCGAGCCACAACAATCTATCAATAATGAACCGGAATCTACTGTACCAGAGATCCTTCGTTAAGTGGTGAACCAGAGGACTCAGTTCGCCCAAGTCGTGGACCGAATGCAAGTGGCGGTGGGACTACAGCAGGGAGAGAGACAGCAAGGGATCCCAGACATGGGAAATCGAGGTGACCGGTGGCTGCAAGAGGTGGCGAAGATGCAACCACCCAAATTCAATGGTATTTCTGAGACTCCCACCTGGGACCATTGGTTGAAGGAACTGGAGAAAATCTTTGCCGGAATTAACTGCCCAGACGACCGGAGAGCGTTCGAATGGTGGGAAGCCATCCAGCCTGTAGACCATGATGCTGATTGGACAGAGTTTAAATTAATGATGGAAGCTCAGTACTGCCCTCGTCCTGTGAGGGAAGCCAAGGTTCGGGAGTTTTTCTCCGCTCAGCCTTCGGATGTGCCAGTATCTCTGGCAATTAAGACGTTTAACCACCAGCTGGCATTTGTTCGACATCTGGTCAGAACAGATGCAGAAATGATGATCCATTTTGATATGAGGATGAAACCAGAAATCCAGAGTTACATGTCCGGTTTTGAATGTACCACACTCCGTCAATACCAGGATAAGGCGTTGGCTTATGAGATCAAGGAAGCAGCTATGGAGAAATTTACGGAATCCAAGAAGCAGAAAGTCTCTGGTACTTTTACAGAGCACAAGAGAAGCAGGGCCCGCAAGGCCCAATCATCTTTTCATTCTTTCAAGAAACCTCCGCACCCAGGTAGGAGCGGAAAGAACTTTGGAGCAACATCAACCATGACTGATGTTACCAGGAAATGCTTTAACTGCGCCTAGACGGGGCACTATCGATGGAATTGCCCCCTACCTGCCGTGACTTGTTTTGATTGTGGTCGAGAGGGACATCGTGTGGTGTTCTGTGAAGAGGCTGCAAAGTCTTTTAGAGCCCGTACACCACAGCCAGTCCAGAAGGAAGCCAGTATCCAACAGACGCGGCAAAGTGTTCAGATGCCTCAGAATTTTGGCCGCGGGCGAGGCAGAGGACAATGGGACCGAAAGGGTACATCGAGTGCCGGATCTATTCCCCAACGTCTGTACTAGATGAGGATAATAGACGATCAGGATGCTGCTGTTGCATCAGGTACTGTCCAGATCCTTTCCCAGCCAGTTAGCGTTTTATTCGATACAGGAGCTACGCATTCTTTTATATCCTTGTCTTGTGTAAATCGTTTGAATATTTTTGGTTTTCATACTTGTGAACCTTATGTTGTTGGTTTACCGAGTGGAGAGAGGATTGTCGGGAACTTAGAAACCAGAAATTTCCCTGTATCATTTGGAGGCAGAGAGTGGCTCTCAAATTTGATTGTGATAGAAATGCAAGGAGACAACCTGATACTTGGAGACGATTGGCTTAATCGATATGGAACAATTGTAAACTACCGAAGGAGGAATATCTCGCTGATCGCTGACGATGGTTCCAAAATACTGTTTGAGGGATGGAAACCGAGAAGCTCAGGAAAGTTGATCAAAGCGATGAAAGTTGTCAAATTGTTGAAACAGGGCTGCACTGGAGACTGGTGCTATGCAATGAAAAAAGAAGACGAAATTGTGGAACTTTCATCCATTCCTGTTGTGAACGAATTTTCAGATGTATTTCCTGATGAGTTACCTGGACTACCTCCACGAAGGGATGTAGAATTTACCATTGAGCTGGAACCCGGAGATACACCAATTTCTAAGGCGCCGTATCGTATGGCACCTACTGAGATGTACGAACTGAAGCAGCAGCTAGAGGAGTTATTGGACAAAGGCTATATCCAGCCAAGCGTTTCGCCTTAGGGAGCGCCAGTTCTTTTTGTTCGGAAGAAGTATGGATCGCTGCGACTGTGTATTGACTATCGAGAACTGAATAAAATGACAATTAAGAACAAGTATCCGTTACCACGGATTGATGATCTGTTTGACCAGTTCCAAGGAGCAACAGTATTTTCTAAAATCGATCTGAGATCAGGATATCATCAGCTGAGGATTAAGGAATCTGATGTTCCGAAATCAGCGTTCAGAACTCGTTACGGACACTATGAGTTTGTAGTGATGCCGTTTGGTCTCACTAATGCACCTGCTATATTCATGCAATTGATGAACCGAGTGTTCATCGAATATTTGGATAAATATGTGGTCGTGTTCATTGATGACATTCTAGTGTATTCTAAGAACTCGGAAGAGCATGCACAGCATTTGCGGATTGTATTAGAACTTTTAAGAAGTGAGCAATTGTACGCCAAACTCTATAAGTGTGAATTCTGGCTAAAGGAAGTAATGTTCCTCGGTCATGTGGTATCAGCTGAAGGATTCCGAGTAGATCCTCAGAAGATTGAAGCGGTTTTGGATTGGAAGCCTCCAAAGAACGTGAAAGAAGTCCGAAGTTTCTTAGGACTTGCTGGGTATTATCGTCGGTTCGTGGAAGGATTTTCCAAAACTTCCGCCCACTTACTCGACTCCTGCAGAAAACTCAAAAGTTTGAGTGGAACGAGTTGTGTCAGATTAGCTTTGATGAATTGAAGAAGAGATTGATGACGGTGCCGATTCTATCACTTCCACAGGGAACTGGAGGATTTATAGTTTACAGTGATGCTTCGAACCAAGGGCTCAGATGTGTATTGATGCAGAATGATAAGGTGATCGCTTATGCGTCGCGACAACTGAAACCTTATGAACTGAATTACCCAACGCACGATTTAGAGCTGGCAGCAGTGATTTTTGCTTTGAAAATCTGGAGGCATTATCTGTACGGGACTCACTGTCAGATCGTTACGGATCACAAGAGTCTCAAATACATCTTCAGTCAGAAAGAGTTGAACATGCGGCAAAGAAGATGGTTAGAACTAATTAAGGCCTATGACTTGGAGATTTTGTATCATCCAGGCAAAGCGAATGTAGTGGCCGATACACTCAGCCGCAAGCCTGTTTCTATTTAGATGCTGGAGACTCTGACCTCCGAACTTAGCCTTCAGCGAGAGATGATTCGAGAAGGAATTGAAGTGTGGTTACAAAGAGTCCAAGGACAACTGTGCGTGATGGAAATAACTTCATCATTAACCGAAGAAATCAAATCTAGACAAGCAAATGATCCTCTGATGATTCGGTTACGTGATGAAGTGATCAAGTGAAAGGCGCCCGGATTCGTAATTCATGATGATGGAGTTTTGAGATTTCAGAACCGACTCTGCGTTCCTAATATCGATGTTCTGAAACAGACGATTATGAAGGAAGCTCACAACACGCCCTATTCTATCCACCCGGGCACCAGTAAAATGTATAAGGACCTGAAACAGAACTTTTGGTGGGGCAACATGAAGAAAGAGGTAGCAGAGTATGTCTCGAAATGCTTGACTTGTCAGCAGGTTAAGATCGAGCATCAACAACCTACCGGGATGTTGAAGCCGCTCCCGATTCCTGAATGGAAGTGGGAGGACATATCGATGGACTTTATCACTAGTATGCTGAGAACCAAGACAGGAATGAACATGATTTGGGTGATAGTTGATCGTCTAACCAAATCAGCTCATTTTCTAGGCATTAAGGACACGTGGGGACCAGAGAGGTTGGCACGAGTATTTATTTCGGAGATAGTTCGACTGCATGGTACGCCGAAGACCATTGTTTCTGATCGAGACGGACGTTTTGTGTCTCACTTTTGGAAAGCAGTTCATAGGGCCTTGGGAACCGAATTGAACTTCAGCACAGCTTATCACCCGGAGACTGATGGGCAATCCGAGAGGACTATTCATGTAACACCCCAAGATATTCGGAGTATGTTACAACGCCGTGGACCCCTACATGGAACCCACCAGGCTACAACAAGCGGGTACCCCTCGACTAACCATCTCGGTTAGCGAGGATACACGATTAAATAATACATCATATGAAAATACACCCGAAGCAACCGACGAAATTAGCAACAATCGATAATGTAGCAATTTAAAATAATACAACACTGGGTTTGAATTGAAAAGCCTAAGTACTCGGGAGTACAGTCTATCAGTTTATAAATATAGAAAAAAACCATATCGAAGTGGACAAAAGAAATACGTAAACCCAAGTTCACATGTCAACGACCCTAGCCAGCATCCTCGTACTGTCCCAGCGCTCGCTCGTCCGGATGATCATAACCTGAAATCCATAACAAGAATTTCCCCAAAACGGGTCCCCCAAAGGGGTTAGCAATTACGCTAGTACAAGTAATCAAGGCAAACCAATCGCTTACACATTTCATAGTACATGCACCAATATCATTTCGAAAACCAAAACCAGACATGTCTTTTCCGGAGATAAACAGTCAAACAATTTGCCGTGGGAACAGGGCTATACCATTGATCCCGCTCCGTGATCCCTAAGGACCCTCCCGAGAAGGCCATATTATAAAACAAATCACGCACACGCATCGCTTTGGGAACAGGGCTATACCATTGATCCCGCTCCGTGATCCCTAAGGACCCTCCCGAGCTGGCTAGCGAAACAAACTCGTGAATCCAGGGCTATACCATTGGATTCCCTCCGTGATCCCGTCGGACCCTCCCGAGGTGAGCAATCACACACAATATACATTACCATTTCACGTTAAGCATAAAGGTTTCCAAAAATACTTGCCTTGAATAATTGACGACGCAACGAACGGAAAGGATAATCACCGACGAACACTAGGAATCAACGGAACCGAACCTAACGATTCGAAGAACATAATTACAACCAACTCTAGACGAATACGGAAATGGAATACACCCGAAAACCCGCCTACGATTCATGTATATTCGCACAAAAATGACAACGAGGGCGGACCACAACCAAACCCTCTCGATTTCGCAAAACTATGAAAATATACCATGAATCCGTAGGGAAACTAAGAATACCAACAAGATTAATCATATTCATCATGAATCCATCAACAAAACGGAACGGATCGGAAGAAAATCCCAAAACCCCCAATTTATCGAAAAGTAGGGTTCTAAGAGATTTACCTTGGATTAATGATGAAGAACACAAGTAGGTGTTGTTAATCTACTTCAAAAACTCAAGGTAGAGGATGCCTGAAATAATCGAAGGGAAGAATCGCCCAGAATTCGCCTGGAGGGGTTCTGCGTCGCGGGGAGAGAAGAAATGAAAATGATGTGTTCATCTGGGTCAACTCCCTGGTTTATATAGCCAGGGAGTGTTAGCGCGCGCTAATCTTCAATGTTAGCGTGCGCTAACGGGATAAAATTACAGGCCAAAATAGTTAGAGTCCAGTCCAGTAGCCAGATTTCTGGCCGTTAGCGTGCGCTACTCGAAACGTAGCGTGCGCTAATAACCACACGGTAGCGCGCGCTATCGACCAATAGCGTGCGCTACCTGGACATCAGCCGAGTCCAGAAGCTAACTGCCCAAAACTCACCTGACCCGTTAGCGTGCGCTACCATACGAGCGTAGCATGCGCTAACTGGCACCTGACCGAGTTCAGTAGTAAACTGTCCAGTACTGGACACTCACGCTAGCGCACGCTACCGGGTATCATCAGCGTGCGCTAGCCTCCCGACCTTAGCGTGCACTAGTCTGCGTAGCGTACGCTAATACGCCAATCGGAAAGGTGGAAAATAGCCTTTGCCACTCCCGGGGCTTGCTCCTAGCGCGCTACGAATCGGTCGTGGCGTGCGCTACTAAGGCCCCCTAGCGCGCTCTGCGAGCGAGATAGCGTGCGCTAGGTTACGAAATATAAATGGTTCACAACACCGGAATATGAACGAAACATCAAATGGAACACCTCAAATCGTATCAAAACATAGAATGGATCCATGGCAACCCCGAAACAGCGGTTCCGCGTAACAATAACGAGTCTCAAATCAATAGATGACGGGAAAGATATATTGTAAGGTACATGAGGGTCACCACGACCGAGAAATACGCCGAAAAAGAAAAATACAAGGGAAAAAAATGCGGATATTACATTCTACCCCACTAAAAACAAGTTTCGTCCCGAAACTTAAGAAACAAACAACTTAGGGTACCTAGCACGCATGCTATCCTCGGTTTCCCAAGTTGCCTCCTCGACACCGTGTCTCGACCACTGCACCTTGACCAAAGGGATGGTCTTATGCCTCAGTCGTTTCTCCCGATGCTCTAAAATCTTCAAAGGACGCTCCTCAAAAGTAATATCCTCAGCAACGTCAATCTCCCCATAGTCGATGATGTGACTAGGATCCGGGACATATTTCCTCAGCTGGGAAACATGAAAAACGCTATGAACATGACTCAGGGACGGGGGTAACGCCAAACGGTATGCTAACCCACCGACTCGCTCGAGAATCTCGAAGGGTCCAATAAATCTCGGACTCAACTTCCCCTTCTTCCCGAAACGGAAAACTCCTCTCGTCGGCGACACCTTCAGCAAAACGTGGTCTCCCACCTCGAATTCTAAAGGTCGATGACGGACATCGGCATATGACTTCTGTCGACTCTGGGCAGTCAACATCCGTTCTCGAATTAATTCTATCTTCCGCCTCGTCTTTAAAACGACATCCGGTTCGGTCCCGACCAAATCGGACGCCTCATTCCAACAAATCGGCGATCGACATCGCCGCCCATAAAGTGCCTCATACGGTGCCATCCGAATCGACGCATGCCAACTATTGTTGTACGTGAATTCGATCAATGGCAAATGCTCCTCCCAGTCGCTACTCCAATCGAGGGACGCAACATGTCCTCGAATGTCTGGATAGTGCGTTCCGACTGTCCATCTGACTGGGGATGAAAAGAGGTACTCAAATGCAAACGGGTACCTAACGCCTTATGCACCGTCTGCCAAAAGTGTGATACAAAATGGCCATCACGATCCGAAACAATAGACTTCGGAGTACCGTGAAGTCTCACAATCTGCGCGATAAACAAACGAGCCAACTTCTCTGGGCCCCAAGTGTCCTTGATGCCCAGAAAATGTGCCGACTTGGTCAGACGATCAACAACCACCCATACCATATTCATGCCCGACCCCGATCTCGGCAAACTCGTAATGAAATCCATCGATATATCTTCCCATTTCCATTCCGGAACGGGAAGTGACTGCAATAACCCAGTCGGTCGCTGATGCTCGATTTTGACCTGCTGACAAGTCAAACATCTCGCTACAAACTGTGCGACCTCCTCTTTCATATCATTCCACTATAAATTCCTCCTCAGGTCCTTGTACATCTTACTCGAACCAGGATGAACGGAATAAGGTGTAGCATGGGCCTCACGCAAAATACTCTGTCGCAACTCTGGATCGTTCGGCACACAAAGCCGACTCCGGAATCTCAAAACACCATCCTCGTGAATCACAAACCCAGGAGACTTTCCCTTAAGAACGTTCTCTCGGATTTGAGTAATCATCGGATCCTCTAATTGCTTCAGCTTAATTTCATCGATCAAAGACGACGAAATCTCTAAAGCACAAAGTTGCCCGACAGCTCCAGGCAACAAAACCTCAACATCTAACCCGATCAAAGCCCGCCGAAGCTCATACTGAGGCGTAAGGACCTCAAGCGTTCGCAACGCAATCGGTTTCCGACTCAAGGCGTCGGCCACGACGTTCGCCTTGCCCGAATGATAAAGGATTTCGAGGTCATAATCCTTAATCAGTTCTAACCACCTCCTCTGCCTCATATTCAACTCCCGCTGAGTAAATATGTATTTCAGGCTCTTATGATCGTTAAAAATCTGACATGTAGAGCCGAAAAGATAGTGACGCCAGATCTTGAGTGCGAACACAACTGCCGCTAACTCCAAATCATGAGTAGGGTAGTTCAGCTCATACGGCCTCAACTGTCTCGATGCATAAGCAATGGTCTTGTCGTGCTGCATCAATACGCACCCAAGACCCTGACCCGAAGCATCGCTATAAACGGCAAATCCCTCGTTGCCACATGGCAACGCCAAAACCGGAGCTGAAGTCAAACGCTTCTTCAGTTCCTCAAAACTCGACTGTCTCTCGTCATTCCAGACGAACTTCTCGGATTTCTGGAGCAACTGTGTAAGTGGCCGAGCAAGTTTTGAGAAACCCTCGACGAACCTACGATAGTAGCCAGCCAAACCCAAGAAACTACGGACCTCCTTCACATTTGTGGGCGGTGCCCAATCCAACACTGCCTCAATTTTCTGCAGATCCCCACGAACTCCCTCGGCTGAAATCACGTGACCCAAAAACATCACTTCCTTCAGCCAGAACTCACATTTCGAGAACTTCGCATAGAGTTGCTCGGTCCTCAAAATGTCTAACACTATCCGCAAATGATGGGCATACTCTTCCTCATTCCTCGAATAGATAAGAATATCGTCAATGAAGACGACGACACACTTATACAAATACTCGATAAAGACTTTTTTCATCAACTGCATGAACACCGCCGGCGCATTAGTTAGACCGAAAGGCATAACTACGAACTCATAGTGTCTGTATCTCGTCCGAAAAGCTGTTTTCGGCACATCGGACTCCTTCACCCGAAGCTGATAGTACCCCGACTTCAAATCAATCTTCGAGAATACCGCGACTCCACCTGGCCCGATCGAACAAGTCATCAATTCTCGGCAAAGGATATTTGTTCTTGATGGTCACCTTGTTTAGTTCGCGATAGTCGATACACAAACGTAGTGAACCATCCTTCTTCCGCACAAACAGGACCGGTGCGCCCCAGGGCGAGGCACTCGGTTTAACATACCCCAACTCAAGAAGCTCACTCAACTGCTTCTTCAACTCTGACATCTATGAAGGTGCCATGCGATACGGCGCCTTCGAAATCGGAGCCGCACCCGGCTCTAACTCTATAGCAAACTCAACCTCACGATCCGGTGGCAATCCCGGTAACTCGTCAAGAAATACATCAGGAAACTCATTAACGACTGGAATCGACGAAAGCTCGACTCCACCATACTCTGCCTTCAAGGCATAGCACCAATAACCAGTACACCCCTTTCGCAGGAGACTCATCGCCTTCAAGGTATTAATGACAAATTTCTGATTTCCCCTCCTTCGCCCCGCGAAGGAGTGCTCGGTGCCATCCTCGGCTAACATGGTGATGATCCTCGTGCGGTAGTTCATGATTGCGCCATGCCGCTCGAGCCAATCATCCCCGAGAATCAAATCCTCACCCTCAACATTAACGACAATAAGATTAGAGAGCCAAGCTCTCTCACAAATAAACACAGAGCAGTCTCGGACCTCTCGATCACCGACAATTCTATCACCGCTAGGAAGTTTAACGATGAAAGGCTCGCAAGGTGACAAACAGTCGAGACTCAAACGGCGTACACACTCTAGAGAAATGAATGAATGCGTAGCACCCGAATCGAAAAGCACACTGACAGGGTGGAAATGAATATGAATGGTACCTGTTGCCACAGTAGCTGCTGGATCATCGGCCCTCCTCATCTCATAGATACGCGGCTGAGCAGAGCCGACACTGGAAGCTCCACCCCTAGCGGGCTGACCCCGACCCCTACCTCGGCCGGCACTCGGTGGAGGCGTGAGCAAATGAGCCACTGGTTCACACTCGGCTCCATAGGTCTTTGGGTGAGAAGAACGGCACCGCGAAAACGCTTGAGCCGATCACAAAAGAAGCCTTGTGACCCGACCACAAGTATGACAAATTAAAGGCGGACGAGGCAGTCCGGTTCTTATGACCCAGCCGCAGATTAAAGCATGTGCGCTCACGAGCGGGGTTCGCGGCACCCAGCTCCCAGAGAAATGAGCCGAACCGCCCGTAGAAATATTCGCACTCGAGATTTACTTGGCCTCCACTCTTGGGACCAGAAAAGTTTCCGACCGACTTCTGCTTCTTGCTCTCACGAGCCAAATCACTAGCCGTCACTGACATATCATAAGCGAGGGCCCTACTCTGATAATCCTTCAAGGTAGTGCAGACGAGCCCAGACATATAGTCCCGAATGGGCAGCTTCATCCTCCTGGAAAAATGGAAAATTTTGTCGCTCTCAGCGACAACTTGGGTCTTCACAGAACCCAACTCCTTGTTAAAATCGGCAATAGCTTGGGATATGGGAATATCCCGTGGTTGAGCATCATAGAAAGCATGCACTCGAGCCTGTCTGACCGGCCACGGACAATACTCGGTCTCCATCAACTCCTGAAACTCGGCCCACGAAACAACATGATCTTTGGGACCAACGGCCTCCCACCAATCCGTGGCGTCTCCCTTGAGAAAGTATTGAGCAATAGGGACCTTACAGTCCTCGGGGCAGTTGGTAGCAGTGAAGACTTTAGATATCTCCTTGATCCACCCTTCCCAACCGATCGGGTCCGAAGCTCCCGAAAACTGAGGAGGATGCATCTTGATGACATCCTGAAGCCAGCGATCTGCTCCGCCCCGATTAGCATGGGCCTGATCGGGGTTCTGGATCACCTGAGCTATAGCCGCCATTTGGTTAACCATTTGCTTTGCCTGACCGCAATTCCAAGATCGGCGCGCTCGAGAAGAAGCGTGGCGTGACGATCGCCCGTCTTGCCGGCTCTGAAGAATGCGGCGTGGTCGCCCCTTGCCGCCCACGTCCTCGGCCGCGCCCACGACCACGACCACGGTTTCCTCCGGCATCCATACTGGTGTTAAAAGATAACAGGAGCATATCGAGGATGAGTAAGGAAGGAAAAAGCAACTCCGATGATAAGCAAAAGAGGGAGAATAACCACAGTTCAAGAAATGGAATACAGTATGAGAAAGTAAACAATCGGATAAGGAAACTTACGAACACTGGAAGTACTGAGATGCCGGCAGCGGTGTGACAATGTGCAAAACAAAACACGACTAGACCCAAATAACGGACAAGCCTAGGTATCCATAAACCTAGTGCTCCGATACCATTTTCTGTAACACCCCAAGATATTCGGAGTATGTTACAGCGCCGTGGACCCCTACATGGGACCCACCAGGCTACAACAAGCGGGTACCCCTCGACTAACCATCTCGGTTAGCGAGGATACACAATTAAATAATACATCATATGAAAATACACCCGAAGCAACTGACGAAATGAGCAACAATCGACAATGTAGCAATTTAAAATAATACAACACGGGGTTTGAATTGAAAAGCCTAAGTACTTGCGAGTACAGTCTATCAGTTTATAAATATAGAAAACAACCATATCGAAGTGGACAAAAGAAATACGTAAACCCAAGTGCACATGTCAACGACCCTGGCCAGCATCCTCGTACTGTCCCAGCGCTCGCTCGTCCGGATGATCATAACCTGAAATCCATAACAAGAATTTCCCCAAAACGGGTCCCCCAAAGGAGTTAGCAATTACGCTAGTACAAGTAATAAAGGCAAACCAATCGCTTACACATTTCATAGTACATGCACCAATATCATTTTGAAAACCAAAACCAGACATGTATTTTCCGGAAATAAACAGTCAAACAATTTGCCGTGGGAACAGGGCTATACCATTGATCCCGCTCCGTGATCCTTAAGGACCCTCCCGAGCTGGCCATATTATAAAACAAATCACGTACACGCATCGCCTTGGGAACAGGGCTATACCATTGATCCCGCTCTGTGATCCCTAAGGACCCTCCCGAGCTGGCTAGCGAAACAAACTCATGAATCCAGGGCTATACCATTGGATTCCCTCCGTGATCCCGTCGGACCCTCTCGAGGTGAGCAATCACACACAATATACATTACCATTTCACGTTAAGCATAAAGGTTTCCAAATATACTTGCCTTGAATAATTGATGATGCAACGAACGGAAAGGATAATCACCGACGAACACTAGGAATCAACGGAACCGAACCTAACGATATGAAGAACATAATTACAACCAACTCTAGACGAATACGGAAATGGAATACACCCGAAAACCCGCCTACGATTCATGTATATTCGCACAAAAATGACAACGAGGGCAGACCACAACCAAACCCTCTCGATTTCGCAAAACTATGAAAATATACCATGAATCCGTAGGGAAACTAAGAATACCAACAAGATTAATCATATTCATCATGAATCCATCAACAAAACGGAACGGATCGGAAGAAAATCCCAAAACCCCCAATTTATCGAAAAGTAGGGTTCTAAGAGATTTACCTTGGATTGATGATGAAGAACACAAGTAGGTGTTGTTAATCTACTTCAAAAACTCAAGGTAGACGATGCCTGAAATAATCGAAGGGAAGAATCGCCCGGAATTCGCCTGGAGGGGTTCTGCGTCGCGGGGAGAGAAGAAATGAAAATGATGTGTTCATCTGGGTCAACTCCCTGGTTTATATAGCCAGGGAGTATTAGCGCGCGCTAATCTTCAAGGTTAGCGTGCGCTAACGGGATAAAATTACAGGCCAAAATAGTTAGCGTCCAGTAGCCAGATTTCTGGCCGTTAGCGTGCGCTACTCGAAACGTAGCGTGCGCTAATAACCACACGGTAGCGCGCGCTATCGACCAATAGCGTGCGCTACCTAGACATCAGCTGAGTCCAGAAGCTAACTGCCCAAAACTCACCTGACCCGTTAGCGTGCGCTACCATACGAGCGTAGCGTGCGCTAACTGGCACCTGACCGAGTTCAGTAGTAAACTGTCCAGTACTGGACACTCACGCTAGCGCACGCTACCGGGTATCATCAGCGTGCGCTAGCCTCCCGACCTTAGCGTGCGCTAGTCTACATAGCGTATGCTAATACGCCAATCCAGAAGGCTGGAAAATAGCACTGCCACTCCCAGGGCTTGCTCCCTAGCGCGCGCTACGAATCAGTCGTAGCGTGCACTACTACGGGGCCCCTAGCGCGCGCTACGCAGAACAGATAGCGTGCGCTAGGTTACAAAATATAAACGGTTCACAACACCGGAATATGAACGAAACATCAAACGGAACACCTCAAATCGTATCAAAACATAGAATGGATCCATGGCAACCCCGAAACAGCGGTTCCGCATAACAATAACGAGTCTCAAATCAATTGATGACGGGAAAGATATACTGTAAGGTACATGAGGGTCACCACGACCGAGAAATACGCCGAAAAAGAAAAATACAAGGGAAAAAATGCGGATATTACAATTCAAATGGTGGAAGATATGCTGAGGGCTTGTGCCTTAGATTGGTCAACTGATTGGGAAGTTCATCTACCGTTGATTGAATTTACCTACAAAAATAGTTGGCATGCTACCATTAAGATGGCACCGTTTGAGGCATTATACGGAAGGAGATGTATATCGCCCCTATGTTGGTACGATTCATCAGACTTGATCGGGACAGAACCAGAGTTGATCGTACAGACTCGAGATAAGATAGCCTTGATTCGTGAAAGGCTGTTGACCGCCCAGAGTCAGCAAAAATCTTATGCAGACGTACGTCGTCGCCCTTTGGAGTTCAGTACTGGAGACCACGTACTTTTAAAGGTTTCTCCTACTCGGGGGATCTTCCATTTTGGAAGAAAAGGAAAACTGAGTCCGAGATATATCGGATCATTCGAGATCCTTAAGAGAGTTGGAGAGTTGGCATACAGGTTGGCATTACCGCCGTCATTGGTCCATGTTCATAACGTGTTCCACGTATCCCAGTTACGAAGATACATACCGGATCCTAGTCATGTCATTGATTTCGGCGAAATCGAAGTCACTCAGGATGGGACGTTTGAAGAAAGACCGGTCAAGATACTCGAGAGTTGAGTTAAGCAGTTGAGGAACAAACCCATCGTTTTGGTCAATGTTCAATGGTCACGTCACGGAGTGGAAGAAGCCACATGGGAAATTGAAGATGGCATGAAGTCCAGATATCCCAAGTTATTTTCGTCTTGAGTTTCGAGACGAAACTCCTTTTTAGTAGGAGAGTATGTAATATCCGGATTTATTATGGTGTATTTCATCTGTATTCGAACCCTGTATTATTCGGATTTGTGATCCTGATTATTGGAATATGATATTTCTTTCGTTGGTAACTTTGTAGATAAGTATATCAACATGCAAAATTTCTCATGCAAACTCGTGATAGCGCACTCTAAGAATGTAGCTTAACGCGCGCTACCGGCTACTACTAGCGCACGCTACGTATGTAGGAGTTGCGTGCGCTAGGCACTCAATTATTGAGCTGGGTGGCTAGCACATGCGCCAGCCGGACGTAGGACCAGATAAGATTCCCGCGGATGAACCGGGACAATTTTGGAGTCAACTCTTATTAGCGCGCGCTAAGGATGTGTAGGTAGTGTGCGCTAATCTGCTTTTGTACAGAAAGTTTATATATGGGCCAGCACTCCATTTTATTCTCATTTCCTTCTTTCACCTTTCGTTTTTGAGAGACCAGAGAGCATATCATCTTCCTTAGAGACACTTATAACACATCCACTTGATCATTGGACATTGAATACTTCTTGTGATTGATCATTGAAGAGAAGTAGCACCTTGGAGTGGCATATAACCAACCGGAGTCAGATTCTACCTTTAGAGTTCAGTGATTTCGTCATATTAAGGTATGTTGATTCTATCACCAACTCTAGATTCGTGTTATGGAGAATGAGATGATCATGCTAGCAAAATATTGAGTTTCTTGGGTGAATTATCCAAATCACTTCATGTTTGGAATATTGAGATGATTATGCCTTATGTACCTTGATTATGAACATCATGATTCGAATCTTATTACAATGAATAAGTAGAGGAAGCTTCTATCATTGGTAATCCGAATCTAGTAGGTGTATTCATAGCAATCTTGGACTTGACTTTTGTTAGGAGTATGCCCTCGAATGCCACTCAGAGGTTGTTGAGTGAGGGCATTGTACTTGTAATTATGTAAACCATTTATATAAGGCAAATGAATGTTTCTTTATTTACTGGTAGTTACTGGCATTCCTAACTCGTAAATAAACATATAGAAACTAGTCCATGTATTTGAGAGCAAAACGTTCCACTCCTTATTGGATAAGGGGGTCGGCACTGGAAAGGTTATAGCTCAAATACTTAATCGTTCGCAAGTCGATGAAACTTGGTAGGCGTTAAGTTTATGTGAAGACTTGTATGACGTGTTCTTTGACATGGAGAGTGCTGTCGAACACTAATGGTTAGTGGGAGCACACGTTATAGGTATGCTAATTGGATTAGTATACTCGAACCGACTCACCCTCGATTCGTCACATGGATTTCACTCACGGATGTCAATGACGGAATCGAAAGGTTGTGATAGGTATTTGTGAACCTTCGACTTGAGGATTTAGTAGGGATGTGCTTGTGACGTCAAGATTTTCATTAGAGTAGTTCGACCACGTAAACCTAAGGCGGGGTCAACCTCGGCGTGCATCTTGGACGGGCAAGTAGCGAGTCCTCGAATACCAAGATAGAATTCTTTCTCCCGTTAGTGAGCGGGTTATATGTCCTATGCGGTTATTGGCAAATGAGATCATAAGTCTTTGGCCAAAGCATTGGAGCTAGTTGTATTAGATACACGGCTCGATGATCTCGATTTGCATTAACGCATGCATAGCGTCAAGTACGAGATATGGTTTGGTAGCCGCGACCTATAACTTGATCGGGACATTTGAAAGAAGGGTTTATACGTATCTTGGTATTCACGAGAATGGTTCTTGAATGATCCCAATCATTCGTTCTCGATCGGGAGTGCAGTGTAGGCCACCAGGCTGGCTAGGTGGTGCTACTACTCTTTGGTTCCTCCCATTGCTGACTGAGACGGACCTACCGAGTTGCGCATTAGGATTGACAACGGAATGAATCGAGCTAATTATCTCATTATGAATATTAGATATTGGATATCTAATTTTGGAACATTGGATGTTTAAATCGATTTATTGTATAAATTGATTTACGGCCTAATGAATTAAATAAATTAATTGGTGATTAATTTAATTCATGAATATAATTATTTCTTGGAGAAATTAATTATGTTATTTTGTATTTGATATGTTTAATTAATTGGATTAATTAAACGACATAAATACATCGGAACGGAATAGGAGTTTATCTGTTTGGACTCACGGGAGTCCGAAACGAACCGAACTCGACCGTTTTCTAGCATGGGCCAACCCCCCACTTATTACCATGTGTGTGTATTGACTTGTCCCCATCATGGTTTTGGAATCTCATGTGATTGAGGGGACAAGTATCATATACATTATATGGGGAATCAAATCATGATATATGTATTTGTATTCATGTGGGTTGAATAAGAATATATACAAGACTTTGATCTCTCATCCTCACAATACTTCTTGGCATTTACGTATCATTGAGTTTGAGAGAGAGAGAGAGAGAAAATTGTTTTCTCTTTAGTCATCTTCTTCTTCAACCTTGTTCTTGTTTTTCTTAGAGAAAAATATCAAGACATAAAGAGAGAGTAAGATTAAAACACTTAGAGTGTAGTAATCTTTACATATATAGCTTCATCACCTAGCTCTAGCCGTATCCTCGGAGGATAGCAAGGTGTTGTCATTCCGTTCGTTTCTCCGGCGTGGCAAGTAGAGACGCGGTGCTTTCGGCGTTGGATCGTTCAAGAGCTTGGGAATAGCTCAAGAGAAGGTTACCATTTAATCAACGGACTTCGAGGGTTAGTTTTTACAACTCTTGCTTTTCGTTTATATATTCGTATATACGTAGCTCGATCGATCATCGTAGGGATTCAGATCGAATTAATTTTCGTTTTACCGCTCGCCGGGCCTCGTTTTAGGCACCGAATCCCAACAAAGGGTATCGGAGCGTAGGTCTTGCGATCGTATATACGATATTGGCATTTGGAATGCTTGATTAGATGGTGAATGATTTGGAATCATTTTAGTCATAATCGTGGTATATATTTTTACGTTCGTTGTAGTTATATTTTTCGTAAGTTTATGTCTAAATATAAATCTTAATTTCTTGGAAATATGATTTATATTGAAGATATGAATGTTGAAAAATATTGATATTGATATCCGTCGAAAATCGAGCTCGAATCGTCGTCGGACGACTTTTCGGACAAAGGGCGTGAAGTCGCCAGGTGACTGGCCGTGTCGGTGACACGGCCGTGTCGAGGCACTTCGTGCCATCGCCAGTGCATTCGACCGTGTCGAAACACGGGCCGTGCGGCCGGTAGTCGCCGGCGTGACTCGGCCATGCCGTGCCATTCGGAAAGGTGCCGGCATGACTCGGCCATGGCAGCCATTTTCGCCTTACTCGATTTTTCCGTGTATTCTTGAAAATTAATCCCGCATGTTAAATTGGATTTAATATGATTAAAATGATTTATGGTATTTCATTTTATAAGGGAAATTTGATTAATTGGAATATTTATGGTCGATCAATTATTTTGAACGTTATTATATTACCGATTGTGTGAATCGATTGGATCGGTTCGTATTGTTGATTGGATCAATGTATCTCTACGCTTTCCATTTATTTAGTATTTATTGAATGAATGCTTTTGAATGGGGATGTGGTTCGTGGACTTAGTTTTTGAATCGTTCGTTTTATTCGATTGGGTTGTAAAGGCCGTTTTGAGCCTATTTATTTTACTAGAAAAATTTGTATCTAGGATGCAATTTTCAATGTAAAATTTATATGTAATGACGAAGACCGGAGGAAGATCCATTTCGAGAAGACGAAGATTCAAGACGAAGACTTGTAATTAGATTACGGAGTTTTTTTTTCTAGGAACGGTCCATGAACCACATGTTGGTAGCAACTAGGTTGTGATTGGTTGTTTCATATTGTATGAATGCCACAAACGCGCTTAAACGATTAATGTGCAAAGTGTAACGTTAATCGCGATAATTCTCCCACAACAAATAATTAAGTTTATAAGGTTTCAAGGTTTTCCTTCCTCCATCGAGTTTTCGAAATTGAAATCCAAACCGGATGTGCTATGCTTCCGAGTTATCGGGGTAGTCGTTCGGGAGGACGGATAAATTACCGGGAACGCATTGGATGCCTTCGGTTGGAGCAAATTTTATCCCTAGAAACCTGATAGGTTGCCGGATAAGATTCAATTGTGAAACTGATTTGCGTCGATGGTATAAACTTAACTTGTTCACGAACCATAGAAACCGTATAGGTTGAGGGGAGTGAACAAGGGGAAAAAGAAGATCGAATCATCCATTAGATGGGTTGGTGTTGGACACCACTTTATGAAAATTAATAGACTAGAAACCTGTTCGGTTGCCCTCTATTAAAATTTATAAAGAACTCGATCACCACTATGAAGTAGAGCGACGATACTTAGGATTTCACATGGGAGTGTGTTATTCCGATAAAAATAGTGGGAGTGGGTAACAAGAATAGAAAAGACCTTAAATTCTATACTCGAACATAATTGAATGAGTCACTAATTAATCTGTTATACTTAATGCATAAATCTCAATATGACAATGAATCCACTCGCAATTCTACTCGAAAAGAACACCTTAATGGGACCTAACTTTGTGGATTGGCTCCGCAACTGATGATTGTCCTCGATAGAGGCACCGGGATACGTCTTGAGACGGACATTCCGGCGCCTCTGTGCGGACCCGAGCCAATCAGAAGAGATTGAAAACCACGAAAAGTGGGTTAAGGATGACGTGAAAGTCCGTGCTTATATGATGGCTTCCATGTCTAATGAGCTTCGAGAGCTCATGAGAAAATGACTTCGCTAGGCGATTTTATCTCACTTAACCGAGCTTTATGGTGAGCATAGTAGAACTGCTAGATATGAGATATCCAAGCAATCGCTCGGTGCAAGGATGAAGGAAGGTGAGAAGGTTGGGGAACACGTCCTCAAAATGATATCCATGATCGAGAGATTGGAGGCTCTTGATTTTAAAATGGATACTTCTCTCCAAACCGACCTTATCCTACAGCCTCCCCGATTCCTTCTCACGATTTGTTATGAACTTCAACGCAATGAGATTGCATGTAATTTAGTGGGCTAATGAACAAACTTGTGACCGCTTGTCTCGATGAAGACTCCGCGGATGAAGGAGTCTCGCTCTTGTGATTTCTTCTCGACTTCTAAGTCTAATAATAAGAAGAAAAAGACCAAGAAGCGGATGGACCACATGCTAAGGACCTTAAGGGTAAGGGCAAGGCCCCGATGGTTCCAAAGAACAAGAAGAAGAAGGATGCTTGTCTCAAGTGCGGTGAGTGGGCCACTGGGCTAGAGACTGTCCGATTCTTCATGGCACTTCGGTCTGAGAACTTTTAGTTTTGGAAACAAATTGTTCTCTTGTATTTTCTACTTCCTGGATAATGGATTCTCGTGCTAGTTCTCATATTTGTACCGTGAATCGTGATCTGGAACAAAGTAGGAAGCTTGGAGCTGGAGAAGTTATGATCACAATCGGAAGCGGGCATAGTGTCGAGGCGGCCGACATAGGATCACTTCTTTTGGGTTTAGAATCCGGCTTTGTTTTGACTTTAGAAGATGTACTTGTTTTGCCCAAGGGGCACAAAACATTGTATCCATTCGGTCATGGACCGAAAAGGCTTTTCATTTTTCATTGGTGATGGTTCTGCAAAATTTATTTTAGAAATAAACTAGTGGGTACTGCTACATTGTTGAATGGATTGTATCATCTAAATCTCGGAACAAAGTAGTTGTGAATACTATAACTAGAAAACGCGGTAGGGATGAAACCAATCAAGTTTTGAAATGGCATCTTAGACTTGGTCATGTTGGTCGACCAAGGTTTACAAGATGGAAAAGATGGACTTATGGGTCCATTGGGATCGGATACCTTTCCTACTTGTGAATCTTGCCTTAAAGGCAAAATGACTAAGTCCCCTTCAAAGGGACATTTCAAAGAGCCCGATAAACCGGGATTAATCCATACCGATGTATGTGGTGCTTTGGAAGCGACGTGACGGATATCAATATTTCATTACGTTTACGATGATCATACTAGGTATGGTTATGTATACTTAATGAAACATAAATCCGAGGCCTTTGAGAAATTCCAGAATTCAAGGCCCTAGTCGAGAAACAAACTGGTAATCATATCAAAGCACTTCGGTCGGACCGAGGTGGTGAGTATATGAGTACGGAGTTTGACGAGTTCCTTAAGGAACATGGAATAGTTTCACAACTAACACCTCCGTACTCCTCGGTTAAATGGTGTGTCGAAAGAAGGAACCGGACCCTGTTGAACATGGTCCGTTCCATGCCGAGCTATCTTGACTTGCCGATTTACCCGTGGGGGTATGCACTTCTGATCGCCGCGTATATCTTGAACAGATGTCCTTCTAAATCCATTCCTAAAACTCCACATGAGATGTGGGAAGGAAGGAAACCAAGTCTTAATCATATTAGGATTTGGGGATGTCCCGCCTATGTCAAGAAGACTAAGGTGGAAAAGTTGGAAGCTAGGTGCGAAGGGACGTTTCATTGGATTCCCGTCTGGGACGATGGGATATCTATTCCACATGCCCGAAGATCGAAGGATCATTGTTGCTTTACAAGCACACTTCCTGGAAGATGAGTTCATTCAGAAGGCGGAGCGGGTAGAAGTATTTCTTTAGAAGAATACAATGAAACTCCTCGAGAGACACCTGTGCAAGAAACTGGAACCGAACTTTCAAACACAAGTACAACCACCTCGTAGGTCTAGTAGGGTGTCTCATTTACGAGAGGTATGGGCTTGTGCACTTGGAGGAGCCGGGTCTCCATGAGGTTCCAAGTGATAGCCAAGAGACCGACCCAACAACCTATGACCAAGCGATGGTGGATGTAGACTCCGCGAAATGGCGTGAAGCTATGGAAGCCGAGATAGACTCGATGCATGTCAATCAGGTCTGGACTCTAGTAGACCGCCCCAAGGGCATAGTGCCTATTGGGAACAAGTGGATCTACAAGAGAAAGACGATGGTGATGGCAAGGTTGACGCCTATAAGGCCGGGCTTGTGGCAAAGGGTTATACCCAAAAGGAAGGGATCGATTACCACGATACCTTCTCGCCCGTAGCCATGATCAAGTCTATTCGCATGATGCTTGCTATAGCCGCTACCACGATTATGAGATATGGCAAATGGACGTAAAGACGGCTTTCCTTAATGGATTCCTCGAGGAGGAAATCTATATGGAGCAACTTAAAGGTTTTGTGTCTCAAGTCGATATTCGAGAAGTGTGCAAGCTTCAGCGTTCCATTTATGGACTGAAGCAAGCATCGCGTAGTTGGAACCTTCGTTTTGACGAGGCGGTCAAAGAGTTTGACTTCGTGCAAAATGAAGAGGAACCTTGTGTATATAAGAAAGTTAGTGGGAGCAAGATCGCATTCTTAGTACTATATGTAGATGACATTCTACTAATAGGAAATGATGTGGGAATGCTCAGTTACGTGAAAGCTTGGCTTTCGAGTAATTTCTCCATGAAAGACTTGGGAGAAGCAACCTATATTCTTGGTATTCGGCTCTACCGGGATAGAGCGAAGAGAACAATAGGCCTTTCCCAAGCCCTCTATATAGATAAGATCTTAAAGCGATTTAAGATGGATGATTCTAAAAGAGGGTTCCTACCGATGCGACATGGAATAAAACTCACCTTGAAGATGTGTCCTCAAAGTGAGGAACAACGAAAGGAAATGAGTAATATACCATATGCTTCGGCCGTGGGTAGCCTTATGTATGCTATGTTGTGTACAAGACCCGACATCGCGCATGCCGTAAGCGTGGTGAGTAGGTTTCAGCAAACCCGGGTAGGGAACATTGGTGCCGTAGAAGAACGTTCTCAAGTACT